>OX411744.1:16172913-16900618 GCA_948252205.1 Orthosia incerta
ATGACCTATGCTGGGTTCTTGGTATAGGCTGGTGCACCGTCTTAGTGCAAAGAGGGCTGAAATTACCGCTGGCAAAGATCAGTTCACGCTCTTCTTCCACAGGATCACCATCCAAATCATTAATGGTATAGCCCCATGCGATACTGTGACTGTTGAAATCACCTAGTACGATTTAAATAGACCGGTGAAACCGTGTGAAAGTGGAACGATTGATTTGGAAGATAATAATAGTGTTTATTATGCAGCTGCCTGTATCATTGCCACATTAGGAATTTTTTCCTGTATCGTGGGTGTATTTTTATATATTGAGTATATTTTTTTCTGTATATTCACCGATATCTCCGTCAATTGTGGACCGATTTTGAAAATTATCTTTTTGTATGAAAGCGCATATTCCGAGATTGCTCCCATTTTAATTTGGTGAAGTTCTGATGAAGAACTTCGGAGATATACAATTGAACTCTTCAATAAATAACGGCAAATCTCTCGGGATTGCTGCAATCGCATGTCTGTTTATTTTTTATACCATTTCATTACATAACATCACGCTAGTACGCTCGAAAGGGGTACGCAGATCTGCCATTTCACCGATTATGTTTAAGTTTCATGTTATTCGGGTAATCTATTCTGGCGTTATAGGTACTTACCTACTAAACAACTTGCCTATAAGGTAGGTACAACTAAAAAGGGTAAAATAAAAAAACGTTTTGCAAAAAAAATACTCTCCTCTTATTCGTTTTGCTCTTGAGCGGTCGTGGTCACGATGAATTTTGTCCGATCGCTGGTGTTCTTGTCACTCACCTCACGATCTCTCTCCATTTGGCTGTGTTATATGAAAGTTTAGCGCATTCATTTACTGGACCTCCTATCGCAGATTTAATTTGGTCGGTCCACCTCATCCGTGACCTGCCGCGTGGCCTATTACCGTCCACTCTGCCCTGCACCACCAGGAGCTCAATGGAGTCGTTATTCCGCCTTGAGACATGGCCAAAGAATTACAGTATGCGAGACTGTACTATTGCTGATAAACGCTGCTTGATGCCGAGTTCTTGGACTATGGAGACGTGAGTGCCGAATTCTGTCCAAGAAATGCCAAGCAATGTTCTCCAACACCATGGGTGATTTCTAGAGCATCTATCTTTTTCCGTTCCAGTTCTCGTAGTGTCCATGTCTCAGATGCGTACGGAAATATGGGTAAAACAAACGCACGGACGAGCCTGATCTTAGTGGCTTTCGTTATACTGCGATTCCTCCGTATCTTCCTTAACTTATCAATTGCCCCTCTAGACATCGCCATTCGCCGTTTCACCTCATCCACGCAACTGCCATTGCTTGCAATCATAGCGCCAAGATATATTTAGGACTGAACTACGTCACAGTTGGCAATTTGTGTCACAGCCGAAGAGTTGTTGTTGCTACGGTCCACAATCTATATTTTGGTCTTGCTCCGGTTGATCTTCAATCCAAATGCAAGACTTACGCGCTCCATCAATCTTACGTTCCTCCAATTGGTCAGCACTAGTCGCAAACAATGTTGTGTCATCAGCGTAGCGAAGGTTCGCAATTTTGTAGCCATCAATTGCAACACCATCAGTCCAGTCTTCGAGGGTGATTCGCATAGTAATATAATAATTTATTTATTATCAGACATCAAAAGGTCCACACTGACAAAATACAAATACTTAAAAGGGTGTTAGTAACAATATAAAATCTTATAACCTATGTTAGTGCTTATATACTACTTAGGATGTTAGTGACAATCTATCTTATGACCTACGTTAGTACCTATATTCTATAATGAGCTCCGTGTAGATGTTAAACAAAAGTGGTGATACGATACATTCCTGGTGGACACCGGCACTGGAATGGAAGCTATCCGAAATGTGGCTATCTGTTCGCACTGATACAGTTCCTCCTTCGTAGAGTTCTCTTAGAAGGTGCACAAGATGTTTTGGTGTGCCCATTTCCAGTAGCGTCTTCCACAGGTTGGCTATTTCAAGGAGTCAAACGCTTTTAATCAACAAAGCATATGTAGGTCGGCTTGTTGAATTATCGTGCCTTCTCGATAACCTGACGGACAATGAAAATTTGCTCCCGAGTTCCTTTTCCCTTCACAAATCCAGCTTGTTCTTGTGCGATTTCTTTCGACAGGTGACGTCAGCCGTTCGTTAAGGATGTGCAGCAATATTTTGCTTGCATGACTGATCAATGCAATCAGACGGTAATTACTGCACTTTTAGGTGGAACCCTTTTTGTGGAGAGGAATGAAAACAGTGTGAGCCCATTCCGTCGGCCATTTTCCTGACAACCATATCTTATTGCAGATGATGTTAAAGATCTGAACGCCGCGTTCCCCCAATGCTCGAATAGTCTCAATTGGGATGGTATCAGAGCCCGTAGCCTTTCCATTCTTCAAATGCTTAATGACAGCTCGGACTTCAGATTCAAGAATGTCTGGCTCCAGTGTATCGCTCTCAGGTTCTGTAGTTGTTCCGACTGCGGATCCTCAAACAGCGACCTACAGTAACATCTCCAAGCCTCAGATATCTGCTCCAGTTCGCTGACACCTTGACCATTACCGTCTTCAATGGCCCAAGTTTTAGATGGGAGTGCTTTAGTTATAAGCCGGATTTTGTGATGCAGGTCTCTCGACTCGTATCTACCTGCATGAGTTTCAGTTTCCTCACATATATAGCGCAGGTAGGCGTTGTGATCCTGTATGCATTTCCTTTGGATCTGGGCAGACTTTTCATTAAAACTTGCACCGGCAGCTTTAATTTTTCGACGATTCTCAACAAGCGCAAAGGATCCATCTGTCATCCAGTGTTGCTGTTGCTGTTTGTGTCACAGTTGGTGTTTTACATCCTGAGACCGCCAGCTCTATAAGGGACTTTGCTCTGTTCCAAAGTCCTTCTGGTGGTTCGCTATCAAAATCTGTGTTCGACCATTTAGCCCAGTTGTGTTACACTAGGGACTTGTATTTCGGAATATCTGTCACGTCTAGTCTTCTTCTCTAATTTTCGAGGGCTCTGGCTGCCATTAATTTGAGTTTGAACTTTGAGATCAGAAGTTGGTGGTCTGATCCGAAGTCAGCGCCAGGTAGTGTGTGGGCAATCGTGACAGATAACATCCACCGCAATCAAAACAGAATATAGTCTATCTGGTTGCGGTATTTTCCATCGGGTGCTGTCCAAGTGGGTATGTATGTCGGTAAGTCGGTATATCCATGCCTTCGAGGGTGGTGTTGGTAGAAGCTATTTGTAATAACTAGATAATTTTCGGACGCAAATTGAATGAGCCTGTCACCAATGTCGTTCCGAACACCGAGTCCAAAACTTCCGACGCACTTGCCAAGCTGTTGAGCTTTTGTTCCAATTTTTGCGTTGAAATCACCCAGGATGACCAGAAGTTCTTTGATGGGGATTTTGGCTATGGTGGTTTCGGAGTAAAATCTTTCAATTACCTCGTCACTGGCAGTACTCGTAGGGGCGTATATGTGTATAAGGTTCAGATTCACTGGCGACGCTTTCAGCTTAGCTGATTTATAATCCTAATCCAGCAACTTAATTATTGTGTCGATTTAGGTTTTATGAATTCTTTGTAAACACCTAACAGCGAAACAAGAATCATCGTTCCTTTTACTTGATTTATAGTTACTTGAATTTCGACACAAATCAATCAACCAGCCTAGCATTTTCCCAACTGCTTTGGGAACGGCTGGATGCAGCTAGATATAGTGCTTGCCAAACTTCTGGGCCGCCCTGAAGTTAGCTTTCCGATGACGAAACGGTGCTGTTTTTACCCGACTGCCGAAGGAGGGTAATGAGTTTATCAGTCTATGTATGTATATATGTATGTTTGTATGTATGTTTGTTCCTATGTGGCGTTCTAGAGACCAAACGCGTTGGCCGATTATGATGATTCTTACGTCAATCGATTCGTCTTACCCCTGCGAGTTTCAATGGCTACATTAAAATTGGAAAATTTCGGATTTGGACGCCATATTGTCAAAATCAAAAAAATCTAAATCAAATCATTTATTTGCGATATATGGGTAGTTTTACGGTGACATTTATATATAAGTTCTTTAGACCATATCCTACCATGAGAGGTGTGCAAAATATTACAATAAAACGAATAAAAATTACAAAATTAATTAACAATTGCATCATCTATACCTTATATAATCATATTATTGAAACAATTACTCAACTTAATTATTACATTATTTATCATTTAAATAATCATTTACAGAATAATAAGCCTTTTGAATTAAATACTTATTTAATTGGTTTTTATATAAATTGAAATTATTAGATTCTTTTATGTACTTAGGTAGTTTATTATATATTCTAGGGCCCATACAAAATGCACTCTTATCAAACATAGCTGTTCTATGGCTTATTCCACTGAGTGTGGGTGCCCAATTTTTTTTTTCTTTCAATCCCGTCCTGTGGGGTATCAATATAAAGGGTTTAAGAGATGATTTAAAAAATATATAACACTTATATGTTTAAATAATTCTATAAAAAAATAACTAACAGGTTTTAGATAAAAAATATTAATAAAAAATACAAAAAACCCGTCTGCTTAAAAAACGAACTAAAAAGACGTAAACAAGAAGAAAATCATGCTGTGCAGTCGGAGGATACATCTGGTTTTGGCCAGCCAGCTCGCGCATATGTATCTTCCGACTGCACAGCACGATTTTCTTCTTGTTTAGCTCTATTAAAAAAATAAATGTCTAACAACACTAAATTTAACATGTGGCACAAATGTTGTTATCAGTGCTGTAACTATTCTTAGCAAAGGGCTATAAAGATGATTGAAAACCATTGTAAAAAGTTTCATTAAAAGAGAAAAAATGAGATTGAGAACAGTTAGAGACATCCACATATTTGTGCTATTTATGAGTTACCAGGGAAGGCGCATGCGCAGGAGCTAAAGCCAAAATTTTTATCTTCAACGTAGTCCTTGATTTTATAATATGCTTTTTTAATAAGGACACGTTTGATGTAGTTTTTGAATTTTCCATCGGTCAGTTCTATAACAGGCTTTGGGAACTTGCTATAAAATTAAATTTGAATGTAGTCAACAGATGTTAAGTGAGCGCTTGCAGGAGGCCTGGGTGGACCTGGTGAAGTATAATGCAGAGAGGTATGAGTCATTGACTAACAACCTCACCTGTAGTTGTGCTGCCGCTCCGACACCTCTCATGTCACAACATGTTGCAATTTTACCCATCGACAATACTGCAACAACTTTGAACCCCACCAAAAGTAATATTTTTGTATATTCAGACAAATTAGGAACAGGTTTTGGATCTTTGTTAAATAACCGTCTAAACATACAATAGTGACCATTGCTATCATAAAATACATTTTAATGAGCTTATTCAATAAATTCAACAGACACAATTGAATGAGCAAACTACTGTAGTACTTCTTTTTGGAAATCTTAGTTTAACAAAAAGGGACATAGTTAATGGTATTGACACCCTACTTAAGTTAAGATTAGGCAAATTAATATTATGTGCATTGCCCTATTCTGACAAGTTACTTGTTCAGGAAAATGAATACATTTCTAGTTTAAATAACTTGATGCATATTTTATCTTGTCGTCATAGTGACCGTTTATTGTTTTTGACACCAACAATTTTGTTAGTCATTTTGTTTTGATTCGGGACCATATGATTCTTCCCAAAAATAGTCGACATTTATTAGCTACATTGTTAGCTTTTAATGTACACGCAGTTATTGATGATTTATCTGAGACTAAGTTTAGTGATTCAACAGTATTATCCACTTTTTCTGATAATACTACTGTAGATTCTTAATGATTAGATCCGACAAAAGAGAAGACGAATAGTAATATTTTACTTTATCATCAAAATATAAATCGCTTCTCCAGCAAAATTTTAGACGTGGAATTGTTAGTAGATAAATACCACATGGATATCTTATGTTTTTGTGAAACTTGGTTAAAACCAAATAGGATGTTGTTTAATGTAAATATTTTTTCAGTTGCCAGCGCGTACAACAGATCCACAGTGGGTGGTGGTACCCTGATACTTTGTATTAGTCATCTCAAATATAAGGAAAGGAAGGATATCACTGCTTACTCTGTTGATCGCTTATATGAGGTAGCATGTACAGAGGTCGAGGGGCATACTATATTGTGTGTTTACAGACCACCAGCATCAAAATTGTCATTGTTTTTAATTAGAATTGAAGAATTATTAAGTATACTTTTCAGAGACAATAAATTAGTTTTTGTTTGTGGTGACTTAAATATAGATCTGTTAGTCAATTCACCGGAAAAATGTAAGCTCATTTCATTGTTCAAATCATTTAACAACATAAAATATTACAAGAATAACGGCAACTTCAGCTTCGTGCATTCACTAATTGCAAAGTAAAAAATTCGTTTTTAATTAGTGGCGTTAGGTCAGACCATACTGTTCAACTAGTATCTTTTGAGTAAGATAAAAAAATTAACCTAGCTAAATCAATTCGATTAAGACCTCTTACTAAAAATAAATAAAATTCTTTTAATAATAATGTTTTTAGCAACCTTTGTAACGCCAGTTTTGATTCAAAAGACCCCAATATAAATTACGGCACGTTGTTTTCTACAATTTGCCAAGAATTCAATAAAACGTGTCCTGTAAAAAACAATTAAAGTCAACAAATCCAAATCGAAATTTAGTGAATGGGCCACTGTGGGCATAAGAAAAAGCCGAGATAATTTATATAATTTATATTACGAAAAATCTTTGACTTCCGATCAAGTTTTCCTCACTTATGTTAGAAACTATTCCAAAATATTCAAAAGATTCTGCGCTCAGGCAAAATCTCAAATAATAATTACAAAATTGGTGTTACTAATAATAAAATTAAAACTGTGTGGCAAGCAGTTAATAGAGAAACTGGAAAGACACAACAACGCGATCAGAATGAGTTGTCTTTGAAAATATCTAATCAAACCATTTCTGATATGCAAGACGTCGCTGAGACATTAGACAATTTCTTTACTAACATTTCGTTAGAGGTTTCGAAGTCTCTTCCCTCCTCATCTAAATGAGCTGAAGCTCTTCTTAAAGAATACTTTACTAAAGACATACCAACCTTTAAATTTAAACCAATATGTATTGATACAATTAAAAACGCATTCAAAAGTCTCAATATAAAAAAAACACTGAAGACATTGGGGGATATCCGTTAGGGTTCTTGGAGATATTATTGACTCAATTGCTCCTGTCCTAACAGACATATTCAAACAATGTTTGGACAGCGGCACGTTTCCTGACTTAGTGAAACACAGTTAAGTAGTACCAATTTTCAAATCAGGCTGTAAGAGTGATCCCTCTAATTATAGACCTATAACCGTGCTTATAAACAGTATACGCTTGACTTGATTCATAATGCCCGGACACTATACATAGTGCACTGAAAAATCGCTTGGTCCATGACATAATTATATACACTGACAATAAACCAACTTATTCATTTGAATATAGGCCATTTTAAAAGGTATTCATTTGAATTTATGACATAAAAGTGTGGATTTCAATTTAAGACATTGTAAATATAAGCTACTAGCTTCTGCCCGCGGCTTCGCCCGCTTTCAAAGTTCAAAAAAAGTTCGTTTCGGAGTCTATAAAAAACATACATACATACTTTCTCTTATATATATATATATATAGATAGAAAGATTAATTTGAACCTATGCCATTGTATAATGTACTTATTCATTTGAATGTATGACATTGTTTCACTTATTAATTAGAATTTATGTCATTGTATACAGTTTTCGTTTTGAATTATGACATTGTATAGGTAATTTTAATGTGATTTTGCATGCCTGTATTGGTGGAACATAGTGGACTGCACATTCACTTGACATTGGAAATGTGTGATTATGTACTTTATTGAGCAACATAGTTTCGAATTTGAAAATTAATTTGTCCTCGAATTATGTCGACGCAAAAGTTTACAGCTTACTTCGATAGATGGCGTTGGGATCGAGTTAGATCTCGCTATGGTTTTGTTACCGCGATTTGGTTGGGGTTGGCCCGAAAATTTTACTTGTTAACTTTGCGCAGAGGCAATATCGTAACCAATGAGGTTAATCCGAGGTGCGATTATTGCTAGTTGAAAACTTTACCAATACCCCGCCGTGTGGACGTGAAATACCGTCCGCGATGGCAATTTTTGAATGGCCGTAATTGGCCTGAGAATTCATAAAAAAATGCAGTCCAAGCAAGGAGTTGATGTCAGTGACACGTGGCACAGATTAATTTATTTATATGAAAAACATATAAATAAATGGGTTCAAAGGTTTCATTTTGCTTTCGTTCATGATTCATTAAACTAGGTAGGTATAAAATAAGCGTAAATAAATATTGAACCCAGTAAATAGTTTTATTTAGAATGGTTGATGATAATAATGTAGGTACTTAGTTAATACCTACATATAAAATTGAACAGCTGTATCGTTAGAGTTAGAGCCTACTTCCCTATACATAAAAATAGCTCTTGTTATATTTTAACTAGGTATTAATTGGACACAATAACAATAGGTAAATATTGAAATATGTAGGTTACGTTTATTGTTTTTTTTATCATAGATCACATTTATTTTTCTCCTGTGCTTTACATCACCGTTCTTTCTTTCTCTGTAACCTCTTGCCCTTCGTATTCCTTTTCCTACCTCAATACTTTATTTCAAAAGTTTAATTTCAAAAGTCTTTCATTTTAAAAGTTTCTTGTCCGTTCTTCATAATAACAAGCTACTTTTCCTCATGGATGGTAGAATCAACTATTATTACTTGTAAATTTTAATTATTGACTTTCAAAAGTGCTTAATGGCCTAGTTGAAATAAATATTTTTGACTTTGACTTTGATTCACGTATGTGGGCCATATTGCATAAGTATATTTATGCATGTTTGTTTATATTTTTGTATGTATGTTTGTCCTCGCATTTCTCCGAAACTAGTTATCCATAAGGCTGGATCGTAGTCATTCCTTTTTATTAGATTAGGTATCTCTTAACTTAGGGCATAGTACAAGTTCCATCAAAATCGGTTCAGCAGTTTTCTAGATCTGGCACATGTAACCGAACTCCAGCACGAATGTGTAAGTTGAGTTATTATGAGTATTTTGTCAATACTTTCGGTACCTGACTTTAGAACTTGCTCAGTTCTTAGTGATGGTGTACCAAAACTAAAAAGAGTAAATAAAAAATAGGTACTTATTTACAAACAATAAACCGACTGCCAAAGCATAAAAAAAGAGCACAAATAACTTTCGTTTCGGAAGTTGGTATCACAAAACGACAAAAAATTAAGAGGTACCAAAGACACCGACGTTTTGCTTTGGAAGTCGGTAATTTATTTGTGAATAAGGTTTTTTTTATATTTAGATTACAATTTACATTTGGTGATTATTTCGACGTGACATTGGCTGAATGCTCAAACCGTTCGAAGCCAAAGCGAGGAAAAGAAAATACTTGACATGGGCTGCTGTCAACTGTTGTAAATAATGTAAACGTCAGAAGAAAATTCCGATTACAGCGAATGTTAGATTTCAAGCATGTTTTTACTGTTCTTTTATTTCTTGCTCAATCCTAATTCATAAGTGAAACAAAGAAAAGCAGATAAAACAAAACGCTTCAGGTTATTCAGTCATCAATGACGTTTCACAACACTTGAGAACGCACCTTCAGCAGTCACTTCACTTCCTGAGATAAGTAAACAGCGTAAACAGTCTGCGATGTGTTCCGATGTTTTCTATTAATATTTATACGTAATTATTACAAATCAATCAAAATGGATCAAAGTAATCGCCAAAGGAGAAATGATTTAGATATAGACAGTTTTCGGAGCGAAGAGCCAGGGTTTGACAGGGCTCGAATGCGAAGACAATCAGGTGGCTTTGTAGATTTAGGCAATGAATCACAATATGGATCAGGTGGTCATCAAGCTTCAGGGGCTAATGAAATATTTGCGGATATACAGGTATGTAAACGTTTTATTCTAAACAATCTATCCACTTAGTACACTGGCACACTTTCCCAAATAATATTATGTTTGAATTAGATTCCTATTGTGGCTGTGCTACATTTTTTAATAGTCAAGGCGCCCTAGATTCGATCTTCTACCATACATAAACATTGTTTTCAGTGATCTTGCTTCTTACATGAATAATTAAGTTCATAAATCAACACCCTATTATAGACCTTGTCTGTTGCAGTTTTAAGTTTTTTAGGCTCCATCCCAACTAAATGTGTTGTTATTCAATGTTAACAACTAATTATCAACACAGTCATTATTATTTAGTACTCTGTGGCTCCTCATTCACATTAGATCCTTTGAACTACTACCTAATTTAGTATTAGTATATATATTAGTATACACTAAAATTAAACATTATCGTACAGTATTTGTAATGTCATATTTATCTAATCACCAACTAATATCTCAAGATTTACAATAATTGATAAAAAGCTGTAATTGATTTTTCAAATATAATTTCAGGGTGATGTACCATGGTGGAAATCCAACTTCTTTATATCCCAACCTGTGCTGTTTGGTACTTGGGACGGAGTGTTCACATCATGCCTTATAAATATTTTTGGTGTTATTGTATTTCTAAGATCTGGATGGATTGTTGGACAAGCTGGATTAGTTAATGCAATATTTATAGTACTTTTTACTGGTAAGTTTAAATAAGACGCAATATACTTAGGCCTCCCACTAGGGAGACCGATGACCTGGTGAAGGTTGCGGGGAGCCGCTGGAAGCGAGACGCACACAATCAGTCAATGTGGCGACACTTGTGTGTGTTCAGCAGTGGATGTCTTTTGGCTGAAATGATGATGTGATGATACTTAAATAAAAAACATTAATACTTCCTAAGTCTTTAAAATTATTACAAAATCAGCAACTTATCAATTATAATTTCCATAAAATATGAATCATTGATATCTGTTATCAAAATATTTGCAGTATCAATCCAAAGATTTATTACAGTGGAATTACCTCATTCATTGTGAATTCCCAGACTTATTTTATTTTTATACTTTGAAATTGACATCAATATTAACAAAAAACATCTTATTTTATTTACAGTTTTCGTAGCTCTGATCTCAGTGTTGTCTGCAGTGGGAATATGTGAAAGATGCAGAATAGAAAGTGGTGGAGTGTATTTTTTGCTTGCACACACTTTAGGGTCTAGAATGGGAGGCGCTCTTGGCATGATATATTGTTTTGGTCAGGTAAGACACATTATGAATTTAATAATAGTTATACTTAAAACAATAAAAAACAAAACAACGACAAAAACAACAAACAACAACAAAAAGCAATACCAGCTACACATGCCACTGAGGTCTAAAATAACCTCTGTAACATTATTTATCTTAATTAATAAACACTAGCTTCTGTCTACCCACATGGGAAACAGTGATTTTATGTAAGTAGCTAATTTTGCTTCTTTTGTACTTCCAGACCATTATGGTACAATATGACATAACATTTAACCATTGTGGTTAGTAAGATTTATGTAACAATACTATACTTGCTAAAATTAAAACCAGTGAGGAAAATACTAGTAAATTAATGTAGGTACTGGCAAAACATTAATCTTATTACAATTTATTGAAGGTTTTCTCACAATATTTCCTCTTTCTTCCACACCTACTTCTCTATAAGTCCTCAATTCCGTCCGGCCCCGTTTCTAGCGATATAACACCTTCCTTATTAGTAATTTATTCATGAACAATAAATTTGTATTTGAACATTTACACAAAATAAATGAAAAATTAGACACACAAACAAAAACCATCATTTCACATTTCTTAATCAATACATTCAATCCATAGATATCATAAACACAAAAAAATCCAATAATAATGTTAAGTACTACAATTCTTCAATGGTATTTGTCAAAATCATGATTAGATTGAAAAGTACTTACTGATAGTGTCATCTTAATTACATAACACTACACGGGCCTCTTAATATTTTCATCTCATCCTCAGCTGCATCCAATTGTATTTCATTCAATATTTTCTTAAAACATAGGATGTTTGACCTGAAAACCAAATGCCCTTGAATGAAACAGAAGAGTTATTTTTCATTTGTATCGTATTGTGATTAAAATAATGCGTGAAAACTAATCATAATCTAGTTTTAAATCAAATGTTTTTCAACAATGAATGTAAACCTTATCAAAATGTAATCTCTGTTCCAAAAAATGTCATTATAGTATTAATTCATGAATTTTGTAACACAGTTACTCGCTTACGCTCACATTGCAAGGCTAAAAAGGTTCACATTGCGTTGTATTTAACACGCTAGCGACAGTGCAAGTGACTCTCCTTCAAACAAAAAAAAAACCGGCCAAATGCGAGTTCGGACTCGCACACGACGGGTTCCGTACCATTATCGCAAAAAAAACACGTTTGTTGTATTGGAGCCCCACTTAAATATTTATTGCATTCTGTTTATAGTTGATGTTATAGCGGCAACGGAAATACATCATCTGTGAAAATATCAACTGCCTAGCTATCATGGTTCATGAGATACATACAGCCTGGTGACAGACAGACAGAACGCGGCGTCTTAGTAATAGGGTCCCGTTTTTACCCTATGGGTACGGAACCCTAAAAACTAAATGTTGTTAGTTTCAAGAAAATATTGTTTATGAAATTGTATTTGTTTATTACCTTGCTAGTATTCAAAAACGTCTTTTGATAAACGTGAGCAAAAGTCACTGTACTCCCTTGCGGCCCCTTTAGGCGCAGGCCACACAGAAATGGCGTCGGGCGCGGACATGGCACGGGCGGCTTCCTATTCCATTCAAATTTAAAACAAAATGCATAGAAATAAAGTGCAATTTAGGACACACGGTATGTCGTCATAACCACGTCCGAGCAAAGACATTTTGCTATCTTAGCTCGGGCTGCAATGATTTTAATTCTTTTGTCCTCAAAATTGTATGCTAAGTTCTTGTTGTAAAAACACGTTTTGGGAGAGCGAAGTACTCTACTACAGGCTATTTTTGCCTAAAAGAACACTTCAACTTCATACTTATGAAGGAATAATAAATTATTTATATTTGTTTCGTAATCCGCGAATTGATTGCAATACCAGCACACTTACATCGAAATGTATTGTTTCAGGCTGTGGGCTGTGCCTTAAACGTGTTTGGTTTTGGTGAATCAATGGCTGGTTTTGTAGTTGAAGACCCACTCAGTGACACCCACAAGTGGGCATCTAGAGGATTTGCCATAGCTGCAGTATTACTACTTGGGACTATTAACGTAGCTGGGGTGAAATGGGTGGTGAAGCTACAATTTCTGCTGTTAATGATCATCATGTTAGCAGCACTAGACTTCTTTGTTGGATCATTCACTACTGTACCGACTGATGAAAAACGTGTGTATTATTATTTTAATGTAATATTAGTATTAAACATGATACTGGTCAGTCTCAATCTATGCATAAGTCACTGGATTATTGCAAACACCTGCCCCCTTATTAATTAACACGGAGTAAAGTTACGACCAGTATCAACTAAGTACTAACCATACATTTTTCGAGGCTTAAGCTGGGCGTAACTTACACCACGTTTATTAATAAGGGGGCATAAGTTTATAAAAAAAATATCCCGAAACATTATAAAATCTCGATCACTGCTCCACTGATTGGTCGCCAGTTTATGTCCGTTCCCAATTTCTTTGCCCGATGAGGTTATGAAGTATTGAATTTTGATGCATATTATTGTAAAAGATTTGTTCTGTACCTACACATATATTGAGAGTTAAAATGTCTCGAATATAATATAAATAAAAATTAAATGGTGTTAGTTGATAAGCTCTTCAATGTACCCAGACAGAGAATTCCTGGACCGATTTGGTAATTTAAAAAAAAACCTTTGTAAAAGACAAACTAACGCACTACATCCGATCCGTATCAGAGATATTTCGGTACCGAACTCTATCCGTAATAATTTGTCATAATTCAGAAAATTTTGAATTTTAAACTCAAATCACGGATACCGACGTGTAGTGCGTAACCACCCTGCTTTTATTAGGTTAAAAAAACGGAACACTTGCCCGGGTTTCGGAATATTCGAGAAAACTAAATGCTTTTCATAGGATTTTTGTATAAAATCGGAAATATCGACAGCTCAACTTCGGTTGGGTCAGCTAGTTGTAAATCATTTCTAATCCTCTTCCACATTTTTCAGTTGCGCTGGAATTTAAGGGGTGGCTCAGTGGAGTAGCAGCAAATAATACATGGCCTGCCTACCAAGATGGTTACACATGGTTCAAATGCTTCGGAATATTCTTTCCGACCATTACTGGTATATTGGCAGGAATTAACATGAGTGGAGATTTGAAGAACCCTTCTGTGAATATACCTAATGGGTCCTTAGCAGCTATTGGCACTGGGTAAGCGCATCTTTTATTTTATGATTTATAAGCTATATTTCTGTAAATTTTCATAAAAATCCGTTCAGTAGTTTTTGCGTAAAAGAGAAACAAACATCCATGCATCCATCCTCACAAACAATCACGTTTGTCTATACTTATTATAATATGAAAAGGTTTATTAGGTTACTTCTAGGCAAGCGTGCTTTACCATAGACTACATCATCGCTTACCATCTGGCGAGATAGTGCTCAAACGCGAGCCTATCAATAATAGTTTGTGAATTGTGTGTTTGTGACGTTGTAGGGGGGGTAATCTCTGGATCTACTGAACCGATTTTGAACAGTCTTTCACCAGTAGAAAGCTACATTATTCCTGAGTGTCATAGGCTATAATATATTTTCATAAAAAATTGAGATCCTTATGAAAATTGCAATAATGTAACCCAAAGTAGCAAAATGTTGCATATAAAATTCATTCTTTGGCGTGCGCTGAGAAAACTATTGATGATACATAAAAATTATGTACTACATGATTAGGTAGGGTTGGGTAGGTAGAGTAAGGCAGGTAGGGTAGGTGGGTAGAGTAGGTAGGTAGGTAGCCAATTGACGGGAGCGAAGCACCGGAGGTCAGCTAGTAGTATATATATATAGTAATAGGATTAGGCAAGAAAAGTCAGACGTTGATCTAGTGGTCGGAAGCGCTACTGCTGAGCATGAGTTCCTGGGTTGCATTCCCAAGTCCGGCAAAGAGTTCTTGGGTTTTTCCATCTAGAATTTCTCAGTAGCAACCCGAAGTCTAGATTTGAGCCTGATTGATGGCTATAGAAGAGCAGTGTTAACGGCCGCGACTTGTCGTAGGTCGTGGGTTCGAACCACAGATTACCTCCCAATAGATTCCGCATAGAAGACAACTTATGCGCACCACACATCAGTTTATTTAGGCTGATATAACTCAGTGCACGGCATGATCTCTTTAGTGTCGACCAGACATTAGAGCTGTAGGGACGCAAGCGATTTCTAGTTTTAATTCTGTTTAAAAAATAGTTATTAACGGTATGCCTTAAAAAAAAAAGACGAACTGTGCAGTAAAATGGTGTGGCAAATCAACCAGCCCTTCAAGTTCAAAAAAAGATGGGATAGCATGCCACCGGTAGGCAAAGTAATAAATATTGAACAATCTAAAAAAGGTCAAGTTATAATGGTTAGCAATTCAAAATTGCACACTTTACAGTAGCGCTCGTTGATGTCTTTTGTGAAAGTCCCTTTCACTCATAAGGAATAATTGTATTGCTATCTTCTTCCCACCGAAGTAAAAATGTTGAGAAAAATAAGTTTTTTGCTTATCGAAAAGTATCGATTATCGATATTTAATTAGGTATATAGGGGAATAAAATACTTTTGTTAAAATTGATTATTTAAAAGATAACAATTTAGTTTATTTTAACTTTGGACTAATTGTGATCTACTCATAACAAGAGCTCAGTGTGACCCTGTTTACATAGGATTAAAATTAAATTAAATCACTCCTGGCCAAAATCAAAATATTTTTTCGATCGATATTTTTCTTTATTATTATTAAAGTAATTATAATATCGCCGCCCAAGAAATTTTACACAAAATACCATTCTGTTTGAAAAATATCGATATTTTTATCGACATTTAATGCGTTTGTCCCATCACTACGACATGTACCGTGACCTCGAATAGCCAATCACGGCGCACTTGTCACTCCCCGCGCAACCCGTGCCTGCCGCCAAATTTGGTGAACTCGGAATCAAACAAAACATTAGACAAGCGGTATCTATTGGGAGGTAATCTGTGGTTCGAACCCAGACAACCGCTTTACTTTATGTAAATTATTTAATCACTAATACTCTAAAAACGGTGAAGGAAACATCGTGAAGAAACCGGCATGTTCTAGAACCAAAAATTCTAAGACATGTGACATCCACCAACCCGTCCCGCGTGGTGGATTAAGGCCCATCCCCTCTCTCACATAGAGGAGGCCTGTGTCCCAGCAGTGGGACCATTATAAAGGCTGATGATGGCAATAGAATCCCCTAAAAACCTATTGCATAAGGTGCACTTCTGCCCAACCCTTTGGAGAGAACAGGCGTGATGTTATGTTTGTGTTAAGCAAGAAAACTATTATTCAGCAACTCTTTTAATCTTCTATTATTTCCAGAACCTTTTTATACCTGATGTTCATAATAACATTAGCAGCGACGGTGACCAGGGAAGGCCTGCTGCAGAACCTCTCCATCACAACTGACATCTCTGCTGTGACAGTCTTGTTACTTGCTGGCTTATATGTCAGTTCAATGAGCTCTTGTCTAGGCGCCATGTATGGAACGCCAAGGGTTTTACAAAGTATTGCAAATGAGAAAGTTATACCTGGACTGGCATTTTTGGGACATGGGGTATGTGTTTGATACTGTTTAAAAATTACATTTGTTTTTCTGTTCGTGTGAAAAACAAACTTGATTTTTAACGTTTAGCACTAGTGAGAATTATTCCCAATCACAACTCAAATATGTTAAATAATATTATTTGCTTGAAATTGTTTCACCAATGCAGCGACACGAAGTGATAAATCAGTCCCGTAATCACATCATCAGCCTTATAATGTTCCCCCTGCTGGGACACAGGCCTCCTCTCTGTGAGAGGGAATGGGCCGTAATCCACCACGCGGGACGGGTTGGTGGATGTCACATCTCTTAGAATTTTTGGTTTTAGAACATGCCGGTTTCCTGGCGATGTTTTCCTTCACCGTTTTGAGAGATGAAATAATTTACACAAAGTAATGCCCCTGCCTGGGCTCGAACCCACGACCTACAACTTGTAAGTCGCGGCCGATACCACTGGGCCACCACTGCTCTCAATCAGTCAGTCCCGTAATATGACGTGCTAATGCCATCGTGGTTCCGTTGTGTGAGAGACGGAACTATAGAGGACGAATAGCACTATACCTTTTTCACAACGGATTTATGGTGGCAATAACACGTCATATTAGGCGGACTGACTTATCACTTCGTGGACTGCTCACAAGTAATGATTATATAATTATTATGTTTATTTGCTAGCACTTTTTCTTAAACTGTGTCCGCGGATCCAAGGGGTTCCGCGAGTATATGCATAGGGGTCCGCAGTCTCATCTATGGGTTATTTGACGATATCACGGGCACCCAACGCTAAGAAAGAAAATTTGGTTCAAATAAATTGCACTAGATAGCGTGATAGATTCGATTTGTTTTTGAGTTTTGTGAAATATTAAGATTTTCTAGAGACAATCATAAAAATGTATGTTCTTGTTTAATTCGCTAATTAAACAAGAACAAAAACTCCTGAGCACAAAACTAAGGAATCTCTCTTAATTCACATTTCAATGACTAATTTGAATGGATCATTTAAAATTGATTCCAATAGATGGCGCTTTTTTTTAATTTCTGAGGCATCGGCATTCAATTTTTTTAATTTGTTTTGTAACACTTTTTGCTACAGTGAAACTGTTAAAACGTGCTAAAAAATACTAAAAACCGGCCAAGTGCGACTTGGACTCGCGCACAAAGGGTTCCGTACCATTATCGCAAAAAACGGCAACAAAAGACACGTTTGTTGTATGGGAGCCCCACTTAAATATTTATTTTATTCTGTGTTTAGTATTTGTTGTTATTGCGGCAACGGAAATACATCATCTGTGAAAATATCAACTGCCTAGCTATCATGGTTCATGAGATACAGCCTGGTGACAGACGGACAGACAGACAGACCGCGGCATCTTAGTAATTACGTTTTATATCGTATAACGTTTTTACCCTTTGGGTACGGAACCCTAAAACAAATCGTTGCTGTATTTAAAAAAAGTATTCACGAACCCAGTAAACCCTTTTATTGCAAGTCGATGCTAACACCATCTATATCCGTGGAACGGAATAGAACGCGATCGATGTTCTTAGAAAATTAATCAGATTAATCAGACGAAAAACGTCGGCAAGGTTTCTTTGTATGGGATGAGGCATCTCAATGCTAGTATTATAATTTTGTGACCATATTAAATAAATGAACATATTTAGAGTACTAAAATGAATGGTCCGAAATTTACAGCTGTTTTTTTTATTAAAGGTGTCCTTGAAATTGTGCTTGATTTCCTAGGTATCCGTGGACTGAAATAGGTTAGGAAACGCTGTTTTAGAGTACTATTAGGCTAACCCTTATTATTTATTGTATACTGTTATTATTTCCAGAGAGGTCCCAACAAGGTACCGATTTACTCGATGGTGGTAGTAGCAGTCGTCACGGTCACTTTCATCATCATTGGAGACATCAACCAACTTGCACCCATAGTCACTATGCCGTTCCTCATAACTTATGCTTGCATTGATTACTCCTATTTTGCTCTCGCCCAAACTTTTGATTTGCAACATAGACGTGAAATGAGGTATGTTTTTTTTATTTCTTCATTCTCATTTAGTTACATTGCATGCTGCAAAATGTATATTTAGTCCGTTTCTAATTTTTTTCCCCATAGCATTATATGCATGCAACTTTTTTCTGTGTTATATAAAACATTTGTTGTTTTTCGATCAATTTTGATCATGTTTTCGCGGTTAGTATTCTATTTTTGTACCTTTATTTATTGATTAACTGGTTAGATGATAAATATTTTTCTCATGAATATTCCTTATTCAGTTCTTAATTTTAATGTCTATATTCCAGTATTTTTTAAGTAGAAATCCCTAGGCTATGAATAAAATTGTATTTTTTTTATTTCTGGTATTCAAGTAGACTTTTTGGAATTCTCAACATATTGTCTTGCTTGTCTAATTAAAACGAAATTTTGTCTTCAGATATCAAGGTCATTCTCAACGTGATACTCAAGTTTACGGCGCTACTGGTAGCGACCTTGACTTGTTATTCCCGGAAAGAATCAGACATAAAAATGTTGGGGTAAGTGTAACATCCATTTTTAGGGTTTCGTAGTCAACAAGGAACCCTTATAGTTTTGTCACGTCCGTCTGTCCGCATCTTAGCTCAGAGACTCTTTTCTCTTTTGATTCTTTAGTACTAGAAAGCTATAATTTGGCATGGATATACATATTAATCACGCCGACAAAGTGGTAAAAAAAATAATGAACAAAAAAATGTTTAGGCTACCTCCTGTACACGTATCGGCCCACCCCCGACTGGTATCGGCCTACCCCCGACTGGTATCGGCCTAACCCTGACTGCTATCGGTCCACTCCCGACTGGTATCGGCCCTCCTTCGACTAATATCGTTCAACCCCCGATTGGTATCAGCCCACACACGATAATAGGGAACATTACTGCCAATTGCTCCCGCTAGATGGCGCTTGACGGCTCTGAGTAAACAAAAACATAACAACATGGCGTCTACTACTGTTTGTGGTTACCGAACTCTTTTTTACTGTTTTTAAGATAACTTGTGTTCAAAAACCAAATAATAATATTGGGGCAGTTAGTTAGCTTCATTTTTCTTTCACTATTTGTTTTATATTTTGTATACATAAACTGCGAAATTTTGTCGCTCGACTTTGACAGTTTGGTTTTTTTTTAGCGATGTGTCCGATATATCTAAACGTAACTTATATCGGATATGTGTTAGATATCATATCATATCGATATTGATGTCAAAATAAGCGATATTACAAAAGCTGTATCTATTAAAAACCTTAATAGCGTGTGAGAACGAATAATTCAAAACTTAAAACCGTAACAATGCGAAAACGTATGAACTACGAACAAAACGCAAACTTCACAAACGTTAGGAACCATATGCGCTACCTATCTTTCTAAATATTATTTCGTGTTCGTTGTTAGTTTGCTCATCTAAATAACATTTTAACTTTTGCAAACTGTACTTCTGATATCGATATCTGAAAACCGTATTCGATATCGATATAAAACCACATACATAACCGTTTGCGCAAAAAACCGAAAACGCCCTTCTCTAGTTTGTTTACTCAGAAACCTGTGGCGCCATCTATGCGCAGCTTTGCGGATAGTTCCCTATTATGTATGACACCATCCGATAGTGTCGCTAATAAAGATCAATTTTTATTTTATATTTATTTAATATGCTGTATGTATTATGCATTGTGTGTTGTACTCGTATTTGTTTATTTTATTTAGTGAGTAAGAATCTAAAATTGTTAAGTGTTTTAATAAGCTTTTGTTGTGCACATGGATGTACTATCCTCATATGCATATTTCTCTACGCAACTGAGGTTTGCTGCTAGAGAACCCAACTATGAGTTAAGCTTTCCTTTGTGCATACACTGTCCTATTGTATTTGTTTTTGTTATGTTTTGTGTCCAATAAAAAATAAGAATAAGTTGCTTAACAGAGTGTATATAAATAAGGGTGTATTAATGTTAAGGTGTCCCCATCGGCAAGTTCAGCTTCGCGTATGATTATTAATATGGAACACTTTTTTTCAGGATTTCACGCCCTCCCCAACTGATTCTGCCATAATGAATGGACGGACGTCTAACGGCGATGTTCGGCGACCTAGCATTAGCGTTCACTCTAAGGACAAGAACTGGTACTCGCATCTGTGTAACAGGTGGCTGTCACTGGTTGGGGTGAGTACTAGCAAAAACAGAATCAATCAAAGAAGACTCGTCGAATGTGACCCAAATAACGACAAGCCCCACGGCACAGCGCAAAAAAAAGAATGCGTTGTTTGAAAATTATGTAGCCTATGTCACTCCCACAATTGAGACAAATTCAATTCCTCTTATGTCATAATCTGTAAAGCCGTTTGGGCTGTAGAGCGTGCTATAGAAATGGATATACATACATGCATACACTCGAAAAACATTATTATTATTAAGCCTTTATTGCTAAAGAACTAAACACAAGTATAATCTAATAGTATTAAAAAAACTTAACTTAACGAAAAACATTACCCTCCACCAAACTTTCACTAATTACGAACTGAGACATCATTCACATCTGTACCTTACACACACTCAATATAACCTTATTCTAAGAGCTTATGATCACCCCCCTCATCCCCTGGTCAAATGTATTTTAGCGACGCTTGACATCATCTCATTTCTTAGAGTCAATGGAAGAAAAGTATGTAAGTGCTATTACATTTAACTCATTAATTATCTTTAACCACCTATGACTCATCACTGGAATGTTAAAGGTAATATTTTGTTAGAATCGGAGGTTCCGTGGTAGTACCTATTATTAATGTCAGATAATTGACTTTTTCCGAGAACATAACAATGACTTTTGCCCATCTAGCTTGTTCTAAGCGAAACACTGTGCGTCGTCCTGCTCCTGACCAGCTTATATCCATATCCTACCTGCCCCAATCAAAAGAATCGTCGCTAATACCTCGTCTCGAAAATGGAGACTTCTAATATTGTCTATGTTTTGTTTCAGGTAGCAATAAAATTGTTGCTCATGTTCCTCGTACACTGGGGGTATGCTCTCGGCTGCCTCAGTATCTTGTGGTTATTCTGGCTGTACATCGGCGCGGCAAACCCTGCGCTCAAGCCAGGACGCGCTTCAGAGTTCCGTTTCTTCCATTGGCTGAAGATTTCTTTCTTACAGTTAATAGGGTAAGGCTGCTATTATCTATTGATGATATTGATACAATAAGGGCTTCGATCAATAATACACTAGATGCACAATCCCATACAAAACTTCTCCTTAAAACTGTCGCCAATTGTGTTCCTACGTAATTCTTAGAATTCTAGTTGAAATAAATATAAATTAATGCAAATTCAACCTTAAAAGCAATGTTTAAAGTTGCATTCACAAAGCTATGTACGAAAAGCAATAACAAAGTTATGTCCTTTCTTCGCTGCTCAAATTACATCAAAACAAATTTAATCTTACACGCATGTTTTAAAGTCTGTTAGAATAGTTGGCGCGTTGTCGACGCAAACGTTGGTCAAGTAATCATAATATTTGGTAATTGATTCATATTTACTATTTAATTCGGTTTTTACCTTATGAAAAACACAGATGATATAAACTTAGAAATTCGTTCCAAAATCACAGTTTTGCGATGGTTATTTGCACAAATTTTTAACGCACACTTAGGCATTTTGACGTCTCAATGTTGGCTATGATTGGACCATACTAATTTGAAATAAGACCGCAACCGTATTTGTGACCTTAATTTTCGGCCCGTTTTTGAAGCTTTTACGGATCATCTAGTGTATTATTGATCGAAGAATAAGGGTGATGACGAGGTACGGCAAAAATAGTATATTATGCAACTAGTGAATAAAAAATGGATTTAAAGCGAGGGCCATAGATGAATCACGAACAAGTGAAGGATTCTGACAACTGAATCACGACCGTAGGGAGTGATTCATGATGATTGAATCACGAGCATAGCGAGTGATTCAAGTGTTAGAATCCTGAGCGACGCGAGTGATTCATGGCCCTCGATATAAATCCGTTTTATTCAAGAGTTGCATACTATATTTTATACCATGACTACGAGAAAAAGAAAGATTTCATCACAATTGAATCCTTCACTTGTTCGTGATTCATCTATGGCCCTCGCTTTAAATCCGTCCTTTATTCACTAGTTGCATTATATACTAGTATTTAGTACCTACGTCAGTTACATAATAAACACGTATTCTTCATTTAAAATGTACAAAGGCGTGACGTATCGCATCGTCGTCATTTTTTGACTTAGTAAAAAAAACGTGCCCAATATTTTGTTTAACCAACCAGACGGAGGAAAAAAAATTGGTCACCATACCTATTCAGACTATATATTTATATTGTTTGGATGAAACATAATCTCTCACGCTTCTTTTCAGGAAACGGCCCTTAGAATATGAACAGTTGGTTGTGACACCGGTGCATGGGGACATATCTGTAGAACAAGAAAGATTAAACGACGACAACGAAGATTTCGCGTCACGTCGGCGCTACCATCAATCCACTGCGCTTCAGAGCCATCTCGTTAGCGTCGACAGTTAAATCAAGCCCTGTGAAGTTATGAGACGCAATTAACTTAAGAAATGACAAATCAGAACTTGCTACATACCACTTACTACTTACTGTTGATCAAACAAACACTTATTTTTATTGTCTACTGCCTTCTGTCCGCGGCCTCGCCCGCTTGAAGAAGTGTTTTTTTTATCTCTAGAGAACATTATAAAGGGATGAAAAGTATCCTATATGTCAGGGGTCACCAAATGCCGGATCCGGACCGCCGACCTAATTTGTGCGGACCTATCTAAGATAGATGCCATCATCATCATCATTTCAGCCGAAAGTCGTCCACTGCTGAACAAAGGCGGCCTCCCCCAAGAGTCCATAAAGACCGGTCGCGTGCAAAATCATAATCAAATAGTTTATTTCAAATAAACCTTAGAGGTACTTTTGAATTCTCAAACAAAAAAAATTAAAAGATTATCTAGTTGCAAATTCGCAAGCGTCTGTAGGTCTCAATGGAAAAGAATTTGCAAGAAACTCCACGGACACTCTTTACCATCAGTTTTAATTACAAGTTTTTGGTTACATCATTCTTGTTGAAAAAATACACATATGTGAGAACGATGTAAAAAGACGTGCACGTAAAAGCGTCTAGAGTAACAAAGAATTAAAAAAAAATACAATAACAGGCCGAGGCGGCTAAGTTATGACCAATCCCAACTGATGCCGCCCGTTCACGAACATGACGCATGGATCGGCACCACTCAGCTCAACCATCATGTGCGTGTCGCATCGAGATAGTTTCCAAGATGAACATTCTGATGAACATCTCCAAGATTTAACAACAGTAGCCGGCACCAAGTTTAGTCTAAACTTCGGATGTATAGTTCAAGGTAAAACATTTTCACTTTAATATTTGAAAAACACGTCTTACTTTTATTGATTACTTTTTTATAATGTAATAAAATTAAGGTCGGGGGGAGGGTAGTTGGCCTTACGGACCGTGACGGGCATATTATTTTTAAGAAACGGATCCCAAATGAAAGTAATTGTTGTCCCCGGCTATATGTTAAATTCTATCCAGGTTATAAAATATCTGTGTGAAAAAATTCATCAAAATCCGTTCAACCGTTTTTGCGTCATTGCGAATTTGAGACACAAAGTTTCACATTTATAATATTAGTAAGGTTTAGGATCTTACCAACTATTACAAGTTGATTGGAGCCGGCGTTAGAAGTGTCTTTTCTAAATTGTATAACAGACCCAGCAATAATCTTCGTATAACTATTGAAACATAGAAAAGGTTTTATTCTGTGATCGTCTTTTTCTTGCATTTATTTTTCTTTCTATTAAAGTTAAAAGTACACAGACGTACACAAATTTACGCTTGAGATTAATTTTGTCCCGACTAAGGCGAAGCCAAAAGGAGCGTTACGATTTTATGAGACATGGCTTCTGATATTAATAAAATAACTTTAATAACAATATATTTTGTCATAGGTTATATTCTCCAATGTAAACTTACCAAATCGCAAACAAAAATTCACAATAACACTTTTCTATTGACATTTTAAGTATTTCGAAGAAAACATCAATTAAAATGTGTAACCCTTTGAAGATCATTAACTAATTTGTAGCTTTTTGACTGATTTTTAATTAAATGTACATAATATACATATATATGTAATCTTTATGACTAATAGAAATTCGGAAATTATGTATTAAGATTAAACATTTAGAGGAATCATTAATATAAAATTATAAATTATATACTTATTTCACACTTTTTGTAAGATAATTTAAAAACGAATTGGAATTTATAAATAATACAATATTTTTTTATATTTTGTTAGTACTTTTATTTGCTTTTATCGTTAACACCTTGAGTACCCGGAACGTGGATCGACGCGAGGCTTTTTAATTGTTTCGGTATTTACGGCATTCAAGCGGTTAATAGTGCGGGAGATACCGTGGCATACTTTCTTGGAATGTTATACTTAGGTAATAGGTACCTCATCATGAGGAGTACAAACATGTTGACACGTTACGATCGACAATCTATCTTAAGGTTACACTAGTCGATAATTCTTCCATACAAACGTAGTCTAGGGATTACTTCACTGTTTGACGATGTAGGTTCAAAATAAAAAATGATATCAATTTGTCTCATCCTTATCTAGCCCTGTATGGAAGCAAAAAAGAAAAATATTTGAAAGTTATGAGCGTCGAAAGTTCCATATTTCAACGCTAATTTTAACGCATCTTTGGGCGGCAATAAATACCATAAGAAGAAGGAAAATTGCAAAACGGCCACCATACCTACAGGGATCGATTTGTAGTTAAACAATACAAATAATTTTATTTTGAAAATATACATTTAGTCGTTTCATGATATCTAGACTCCCAAAGATCTGTTTATAAAATCACCTATTTCGCTACAAACTTGCAAAAGTGCTAATTCGTACGCGAACTAGCTTCTTACTGCTCATCACAGCATCTATATCTTTCGCACGAGTTGTCGAATGATATAGCAGGCGTTTTAACCCCGCGCACAAAATAGTTCGTGCCGTCGACTAGTGTAACCTGAACTAAAAGGAGGAATGGACCTAATATCGTACCTTGAGAAACGCCTATTATCATCTCAGACCCTAGCGTGTTTAAGTCGTTTACCTGAACTTTAACCTGCCCGCCTTTCAAGTATCTTACAAAATCTAGAGATTCAAAAAAGCTGAGCATACCTTTGTACCTACATAAGCTGTCCTATTGTATTTGTTTATAAGTCTTTGTGTGCTATAAAGAATAAGAGATTTTACACTTCTTCGTAACTAGCTCTAACAAAGGCCGTTTTAGGCCTAGATGGCCCCACACTTTCGGAAAGTCGGTTGATATCAGTTATTGTAGTAATCATTTCTTATCTATTGTTCTTTCGGTCACCGCCCGGGCTATAATCTATTTTTGTATTATTTGCTATATTTCAATCGATTTATTGTATTTCTAAATACTTTAATAAGTATAGCATTTTGCCGACAGATAAGATAAGGCCCCTTTGTTTCTCATAAAACATACCTATACTACTTTAAAATGAATAGAATGTTTTGTTGTTACTAAGGGTAGGTAGCGTGTCAGTGATAAGATAAAATATGAACCTCATATGTTTCAAGTGGCCCGACATCCGCATGTGCAGGTTTGGTCCGAGGTTTGGTAATCGTTCTGTCGGTGAATCGTTCAACGGCGAAACGAATGTCGGAGAAATGTTTCAGAATCATTAGGTACATACATGATATACATACCAACATAAAATATTATATTAAATAGGTAGTAAGGTATCATAATGCCCTAATATTATAAATAATTATCTATACTTACTAATATTATAAAGCAATTTGTTTGTAGGAAATAATCTCTGGCACTACCGAACCCATTTCTTAGGGTTCCGTACCCAAAGGGTAAAAACGGGACCCTATTACTAAGACTCCGCGATCCGTCTGTCTGTCTCTCTGTCCGTCTGTCACCAGGCTGTATCTCGTGAACCGTGATAGCTAGACAGTTGAAATTTTCAGAGATGATGTATTTCTGTTGCCGCTATAACAACAAATAACAGAAGAAAATACATATTTAAGGGGGGCTCCCATACAACAAACGTGATATAATTGCCGTTTTTTGCTCGATATTAATAACGACAACAGGTGGACGCTTGAAATATTCACGGAATATTTAGTTCTATATTCACTTCAAAAAATAATTATTTTTAAAATAAAATAAAACAAATTGAGGGGGGCTCCCATACAACAAACGTGTATTTTTTGCTGATTTTTGCTCGATATTAATAACGGAAACAGGTAGACGCTTGAAATATTCACACAATATTTAGTTGTATATTCACTTCAAAAAATAGTAATGATTAAATTTAAATTAAAATAAAACGAATTAAGGGGGCCTCCCATACAACAAACTTGATTTTGTTGCCGTTTTTTGCGATAATGGTACGGAACCCTTCGTGCGCGAGTCCGACTCGCACTTGGCCGGTTTTTTAAGTTCTATCTACTATCTCTATCTATTAAATTTTTAAACTTTAATCTGTATTGACTGAAATTTATTCCTGAGTGTCTTATGCTACTTTTTAGGTAGGAGCTCGTGGCTAAATAATAACAGCCGCACGGGTCGATCATCAAGGTTGAGCAACGCTTGACGAGGTCGGTCCGTGGATGGGTGACCATTTCAACATACCGAGTTTCCTCCGTGCCTCGGAAAGCACGTTAAGCCGTTGGTCCCGACTGTCATTTAAAGATCTTTGACAGTCGTTACGGGTAGTCAGAAGCTTGAGAATTGACACCAGTCTTGCCAAGGGGTACCGTGTTACCCAGTTAGTGGGTTGTGGAGGTCAGATAGGCAGTCGCTCCATGTAAAACACTAGGACTCAGCTGAATCCGGTAAGACTGGAAGCCGACCCCAATATAGTTGGGAAAAAGGCTAGGCAGATGATGATGATGATGTCCTATGCTACTTTTTGTCCCGAAAAAACAAAGGCTCTGCTGCGTGGGCCACGGGAACGAAGCCGCTGGAAAATATAAAAAAGGTAAATTATAAAAATATTAATTTTATCCTGTTTTTAGTATTTGTTGTTATAGCGGCAATAGAAATACATCATCTGTGAAAATTTCAACTGTCTAGCTATCACGGTTCATGAGATACAGCCTGGTGACAGACGGACAGACAGACAGACGGATCGTGAAGTCTTAGTAATAGGGTCCCGTTTTTACCCTTTGGGTACGGAACCCTAAAAATGAAACAATCAGTAAGTAATTATTTCTATTACAAAATTCAATCAATGTTTTACTTTTTCAATTTGTACACGGTCGACGAGATTTATATGAAGCAAAAAGTTTTTAATATATATTTTTATTACATGAATTCTGTTTTTGACAGGTTTTGGAAGCTAATGGTGAAAAACGTGTTTTTAATTTCTGAAAACTGTCCATATCATAGACCGACCGACAGTAGTTAAATTGCTGTCGGAAGAATATAGTCTTCAATCATATCGATTTGAACTGTCATCGAAGGCTTAGAATTGTCGTTTTACCGATATGTGTTTACAAAGCAAGCCTTTATAAAACACAAGCTGTTCCCCGCGGCTTCGCTCCCGTGCACCACCCCACATGACCCGTTTTTGGGATAATAAAATAGTCTGTCACTAAGGAATAATGTAGCTTTCTATTGGTGAAAGAATTTTTTAAATCGGTTCAGTAGTTCCGGGGCCTATTCGGTACAAACAACAAACGAAAAACTTTCCTCTTTATAATATTATTATATTATATAACTAGCTGTGCCCGCGGCTTCGCTCCCGTTAACTGACTACCTACTCTACCCTACTTACCTACCTACCAATTATTTTTTGGGGTCATCATTTTGTCGCGGAGAATCTAAACACCACCATTCAGATGACTCCAAATGCACAATGCCATCTATCGAATATCCATTTCAACTGAGTATCTGAATTGCGTGTGTTGTGATCATTTTACTTCTTGAACACTTTAAATTCATCTAACATTTGATAGAGTGAACCGATTGCGATGAAACAAAAACTAAGTAATACTTCAAGTTACGCACAATTTTTATGTATAAAAGTTATCGACATTGGTTTCGTACATTTTAAGTGTTGCGTGCACAAATAAACAGAATGGGTTCTGTTGGTTTTCCTTTAACACCCTGGCTATTTTTTTTGGACATATTCTCGATGTACAAAAACGACTTTTCTGCAGATTTATTATATGTATTGATGATTGATTGATGACTATGTAATATATAAATAGTATAGATAATACATTTTTTCTGTATTTTCAGGTGCACCTTATTTACGTTGCGAAATGCTCACTAATGTTAATTTATTTGCCACTATAACATAATATCTTTCAACTATATTTTTTTAGTATTCTCACTACACGAACCTTACTAAACGACAAGGTTCAAGGTTTCGTTTCGGGAGGAAATCGAATGGTTGGAATAACTATGCGATAGTGCGGTGAAAACTTAGGCTGCCAGAGATAGTATGATGTAACTAGGTATACCTACTAATTATGCGAAAAAACATACCTGACTATTACTATGTAAGCAGGTAGTGTAAGGATTGGTGTGCGTTACCCAGGCAAAATGTTTTGCTTTAGAGAGATGAGACTTAAACAAATAATTAGTGTATCATGAGGAGCAATTTGTTTACTAATAGCAAAATTTGTTTGAATTGTAGTTTTTAAGTTATTTAAGAAAAACAAATTTTGCTGGAGTAACGTTTGAAACGTTACCCAGGCAAAATCGTCTTTCAAAAATTAGTTTCAGCACGAAACCAAATACATGAATAGATAGCTTTTGTTGAGTAGTAAATGTTTATAAATAGCAAAATTACATTGCTTTGTGTTCGTGCCCTCTAGGTGGGAATCGTGATTTGTGTTTTGCATTGAAGTTGCCAAGTAGAAAGCGAAATCTCAGGGTCGAAAAGGGGAGTACCGAGTAGGTAGGTAATCTTCACACTTCATGTTGTCACAGATAATATAATACTACCATAATGTTGTGTTTTATAAAATAAAATAAAATAAAAAAGCCTTTTATTTCATGCATTACATTAACAGTTTTACATCCTTCAAGTAAAAGTTAATAAAAATAAACGATAATTAAAAAGTGCACAACAATTGTAAAATAAAATTGATTGATTGATTATTAAATTGATTTATATCCATTGATTATTTTTACTATATGAGTATATTATTTAATTGAATTACTTGAATTATTAAAATAACATTGCTAGATAAATTAAAAGAATAAATAAAATTGATTAATTGCATAATATAAAAAATGTAAAATAACAAACTATTGTATGATTTATAAAACTATCGGAAAAACCTATCATGATTAGCATGCATGAACCTCTCACATGGTGAGAGTGAAGGCCTCCTCCAGGGATGACCAGTGGTCACGGTCTGAGGCTTCCGGCATGTTGTGTTTTGGAGGGATGTAAAGAGCTGTAATTATTGTAGTTTGCCTCGCGAATCCTCAATCCTTAGTGTGCGTTACCCAGGCAAAATGTTTTGCTTTAGAGAGATGAGACTTAAACAAATAATTAGTGTATCATGAGGAGCAATTTGTTTACTAATAGCAAAATTTGTTTGAATTGTAGTTTTTAAGTTATTTGAGAAAAACAAATTTTGCTGGAGTAACGTTTGAAACGTTACCCAGGCAAAATAGTCTTTCAAAAATTAGTTTCAGCACGGAACCAAATACATGAATAGATAGCTTTTGTTGCGTAGTAAATGTTTATAAATAGCAAAATTTGTGTGTGGTATAGTTCTTTAGTTATTTAAGATTTTGCTGCGGTAACGTTTTGGGATTTCCCAGATCTCGAAAACGGCTCAACGCAGAAGTTTGAAAAAAATACCAATAAAAGACCTCAATTTGTTTAAATTTGTTTAATCATTAGTTTTTGATTTGGTTGACGTAAACCAATGTAATTAAATGGTTTCAAAAATCAGAAGAAACGGGTTTGCAAGTAAACCAATACACTTATAACCAAATAAACAGCTGTAAAAAATACCCGTGGTTCGACGCTTGTTTACATCAGAAATATTAGATTTCATACTTTACACATTAAGAAGATAAAAACAAATTTGATTTATTTTAGACTGGTCGTACTTTAGCGATCAAATACGCAGTTCCCATAACATTAAGAAACATGGCATACTTTAAACAAATTAAAATGATTCCTGAAAATTCCTTCCTGTTAATTGCAGCTTTGAATTACGGCTCTAATGAAAGTTATCTCAAAAACAAGATTATGTCAGCAATTCTCTAATGAGCCGACCAAATTGAAAAGGTCACATAAAAGCGACCGCACCATACATAAGCGCAACCATCTGAAATGAACAGGATAATATAGATGTTTTGTTAGTACAGTTGAATACAAAAGTTTTCTGGTCAGGTTAGTTAAAATAATAAAATGGTTAAGATTCATTATTTTTATTAAAAAAATCAGTCTCATACAAATTATATGTATTGCTTTGCCTTAGCATCAACATTTTTAGAGAAAAATCACAGATAAGTTATAACCTACTTACTTAATTTTAATATTTGGATACATTAATAGTTTGTACAATTTTCCTTAGGAGGTACTAATAACGTAGGTTGATAGGTGGACTCCATTTCACCTCGACTCACAGTATGGCATTTTAATATGAGTTTTGTTACGTGTTACTTAGAGTGAATATTTTAACATTACATGTGACTGCCACAGGTGGATAACCCGTGAACCAATCATTGTCAAAGCGTCGTAACCTTCTTTTAACTTAATGTTGAAATATCCACTCTAAGTAACACGACATAAAGCTCATATTTCAATACCACAGTGTTCAGTTTTTTCAGTTTTATTTCAATGTAAAATTACATTATATGAAAGCAGCACTCCATTTATGTGAAAAATACGGCTAAAACCAAAAAACTAGCAATGGATGTTCAAATACTCTAACGAACGACACGTAAAATCAGCTGATCACTTTCTGCCTAGCTACAGAGCTCATCAAACTCGTCATCTGCGATTGCACAAAATGGGAAGACGTTAGCCCGGCCGTTGGCGAAAAAAACCTTATTATGCTGTAGTTTACGGGTTAAACCCAAGAACAAAACCGCCGGCCGCCGGGCTGTCTGTTGTGTTTGCACAGAACAGTTTCTGTTTGTGTCGTTGCATGTTCACACGTCTTCATTGTTACGTACGCTTTTGGACTTATTTTTGTTGTGGTGTCAAAGTTAAGTGGAAGCGGTCGGCGGAACATTTTTATTTTTTGTTCTTTTTTTTATGAAACAAAAGATTTATTCTAGGAAAGGTCATTTGTAAAGCGAACCCAGTGTTTCGAACGAACACGTGCGTAAGAGTACGGCCGATGACTCGCTGCGCGCGTTTTGTCACGGTAGCGTTACATTGCGTATGAGGAAATAAAATAAATCAGGTTTATTGGATTCCCCTAACGATCCTGAAATAATTTCTTGTACCGGACATCTTAGTATGATATACTGAATTCACCCCATCAGTTTGTGGAGGGCTGTCCCTTACACCCTTTATATGTTTGTATTGTTTTAAATCACACTATAAATTATACACTATGATATTACACTTTTATTAACTAGTAAAAATTGTGTAATATGGTACTGCACTTAAAAATATTAAAAAATCGGCTTCACGAATAACGTTTTTCTGCTTAACTGTACAAAACATCGGTTACCAAGCTGCTAATTTGCGAAGATTACCCGTACGTACGGTGCAGTCGCTTTTACGTGACCTTTTCAATTTGGTCGGCTTATTAGAGAATTGCTGACATATTCTTGTTTTTGAGATAACTTTCATTAGAGCCGTAATTCAAGGCTGAAATTAACAGGAAAGAATTTTCATGAATCATTTTAATTTGTTTAAAGTATGCCATGTTTCTTAATGTTATGGGAACTGCGTATTTGATCGCTAAAGTACGACCAGTCTAAAATAAATCAAATTTGTTTTTATCTTCTTAATGTGTAAAGTATGAAATCTAATATTTCTGATGTAAACAAGCGTCGAACCACGGGTATTTTTTACAGCTGTTTATTTGGTTATAAGTGTATTGGTTTACTTGCAAACCCGTTTCTTCTGATTTTTGAAACCATTTAATTACATTGGTTTACGTCAACCAAATCAAAAACTAATGATTAAACAAATTTAAACAAATTGAGGTCTTTTATTGGTATTTTTTTCAAACTTCTGCGTTGAGCCGTTTTCGAGATCTGGGAAATCCCAAAACGTTACCGCAGCAAAATCTTAAATAACTAAAGAACTATACCACACACAAATTTTGCTATTTATAAACATTTACTACGCAACAAAAGCTATCTATTCATGTATTTGGTTCCGTGCTGAAACTAATTTTTGAAAGACTATTTTGCCTGGGTAACGTTTCAAACGTTACTCCAGCAAAATTTGTTTTTCTCAAATAACTTAAAAACTACAATTCAAACAAATTTTGCTATTAGTAAACAAATTGCTCCTCATGATACACTAATTATTTGTTTAAGTCTCATCTCTCTAAAGCAAAACATTTTGCCTGGGTAACGCACACTAAGGATTGAGGATTCGCGAGGCAAACTACAATAATTACAGCTCTTTACATCCCTCCAAAACACAACATGCCGGAAGCCTCAGACCGTGACCACTGGTCATCCCTGGAGGAGGCCTTCACTCTCACCATGTGAGAGGTTCATGCATGCTAATCATGATAGGTTTTTCCGATAGTTTTATAAATCATACAATAGTTTGTTATTTTACATTTTTTATATTATGCAATTAATCAATTTTATTTATTCTTTTAATTTATCTAGCAATGTTATTTTAATAATTCAAGTAATTCAATTAAATAATATACTCATATAGTAAAAATAATCAATGGATATAAATCAATTTAATAATCAATCAATCAATTTTATTTTACAATTGTTGTGCACTTTTTAATTATCGTTTATTTTTATTAACTTTTACTTGAAGGATGTAAAACTGTTAATGTAATGCATGAAATAAAAGGCTTTTTTATTTTATTTTATTTTATAAAACACAACATTATGGTAGTATTATATTATCTGTGACAACATGAAGTGTGAAGATTACCTACCTACTCGGTACTCCCCTTTTCGACCCTGAGATTTCGCTTTCTACTTGGCAACTTCAATGCAAAACACAAATCACGATTCCCACCTAGAGGGCACGAACACAAAGCAATGTTTTTTTGTTGATCAATACCTAACAGTAGGTACTAGAACATATTTCCATTAATTGTTCAATACTTTTTCTTATATCCGATTTCAAATCAGCATTAAAAGCGTTTAAAAAATGAAAAAAAATTAATGACAAAATTTCAACGGTGGAACTTAATTTCTCTAGTGAAAGGCAAATATTTAGTTTTCTAACCAAATATATAAAGTAATTCTGTAGACCTTACCTCGGGCATTCGTTATCTAGAAGGTAGTCCTAATTCACCCGGATTAGAGGGAGACAGCGTGAAGTTGTTTCATTCGCACCCGCACGCTGAACCTATTTTCTGTTATTATTATTATTATTCCTCGAGGCGCCACAGTCAGCCAGACCGCTAGGGGAGGGAGAACGCGGGACTCGGCGGGACGGGACAGAGAGTCACAGTCAGTCGAGCACAGAGTACTTTTTTATTAAACAAACAATATACAGTCGAGTCCGGAACTCCAATTCGAAAGGACGTTGTCGTGTTTCTGCTCAAATAAATATCTGTGTTGTGTTTTTGTAAGTAAAAAGTAAGTGTTCGTGTGTTTCAATAACTTCCCTGCCCCGTTTTTAACTGTTTCTAGTATTGGGATACCTACTTTGTGGACTGTCATAGTTATCTAGCTTAACGCTTCTCTTTTGTCAATTCGTATATTTTCTCCGGATTTAAATCAGTTTTAAGGACTGGAGTTACCGCCTATGCAGCTTGTTTTATGGTAGCAGGTTTTTCCGCGTGAAGATCGACGGCTGTTTTCTTTGTTAGCAATTGATTCCTAGTGGATATTGTTATGTATGATAGTTTTGTGTCTTGTGTCTTTGCAACTGGACAATATGTGGCCTGGATCTCGGGAAAGTCAAGTTGAGTTTTTTTTTGTAGTAATGACTACCTCAGAGAAGCTTGTCTAGAAAGCTGACTCGATATATAGGCTGCCAAATAAACTAAAACATGTTTTTGTTTAAAGCCACTGTATCAAAAAAGTAAAGAGTTACCTAAAGGCCTTAGTAGCCAATTTTTAAATTTCAACAAAGTAATGGTACAGTTGGTAATGGTAACACTGATGCATCTTTTAGTTTGACACTTGCTTGACAGTTTATTGAAGAAAACCAATAGTATCCTTTGTAATGAGCTAAACAAATTATTGCATTACATATTCTCTTAATTCCTTTTCAGAAAAGCGAAGTGGACGAAGTAATAATTTCTACAATGGCTGATGATTTAAGGAATTATAAATTGCAGCTTCAACAGGTCAGTTTATACCTAAATGTTATCGATTATTGTTTTGTCTTGGGATAGTCTGCAGATACTCATGTGGTGTATTTTATTTCATAGGTTGAAGCAGCGTTGCTCACCGATGCTGAAAATGAGGAGTTGCTGAAACTAAAGGCTGACTTGGAGGAAGTAATAGAGTTGACACAAGATCTTATAAAAACTCAAGATGGTGACTCCAAAGTGTCCAATATTCATGGTTCTAGTAATGATCATGATGTTACAGCGTCCCTGTTGGCGGCCGAGGAAGAAGAAAACGCAAGCAAATTACTTCCAAATTGGCAAGTTGGTGACAGGTGCTTGGCTAAATGGAGATCAGATGGACAGTGAGTATCTTTGTGTTATGTCTCAACTGTTTCTGTTGGTATATTTATAAAACCCTTAGCTATTGTTAGATTATTGATAGATAGATCATAGAGCCCTATTAGATTTTTACTGACCTTACTGCTGAAATCACTAAAATGTTTACTTATATAACTAACTTATGTAAATAAATAGATAGATATCTTGTTTTTAATACCAAGTACACTAAACCAAACCATTCAAAAAGCTTCAAGACAGTAGCAGCCATAGCGTAGTAGCCAGTACGTAGTGCTGTGGAAGGAGTAAAAGAGAGGTCAGTCTGAATTAAAAATCTCTTAGCTCCTATAAGATTGTTCTAAAAATTGTTGTGTTAATAATATAGACCGGATTATATGCAACATAAAAACATGTAATATGCATGAAAAATGTTTTAAATACACATGAAAATATGCAACATTAAACTTTTAGAAAACAAAAAAGTGTTAGGGTTTAATTTTTTAGATATAAATCAGCATACAATTAGTGAATTATTCAATCATAAATTATCTCATAATAAGAAGGAGTAAAAGAGAGGTCAGTCTGAATTAAAGATTTCTTAGCCCCTATAAGACTGTTCTAAAAATTGTTGTGTTAATAATATGGACCGGATTATATGCAACATAAAAACATGTAATATGCATGAAAAATGCGTTAAATACACATGAAAATAAGCAACATTAAACTTTTAGAAAACAAAAAAGTGGTAGGGTTTAATTTTTTAGATATAAATCAGCATACAATTAGTGAATTATTTCATCATCAGCCTATAGCAGTCCACTGCTGGACATAGGCCTCTCCAATTGCACGCCATTTGGTTCGATTTTCGGCAACTGTCATCCAGCTTCTACCAGACACAGTGAATTATTTAATCATAAATTATCTCATAATAATCCGGTCTCTAGTTATTAATATTTAGCAAATAGTATCTATTTGTGTGTGCTGTTTTAGTGTTACATGTAATTTAGGGTGCAATCCCATTGACAGCTATTAGACAATTTACTATTGATTATTAGAAAGTTATCTAATAAACATTTATTCAATCATGTTCATTCATATCTTTTGAAATAAGCAGCTTTGTACTCTTCTATCAGTATTTATTCTTCCTCTTAAGTGTTTTGTGTGTACATAAATTAATAAATAAATAATTCATTGGTGAGATACAAACTAGCAATAGTAATAATAATGAACTAAAGCAGTCTCTCAAGGCAAGCTATTAGTTGGAGAGCTCTTAATTCATATTAAGATCTATTCTGCACTCTCGCTAGACTTTTACCCTCTTACTAATAAACGCGGTATAAAGTTATACCAAGTATAAACCTATGAAAATGTATGGTTATTCCTTTGTTATACCTGGTATAACTTTATACCGCGTTTATTAGTAAGAGGGTTTGTTTCAAAGTTTATCCTTAGTCAGGAGTCACAATAGATAAGCTGGGCTTTTAGTAGCTTATAATGTGAGCCAAAAACTAGTAAATATTACCATTTCTGTGTTATCTTTTAAATCAAATAGCAGTTTAGCTCTTCTTAAACTACAAACTAGCTCCTTTTTAATAGCGCTCAATGGGTCTTCACCATTATAATTATTAGAAATGATAGCTCAGAATTTCATGATCTTTTTGTGTTGCTTGCAAAAGTTTTGCTATATTTTGCAATATTTATCTCTAAAACATATAAATGTATGATTTGGTTATAATGAAAATAGTCTTTGAGGTAGGTACACATTGAACAAATTTGGACGTCGTTGGCGTAGTGGTTGAGCGATCGGCTGCTGCGCTGCGTGTCGCGGGTTCGTTTCCCGCACGGAACAAATATTTGTATGGCCTACAGATAATTGTTCAGGATCTGGGTGTCATGTGTGAGTTTAAATGTTTGTTGTACCCACGCACGCTACAGGCAGAAATACCTAGTCTGGGGCAAAGATTCTTATTAGTCATGATAAATATTTTAAGGAAATTACTAAAGGGAGAGGGCTATGCTCGGCGTTTCCTTGCGTGATCGAATCAGAAATATTGAGATCCGTAAGAGAACCAGGGTTACCGACATAGCCCGAAGAATTGCCAAACTTAAGTGGCAGTGGGCAGGGCACATTGCTCGCAGAACGGATGGGGCAGGAAGGTTCTGGAGTGGCGACCGCGAACCGCAAGACGTTGCGTTGGAAGGCCTCCCAACAGGTGGACCGATGACCTGGTGAAGGTTGCAGGAATGCGCTGTTTGCGGGACGCCCGGGACCGGTCAATGTGGCGACGCTTGGGGGAGGCCTATGTCCAGCAGTGGACGTCTTTCGGCTGATATGATGATATGATGACTTGCATTTGACTGCATTATTGCAGAAGATTGATTACTGTAAACTATATTGCCAAATTTCTTTACAGATTTTACGAAGGTGTCATTGAAGATGTGACAGAGGAAAGTCTGAGAGTAAAGTTTGATGGCTATGCAACAGCTGAAGTGGTATCTATGAATGATGCGAAGATTATACCTGGCACCTCACTGAAGAGACCTCACAGTGGTGATGAAAGCAAGTAAGTAACAAAATGAATCATTATTCTCTCAGAGTTCTATTAGGGTCCTTATACAATAGTGTGTGTATTCAGCTGAGTGCCCCCATTATATTCTAATTTTATTATCCTTAACTCACAGCCTCCCTTACTTAAATACTTATATTTAAGTAAGTTTTACCCTTATTTTAAAGTGTTTAGCAATTGATTAAAAGATTCTAATTTAAAATATTATTTTTACAAATAAAGCCCTTTATTGTTACAGACATGGCAAAGGTTACAATAGAGAGTATCTCAAAAAGAAAAAGCAGAAGAAACAACAGAGATTTAAACAAATTGAAGAAGAAAGAGAAAGTGAAAAGAACAAATGGCTCAATTTTCACACTAAGTCTGCAAAGAAACCAGGCGTAAGAACAAAGAGCATATTTGCTTCACCTGATAACTTAACTGGAAGAGTTGGCATTGGCACTTGTGGTATATCAGGGAAACCTATGACCGAATATACCCCTGGAGAAAAGTGGAAAAAAGGTGGACAATAATTTATTAAAATTTAGTATAAGTTAGTCTTATTTTTACCCTTCTGTACTGTAATACCTAGTTAATAAATAAAATCAAATTTCGTGACAAAGGCCCGATTTTTTAATAGTCTGATAACTTTTAACTGAGGAATAAAAAAACTTTTTTACAAAAAAATACTACCGACTTCCAAATAAGGAAACTACAAAGTGAAAAATAACTTTATTTTTGGAAGTCGGTGTCTTTCGTAGGTGCCATTTTTTTTTGCGTTACGGACACCAACTTCCAAAAATAAAGTTATTTTTCACTTTGTAGTTTTCTTATTTGGAAGTCGGTAGTATTTTTTTGTAAAAAGTTTTTATTTTTCTCTTTTTAGTTGTACCTACCTAATAGGCAAGTTGTTTAGTAAGTTTCCTATAACGCCAGAATAGATTACCCGATTATCATGAAACTTGAACAAAACCGATCAAATGAGAGATCTGCTTACCCCTTAAGAGCGTACTGGCGTGATGTTTGTTACGAAATGGTATAAACAATAAACAGACATGCGATTGCAGCAGTCCCGAGAGATTTCCGTTATTTATTAAAGAGTTCTGTTGTATATCTTCGAAGTTCTTCATCAGATCTTCACCAAATTAAAATGGGACCAATTTCGGAACATACTCTTTCAAACAAAAAAAAAATTCAAAATCGGTCCACAATTGACGGAGATATCGGTGAACATATATAAAAAATAAAAAAAAACATACAAGATGTCGAACATAGAACCTCCTCCTTTTTCGAAAGTCGGTTAAAAATGGCGGTTTGACAGCTTTTGTATAGAGTATATGTCAAACGGCCATTTTTATTCCTCAGATAAAAGTTATCAGACTATTAAAAATCGGCTCTTAATGTACAAAAAGTGGATCTTAAAGTTGTACAAATATTTGAAATTGTGGATATAGGTACTGTGTTTATGCTTATAAACTAGTTTTACAATAAACAACATAAAAATATTTGACGACTTTTATTTTGCTAATGTCCCTACACAAACAACACAACACAACAAATGACAATACACACAACATTTGTTGCAATATTTGCAAGTGTTGCAACGAATGTTGATTATTCAATATGCTGTGTTTCGGCTATCTGTTCCAGATGTAACAGATAGTTGAAACACAACATACTGAATAATCCCAACTGACTCGCAACAACTGCAACATAATACCCAATCAGTTGGAATAGATGGATTTTTATTACCACTTCTGCATGCGAAACGTGAAAAATTTGTCGTCAACCAGTGAAAAATTTGTAGGTACAGTCCAGTCATTATGATAACACATTTTGGCGTAGTGGTTGAGCGTGACTGCTGCACTGCGTGTCGCAGGTTCGATTCCCGCACGGAACAAATATTTGTATGACCTGCAGATAGTTGTTCCGGCTCTGGGTGTTGTGTATGTGAGTTTATATGTTTGTAAACGTACCCACGATACAGGAAGAAATTCCTAGTGTGGGGCAACGTTTTTTATTAAAAAATAAATAAAAAATACTCATTATTTTAAGAACCTACTTCATTTCAGATAGATATTATTTTCATAGGTACATTTAAAATACGGATACGTTTTGCACATGTTGGGAAGAGTGGAAAAAAAGCATTTTTCTGTGATGTAGGTATACTAACTGAATGGGATAGATGGAACAAATGGTAATTCATCATCCTCGTGTCCATCCCATTTAATTGGGGTTGGCGCAGACAGTCTCGTTACTTCAAATATAAGATAGGTTAATACCTACATAATTATTACCTACGCCTGTATGGAAAATACAGGTGTGAACGAGTACACACATATAGTGAGTGGTGCGAGTAATCGTCCGTCGCACAAGAACACTCCTCCTCCTGTTGGATGAGAGACGAGTATGTCGGACATTCGCATCCATCAAAAGGACGTAGTTACGTAGGATGCTGCGCAACCTCGACGTGAATAAGGCAAGCGGCCCCGACGCCGGTATACCAGCAATTGTTCTTAGAACCTGTGCGCCTGAATTGTCTCCGATCAAGACACGCATGTTTCGCCTTTCGTATGAGACTTGAAAAGTGCCGAATGCTTGGAAGCAAGCCAACGTACAGCCCGTGGTGGAGCTTTTGAGCCTGTCCTTGGAGGCAGTCTCCGAATGGGGCGATGCCGATCTGGTCAAGTTCAATGCCGCTAAAACACAGGCGTGTCTTTTCGCCGCTAAAAAGAGCCAATTTCACCCGGCTCCATGTTTACGAGGTGTAACCGTACCGATAACGGACCATCTTGAGCTTCTTGGTCTTGGCGTAACGTTGACATCGACACTCAATTTTGGCCCATACATTGAGGCAAAAGCTCAACTGGCTGCCAAAAAGTTGGGGATCCTTGCGAAGGTGAGACGGTACTTCACGCCAGAACAGCTGCTTAAGTTGTATCAAGCGCAAGTTCGATCTTGCTTGGAATACTGTTCTCATCTCTGGGACGGATCTGCCAAATATCAGCTTGATGCACTTGAATCGATCGAAAAACGGACCCAGAGGCTCACTGGCAATGAGGCACTGGTTGAGTCAAAGCTCCAGAGCCTTGAACATCGTGGCCGACTTATCAGCTTTTCGGTTTTTTATTGATTGCATTTCGGGGAGTGTGCAATGGAATTGCATGATCTAATTCCGCCAAGCCCGTTTCATCATCGGTCTACAAGACGTACCTACGGAGGTACATGGTGGCAGTCCCACCCATACGCACTAAACGTTTTGGAAATATTTTCATTATGCGTAGGTACAGCTAAGGAGTGGAGTCTGTGTTTCCCGATTGCTACAATCTCGTGGTCTTTAAGTCAAGACTGAATAGGTTACTCACGGAGCACGAAACCAGGTTAAAACCTGGTTTCGTGCTCCGTGAGGTTACTTCTAGGCAAGCGTGCTACACCTTCGACCACATCATCACTTATCATCAAGTGAGATAGTGGTCAAGCGCAAGACTACCAATAATAAAAATAAAAAACGGCCAAGTGCGAGTCGGACTTGCGCACAAAGGGTTCAGTACCATTATCGCAAAATACCGCAAAAAAATCACGTTTGATGTATGGGAGCCCCACTTAAATATTTATTTTATTCTGTTTTTAGTATTTATTTAAAACATTTGCTATAAATTAGGTTTTAGTGACAGAAACGAATCGCTGTAAATCCGACTCCACGCAGTCTTGTCTGCTCTAACCCTAGAGTGTAACTTAAAATCGCGTAGGCGCGGAGGGTCGAGGCGGCCCACGAGTTGAGGAACAAGTGGTTGTAACACTCGCCGCCACGGCTGAGGTTGGCCGGCGAAGCCGGGCACCAAGCCGAAGCTGCGGTGATGAGCGTTAAACCCATCTGCGATGATAAACTCGCGTGGGACCGCCGGAGCCCCGTGGCGCCGGAGCCGTGACAGAAACCATGCCTGCTGCATGCTGCGTGCTTGCTTGCATGCTGCATGCTTGCTAGCGCGGGTTTATTTATTTATTTATATACACTTTATTGTACACCAAGACAAAAACAATATTACATACGGAAACCTTAAAATTAAAACAAACATACTCGTACAACAGGCGGGTTGTATGTCTTTTGTATATTATTGATTGTACCCCCCATAGGTATATTATTATATACCATTGACTGTTAGGTATATTAATATATATATATGGGGGGAGACCATAAGCTCTTAGAGTAAGGTTATTTTGAGTTTGCGTAGGGGATTTACGGTTTTCGCAACTCCCCGAAATGCACCCGACAAAAAGCGAAAAGCTGGCAACTGCGCGACGATGTTCAAGTGACGGCTTCGGCACCTTTGACTCGACCAGTGCCTCATTGCCGATGAGACTCTCCATAGACTAGACTCTCTATTGGCCCGTTCGATCGACTCTATAATGCATCATGCTGGTACCTACTTGGCAGATCCATCCCAGAGGTGAGAACAGTACCCCATGCATGATCGAACTTCGCTAGGTACAGTCAAGGGTCAAAAGTGCAGTCATACTCTCCCAAAACTCAAATGGCTAGTTTTTTTAGAAGTTAAATTATCCACAACTAATTTAATATTTTGTATAGAAATTAAAGTATAGATTATTCCTACTAACCGCGAAAAGTTGAAATTCTGATGCCTACAAAAAAATTGCCTTTCCTGTTTTGGTAGAGTGTGACTGCACTTTTGACCCATAAAGTACAACTTGAGCAGCAGCCTTATTGCGTAAGTGTATGAAAAACCGGCCACGTGCGAGTCGGACTCGCGCACGAAGTGTTCCGTACCATTATCGCAAAAAACTGCAAAAATATGACGTTTGTTCTATTGGAGCCCCGCTTAAATATTTATATTATACTGTTTTTAGTATTTGTTGTTATAGCGGCAACAGAAATACATCATCTGTGAAAGAAAATTTCAACTGTCACGGTTCATGAGATACAGCCTGGTGCCAGACAGACAGACAGACGGACCGCGGAGTCTTAGTTATAGGGTCCCGTTTTTACCCTTTGGGTACCTCCTTGCGTCGTATTCCTCAGTATTGAGGGTAGTGACCACCTTTCTGCATCACCTTCTCTCGAACGATCATTCTCCATCTGTTTCTGTCTCTGGCGGTATTGAGGGCGTTGTAAACTGTAGAGTCAAGAGCGGTGCGGATCTGGTCAGACCAACATATTGGGCTGCGTCCACGAGGTCTTTTCCCATCCACTTTGCCGGTCACGATGAGCCTTTCGAGGTTGCCACCATCTTTCCTTGCAATGTAGCCGAAGTATTCTAGAACGCTTCGCAGGCACTCGGATGACAGCCGCGAGGAGATTTTGTGTTCTCGCTATATGGAGACGTTAGTCCGAAATGCCAGGGGATACGGAGCATCTTTCTGCAGCACCACATCTCGAAGGCGTCGATGTGTTTGTGGTCTGCAGCTTTCAGTGTCCAAGTCTCAGCGCCATAAGAAAAAACCGAGAAGACCAAAGTCCGTACCAGTTTGGTTTTGGTTTTTACGGAAATGTTACGATCTCTCCAGATTTTTCAAGCTGAGACATGGCGCTCTTAACCATGCCAATTCTCCTGCGCACTTCCTTCTCGCATGAACCATCGTTACCAATGCTGGACCCCAGGTAGGTAAAGTTGTCTACTGTTTCTTGGCCCAACGCGCCAGTGAGCTCCAATTTCCCAGATCTATGTACCACCATGACCTTCGTTTTGGACCTGTTTATGGAAAGTCCCATCTCATCGCTAATCCATTTGCTGCAAGAAGAGTAGTGTCATCGGCGTAGCGCAGGTTGGTGATTTTCACACCACCAACTGTGATGCCTCCCTCCCAATTCTCGCAGGGACGTCTCATAATGTGCTCTCCATATAGGCGTTGAATAGAATGGGTGACAAAATGCATCCCGGGCGCACTCCTTGGTAAAATTTAAAGGGTTTTGAGGTTGTTTATATTTTTTTACGACAGGGTGCGAAGTAGGGCGATGAGATGTTTTGGTACTCCAAGTTCTTGTAGGACTCTCCATAAGCATCCCCAGTTGTCCTTTGGATTTTGAGGGTTCCGCCTCAAAATCGAAAAATCACATAGACAGAAATCCACATCGCGTCTATCGTCTCGTCTCGCATGTGTTTGGTCGATTGTTCATACTGTTTTTAGGGTTCCGTACCCAAAGGGTAAAAACGTCTGTCACCAGGCTGTATCTCATGAACCGTGATAGAGTCTGGAAAACGAAAGTATAGACTGAAAAAGCGCATCAAATTTAAAAAGAAGAAAATCATGCTGTGCAGTCGGAGGATACATATGCGACTGCACAGCATGATTTTCTTCTTGTTTATGTCTTTTTAGTTCGCTTTTTTTAAATTTGACGCGCTTTTTCAGTCTCTACTTTCGTTTTCCAGACTCTAGCTAGATAGTTGAAATTTTCACTGTGTGGAAATTTCAACTATCTAGTGGTTGAACGATTGACTGCTGCACTGCGTGTCGCAGGTTCGATTCCCGCACGGAACAAATATTTGTATGACCTGCAGATAGTTGTTCCGGCTCTGGGTGTTGTGTATGTGAGTTTATATGTTTGTAAACGTACCCACGATACGGGAAGGAATTCCTAGTGTAGGGCAACGTTTTTTATAAAAAAAAAAAAAAATACTCACTATTTTAAGAACCTACTTCATATCAGTTAGATATTATTTTCATAGGTACATTTAAAATATGGATACGTTTTGCACATGTTGGGGAGAGTGGAAAAAAAGCACTTTTCTGTGATATAGGTATACTAACTGAATGGGATAGATGGAAAAAATGGTAATTCATCATCAACGTGTCCATCCCATTTAGTTGGGGTTGGCGCAGACAGTCTCGTTATTTCAAATATAAGATAGGTTAATACCTACATAATTATTACCTACGCCTGTATGGAAAATATAGGTGTGAACGATTACACATACGAGTACACACATATAGTGAGTGGTGCGAGTAATCGCCCGTCGCACAAGAGCACTCCTCCTCCTGTTGGATGAGAGACGAGTATGTCGGACATTCGCATCCATCAAAAGGACGTACCTAGTTACGTAGGTTGCTGCGCAACCTCGACGTGGATAAGGCAAGCGGCCCCGACGCCGGTATACCAGCAATTGTTCTTAGAACCTGTGCGCCCGAATTGTCTCCGATCAAGACACGCATGTTTCGCCTTTCGTATGAGACTTGAAAAGTGCCGAATGCTTGGAAGCAAGCCAACGTACAGCCCGTGGTGGAGCTTTTGAGCTTGTCCTTGGAGGCAGTCTCCGAATGGGGCGATGCCAATCTGGTCAAGTTCAATGCCGCTAAAACACAGGCGTGTCTTTGCCGCTAAAAAACAGAATAAAATAAATATTTAAGTGGGGCTCCCATATAACAAACGTATTTTTTTTGCCGTGTTTTGCGATAATGGTACGGAACCCTTCGTACGTGAGTCCGAGTCGAACTTGGCCGGTTTTTTTAATGAAACTGTTCATAAATCGAAGATTGTTTTCTAGTTCTAGGTCTATCATTAATTGTTGTTACAGTATTAGTGTATAGGTAGGTATTTTGTGGCCGTTCACTGTTTCACAAAATACAGGTTATCACCTAGTTTGAGAGGCAGGGTTTTAAAAAATTTAGTACAGATTTACGTAATGAAAATTTTTTACCCATTGATGGATGATGTAACTATCTGTAATTTAAGATGAATAAACACACTTATATATATATATATACCATTCTATGCCCGTTGTTATTTCTCTTACCCACACCGTACTTCGTAAAGTTTCTGTGTTCCGATTTTTCCGTTGAAGTCTTCCATGACTTTTACCTTTTTTATGTGTGTTTTGTAAGGTTTTTGCTAGTTCATTGTAGAATATGTCTTTGTCTTGCTTCTTTGTCATCTCTCTCGGGGCGTATATTTGTATAATTGTCCATTTATTCTTGTATCCTGGTAGAGTTATGACAGCAATTCTCTCAGATATACCATTAATTTCTTTAATTCTTCAAAAAAAAAGTGAAATAGACCTAGAACTAGAAAACAAACTTCGATTTATGAACAGCTTCTATAAAAAGCATCCGAAGCACAAATAGACTTGGTCTTCACCTGACTTCAAATATAAAAACTAAATAGACTACCCGAAACCATTCCATGACGTGAACGTAATCAACAGCTTAAACTTCAATACTAACCATAGAATGGTGAGAGCTACACTAGACGTTTAAGATCCCCCTAAAACCAAAACACAATTCAAAGGAATATCGAGAAACCTACAAATAAAAATTAGCAAGCCATCTCCAGGGAATATTGTCTATTCCCTGGAGATGGCTTGCTAATTTTTGCTATATGCGAAATATTTCATTCCTCACAAAGCCTTCTCAAAAGGAAAACAAAAACCAACAGAGCGAATTAATTTAAGCAAAACATCAAAAAGACTCTTTGAACTAAGAAAATAATTGTATAAACGGAAAAATTATGAAGGTGTTAGAGCTCAAATAACTAAAATCAGCAAGGAAATAAGTCACAATCTCAAAAGTGAAACTAAAAAATTAAAAGGGCACAATGCATGAATAACAACATAGTAAAAACAGGAGGTATCAGGAAAGCCCTAAAAGAACTAGGCAAGAAAATAGACTGGATCCCTTGCATACAGAACAAATTTAGAAGAACCGAAACCACTCGAATATCCATCATGTCAGCAGCCACCAATTATTATATAAACTTATATTCAAATCGAAACAAACAAGAAGATTTTTTTCTCGACAACCACAACTAAGACTACCATTTTATAATACAAAATAGAATTTGCCATCCATTCACAAAAAGACGGTAAAGTGCCAGGCCCTGATTATGTAACTAACAAACCTCTTAAAGCAATCTCAACAGAAAACATACGAGATGTGGAACCTCTTCAACAAAATTTTAACCACCGGATACATGCCTGCCCAATGAACCAAGTCTGTAATAGTTCTAATACACAAGAAAGGTGACAAGAACGAAATAGGAAATTACAGACCCATAAGTTTAATGTGGAACCTGTACAAAGTTTATTCGAAAATCATTCTTCATAGGGTATCTTTGAAATTCGACGAACAATAACCAGTAGAACAGGCAGGCTTCAAAGCAGGTTTCTCAACAACTGACTACATGCATAGGTACATTAAAACAACTTATAGAAAAGGCTCAAGAATTCAACAAGTCTATTTATTTGGCGTTCGTAGGCTACAGTAAGGCTTTCGATTCCCTAGACCACAATAGCACATTATGGAGAGCTTTAAAACAGCAACAGAAATATATCCGTATTATAAAAAACTAGCTGTTGCCCGCGGCTTTGCTCCCGTGGACCACCCCACAGGACCCGTTTTCGGGATAAAAAAAATAGCCTAGTTATGTCAATCAGAAATAATGTAGCTTTCTATTAGTCAATATATTTTTCTTTGGTCCAGTAGTTTCGGAGCCTATTCAGTATAAACAAACAAAAAAATCGGTCCTGATTATAATATTAAATAGATATATACGCAAATTCCACAGCTAAATTAAGCTTGAAACCTTAGGAGAAGAATTTCAGATCCTTAGATAAGTAAGACAGGGCGATCCTTTATCACCGAAGATCTTCTCGGCAGTGTTGGAAGATATATTTAGGAGCATGGACTGGCAGAAATACGCGGCACCAACATCAATGGAACATTGCCTAACCACCTTCGATTTGCAGATAACCTAGTCTTGATATCCGACGACCATTCCACACTGCAAAAGACGTTGCAAGAGCTCGCATAAGGAAGCATTAAAGTGGGACTTTCAATGAACCAAGAGAAGACGAAGTTGATGATAAACAGCATTGAAGAGACCATCAGTATACACAGGGAAAGTATAGGTATATATATATGTATACTCCAGTATGTGAACTCGTATATCTATATACCTGGGACAACTTATTTCGTTCAACAGGCAAGAGAGAGAGACGCAAAACGAGCACATGGAACAGGTACTGTCGAGTGACAGTCATCATCATCTGCCTAGCCTTTTTCCCAACTATATTAGGTCGGCTTCCAGTCTTACTGTCGAGTGACAGTACCTGTTCCATTTGCTCGTTTTGTGTCTCTAATGCGTATTGGTAATTTTTCATCACATCTTTTAGTAAAGATGTGATGAAAAATGACCAATACCCTATAGCTTCAAAGAAAAAACTCTTTAATACATGTATTCTGCCATGCCTAACTTACGGCTGTCAAACATGGGCATTGACTCACAGAACCGTTCAAAAAAATACTTTTTGTCAAAGAGGCATGAAACGTAGCATTTTAAACTACAGTAGAAAAGACAAAAAGAGAGCTAAAGATCATAGGAAGATCGCCAAACTGAAAGATGCTATATTCCATGTAAAAAGAATGAAATGGAGATGGACCGGGCATATTATGCTCCGTGATAAGAAAAATAAGTGGTCTACGGTTATAACAGAATGGCAAGTTAGAGATGGATCAAAGAGAAGTAGAGGTAAGCAATGCAAACGCTGGGACGATGATATAGCGGCGATAGCTGGTGCCTTGTGGGCCAGAGTTACACGAGACCGTGACAAATGGAGGAGCCTGAGGGAGGCCTATGCGCCAAGGGACGTGCTGATGGACGAAGCCGAAGTGCAATAATTCATTTTCTTTGGTTATAGATTATATTGTAATTGGTTTCTTTATCAGTACCTAAATAAAGGCTATTTTATTTATTTTATTCATACCCTTGCCCTTTGCCTTGTCGAATTCACTTAATCAATTAGGCTGCAATTAATCTGGCGGGCATAACAGTCTCACCTTCACGAGGATTCCCAAATGTTTTCAGCCAGCTGAGCCCTTGCCTCAATATATAAGCCCAAATTTAGTGTCGATGTCAATGTTACGCCAAGAAGTTTAAGATGATACATTAGCGGCATCGTTACACCTCGGAAAGATGGAGCCGGGTGAAATTGGCTACTTTTAGCAGCAAAATGATACGCCTGTATTTTAGCGGCATTAAACCTGACCAGATTGCATGGGATCGCCCATTAGGAGACTGCCTACAAAGACAGGTTCAAACGTTCCACCATGGCCTCACGGAGAGACTGGATTTCAAGCAATCATGGCAATTAAACGCTAGTAGGTACATTTTACATTATATAATTTTATTTAGGTTCTTATTCAAGCTTATGTTTCTTTTTCGCGAAAACGTTGATAATTTTATCGATATCCTGGATATTCAAATCTTTGTAGGAGAGCTAGCCCGGATAATCTTTCCTGAGGCATTAAGGCGCGCAACCAAGATTTTACTCTGCGAACGCAAACGATCTCTGCGGTAGCTACGCTGACCGGGAGAGTTGCCAATATATATATAAGATTTTTTTTTAAGTTAGGGTACTAATCTTGGTGACCGTGAAAGTATGACGACACAAGTCTATTAGGGTTATAGGCATGTCCATCGTGCCCAGAACGGTGGATCCGCGCTTGCCCCCTCCGGTTCCTGCATTGTCGTTATTTGACATGCTTTTTTATTTGACATTTAATATTTTACATTGTTTTTGTATTATTTTTTAAATGACAAATAAAAATGTAAGTAGGTACCTACCCTATAGTAACATTCATTAAATGTCAAATGATTCTGCCAGAAATTAGTTAAAGTATGTACCGAAGCCTTTTTACTAAACTTTTTTAATAGTCTTTTCAATTGAACATAATTAAGTTCTCTCCAACTTTTGGATAACTTATTATAAATAGTACCTAGGATCCATGCAGAAAACACTTTTGCGCATAAGTGCCGTCGTACTTCTATTTAGACAGACCTGACTTGGATCACGCCTGTATCTAGGAAATTTATCCGCCATTTGCGGCTATATGTGATTATTATGTCTAGTAAACATTACTGTTTCCAGAATATAAAGGGATTCCAATGTTAATGTCATGGACCAAGTGATTAATCAGGGCACTATGTATAATGCCCGGGCATTATGAAACTAGTCAAGTTAAAGTAAAGTAAACATTTAATTGCATAGATTGTAAATAAACGTTTACTATACTTTAAAAAAAAATCGGCCAATCTAATGAATACTGATTTAAACTTCTATATTTATCACATTGTCTGGTCATTATCAATATTGCTACGTAACGGTTGGACAATTCGATAATTAGGGTCAATGAATTAGTCCAAGAGCGAGCGAAGCGAACTCGGAGCTTAGGCATAGCACGCACTACGATTTTTATTCGCGTGAATTTTCTTCCGCCCATTCTGTGACCTATGGAAATGTATGAAGCTGCACGCATTGCGGAAAAAAAATCGCGCTCAAATAGTGGCTTTCTGAATAATGCTTTCTTATCGGTCAGTTTTATAATATTAGCGTGATGAATCAGTCCAAAAGCGAGCGAAGTGAGCTCTCATGACCCTGCAGACAGAAACAGGACTTATTCTATGTCAACAATTACCAATGTCAATGTAAGATTTTATGAGAAATTTGGTACAACTTTTAGAACGCTAAAATAAAGGTGTTTACGACTTTTCAGCTTATTATCTCTCATTCCGAGGTTGAGCCCTTAATTAAGTATGCTTAAATGACTGGGCTAGTAGCCGTTCGATAGCGGTCCACGATGTCAACATAGTCTCGTAGCACACGTAGACATAAAAAAAAGAAAATTCAAAAAATCTAAATTCCCTACTGCTTACAAAGCGAACTAAAAAGAACATATTCGCGAGCTGGCTGACCAAAACCAGATGTATCCTCCGACTGCACAACATGATTTTCTTCTTGTTTACGTCTTTTTAGTTCGCTTTATAAGCAGTCGGGTTTTTTGACTTTATGAATTAACTTTTTTATTTATAACTTTTTAGTTAACACTTTTTTTCATTAGGTACATTTCAACATATAAACGTTATATATTTTTGAATTCACCTCTTAAAACCCTTTATATTGATACCCCACACGATGGGTTTGGAAGAAAAATAATTTGTAACCCCACAATATAGCGCCCAAAAGCCGCCATTTTTCTATTTTCATATTTTAATGTAGCCAGTGACACTCGCAAGGTTAAGACATCTCCAGAGCCATGTATGGTTTCAAAACTTACTTGACCGTTGTCATGGGGGACTTCAACGCGAAACTGGGCAAACGAGACGAGGATGAGCTGCAAGTGGGGCAATTTGGAGTTGGACGTCGGAACCACAGGGGTCACCCAGTTTTATGAAGAAGGAGGGCCTCTATATGATGAAATCCTTCTTCAAAAAGCGAGAACACAGAAAGTGAACCTGGAAGAGCCCCGATGGTGCAACTAAAGATGAGATCGACTTCATCATATCAACCAAGAAGCAAATTATCAATGATCAATTCGGTGAAAACCGGGAGCGATCACCGCATGGTAAGAGGCATATTGAACATTAATATTAATCTTGACAGGTCTCGACTGATGAAGTCCACGCTCCGTCCAGCACAGATCCAGGTCCAAAACCCCGAGAGCTTTCAGCTCGAACTCCAGAATCGTTTCGAGTACCTAGGGAGCTCCGTGGACGAATACAGCGTTGGGTTCGTGGAAGCTGTCCTACTCTGAAGCTTATGAAGGAGAGGCATGAGATGATCCTGCAGTCTTCAGATGAGGCGTGCATATACCAGTAGCTTAATATACAGATCTCTAAATCCTTGAAAAGAGACCTCCGACTCTTTAATACCGAGCGTATTTAAGACGCGATTGAGAGAAATAAAGGCTCCAAGGTATTTTCAAGGGATCTGGCTATTGGGCAGAGACAGCTCGAATTGAAGACTGACAATGGCAGGATAATATCTGCCAAACCGGAGCTTCTGAGGGAGATCCAGACATTCTATGGGCAGTTGTACACATCAATCAGCAAGCCCGTTGCGAATCTAGCAAACGACCCAAGAGCTAGATTGACCCGACACTATACCGAAGATATCCCGGACGTCAGCCTGTACGAGATTAGGATGGCTCTGAAACAGCTTAAAACAACAAGGCGCTGGTTGAAGACGGAATCACGGCCGAACTCCTGAAGGCAGGTGGGAAACCGATCCTTTAGGGCCTTCAGAAGCTGTTTGAGCAGTCTCTCAAACGGTGCCAGATCGACTACCGGTACATTGAGGTGTTGAAGTGTTTGTACAAAAACGCCACCATGTCAGTCCGTCTTCAGGATCAGACCTCGAAACCAATCCTTCGCCAGCGTGGTGTGAGACAGAGAGACGTCATTTCTCCGAAACTGTTCACTGCTGCGCTAGAGGATGTATTCAAGGATCTGGACTGGAGGGACGCCGTGTCAGATGTATTGCGTCGGGGAATGGAGTATACTTTCCGTTCTCTGACGTAGCAATGTCTAGCGTTGACCGGCCATGGTTTGGCGCCGAGTGCAAGCGCGCGAACGCTTTTAAACACGAGGTGTACCTGGCATGGGTCGACGCTCGGACGCGCAAAGCAAGCGACGTGGGTCAGCGGAGGAAGGCCTACAATAGGGCTGCCAAGTCCTGCAAGAAGGTGATGCGAAAATCTCGGTTTGACCACATAAGCCGTATTGGGACCAAACTTGCTTCTTACCCAGCGGGTAGTAAAGCGTTTTGGTCCCTGGCCAAGTCGGTTGAATCGAACATCTGCCGTCCCTCACTACTACCACTGCTGAAGCCCAAGGGGTCACTGGCCCACTCCGCTGAGGAGATAGCAAACTTGTTTGCCTCTCTTTTCGCGGCATCTTCGCGTCTGGATTCAGGTGACGCGCGGCCCCCTCCTTCTCCTGATGGATGCGAGACGAGTATGTCGGACATTCGCATCCATCAAAAGGACGTTCGTAGGGTGCTGCACAATCTTGACGTGAACAAAGCTAGTGGCCCCGACGGGATTCCGGAAATTGTTCTCAGAACCTGTGCGCCTGAACTGTCTCCGAGCCTGACACGCCTGTTTCGCCTTTCGTATGAGACGGGAAAAGTGCCGAATGCTTGGAAGCAAGCTAACGTTCAGCCTGTGCCCAAGAAGGGCAGTCGGGCTGACCCGGCCAACTACAGGCCCATTTCAATAACGTCCATCCTCTGCAAGAGTATGGAACGAGTTCTCAACTCTAAGCTCCTGGCATACCTAGAAGCTAATGACATCCTCAGTGACCGCCAATATGGCTTCCGCCAAAATCGGTCAACTGGGGATCTTCTAGCGTATGCCATACACATCTGGAGTGAGGCCATCGAGAGGCACGGGGAAGCGCTTGCCGTCTCCCTCGACATCTCGAAGGCTTTTGACAGGGTCTGGCATGAAAGCCTTATTAGTAAGCTTCCTGCATTCGGTCTGCCCAGTGGTCTGTGCGATTGGATTGCAGACTTCCTGTGGAACCGGTCCATTCAAGTGGTAATTGATGGCCGCTCATCTGACCAACGGTGTATTAATGCCGGGGTCCCTCAGGGGTCGGTTCTCTCAGCAGCATTGTTCTTGCTGCACATAAACGATCTGCTAAAACCGTGCCGACCTTTGGGTATGCGGACGACAGCACTGTTGCTGAGAGATACGTGTCCGACAAGCGCGCCACTGGACCTCAAATCCAGTCTATCCGGGAGGCCATGGTTGGGCGCTTGAATCTGTCCTTGAAGGCAGTCTCCGAATGGGGCGATGCCAATCTGGTCAAGTTCAATGCTGCTAAGACCCAGGCGTGTCTTTTTTCCGCTAAAAGGAGTCAATTCCACCCGGATCCTACTTTCCGAGGTGTAACCGTGCCGATAACGGACCATCTTGAGGTTCTTGGCATTACGTTGACATCGACGCTCAATTTCGGTCCATTCATTGAGGCAAAAGCTCAGCTGGCTTCTGAAAAAAATTGGGAATCCTCGCGAAGGTGAACAATTACTCAACTTGTATCAAGCGCAAGTTCGATCATGCATGGAGTACTGTTCTCATCTCTGGGACGGATCTGCCAAGTACCAGCTGGATGCACTTGAGTTGATCGAAAAACGGGCCAAGAGGCTCATTGGCAATGAGGTACTCGTCGAATCTAGGCTCCAGAACCTCGAACATCGGCGCAGAGTTGCCAGCCTGTCGGTTTTTTATCGGTTACATTTCGGGGAGTGTGCGTTGGAATTGCATGAACTAATTCCACCTAGCCCGTTCCATCATCGGACTACAAGACGTACGGCGATGCGTCATCGGTATATGGTGGACATCCCACCCATACGCACCAAACGTTTTGGGAATACGTTTATTATGTACAGCAAAGGAGTGGAATTCCCTGCCGAAGTCTGTATTTCCTGTTGGCTACAACCTGGGAGTCTTTAAGTCAAGAGTGAATAGGTTTCTTCTAGGCAAGCGTGCTTCATCGTCGACCACATCGTCGCTTACCATCAGGTGAGATAGTGGTCAAACGCAAGCCTATCAATAATAAAAAAATAATAAAAAAAGACCTAGGCATCAACGTTAATGGCGAGTACATCACTCACCTTCGGCTTGCCGACGACATAGTGGTCATGGCTGAGACCATGGAGAGCCTCTGTACAATGCTCGATGACCTCAGTAGAGCTTCCGAAAATATAGAATCGAATCAGAAATATAGAAGAATTGCCAAATCTAAGTGGCAGTGGGCAGGGCACATTGCTCGCAGAACGGATGGCCGATGGGGCAGAAAGGTTCTGGAGTGGCGACCGCGAACCGGAAGACGTTGCGTTGAAAGGACTCCCATAAGGTGCACGGATGACCTGGCGAAGGTTGCGGGGATCCGCTGGTTGCGAGACGCACGGGTCCGGCCAAGGTGGCGACGCTTGGGGGAGGCCTATGTCCAGCAGTGGACGTCTTTCGGTTGATATGATAATGATGAAATATGGGGACAATAGTTTAGGAACGAAGTTCATTTTGTCCCTTCGTTAGAGCAATATTCGGTGCTTTCATTGTTTACGAACGTTATTTATTGTTATGTTACCTATTTATTTCGGTGAATGTAGCTGTTTATGCGAGAGTACGAGTAAAACTAGCAATTGTTTTTATTAACGGGAGGAAACTTTCAAAAGGCGCCTGGACTTTTGGGGAAAAGCTCAGTGAGTGTGGGATGTTTACTTCACGAAATCTACCCCAGTGATCACCATCAGCACGTAAAAGGGGAGGCCCCGTGACCTCTTAAAAGACTACCCCGGCAGTTGGGAAAGACGGTGACACAGTGACCGGTGCAAGGCAGCATGTGGTCACTGTGCCACCGTCTTTCCTGGAGACCCTCAGAGACCCACGTAGGGCATTCCTCGAGCGTGTGCTGTGCAGAATCAAGGTCGCATTGCATCCGCAATGGTGGAAATTTGCCCGGTAAGTACTTGAGTGAGCCTGAACTCCCTATTCAGCCAGGCTTCGAAGGGTTTCGACAACGCGGTTGAGCGAAAATTGCGACTACTGTAGTTCACGCTACTGCTCGCGCCACTGCTTGAGTGCCTGTCGCCGTTCCTGCCGCCACAGCCTTACTAAAGCGATTCCTGGCACGCTATCACCGTTTTGGCAGATGGTGCAACCTCAGTTAAATACGCGTCCATGTCCGCCTGAATGTCCAGCGGAGGTAACCGTAGCAGGAGAGTTGCCGCCTCAAACACAGTTACGCGATTACCCCGCTGGATGTCCACCGCGGAGGAATAGTGCCTAGGTTAAGATATGGGGGAAGCATTCAATTCACTCCGCTGTGAGAAATATCGATGTAATAAAAATAATATAAACACAATAAATTCCAATGTTGGTGCTACGCCGTAACACTGCGCCGTAGTAAAGTAAGGTTTTATTTTGTAGGTGTTAGAATACCTAGCTAGATGCTAGAGTTTTATTGAATGGTACTAATCATTTAGAAACTACTATTTTATGGATTCATGGAAACTTGATCCAGCCTTCTGAGTAATTTAGGTGGTACGCCGAAGTGGTAACATCTTAGCATATTGCTACGAATTTCTTAAAAGTACTACACGTTTTTAATCGTAAAAGATTTTCAGTTTAAGATTTTTTTTTTTTTTTGTTTCTTGCGTTGAATTTAAATTCCAGTCCAGATTGTTTCAACCTATTGTTTATTAAGTTTTTTGCGAACAAATCCACTATCAACAGCTAGTTATCTAATAATTTCATCATAGGGATGTTGTAGATGCCTTCTATAACAACTTAGATGGGTATAGGAACGACCTGATTTCCCCATAGTCACTTTATATGATTCCTATGGGAGAGAAGGAATGCCACATCCTAAGCCGGGTCGGGGATTACCTCTACCGCTATGTACATGTGCTATGTCTTTTTATCTAGCTACCTAAATTACTTATCGTTAGATAGTTATAGTATGAACTAACTAGCTTATAATTTATTTTAGTGATAGGTAAGCGCCGAGACCCAGCATTCATCATAGGCAGGCGGAAAAAGGGGATCACGGGCTCTCAAACTGTGGACTCTGTCCGCCCACCAAGTGACTCCAGGAAAGATGGCGGCACGGTAATCACGTGCTGCCGTGCACAGCGAGGCTCAGGGGAGGCGCTTTTAGTCTCCTCATAATATGCTGATAGGGACCGTACTTGCGGTATTTTCCTGATAGTTAGAATATAACACCTCAAGCGCCTCAATCAGCATATGTTGTGCGACAGTTTTCAGGGACCTATTAGTGAGTGTGCAAGTAATTGCCTGCCAATTTATCCATGCACCTATTCTAAGTTAACAAATCTCGTGAGGTTATAAACTCTCGATCAACCAAAGGATTACGATACATACCTACCTAAGGCCTCTACCACAATCCCGGGCGATGCGATCTGCACAGCGATTTGCGTCAACAAGACACGCGCACGCCCTACCCTTGCCCCAGGGATGTGCTTTTAAGAGTTCACGGGGGTTCCATGTGCTGATGGTGATCACCGGGGTGGTTTTAGAGAGGTAACAATACCACACTCCCTGGTCTTTCCCCAAAATTCCGTCTTCGTTTTGAAGGTATCCCCCCGGTAACAAAAAAAGAGGTAGGTAAAATGGGGCAAAATCTAGAAATACCTAACTTGTTTCGAAGTTTCAACTAAGCAAAGTGCTATGTGTTCCACAGTGTGATTTTCGCTTAGTAGACCTCCGTTACGACTCTGCTAAGATCATGTTGAGGTAGATGCGGTCGTCCGATTTCATAAGAATGTTTCGCACTTGTGGAGACGGAGGCGAAATTCCGTTACAGCCCTAATCTGATTCAACCGCTCGTCAACTTTTCCCGTCATGCGTGTAATACGTACCTATACCATACCATTAGTCGCTCCGCAAGTTAAAAGGTGATTCGTGGAACGCTCTCAACAAATTCTTTAATTGCTTTTACCCGTAGTCGCTCATGACGCGTGTCGCTCGGGCCTGTAGATCGTGGCCAAGTGTTACAGCTAGTGCTACTCACTCATACTAATGAGCTCCACTACAATTATAAATGTTTTAGAAATTCGAAAATGTTGATCAGGGTAATATATAGGTAGGTTCACGATGATTGGACCGAGGTACAAGTATTACGTCACACTGGTACATGTATGTACAAAAGCGAACGGAAACTTTCTCGATAACAGTGATGGATAACACATTGCGGTCTTTAAACACACACAACAATAGTGTCCACCCTCTAATGACTACCTAACCTACCATCTTACGCTAACTACACCTTTGCGAGCTAGTACAAGTGCCTACCTAATGTCAAGCATCATACCATTATTTTTGTGTGATACACGAAATGTACCGTCAGTCCATCACTAACTACGATTTAATATTTCTACACTTAACCCTCGAACACTGATCGCATGATAGCGTGTAAAAACGTAACGTTAACCCCTCCTTCATTAATATAATTGCTTCGTAGGAGAAACTCGCAATTAATCGTTAGTTGATTATCGGTAAGTACCTAGGTAGGTACGGACCATGCAGGCACCTACCTATCAACCTTTACCAGGCACTTTACACTGAAGATGAAGTCCAGATGCAAACTACACTTGGCTTGCTTTCTGTTCGGTGTGGCTAAATATCAAAAACTGGACTACCTTTATAACAAGCTAAGCTGGATCACGAGTAGACGGGAATGCGGTAGAAGGTAATGCTCATAACAACTGACGACTCAGTCTTAGGGTACAGCCGCTTTTAGAGACAGCTTTCGTTATGCGGCTTCCAAATATGGAATAAGCTGCCATCACTGATTAGAGTAATTAACACTATGCACCTTTTTAGACGACCGTTAAGGAAGCACAAAGAAAGCTAGATATGGCTATGCTATAAATAAGCTTCTGCCTCCGGCTTCGCCCGCGTGGAAACTGTCTTATCATCCCAAGGGCACATTATACCGGGATAAAAAGTAGCCTATCCCCTATGCCCGACTATAATCTATTTCTGTTCCAAATATCATCCAGATCCATTCAACCGTTCTTTCGTGATTGAGTAACAAAATATACATCCACACACACATCCATCCAAACTTTCACACTTAAGTATTTTTATTTTATTTTTGCAATGATACACTCATGTTACTATTTATGTACATATTCCTCACTATTTGACACACGTCACGTAGTTGCAATATAAAACTGATTTATCGCCACCTCACACATCAGGTCCAGTTGAAAACCAGCATCAGGCACTAGTTATCTAGCATTTTTGCTGAAATTGGCCTTTTTGGCCCAGCCGTGAGGCACACTTGCCTGCTAATTTATATATTCTGGTATAGTCCTCGCCAAACTTCTTGCCCGCCCTGAAGTTGGTTTACCGGATGCGCGAGGCACAAAACGGTGCTGATTTTGTATGAGATTTACAACTGCTAAGTGTATGTGGTGTTATGAATGGAATTTCATCCATGGATTAAGATCGGCACGGGTTGCTTATAACCGTGCGGCTGTAATTATTTAGCCTCGAGCTCCTCTGTAGGTACCTGCCCAAGTATACTCGTAATCGCAGTGCAACTCCGACACACGTTAACTAATACACGGCAGCCGCGTAGGCAGGCGCTAATGTAAGCAAATCAGTCATGTGCGCCTCATTGTTTACAAATACTAGCCGTAAATTAGTGCCACTCCAATCCAAATTGTAACTACGCCATCATGTTTTACTATTATTACCTACTTAATGTATGTAAACAATCGATTCTTATAGGTTAGTAATTTGTTACGAAACGAGAAAAATCGAAGCCAACTACTACTTATATTATCCCACTGCAGGGCACAGGCCTCGGTCTCCCTTTACCACAGAATTTTGTTTCCTGCTAATGGCCCATTAACAATCTCACCAAACTTATTTATCTAGTTCTCCATTTTCTTTACGTGTCGATATTTATTTATCTACTAAATACTTAATATGTTATTAACTTAATAATAGTTACATAATTAACCCACTTGCTATGTTTTGTTAAAAATAGCTAGCCAATGTTATTCATTCTTGCACAACATTCACTATTTATAAACTTTCCTTGTGATGAAGATGAAAACAGTACCTACGTGAAATCCTAGTAATGTTAAATGTACCTACCTAGTAGAGAGTGTAACCCAGATATTTATAGGCACATACAGTATACATAGCTACTGTACTTGGAAGCTAGTAAAGTATAGAATGTGTCAGCAACTTATCATTCGGCGCAAGTCGTAAAACTCTGCGGGAAGGGTTGCCGTTGTGTTCGTTGTCCGTAGATATAGTGTGGGGATGGCAATCTTGTACATCGTGCGTTTTATGAACCTTTAACGCACCATATTTATGCCACGGGTCAACCAGTCAGGCGATACGTGCACGGGGCGTATGCCTGAACCACTGTATACCAACTGATAAGGAGTTCCATGTTAGCCTTATTAGATACATTCACGTCATAACTTGTTCTGGATAAATACCTAGTAAGTTATTTAAAGATAAATAAAGGACAATCCTAAAGACTATTTTAATTTGTAAAAATCTCTTCAAGCATTCTCATGCACAGTCATGATTTTCCTTAATTACCCTTCATATTTTAGAGTGCGTGAATATCTAGATAGATACTGAATCATAGCTTCTTTCTGGCTTATTTTATTGTTTGTAATCATTTAATGCACACCTATTATTTCGGGATATCGCCAAGCGGTTGGTCGACTCTTCACGAGACCAGATGGCTGGCCTTTTTTTTGGCCAAAGAATCAGCATTACCATCCAACGTGGCAATGCTGCCAGCCTTCTAGGCACTTTTCCTGTTGACAGCGATGTGGACGAATTTTTTGACGCTCCGTAATTGTACATATGTTTATTCTTATTTTAGTTCTAATATTAGTAAATAATAATGTACATATGTAAATAAATAACAATCATGTAACAGTAATTCATTATATTTGAAATTGCAAATCATATTTGTGCGCCTCATGGCAAAACATAGATGGTCTCCTTAAATTTTTGTAACATCTCACACACTGTGTAACCTATGTTTAACAAATAAAGTTTTGATTCTGATTCTGATAATAGATATGGGTTATCTTAGTGTAGCAGAATCAATTTTCATACAAAAATGTCAAATATTACTACGGGTGTGAAATATAAAAGTATTAGCAGTTATTTTATAAAACAAAGCAGGTAATTTTCAGTGAAAAGCTGACACGGAACAAAGAAATTAATATCTATAATATACCAATTTGAAAACCATTATGACCGTTGCAGGCACTTGTGGATAATTACATACAGCGCGGCAGTGGCCGGCCATCATGCAACCAGAAACGCAATCATAGCAGCTAATGTCTAATGCATGGACATTTTTTTAATAAGTCGATCAATAAAATGAGTTAAGTGCCATCCATATCCATATAACTATCAATTTCGTGTGACCTTTTACTTCTAAAGTCCAATTATAATTTTAAACGACTCATTGAATCAAAAGGGGTTTGAAAAGCTCCCACGTGCGGCTCCAGCCCGGTGTGGTCACCACCCGGTGTAATACAATAATGTCACAACCACTAAATACATACTCTGAGCAAACGGTACCCAGCCTGACTGTACGTTGTTATATTAGATCGATAGCTAACGACGGATTTTAAAAACGTGACAACTAGGTAGGAGAACTACAACTTTTAAGTTTTCCAAATTAAAAATATAAAATTAGTCTGCTGTAAAGTAACCCTAAATTCAGTATTCGGTATCGCTGAAAATTCTAAGGCGGTACACCAAAAACTTCGGTTACATTTACGAAAAAGTTATCAAATATTTTAACTCGCAACCCCCACATCAGAACGGGGTTCTCCCATGGGATTTCCCTTGCTCCATTAACACGTTTTTCAAGCTCACAAACTTCTTATTTACACATACGATTGTTTACTTTTGTGCACAGTTTTGTAGTTTAGTTAGGCACTTAGATCGATATAAAAGTCTTACTGTAGCTTTTTAATTCTTGGTAGCCGGCCGTCTCCTCTAAATAAAAAATCTACCCGCCTAACTTATTCGCTAGTAACTTTTTATGAAACTCACCTACGCAATCTCGACTTCAATTGAATCACAATATAAAATATGCAGGTACGAACCGGGTTTTCCGTTTAGGAAAGAATTCACATGCAGGTACGATGACCTGGATCGTCAGAGGTGGCCAACAATTAGAATTAGAGGAGAGTGGGCGGGCGGGCGGCGTGGGGCTGGTGGGGCGGCGTGGGGCGCGCGGGGGCGCGAAGCGGGGTCGCCGGGCGCGCGGCAGTCGGCGTCCGCCGCCGCGTCAGTCCGCGCGACCCTGAGGCCCCGCGCAGAGCGCTACTATGCCGGCGCCGCGCTCCGCTCGCTCGCCGGCCGCCGCGGGAGCGCGCCTGCTCGCCACCGCCGTCTACAGCGACCGCAGCGCCGACAACATAACGCACGCTATCACCCGACTCACGTCTACCGGAATGTAAATATTTATGGATGTCAGTTTTCAGTTGTTTAGATTGGCTGTGAATTTTAAGGTACGTAACTAATGTCTGGTGTTTCGATTTTTGCACGACATTATTTAGACAACGATTGTGTCGATTGAATAGACTAAATGGGTCGATTATAAAATAAAATAAATAGCATGTCTGTTCAGTATCGCATTGTGCTTTGTGCCTTTGTACATAATTGCTGACGATGACTTCGATTTAATGGCGTTCGGAGTACCCTTCTATATTTGGATCGATAGTTTACCATTAAACGTAGGTAGCATTAGTCGAACAGATTTTTCGCATTACACTATGTGATTAAAATATGACGGCGGCAAGCGACAGTGGCACAGTGCGCCGCCGCGCCGCCGCGCCGCCGCGAACATGCCAAATTGATATTCATAACAATTGAAAAGCTTTTCAAGTAAACTTTAATGAATTTCAATCAATACTTATTAGCTCACCAGTTGATCCTTTATTATTTTCTAGCTTTTGCATAACTTTTTTCAGACATATTCTCACCCTTCCTGTATGCACAACATTATAAAAGCAAAGTTTTTGGATGTTTTAAAGTAGTGTTGTCACATCGCTGCGTTACACTGTTGCTTGACATGCTAGGTTGAGAACTTAGTGACAGGTACAAACAATACATAGGTACGTGACTCACATCACACACTCTACTACAACACAAACTATTTATTTATGTCACACACAAACAGGGTTATTTTGCAAAAGCAACTAATGAAAATAAAATCTTCATTATTATATAAAATAACGTATTTATTGGCATAAAATGTTTAGGTGAAAATGAAATCGACAAGGCGTGTTCGGGTACATGAGGATGCTATACGCCATAGGTAATATATTAACTTAATTTTATTTTTTCTATTAGTAGTCCTTGCGTAGCCAAAATAATACCTCCTACCATTTTATTTACCACTCCTGAGTTATGTTCGTCCTTAGCTGAAACATTTTAACTTGACAATGATTCTTCTTATTTAACGTCTAATTTTATTTGCTGTAGTAGTTAGTGTAAAGTCCGTTATAAAACTACTGATTAGAAACACTTTATTTAATATTCATAAAAAAATAGCTACATTAAACTGTGAAAATCCTACTAATATAGATATATATATATATATATATAATTCACTATTCTTCAAATCTAGTTCAATCAAGTTTCTGTGTCAATATACTATATCTAATCACTTTTGTACATACAACTATTCCGAAACTATCAATCACTAAACCCAATATTTTTTTCTCACAGTGTGTTTACACTACCTAGTTTATAAATAGATGGATGTCTACTAAATAAAAAGTAATAAATTATCAATAAACTTACAAACGAAAAAAAGAAAACCTTTTTAAACTGAAACTAAACAAAAGTCTTGTTGTATAAATTTTCTTTACAATATCAATCTAGATCACGTTAACCCTCTTTCCCATTTATCTAATAATATTATAGTTACTATGTAAACTATAATATTATTAGGTAAATGCACACAGTTCTAAAACTATATATAATATAATGTTGATACTTTCAACGAATTAATTTACTTAACAATTCATTAACGCAAATACTACATAAATTCGTAGCCGCCAACTATACATAGTAAACATTATATATAGTGTATATAGAGCACTATAATAGGTACATAATTTATTGGCGGGGAGGCTACTCTCCTTATAAATATGTATGAGTATCTACCATGAGGGTTTGTTTTACCATTCGCGAAATATCCTAGCTCATAATATCGATTTTTGACGTTATTAAAGTTGGAGTTATTATAAAAAATAACAAAGACAATTATTTTGTTAAAAATATTGTAAGTACGTAACATTATAAAAAATTATAAATAACAATAATAACACGATAACTACTCTTCAAATCCAAACAAATCAAACAAATTTGGCTATGCGCTTTGTTTTAAATAACCTTTTGCGGATAATCTGTAATTATTAGTAAACTGAACAAAATCACTCAAAAATTACTACGGGAATTCAAAAGTGAAAGATGGAACAGAACTTAAGCCTGAAATAATTTAGGTGATTTAAAAACCGTGCTAACACAGGATTATCGCACGAAGTATCCTTCGTAGCACCCTTCGTAGCAGCCTTCGTAGCATACTTCATAGCATCCTTCGTAGCATCATTCGTAGCACAATCCGTAGCATTTGTGTACTACGAAGTTACAAAGGCTGCTACGTCGCGCGTCGCTACGAGGCTCAATGTGCGCTACGAGTCGACCACAAACAGAGTTACAAAATCAAACTACATAATTATACTCTTTTTTCGGTTTTACTTTGGCTTTATTTAAACTCTTTCCTACTTAGGTCCAATAACAGTTCATTCCTTTGTTGAAAATTTACTTTTTTAATCATATTCAGTTATCTCTCTCACAACATCCAATCTCAAAAGAAAATAAAGTAACTCTCAATCGATTGCGTAATCGTGTTGTTTAGTGAACGAATTTACGAAAATAAGAAATTATAATATTGAAGTGAACATGAAAATATCTCAAAACTGAGATATTTCCAGTTGAATGTAATGTTGTTTCCTGTAGTTTCCTCATTGCAAATAATATTTTACCAATTATTTAATGACATATAATGTTATTGTATTACGTGATAGTAAATAAGTGAAATTGGTTATTACTCGACTTATCAACCGATAGATAATGTGATAAGCTTTGGAAAATATATATATTGTGTGGTTCATTCAATTTCGCTCACTTTAGTTTCTTGTTTTTTTGCCAGAAACTGGTATCCCTCCAACTGTCAAGTTACTTATAACGATAAAATGTCCAAATTGATATACAGTCTCGTTCCATATGCTCCAGTTAGCAGTAAAGAATAGCCTGTTCATCCCTGGGTGCTGCAAAAACGACTAACGATTTTTATCAGATGGACGAACGAAAACCTCACTGATTATATCTTTTTGCGATTACCAATCTCCCAGGCAAGCGCTGTGATTACGGTATTATCCCCCCAAGATCATTGTGGAAGCGTTTTATGGCCGAGACCCATATCTAGCAATGGACGTTTATGGGAGGCGATTGTAATTTTCAGCGCTTTAATTAAGCAAAATGGACCGGGGTCAATAAAAAATACAGATCTCTGGTTCAACGGTCGAAATGTATTTTCTTTTAGAAAATGCGTTAAAATCTCTGTGTGATCCGAAAGGGGCAGATAGGTATAGGTACTGTATATATAGATAAATATCTACAAAACCAATACATATACATCTTATATACTTAAGATGCGCGATCAAGCCTTTGATTGACTCCGCTTTTCTAAAAATCTGATTACAATTGAATATTTAAAGTTATTGATATTTAAACTGTCAATCAATTTAGCAATAGATAATTACGATGAAATTTACCCGTTTTTATTAATTTTATAATGGGCAATTTAGAAACATAAGAACAATGCTTTAAAATTCACATGCCTCCTTTGAAACTTTTCGACTCAAATAATTACAGGGTGTTACTTTCATATTCATATAAGTCCCCCTCTCGGAGCAGTCGGAAGCTCTCCGACAACATAGGATATTGCCGTAACGAAATTCCTGTTTGCTTCATAACAGGCTTAGATGTGATCGCTGTTTGATACAATTTGTTCCTAATTGCCAGTGATAGCAGCTGCCAATCCCACTAACGTTGTACGTGTGGGTAATTTCTTAAAGCTCCCATGGGAACAGGCTTATTCGGAACTGGGCACCAAGCGAGGTACCTGACATATACCTCATAAATATTGGTTACGAGTGGTTTAGGTAAGTTATAGCAAACGAGGGCCTTTGGGCTATTTATGGAGTAAGAAGTTATGGCTCCCGCAGATAGGCGCGACGCGACAGTGCGACAACGGCGCGACAACTTTTTTTTTTTCAACGAATATATTATCTCGCCTTTCGATGGGTAGACGTATAATACCAAAACAAAAATTTACCGGTATTCGCATTTCTATACAAAATAAAATAAAATGCTAAAAACAAAACTAAATACTATTCTAACTAAACTTAGAATAGGTACCTAATGAAATCAAATCAAATCAATTTATTCGCAATTAGTGTTGGTACAATTTCTGTCTTAACATAAATAATTACTGATCCAAAACACTTAGTTATAATAATGTGACATGCAAACATTTAGGTTAATACTTATTTATAGGTTATTATAGTTATAATTAGTAAATGACAATTGAGAAATTGATTACTATTATTAGACAAATTTAAAAAAAAATTGAATTCCGAGGGTAAATGATCACCACTTCAACAGCCTATTAATGTTCCCACTGCTCGGACACAGGCCTCCTCTCTGTGAGAAGGAATGGGCCGTAATCCACCACGCGGGCCCAGTGCGGGTTGGTGGATGTCACATGTCTTTCAATTTTTGGTTCTAGGACGTTCTAGGAGGTTTCTTCACGATGTTTTCCTTCACCGTTTTGAGAGCAGTGGTGATGAAATAATTTACACAAAGTAAAGCTCGAACCCACGACCTACAACTTGTAAGTCGCGGCCGATACCACTGGGTCACCTTTGCTCTAAATGATTATGCTGCTTATTAGTTTTCAACCTCTTATTGAATGTGTCGCTTATTGAGTAGAAATTCTTATCCAATAGCCATAATTTAAGATATCTTGAAAATGTGTAAATTGGTAAGATTTTAATACTGTCAGTTCAGGTATAGCATCATATATGCTACCACACATTGCATAGCTATTTTAGTAGGGATATAGTGATGTCCTTATCAGTAATTTTTGGATACATTTCATGAGCTTTTTTAAATAATTCCGGGACAATAAAAAAAAAATAACGCTTTCAAAGAGTTACAGACTTGGAAAGGTGGAAAGTATCTTGCACTTTTTAAAAAAGGCTTTGCAAGATTCCCATGGGCGTATTCCCGCTATGGCGCGGATGCATTTTTTCTGAGCAATGAACACTCTCTAACTTTCTTTTGAGTAACCCCAGGCAATAAGTGTGTGTTGTATACTTTATTGACGTGGGCCTTCCAGTTCCAATGTTTATCAATCGTGATATCGAGAAATGTCGTTTCGTTTACCTCTTTTAATTTAAGTCCTCTTTAATTGATGTTCAAAGACTAATTTTCTCGTCCATATGAACTAAATTGAATAGAATTAGTTTTTGTTAGGTTTACAAGTAGATTATTTTTGCTAAGCCATGTTTATGTCAGCTGTATAATTATTAATGTCAGTATTATTCGAAGTCATTATTAACGAAATGTCATCAGCGTACAGAAAATAGGGGTGATTAGTAACTTCAGGAAGGTCATTTATATAGAGTAAAAACAATAGGAAGCTAAACACATCCCCTTGGGGCACAACAGACCTGTTATGTTTATAATTTGGTCTGTAAGATTTTAGTTCTAGTTTACTACTAATTTTTTCGATTTCTACACACTCCATTATGTTATTTAAATAGCTTTCTACCCATTGATGTGCTGGGCCCCGTATCCCATACTTTTCAATAGGTGTGATACGAAGTCGAAAGCCTTCGACATGTCAAAACATGTGCCTGTTGTCTCAAGTCGCTATTCTAAATTAGTAATGATTGTGTGAATTAGGTGAAAACATGCTAATGATGTGGACTTTCCTTTTTGAAAACTTTATTGTTCTGCCCTTAGGATAGTATGCTTATCGATGAATTGAGTAAGGCGTTTATGCATAGCAGTTTCAAAGATTTTTGATATAATTGGTATGAGAGTAAGGTCTGTAATTATCTAGATCTTCCTTGTTAACTTTTTTATGAAGAGGTTTTACAGCCGATTAACAACACAACAACAATCACAACAACAATTGGTTCAAATAGGCTAGGAAAACAACCAGATTCAGAAAATACATTCACTAAAAATGTTAAGACCGACGTTAATTCACAAGAAAATCATTTTAAAATTTTTGTTGCTAACTCATCGTAACCTACTGAGTTTGGTTGTTCAAAGATAATATAATTCTGTGTATCTCTTCACGTCCATACAGTTTCAGGAAAATATTATCACTAACAGATTGTTTAAGGCTAACACGAGTAATTTTATGGGTCTCGTTTTTTATATTAATCCAATAGTTATTGTAAGCTTCAGCAATTTTGTCCGGGCTATTAATTACAGTACCTTTGTTTCTTACGTTTTCTATGACTTGTTTGCTCTTAGTACCGACGGACTCATGTTTTATCAGGTCCCATGCTGCCTTGAATTTGTTTTTAGAATTACTGATAAATTGATGATTAGTTGTTTTCATAGAGCCATGTATGCAACGTCGTAGGAGTTTAGAGTAGTTTTTAAATTGAGTTTTATTTTCAGCTGTTTTGTTAGCATAGTATATGTTTCGTAATGATCTTTTGCAGCTAGCTCTGATACCTTTAGATATCCATTTTAAGGGTCGATCCCTGTTTGAAATCTTTATTCTCCTGATATGGATAATTTATAAAATAGTTATATTAGCTCGTAGATAATTTCCGTAAGCTACGTTTATATTGGATTCTTTAAATACCTCTGAAAACGATACTGCGGACATACATTCATTGAATTTAGTAATGTGGTGTTTATTATAGTTCCTCTTATACGTTGAACATTCTGTGAAAGCTGTTTCTTTGTTTCTTACAGGTATATTCAATAACTGTGAAATGTATTTAATCCAACCACAAATAAAGCCCATTCTGAGTTCCTAAAATAGAGTGATTTTTTGGGAGCCTCAAGAAAAAGAATCTGCTCTAACTATCATACCTATCTATACTTGATATTATAAAGAGGAAAGATTTTTTAATGTTTGTTTGTTCCGAATAGGCTCTGAAACTGCTGGGCTGATTTAAAAAATCTTTCGCCACTAGAAAGCTACTATTTATTCCTGAGTGACATAGGATATTTTTTTATCTCGAAAACGGGTCCTGTGGGGTGGTCCACGGGAGCGAAGCCGCGGGGAACAGCTAGTTTTAAATAAGACCATAGAGTGTAATAACACTAGGTTTCGTGTCATCATCATCAGCATCATATCAGCCGATAGACGTCCACTGCTGGACATAGGCCTCCCCCAAGCGTCGCCACATGGACCGGTCCCGTGCGTCCCGCAACCAGCGGATTCCTGCAACCTTCACCAGGTCATCGGTCCACCTGGTGGGAGGCCTTCCAACGCAACGTCTTCCGGTTCGCGGAGGTTTCGTGTACTGACCTAGTACTGACCTAGTACTGATTAGTATAGGAATATAATATAAATTTTTACTTTTGATATTCAAATAAGTATCAAACAATATTCTATTTAACCAATAGGTACCCCGCCATTCGATTTGTAGGTAAATAATGAACTGAGTGGAAAAATCGAAAAAATCGAAATACAACTTGGCGACGAACGATTTGTCACAGGACTCACAGGTATATAATTTGTTGACGTTCGTTCCACCGAAAAGATCGTTTAACCGATAAATCTGTTTCTTCATGTACCTAGTGAGGTGTAAAACGAAATTGATTTTCCATGCGTGACAGTATGAAAGTTCATGGAAATAATACCCTCACTAGCCAATCACAAGACCCCTCTTGTGAACCTCTAGTCCCGATAGACGCGAACTTTGTTTCTGACGATCTTTCACTCGTAAAAAGGAGTGCTCTGGAATAGTAGGAACCGTTGAATTGACCCGTCAGCACTCGACAAGTCCTCCATTGGAAAATATCTCTTTCAGTGAAAACTTTCTCGTTTCTCGAGCAATCGATCCTTGGGCCAATTGAGATACAACGAGCTGTTGTGAATATTAAACGTTGTCGACGCTAAAACACTTTGAGATGTTCTTTTATAATGTCATATTTGCCGTTGTAATTAGGAAAACGATTGTAAAATAATAGACCGGCATCGTCAACATCTGATACTGCCACAGATGAGCGCATAGTTACATTTTATAGAAACATGTTAATTATTAAGAAGATTTACAACATGTCTTTGGTTGAGTTATCTCTTACGGAACCGAAAAAACCGGCCAAGTGTGAGTCGGACTCGCGCACGAAGGGTTCCGTACTAGAATCGCAAAAAACGGCAAACATATCACGTTTGTTGTATGGGAGCCCCACTTAAATATTAATTATATTCTGCTTTTTTTGCAGCCCCACTTAAATATTAATTGTATTTGTTGTTATAACGGCAACAGAAATACATCATCTGTGAAAATTTCAGCTATCACGGTTCATGAGACACAGCCTGGTGACAGACGGACAGACAGACAGACGGATCGCGGAGTCTAAGTAATAGGGTCCCGTTTATACCCTTTGGGTACGGAACCCTAAAAACATCACACTATTTATTTCCATTCCGTAAAATAATACTTAATTATTATTTACGAGCTGATAGGTTAATAATTAGTGTCCATTTCTATTTCTAAATCGATTTTGAAGTATTCGTAGAAGAATAGAATAGAATAGAATAGAATAGAATATTTATTTGCTAGAAACATGGTATTTACAGAGGTGTTAATTTCATGATATTGCATAGTGCTACATGTCTCACCGTTTTAACGGCATGCAAATTCAAATTCCAATTTAATGAAATTCTTACATAAATTTTCAATTACATTATATTATTAATAATAAAATTTAATTAGTATTTCAATCATTATATATCTATATACTACACAATTCAATTTTTACCATATAATGAAATAAAACAATACATTTAACATATTACCACCTAACTTAAATAATTACTTAAGTCTGTATTTTGATGCCAGATCAAGAGAAAAATATTTACAGGGACACTTTGCAAAAAATTCGTGAATTGAGTAAAAACATTCCTGCAATAACCACTTCCGTAGTGCCGAACAAAATTTTCTGAAAGGTAATTGGGTAATTGGCTTCGGCAAAGCATTATAAATTAGGGGAGCCATGTAGATACAACTCTTTCGGAAGAGTTGCAACTTAGGAACAGGTATCTCGAAATCCAAATGTGCAGCTTTCCTCTTATTTGTATTATCCCTTCGTTCAAATAATGCAAGATTGGATCTCAGAAACTTAGCAATTTCAAAGATATATATGCAGGGTACAGTCAAAAGGTTTTGTGATTTAAATATAGGCCTACACGAATCAGACCATTGCATATTAAAAATTGCGCGGATACATTTTTTTTGAGCAATGAAAATTCGATCTATTTCTGAGGAGTTTCCCCATACAACTATGCCGTAGCGAATAACTGAACAGACATAGGCATGATACACCATTATGGATGTTTCTCTCGACGTTACATTTTTGACCTTCCTTAGTGCAAAATTACCTTAACTTAAATTACTTTACTTAAATTAGACGAAAATACCTGGATATAAATAATTTTAATCTTGGGGCCATTTACTCACGCCAAGAACAAAAACGCGGAGGCACATGTATCTTGTGTCAAAAGGGTTATGTTAGTACTGAACTGAGTTTTCTAAAGGATCTTGCAGTGGAGAAACATTTTGAAATATGCGGTGTAGAAATTGAACAAATCAAATTGATTGTGGTTTGTATATATAGAACACCAAATTCTGATGTAAATATATTTTTTAAAAATTTCATTAAAACATTACATAAACTACAATATAAAAAATACAAAATACTAATATGTGGTGATTTTAACATAGATTTATTAATAGATGATAAAAACAGTACTAAATTTAAAGAATTGTTACTTAATTATGGAATGTATTACTATATACGTGAGCCGACTAGGCTCAAACACTGTATAGACAATATAATTGGTAATGTAACAAATGCAATAGGTGAAACATACAATTGTTTCCTGTCTGATCATAATACAGCACAAATCGTTACAATTGACCAACAAATTAAGAATAAAACTGATTTCTTTTTTGAGGCTATTAATGATTTAAATAAAGGTAATGTTGCTAGGTTCATTGAATGCATAAGTTGCTTAGGTTTTAGTGAAATTTATGATATTTCAGATGCTAATGCAGCCTTTGATGGGTTTCATGATCTTATAACATTGATCTATAATCTTTGTTTTCCATGTATAAAAATTAAAAGAAAATACAATATGAATAAACAAAAATGGATCACAAAAGGAATTAAAAAAAGCTGTAAAACTAAGAGGTCATTAAGACACCAATATTATTTGAATAGAAATAATGAAAATAAGAATCAATTTAAGACATATTCTAAATTGTTAAGAAATTGTATGAATAACTTGCAATCTTTATGTAACCATAAGTACATTACTCATTCGCGAAACAAAAACAAAGCTACATGGAATATTGTAAAGCGCAATGCGGGCACCGCACCGTCTAGGGATTGCATCAATAAAATCGAAGACAATTGTATAACACTTACTTCCGGATCTGACATTGCTAATAAATTCAATAATCACTTCATTGACATTGCCATAAATAATTCCTCTAATTTTAATAATGATAATATTGACATGCAAAACATAGAAATTCATGATAATAGCATATTTTTAGAACCTACAAATGCTTCTGAAATTGAAACTATCATAAAGTCATTAAGAAATACTAAATCGGCAGGCTATGATAATATCACAACCGAACTTCTTAAAAGTATATCAAAATATATATCATCGCCTTTAGCATATATTATTAATCTATCTTTGGAGCAGGGTTGTTTTCCTGACAGATTGAAACTTTCCTTAATTAAGCCATTATATAAAAAGGGCTCTAAATGTAATGTTGACAACTATAGACCTATAGCACTAACTCCCATTCTTGAAAAGTATTTGAAAGAGTAATGTACAGGCGGTTGTTAAGGTTCCTAGATAAATATAATATTCTAGTTAGTCAACAATATGGATTTAGACAAAATAAATCCACTACCTTAGCAATTTATACTTTAATAAAACAAATCATGAACAATATCAATACAAAAATCCCCTCCTGCGCACTATTTTTGGATTTAAGCAAGGCGTTCGACCTCGTTGATCATGTTAGGCTATTAGATAAAATGGAAAGATATGGAATAAGAGGTCCGGCTTTAAAATGGTTTCAGTCGTATTTACGTGACAGAAAGCAGATAACAAGAATAGCAAAGTTGAACCCTATGACAAATAGTATGGATAATTTCGAATCTGAACCAAGAATTAATAATTGTGGTGTCCCCCAGGGAAGCATTCTGGGACCGTTATTGTTTCTTCTTTATATAAACGACTTACCTAAATCAATAGAACACCAATGTGTACTGTTTGCTGATGACACCACAATTATCATTAAATGTAAAGATCAACAAAACTATGACAATGAAATTAATCAAGCATTGAATAATATTATAAAATGGTTAAATACTAACAAACTAAAGTTAAATATTGCTAAAACCAACGTACTCCACTTTAAAACATGGAAAAGTAAACCTATCCATCTTCAAGTTGCGTATAATAATATTAGCGTCAAGCAGGTATATAACACAAAGTTTCTAGGCGTAACACTTGATGAGCACTTAACATGGAAGAATCATATTGAGATACTCTGCAACCTTTAACCTTACAACCTTTTAACCTTACAATTAGGAAGAATTGACATTTTCGTCAATATTAGGTATCTAATTAATAGGTGTAGTCAGGTGACCTAGATCACTTCGTAATAGGAGCGTGACCATCTGCAAACAATTACTGCGGGTAAGCACAAGATGGTATCTAATATAATTTATGGATAGTAAAAATAAGATTGGATCAAAACGTGATCCCCGGGGATCGCACCGACACGAGGTCATTACAACTATTGACTCGTGTCTGTTTTATCACTAGCTACGCTTCAGCTCTGTTCCCTCAAGTATATTGGGCAATAATCTATTAATTCACCTCTCACTATATGTAGTTTCGTTACGACTAATGATTTATATGATTGAAGATGTGGTTATGGAGGGAATCAATTTGTAATACAATAAAGTATTCTCCAAAATAAATGGTGTGGTAACACATAGAGCGGAATTCTGAAATAAACGCCCGCGCTCCATTGAAGCGGATAATTTCCCCAATAATATATAAATATTAACACGGCGAGATGCGCGAAAATTATGGTCTTGATGTAGCAAAAATGGCATGACAGGCAAGCATGCTAGTCCCGAAAGTTTTGACAGAGTTACAATAGTTCTCCAAACCTAATAAGTAGTATTAGCTAGCCAAACAAGCACCATCGATAAGCTAACATTACAATTATATCGGCTATATATAAGGTTTTTTTTACACAAAAATGCAATTATAGCTACCTAATTTTGCCAGTCCTCGGATATATATCAAACTCAGGATCAGAACAGTCGCTGCCACAAGAGCAGAATCTACAATAATAAAAGTGGTTTATAAAAATAAGAATATGTTACTGCTAGACATTAACTGAGCTAATTGGACGCGAATGCGACTACAGTATTTACCATCAGTTGCAAACCTACCCTAGGGAATGCATATCTCACATCAAATTAACTAAAATTACATTAATTCTCTTCTTTCATACAACATCGTACATTTATTCTGAATTCTATATTTACTCTACTATTAAGACCGTTGAGGTAATCTCTGAAATGCTGGTAATGTAAACGATTGCGCTAATCTTAATGCCCGTTCATAAACAATAACAAAAATGTCAATAAATAACACTCACGCACGTATTATCGACATCTGCAATAAACTACAACATATGCACGCCATCACAGAAACTCATTTAACAGCATGGCTAATTTTCACGCCAACGTAATTAACTCGCTAGGTATACACGATATTATATTCATCGTGAGCTGAATTAAGGGCAAAACTTTGACACCGACTTTGATGTCGGCTTAAGTAAGTATACCGCCTCCGTCTTATAACGTCTTGTCCAAGTATTAGGATGCCATTCTCGAAGAGCTTACCTCCCACAACCATAACCAAAAAGTTTCAATAGATTAGCAACTATGTTATTAAATCGCAAGGAGCCCATTTGTCTACAAAGGGGACATAGCAGCAGGTACATAAACCGTAAGCACCTAATAATGAATAAATTCCTGCTATAAAATGCCAGCTTTGTTCCTAATTTTGTATGCTTAATTTGACATTGAGGTCAAGAAATATTTACACAATATCCCATGGGGGATGGTAAACAACAAAACTCCCTTTACTTTGAGGTACAAAAAGTAGTTTATTTGAACACTGGTTGGGTGGGATATTTGCTGAAAATCTACATCCTTTAATAAATTCCAATAGATTGAATCTGAAATCGAACGAAAAGCTATTACAAAGGTCACATAACACGTTGGGAATGAATACTGCGAGATTTCCAATTGTAATGATTTACTTATACACTTTTTAGGTTGTAATTAGAACATAGTTAGATCCCGCATCCTATTAAGTTGCAGCATCTAACTCGAATAGTTTATTAATATGTGGGTTGAGACTTGAGTATCCGACTCCTTTGTTCTTGCTTCGTAGGCCTGAGTGTGATCGTAAAGCTATTTATTAGTGCCAGTTTTTGTTTGTAATATCTGTGTACAATTCCTGTATGAAGCGTAGCGTACGTGGAGAAAATTAATTATGCAAAAAAAATATGGAACCAATAAAGATAATAACATTTTTGCTTAAAAAGTATCCTGTATTCCGACAAGAAAGTATTTCAGCACATCTGTTTATATTTTATACACGTGTGTTACGTTACGCTTCGTAAAGGGTAGCAAGTGTAGCAACTATCCAATTTCATAAAATGAAAGCTGACGCGTAGCGGTTGCTAGCTAGAAGTTATTCCATGTTCGTGGATAGTACCTTCTCACCGTGCAGCGCAGCACCGACGAGAAGTTTATCGTAGCGATTTCATCGCTTTTCCGTCGTGTTGATAAACTGAACTGGAGTCGCGCCGACGAGCGTTTAGTTAGCATAACGCAAGCAACTTGCGATCGTATGCCTCACTGCATTAACGAGTCAACATTCATTTTTGCTAGACCAGCAAAACTGAATTTCATATTTTAACATACACAAATCTAAAGCTTTTATTAACAACCGCTTCCAGTCAGTTTTCCTTCTTATTAACGATGCATAGTGTGGTGGTAAATATTGTTGTATTCTTAGCACACCCTTTATGTTAGAAAAGCATTAGGTTTGGGTCGGTGTGGTGGTAAATTACCTTTAGAGCTACAAAATTATTGTAGGGGAGGGTGGTTTGCTTAGTTGTGTGATGTACTTCGGACGCGGCTGCGTGCGGTGGTTGAATGTTTTGAACAAAGCACTTGGAGTTTCCACAGCACGCGATTTCATTGACTTTATTATGCATAAAAGCTGTTTGCGTTGCAAAGGTAACGATGTCTGTGTATTTTTACAACAAAGGAATACAGGGAAACTGGTTAAATAAATGATAAGTTGCTTTCATAGGTACCTAATGTGAAACAATCGTTAAAAATATACATGAAAACTCTGAACTTTGATAAAAATCTCTATTATTTCACCTTGCAAAATATAATGTAGGTAACTTATATACTTCTACTCATAGGTTATAAGTACCTTACTTACTAAAATATAATAAAATTATACTTAAATGTTTATGAAATAAAATACATACAAAACTTTTAAGTGATTTAGAGAAAGGCTTATTACTCGTATATAATAATTTCTTGCTGGTCATAAATAAAGCTTTTCCAGAGGGTTTTTTTAGATCCCTATAGTCAGTGTTTACCTTATTTTACATATGACATGCACCAGAGCCAACACCCTTATGCCAGTTGACGAAAAATCTTGCAAGATTACAAACCTCGATAAATTGCGGCGAGAACTGGGTTCTGCTAACTACAATTTCGTCAAAACACGGATAGATTATATACTATCGAATTCGGGTAGATTATATATTCTATGCGTTTTAATGTGAGGAAACTGTTCTGTTCACAATTTACCGAGAGTTTATAATATCGCTAGATCAATTGTAAAGTCACGGTGTTTGCAATAATACGACATCGATATCCGGTCCTGCTCCCATAGAACTTGTTTCGTTGCCTGCAACATCACTGACTATGCAGGTTATCAGGGATATAAGGTTGCGTATGCGGCACAATTTCTATCCGCTTCGCTGAACCGGGTTCATTTTAAATAGATTTTGATACATGAACTGGTCGGTTACTTTTACAGTTCGCAAAAACGGCTTAGTAGGCGTTTCGGCCGCTGAGTTTCGTCCGATCCGGTCGAAACTCAGCGAAACCTTTCCAACACTAGTACCTACTGATCCGTAGGTGCCAATGTGAAATAACATTTTAAATAGTAAATTATTTCACTTATGGCACCTGCATAAAATATCGATAGGTGCCGTATATGGCATACCTCAAGTGCCATTTTGTACGCTTTTTAATTGAAAATAAGACTGATTACTGTGATTTATCATGTTTACTGTTGATTGTTGTAACTAATGGTATTTTAATTAAGCTTTAACTTTTTCCAAAAATTGCCTGACTTTTACTTAAATAACACAACCCTACCTAAGGTTTTTCATTCTGACTGTACAAAATTTTCTTAAAAAAAGGTATAGTCCGAAACACCACTCAAAAATCTTAATAATAATGAAATTCCTGTTTCGGCCGGATCGGACGAAACTCAGCGGCCGAAATGACTACTAAGCCGCAAAAACAGGCTTCTAAGATTGCAACTACCTATTCGGAAAACTGTAACCTTGTGCCATTTTCCCCAAGGTGCTTCAATACGTACCTAACAGTTGTAGGCTATCCATGTCTAGGGCAGTACATTATGACAAAACCGCCTTCCTCTGCACCGTGTAACATGGTAAGAGTATAAGTTGGTAATAAACCTAACCTATGCTCCTTGGTCATATTATTGCGATCACCAACGCTTGGTACATTTGAACCAAACCTACTTAAGAAGACCACAAAGTTTGGCGAAATGGTATTAGAAAAAGATAAGCTAAAATGATAAGCATTTGAAGATGAGTACTTCTCAAACTCTACTTTAGTCTGAAAACCTATCAAACTTTGGCATTTAAGTAGGCTTTGACACGTTCTTAACTTCAAATAATCAATTCAGAAACCCGCCATTAATAAATAAAATACTGAGGCAAAATACAATAATAAAATATGCCAACCTACTTAGAAATAAATGATACAAAAATGTGTTTCGGTATAACGCTGAATGGCGACCTTTCTGAGAGACCGCTATAGCTTATAATCCTGGGAAACACGGATAAAGGTAGTATAATACCGACGCTAAAATTACTTTAATTGCCGCCACTTTAGCCCACAATTGTCCTTCTAAATAAAACCTGATTAAGTCATTGAGTAGTCAAAGGTACAAGGGCACCGACAGACCGACCTTACTGCGCGCCTTTTGACGTTCTGCAGTCTGCAATTTGGCATTTAAAAAGCTATAATGCAAAAGAACGCAAAACTAAAAATAATTTGTCATAAATGCAATCACATGAGGCCGCCAGCAAAATCGGTCTGTTAGTGCCCTTACATTAACTTGCAGTTGATTCAAGTTCCATTTGAGTGAGACTGTGATATGGCTCGTTGCAGTGGTGCAACGCTATCGTTGATTATGTGACGTGATATTCTAGATGAAGTGTGATGTGGCTCTGTTGAGCGTAGCTGCGGTGTGGTTGGTTGCAGTGAGAGTAAGAGTGGCGGCGACCGGCTGGCGACGCCGCGGATGTCGCTACTGGGCAAACCGCTCAGCTACCGCGCAACGCGACGCGACGCGCGCTACCGCCGCCTTCAGTCCAAGTTCTACAATTTTCTTGAACGGCCCCGAGGTGTTAAGGCTGTTCTTTATCATATGATCGTGTAAGTTCTACCGTGTGTTGAGAAACTTTCTTAAAGCGGCCCAATTTCCAATTGTTGTGTATAGGATTAAGCGTGAGATATTTTAAACTAATTTGATTAAGTAAAAACAATGTAATTTTTCTCAAATTAAGTCGTATTGTGCCTTATTACTTTGAATAAAACTACCAATGCAATGAAGCACACCTAGTAGGAAAAAGCTCTAAATCATAAAGTTCCGTTCGTTTCAGACCATAAAGTCAGGGTACAAATGCCGACAACAGCGCCTAATACCGATCAATGTTTTATTATCATCAATCATACCTAAAACAAACGAATGACAGTGTCACGCGTTGTTTACACCGCGACACCGAACGTGACAGGTGAATGTCGCAAATGTATTTATTAGGTACTTACTCATTTTGCGTGCGGATATCCTCATGGGTGTTTTCCGCCCTGTGCCTGTCTTTCTTTGGCCGGACCGTTCCCCTTGGTATGGCTTCATGCGGAAACCGTCACCCTTCAGGAGCGTGCGTGGAACACGACCACTGTCTGTTCGCACAGATGCCCCAAGTCTACCACCCACAGGCCCTATGGCGCTCGGATATCAATGCGCGTCCTCCTGGGCCCGGTGGGTCTTCTACGTATACGAAGGGAGGTTGTATCCTCCCACTCCCTTTCCACCGCCTCCTTTATTCATATATATATTCATATTCTTTATTGTACACAAAATAAACATTACAAGTACAAAAGGAAAACTTATGTACAAAGGCGAGCTTAACCCATAATTGGGTTCTCTGACAGCAAACCTCAGTGCTAAAGAGAGAGTTACAAAATAAGGAGAGTTAACAAAAGCGCACAACAAATACTAAAAAACATTTGAATTCTTACTAACTAAATACCTTTGTGACCATTACTTCAAGAGGAGGTACCGCATGGTGTCCCACGCCCTCTCGCTCCCAACCATGGTCTGAGGCTCTAAAGAGTGTGATTCTATTCTATCAGCGATGGCGATGGTAGAAATGCCTTGTAAGGGATTGATCACGTGAATATTCGATAGAGCTTGTCATTTCCATATATTTTTAACCAACTTTCTGGCATCACTTTGGGCAACTTAAGTACCTTACTATAGAACTAACCATTATGTAGTACAACTAAAAAGAGGACAATATATTTTTTTTTAATAAATACAACAGACTTCCAAAAAACACACTACTTAGTGAAAAATAACTTCAATTTCAGAAGTCGGTGTCATAAAACGAAGAAACGAAATCAGGAACACCGACTTCCGAACTTGAAGTAATTATTCACTTTGTAGTGTGTTTTTTGGAAATCGGTTGTATTTTTTTGTATTTCTTTATTTTTCTTTTGCTCTCGCGGCCCTTTAGTTAATGGAATGTCACTTGCTAGAGTCTCTGGACCACGTTACCAGAGATTATGCTACTCTCTAAAACCACCCCGGTGATGACCATCGGCACTTAAAAACGTTACCTCTTTTAGGAACACTCCGGAACCCTATTACCCATGCCCTGAGTCTCTTTACACGCTGCCATTGTATATATAGTAAAACGGCGTGTGTTCACTTTACACCATGTTTATAATAAATATTTACAGTAAAATGTTAAACGTAACAAGATGTTGTTATACGTTTTCTAACAAACTAATATTTAATAAACTTTGAGTCGAGTAAAGTCCACATATTTAAAGATTTTTAATAGGTACAAACATAATATGCGGTGGTTACGGCTAAATTGCGAAGTGACCATCTAAACCTATACACCTAGGCTTAACTGGCTACAATTATATGAAGCTAGGCTAAGCTAACTTTTCCCCTTTTCCGGGATCCCTTCTACGTTCTGATGGTGATCACCGGGATGGTTTTAGTGAGGTAAAAGTCCCACAGTCCCTGGTCTTTTCGCCAAAATTCCAGGCGCCTTTTGAAGGTCTTCACACGAAAACAAAAAAGAAGCTAAACTAACTTAGAGCACCCTGAAATGGGTCGATTTATTATATACGGTTAGCACGAGTGAGCAGGCAGTAACAATATCCCCGAAATGTTGATGTGGATTTTGTTTTTAAAAAAATTAAGTCCCCTAAGCGTTTGCATAATTTATAATTATCTCATTTGTCTAAAACTCAAAGGTAATATACCAATGTGTATTTGGGTATATAATCACAAATAAGCATTAATTTCTATTCGCTAGAAATCCAGGTTGATTAGAAGTTATGACGTGGTTTCTGACGTCACCATGACACACACTGACGCATATACCTAGGTCCAGATATCCTAGAAAACATAAAACATTAACTAAGAACTTAAAACAATAATTTTATAAGCACCCGTTTTATATTTGGAGTGGAAGTTATTTGTGAAAGTTGTCCTTATTTTCATTAGTTCAAGGTTTATTGTTACGGTCTCACATATTTACTCGTAGCAGTATTTTTAACGTGGTGAAGCTTTGGCCCCTAAGGTGATGGGTATCATTATATATTTATTATAGAACGCACTTTACACAATTAGAGATGGCGCAGTTCAAACTTCATACAATATCCTATCATAAATTCTATAAACCTATGGATTTGACAATCAACATGAAACTATGACGTGAACAAAGCCATCATATCTCAGTAGCAAATTTCAATTAGCATCTTTGCAGTCAGCTCTTAATAAAGGAAATTGTGTTTTAATTCGTTGGTAATAAGTCAGACAATACGTAAAACGGAAAGGTACGATAAAAAGATGGTACTTAAATCATTTTACAGCTGAAATTGCATTTATTAAACAGAAAATGTTGTTTAAAATAACTCACGTTTAATTAATACCTAGGTATTTTTTACTATTGTAAATTGCCAGAAATATAGTTATGAGAACTAGTAACAGTAGTAACCCTGCCTTAATAATAGATTCGGCATCTTTCCATGTAATCACATCCATGCAGTAACACACTACAGCTGCGAATTAAATCGTACGTCCGTAATCCCATTCGACAATCAACTAACATATTCAGTGTCGAAATTCGTTTACGTCAGATTCTGATAGGTTTACCAGCAATCTAGCGCTCTACATGTACCTACACAGGTAGGCAAGCTATAATATACCATTCACACTTGTGTTAAAGTCATATTTTCTCTGCCCAGGTTTCTGATGGTGTTCATGTGTTTATCGCTGTCAGTATTCTCAACAATTGAAGAGTACGAAGCAAAAGCAGGAATCGTCCTTTTCTATATGGAGACAGTAGTAGTAATTTGGTTCGCAATCGAATTCTTTTTAAGGTAAGTCAATTATTTAAACCACATTCAAACAGTATCTGCTATTAATCTAATACCTTTAAACGAGCAATTATTGTATATATGTATATACGAGTATATATAATCTGAATATCGGCAAACGTTATGTAGATTTCGAAATTTGGCTACGAAATCAAAGTCAAATCGCGCTGTAGCAAGTTCTCTTTCAATACTATAAACAGCGCACAAAGAGCTGCCAATCTCAAGTTTCAATTCCGCTATCGTTTTACAGCGGCTGTGGTTTGTTTGAGGAGATTCATACTGCAAACAACACTCTCATAGATAAGTTTGTGTGAGCTTCGCGCGTGAAGTAGGTAGGTAATTCGTCACTCAATGTAGACGGATTACTCTGCCTTCAGTGGGCTCCCAGTCCATTACTTTCTTTTGTTTTATTTATTTGATCTATCCATCAAGCGCAAGTGTAACACGGGTCAGCTGCAGAATGACAGTGACACGTCAATGAGCTCGACATACGTTCGATTTTCTTATCCATTTACTTAGTACGAAAAGAAAAGCAATATTATGATAGTTAATAGTTTGTTCCATATAAGTATCTAGATAGAGGCGTGGCCTAGCCAGTTTCATTAAAATACAATTATATATCATATTATTATGTTATATTAATTTAATAAGTACCCACATTGACAGTCCTACATTTCTTATCCCGAATTGTAAAGGACAACACTATTTTCAACCGACTTCAAAAAAGAGGAGGTTCTCAATTAGATATCAGATTCCATATGTAAAATAGCTATCGCAGTATTTGAGGCGATTGCCAGTTATCGACCCTTTGTTTGTTCTGTCTCCTGCTTGATATGGAGGGAAGTCAAAATTTGTATTTTTCCTACTCCTCCGTTAATCTTTTCTGATTAATTTCGTTGCGCGATCCAAAACAGTTAAATTCATTCTCCCGGACTTCGTTGAGCTTCATTCCCTCGGCGCTTTTCTGTTGGTCGCCACTGTTGATTCTGGTTTTCAGGAGTTGCAGTGGTTTGGGAATGGTACCGTGGGATTGTCCCAATGTTTTTACTGTGTTAAGCTGACAAAGGTGTTTTTTTTAAGAATCATAATATGTGATTTTTACATTAGCATTAAAAAGTTATATATTAAAAAGTAAGCAACAGTTAGTAAAATCTGTTGATAAATCGTTCTTTGAGGTCAAACCACGGCAAATTTCATTATTTATAAAGTTTCAAATTGTAACTAAAGTACTATTTACTATTGTTGGATTATATAAACCTAAAAAACATGATCTTCGCTTTTTTCGGATCATAAGTATACCTATAAACCACCTCTTCTTACGAATAACATAAAAATTTAATACCATTATTACATTTTTATGTTATTCTTATTCGTCACATTGTTTATAGCTTGTGAGGTGTTAGCATTTCCTTCTGTAAAAATATATTTATTTATCTAAATCTTCTTTTGTAATCTTCTTTTCTTTTTTCTTTTTTTTCTTCTTTTCTTTTTCTTTTTCTGGGTACCGTGTTACCCAGTTACTGGGTTGTGGAGGTCAGATAGGCAGTCGCTCCATGTAAAACACTGGTACTTAGCTGAATCCGGTAAGACTGGAAGCCGACCCCAATATAGTTGGGAAAAGGCTAGGCAGATGATGATGATGATCTAAATCTTCTTTTGTAAACTTAGGCTTTTTCTATACATAAGTGTATATGTTTGGAAACTAACTGAAGAATTTCTAGATCGCCGGCTATACCGTGCAGTTGCGCATGGGCGATATTTAACGACGAAATCATTCACTAGTTTTATACCAATCATATCACATTTTAATTTTTTATTCAACTTTTCGACGATTCCGCTACGGTCATCACTCGACCGCATCCATTTCGTTCCATTAAGAAATGAAATAAAAATGAAATATTATTAATATTTCAAAAATTACTCCTTACTAGGTACTCCATTTAAACTTAGATTAGATATGGATTAGATAATCGCTAATATCAAGATATTTACTAAAATACACCTCTGTCCACTTTATGCTTCAATTAATAAATTATTTAAATATTTCAACACGATATTTCACTCGTCGGTGTCCATTCCTTAGGTATTTATTGCCAAAATTCTACTCATGTATTATTTTATTTCAATAGACTTATGTTAACAGCGCGCTTTGCAGGTGAAATTATTTACTGCAACTCGTATTCTGTAAACATCTTTCCGGGAAAAATTTGATGAAGTAAGCAGTCATTTCATGCTTCAGGGTGGAATGGCATTTCACTTTACGCCCATTTTACCTAAGTTTTCACGGTGATTTTTTTACAGAACAGACCGGGTCATTGTAGCTTAAAAATGTGCACATTAATAATAAATATGTTGTGTCTATGTATTTCTGATATTTTGTCTGTTTCTGTAGGTTATGGTCGTCAGGATGCAGGTCCCGGTATCAAGGCTCAATAGGTCGCCTCAAGTTTTTGAGGCGACCCTTTTGTATTATAGGTAAGTTAAATTCTTATTTATGTATCTTAACGTTAACGAAGGAAAAATCAAAACTTAGCTAACCTGAAATAAAAATGTACCTAAGCCTAATAGTATCATATTGCTTGTATTATTAGAATAAACAGTGTAACAATTGTAGATAGGCCAATAAATAAATAAATAAATGCTAAATAAATAAACACGATGTATGTACCACAAAAAAAAAGTTTCAGAAAAGCCAACAAATATCCAAAATATAAAATGTAAATGCTTCACAAGTATCATTTTCAGTCAATGATATGGACTGTCGAACCATTCATTGTAACTAGAAGTCCTCCGGGAGTTCTCGATCACTGCGATACTCAGCGAGCTAGAGGCATTCGAAACAAAATACATATATACCTCCAGCTTGCGACGTGCGGCTTAACATAATTAAGATGACGGTTATTGACGCAGCACATTAAAATGTAGAGTTTATAGAAGCACCATTCATCAGTTTGTTGGCACCACTCTAAAGTGCTCCAGTGGCGTGTAAAATGACAAACAATGCCCCAGACAAAACTTAACGTGATGGTATGAAATAAACAAACACGGCACACAAAGAACAAACAGTAGAAACACAATTTTGAACGACCTCCACGAATCGTCAAAGACACTGTCTAGAGAATGCCAAACAAATATCATAAAAGAAGGGAGTTGGAAAAAATGCCGTAGTTGTGCGTTCTATGTACTTTCATCTACAACATTTCCAAGTAAAAGTCACGTTTTGTCTATAAAGCGTGACGAAGTGACCCTATTTCAGGTGCGAGCAATCCGCTATGACCTTCGCATTTTCGGGCTGCGCTCCCTTGACACCAGTTTCGTGCGACCGCTTTGCGTTGCCCACTCTGGGGAGCCGGCCGCGCGAGACCAACTAGTGCCGGCCCGAACACAACACATAGCCGCACGATACACTGCGACGACAATAAAATGAACGCGGCCATCGTCCCCCAATTATATATTAATGTTGCACCAACAACATTCGCGTGAACCATTGCTGCTCGGTCCAAATATAAAATTAAAAACTTGATTTCTGTTGCAAACCCAATTAACGAAGAATGGGCCTTTGATAAATTTATGGAGGCTTAATAGTCAATCTTAATATTATAAAAGGCGAAGCCACTTTTCTCGAGAACTTTATAGGGTTTGGTACACGTAATGACGTAACCAATATTAAAAAAAAACTTTTGATGGGATGCGATTGATCTTTCCTGGATTCCACCAATTTATTACTTGAGCAAAGGTGAAAAGGGTGAAAGTGCTTTGTTGTTCTAAGGATACTCAATTTGTTACTAAGTAATTACTCCTTTTTCCTTTTCTGTGCATACAAGTAGGTAACACGAAGTGGGATACCTCCGGATTCTCTGTATTAAATATTAAAACACTCTGTTTAACTTATATTTGTTTATTTTTCTTGCCAGAGTTTAGTTTACGTTCGAGCTATAAAATGATTTAATCGACCTGGAAAGTACAAGTATTATGAAAATGCAAATATTAAGTGTTGGCCGCGTTATTATTGACGTGGAGCTGGAGGGTAGCACCCTACTAAAAAGCAAACGTTACTTATTTATTTGCCTCTCTCCCTTCAGTCCATTCCATTTTTCTCTGTCTTTAGCAATGCGAGCTGAATCCATACTTGCTGTCATTATTTTTGGGAAGAGGTTGAAGTGGCTTTGAAAGAGATACCCTTATGACGTTCTGACTCCGTATCAAAAGGTCCTAAGAGCAGAACGTTTCTTGCATAGGCCTACTATCAAATAATTATTTGTTTGTTGTTTCGAATTTGGGTGCAATTGTTGTTATGAAATGAGTGTTAGACCGTATACGTGAAGTGTTCAGTAGTCTGGAATGTCTGAAATGTTTATACAAATATTTATGGATGCACATAATTGATTGATTTCAAGTATTGATTGATTTAATCGACTCCATAGTTTTTGCACTCATATCTAGCCAGATATCTACTGATTTCAATAAGAGAATCATTCAGAAACACCACATATGGGTGGGATGTCCACCATATACCGATGGCGCATGGACGTACGTCTTCTAGTCCGATGATGGAAAGGGCTAGGCGGAATCAAATTGTGCAGTTCCATCGCACACACTCCCAAATGTAACCTGATAAAAAACCGACAGGCTGGCAATTCGTCGTCGATGTTCAAAGCTCTGGAGCTTTGACACGACCAGTGCATCGTTGTCAATAAACCTCGGCCCGTCAGTCAAAAGACTCAAGTGCATCAAGCTGGTATTTGGCAGATCCGTCCCAGAGGTGAGAGCTGTACTCCATGCACGACCGAACTTGCGCTTTATACAAGTTGAGCAGCTGTTCAGGTATGAAGTACCGTCTCACCTTTGGAAGAATCCCCATCTTTTTTGCAGTCAACTGAGCTTTCGCCTCAATGAATGGACCGAAATTGAGGGTCGATGTCAACTTAACACCAAGAAGTTCGAGATGGTCCGTTAACAGCACGGTTACACCACGGAAAGATGGAGCCGGGTGGAATTGGCTCTTTTTAGCGGAAAAAGACACGCCTGGGTCTTAGCAGCATTAAAACTGATCAGATTAGCATCACCCCATCCGGAGACCGCCTTCAAGGACAGGTTCAAGTGTTCAACCATGGCCTCCCGGAGAGACCGAATCTGAAGGCCAGTAGCCCGTGCGCCGGACACGTATCTCTCAGCAGCAGTGCTGTCGTCTGCGTACCCAGAGGTTCCGGGTTTTAGCAGATAATTAATGTGCAGCAAGAATAATGTTGCCGAGAGCACTGGCCCCTGAGGGACTCCGGCGTTGATATCTAACTGACCGGACGAGCAGCCATCTATAACCACTCGGATGGATCGATCCCTCAGGAAGTCCGCTATCCAACCACACAGACCACTAGGCAGACCGAAGGAAGAAAGCTTACCAATGAGGTGTTCGTGCCAGACCCTGTCGAAAGCCTTCGAGATGTCGAAAGAGACGGCTGGCGCTTTCCTGTGTCGCTCGATGGCCTCACTCCAGATGTGAATGGCATACACTAGAAGATCCCCAGTGGACCGATTTCGGCAGAACCTTAGGGTCTTTAAGTCATGAGTGAATAGGTTACTTCTAGGCAAGCGTGCTTCACCGTAGACCACATCTTCGCTTACCATCAGACGAGAGAGTGATCAAACGCGAGCAAATAGATTAAAAAAGAAATACAACATATTGGACAAACCGACAGGATGAAATTATAAGGCTAAGCTTTTGGCTGCGGAAGCTTAAACAATTTTCAACAAAATTCGAAAAGTGAAAAATCTCAACAAAAAGCGAGATCATTATTTTTAACCCTTTGTTTTGTGAAAATATAAATAAATGTAATATTTCGCCATACTGACGTTGTTTGTCAACATATAAAGTTAATTTAGACAAAATTTTCGAGATGAAATAATCTGCGTTATTTTGCCAAATGTTTATACAAAATATTATATGTTCATGATTTATTTATTGTTTTCTCGTACTCGTAATCGTTTCTCCCCTGTTGTATGTTTGTTTTAATATTAATGTTTCTTTTTGTATTGTTTTATCTTGGTGTACAATATGCTATATATAAATAATTAAATCGCACACTTGCATCAAAACGTCCTATTGTTAACAAAACTAAGATAATTTAACTGCAGATATTTATAGATGTGACCACAATACTCGCATCTGTAGTGGTGCTGGGTATGGGGTCGTCGGGGCAGGTGTTCGCTGCGTCTGCCCTACGAGGACTGAGGTTCTTCCAAATCCTGCGCATGGTGCGCATGGACAGACGAGGCGGCACCTGGAAACTCCTCGGTTCTGTCGTCTACGCACATCGACAGGTAAGCTATTAAAGCATCATAACATATAGCTCACATTAATTCCTTCACCATAACGACAGGTCACAGAATACAAAGAGATAATGGAATGACTCACTGAATAAAAATGAAAAATTACATCGCTTAGCCCAATAACACCGTGGGTATAATAAAGTTGGATTGGGCACTTTGTCTATCAATTGTACTCCCTTGAACGCAGATCTTTCTTATTTGATGCCATAATTTGAGAACGAGCGATGTCATTAACTTACTAGACTGTTTGTCTCGGTTTTATTCCGATGATGGCTGGTGGCTGGTGGGTACATTGCGAATTTGTAACTCTACAAAAAGTTAATCAAGGTATCTGAGTAGTAGGTACGCTGAAGCTAAAAACTTAAAAACGTGTACTAAAATCCGACTGCTTAATAAGCGAACTAAAAAGATGTAAAACAAGAAGAAAATCATGCTGTGCAGCCGAAGGATACGTATTCGCGAGCTGGCCGACCAAAACCAGATGTAAATCCTCCGACATATTTAAGCATATAAGTGTTATATATTTTTAATACCTCTTATTTTGATACCCCACACGATGGTTTTGGAAGAAATATATGTGCCGCCACAAAATGGCGCCCAAAATCCGGCATTTTTCTATTTTTCAATTTTAATGTAGCCAATGACACTCGCAAGGTTAAGACGAATCGATTGACGTAAGAACCATCAAAATGGGCCAACGCGTTTGGTCTCTAGAACGCCACATAGGAACAAACATACATGCATACAAATACTGATACGCACATTACCCTCCTTCGGCAGTCGGGTAAAAATACAGCGAGTGAATCTCTGCACAAAACATTAGTAAGTAGCTATAATATATCTACAGTGCGCTATAGTCAGGCAACGCTCTAGGTTCGTTGGAAAATCACCCGCTGGGCACACAGTCCACCCATCAAGTACATGTAATCTAATAAAACTGATTCACTCGGATTTTTAGGCTACACTACACATATGTAAGTAACTCATTGCAAACTGGTTATATATATGTGCCAACTTAACCTTTCCGTAGGGTAGACAATGGAGAAATTTCTCAAGCTTTTTAAGATTAAGATATTTTCTTTACAAAGGGATGAAAAAAAGAGAGTGTTGTAATCAACCCCGTCGGTTCGAACAACAACAAAAACATAAAATGAAATGTCAGCCGATATAGGGGATCTATAGAGCTATCCACTAAGGCACAAAACGTGTAGCTATTAAGTGACTGTAGTTATACGTATGTTGGAGCAGTTCTTTGTGGAAGCGGAACGTTTTTCAAGAAATTTGCATAGCTAGGCCACGACCGACTGCGGAAAAACGAACGGAACCGTAATCTAGTCTACTGGCCGTACAATAGGTTACATTTATAACTTTCGCCGTGACGAAGGTAGGGTGAGCACACAGCCTCGACACATGTTGTGCGCAGGTTGCCGATACTAACATAAATAAAATACAACGGCAACATTTAAAGCTGTTTCTGTATTATTATTTATCCAACGGGAACCCTTTTTGTTTGATTTTGCCCAACTTCGCAGCTTCGTTCCGATTTCAAAACAAAGAATAAATTAGTTACCTACGAATTTAAAATTTATTATACATGAGTTATGCGTTCTACAATTTTAATGTTCCTGGGATTATGAACTCACTGTCGTATAATCTGCCCCAAAAACAGTGTACACTTTTGTATATTTAGGAATGGGTCTCTTTTTAATTAATCTTCATTCTCCTCGTCCCGCTAGCCGGCAAATAGCGAGGACCGCTTTGAACCGACTGAATCCGGGTGAGCGCGGTCTCGTCCAGTCCTGGAAAACAACAAAATAAAACTAGATTGTTATGCACATAATCCATTATACCTATTATATTCTTCATATACGCAAAATAATTAGGTTTCGTATTCATTTTTGTTTTCACATTTAATTTTGTAATGTTGTTTGCATAATTTCGTTGATTCTTTAAGCAAATCATCTTGAATTGGGTTTACCTACTAGTATGTTACTGGATTATTGACTATTGTTGCGAAATTATAAATTCTCACATATTGTGAATAGAATATTTCTGACACAATAAAGCCCGTCCAAATTTGATGTGTTTAAAATATACACGTGTCTTACAGAGAAAAATGAAAAACTGGCCAAGTGCGAGTCGGACTCGCCCACGAAGGGTTCCGTTTTGTTTCGTTTATTATCACAAAAAACGTCAAAAAATCACGTTTTGTGTATGGGAGCCCCAATTAAATATTTATTCTATACTGTTTTTAGTATTTTTTGTTATAGCGGCAACAGAAATACATCATCTGTGAAAATTTCAACTGTCTAGCTATCACGGTTCATGAGATACAGCCTGGTGACAGACGGACAGACAGACAGACGGATTGTGGAGGGTCCCGTTGTTACCCTTTGGGTACGGAACCCTAAAAACTAATATAATTGTTGAGTCTCTGTACTAGTCTGTACGTTTTGGGTGACACTATAAGTGCAGAGAGTAATTGTAATCTTCTATATACAAAAAAGAGAAAGTATGTATGTATGTTCCTTATAGACTCCGAAACGGCTGGACCGATTTTAATGAAACTTTCAGAGAATCTTGAGTTTTGTGGCGATTGGATCTTTTTTTTAACTTTGAACGCGAGCGAAGCCGCGGGCAGAAGTTAGTAATAAATAAATAAAGAGCAATAATCCGGTGACACCTATACTACGAATAGATTTGAGTTTCAGAAAACCTATTAGGTACCCACACGTTCTCCAAAATTTTATAGATACTTGTATCGTTACCGTTACATATTGCCGCGTTGATCCATAGCCCGTTGAATTCGCATGCTTGAGTGACAGGCAGCCAAAGCTATCGCTTACCTACAGCGGAGCCTTTCCCCTCAGCCGAATTTTACGACATGTTCCATTACGATAAGCGCCTGATATCATACATTCTAATTTTGCTATTACTCACAGCTCCGTACGTTTAACAGCACTATCTATTCAATTACTTACATTTAAGTATACTTACTGAATTTAGAAAACATACCTATCTAAAAATAAACTTTATCACGGTCCTAATAGCTTGGCTGTTGGCAGTTGGCACGGTCGTTTATCATAAAACTCTTGATTATTAGAGATTAACTTTGCTTAATTTATCGAAGTAGGCACTAACTAATTAAAAGCAGATTAATATCCGCGTAAAACGTCGAGCAAAAGTGTACACTTCTAACAATATACAGGGTGGAAAGCTTAAGTGCTAGCCGAACCATTCGAACCGATACAAATAAAAAAAAACAAATATAAACCAATTTTTGTGACACCATTCGCATGGGTCATCTTTAGGCAGGCCGCATACGTACGTTTTCCGCGTTCGATTTCCGATTTCGTTTTCCGTATTCGGAAACCGAATGCACCGTACGCTAATAAAATATTGACTGCCGCACACGTCTGTTTTCTTTCGAACGGAACACTTTTCGCTCGTACGTATCGAAAACCAGCCCGCGTGCTCATGAAAATAAGAAAACTAACGTCTGCGCTAGGTTCACGGAATTCCGAATTTGTATTCCGTATTTGGAAATCGAATGTGGAAAACGTACGTACGCGGCCAGCCAAAGGGTGAAAATAAACAGACATGTAACTGGCATCAAAGTGTGCAAGTAGCTTGCATTCTATTGTGCCATAATAACTTCGATTGGTGAATGTCAGTGTATCTTTCTAAAAAACATTATTAAAATCTAAAGTTCTACTGAATTTAAGATCGGATAATGGTTCTTTTGTCATATTAATGAGAGAGAATTAGATCAAGACAATAATATTGAAAATATATTCCCAAAATAAAATATACATGAATACGGTGGGCCGAATCTATAATGTGATTTTAATTTCGTAGACTAAACTGACATTTGGGGGGTTGTCACTTTATCGTTACATAAAAATTAGTGTCGTAGCCTGACTATCCTGAGTGATCGAAAGTTGATCGAAAATGTAACTGTTTCACGCCAAAAAAAAAAACAATTTGTTTAGAAACTAGCGGCCCTTATTTAGTTTCTACTCATTTATGTCAGACTTTATCAATCTGATTTATTTTCTTGTTGATTTCATATTTAACCCAATAAAAGTTCATGTATTATGTGTATGAATATTGTTATATTTAAATATATTACGTTTATATTTATAAAACATTTATTTCACCAATTAGCAAATATAAATTGAGGAGTCATGTCACATCGATTCGATGAATCACTTATGATTGAGCCTTACCTACAACAATATGCTCCGCGCTTGCACCATTCAAAAAAATAAGGTCATTGGCAGCTGTCAGTTTAGTCTACGAAATTAAAAATCACAGTATAGTTGAATCGTTGGTTCTTCATATCATCATTATCATTTCAGCCGAAAGATGTCAACTGCTGGACATAGGCCGCCCCAGGTGTTGCCACATTGACCGATGCAGTAATAAATAAATATTAATAATAATCGTTGGTCATTGTGTTTAAGATGTATATCAAAATTAACAAATAATCGAATTACAAATTCGGCAAGTTTATAATTTGGGTGGAACACATAGAACACGTTTTATCCCGTCAAAAGTCCACTTAGATAAAGTTGAAGGCAGAACTTAGTATTACAACATATTATAAAACTAGCGACCCGCCCGGCTTCGCCCGTGACACAATATACACTCTTTCTATTGGTGAAAGCCGCATGAAAATGCGTTCAGTAGTTTTTGAGTTTATCGCGTACAGACGCGGCGGGGACTATATTTTATAATATGTTAGTGAGAGTCGCTAGTAAAATATATTAGACGTGAACTAAACTTTTACCTACATATGGAATTATGTGCCTGATTAGCTGTCCACGTTGTCGACCACTACATAAAAACGGTACTTATTCGAGAACTTACTTTCGATAAAATCAGCGGCGCGATCAAGTACGGTAAAAATCTCACACATACCTTAGATGTAAAGTGTATATATAGTACGCCAACACCATTCCCGAGCTACTTACACGCACGATTAACGAACTGTTTTCTATTCGAGAGTAATTGTAAATAGATTGCCGAGTGAAGCACTTTTATGTGAATCTACGTAACAGATATTTAACGAGATACTAATGAGCTGTACTGCAGACCCTGAACATAAATAAACATAATGTTAGGAAAAGCATAAAAGTGCCAACGTGATTTTATTGCAGATATATATTCGATCGTAACCAACGTACTTCACTAAAAGAATTTTGATACACATTAAATTTTTAACGTTTTCTCTATGGTTTCATTACGAGAGCGCATAATAGCACGCTAATACACTTAGTGCATTTCGGTTGATATACAGAATTTCACGCAGAATTTATGGTTTCGGTTATTTGATTAATTTTATACTTATGATAGATACTTCGAAACCTATGTTGAGCAACGGACGTCTTTCGGCTCAAATTATGATGATACTCCATTAAATATTAAATCCATTTTGACATTACATTACAATAGTTCGAGGCTAAATAATTACAGCCGCACTGGTCGATCATCAAGGTTAAGCAACGCTTGACGAGGTCGGTCCGTGGATGGGTGACCATTTCAACATACCGAGATTCCTCCGTGCCTCGGAAAGCACGTTAAGCCGTCGGTCCCGGCTGTCATTTGAAAGTCTTTGACAGTCGTTACGGGCAATCAGAAGCTTGAGAGACACCAGTCTTGCCAAGTAACAAAAACTAGTTGTATAACACTGTTTTTGGTCCTATAAAACCCCAAAGAAGGTGTATTTTATTCGATAGTGGCGCATTTATTTCTCTATTCAGTGTTAAAACGAACCAATAGCAATGTTACACATGACAAATCAGTCATATACACGCTATGTAACAGTGCAGGGTTCACAAAATAGTGATGTACTGGGAAATAAACACCTTTAAGGATTTTTTGTTGTACTTTTTCATACCATAAGAGAGTTTATATTTCCTTTACCTCACATTATTCATTCACCATTTATTCTTCTATCATGAGAGTGTAAAGACTTAACAAAATATATTTATTAAATATTATTATAGGGATTAAAGCAATTTGTATTAAAAAAAAAAAAAAAAAAAATATTATATTTGTTTGTAGTGTGAAATGATGTGCGACCGCAATTACGTTTTATGTATTAACTATGGTTAGGTTTAACTATGGTTTAATTACGGATTAACTATGGTTAGGTTTACCATAAATTTTAGGTGACCCCTTGAATTGTTGAGCTTTCACAAAAAAATATTTTTCAATTAAAGGGACTTCGGGTTTCAAGCGCCATTATGAATAAAAATGTGTCAATATGGTTGTAAAAATGAGATAAATAATCTTTATCCAGACATAATTGTCATTTAATAACAACATTTATCCACTTTTACGTGTAATTTTTGTGTTATTAAAGAAACATATACTCTTTCATTATACTAAAAAGTATATTATAGGAACTGAAAACTCATTACACAACAATTCAGCTCCAAAAAAGTGTTTGTGTGATATGCTTATTAGTAAGACTATAATAGTCATCTCTAAACCAATAAAGTACAGTTACATTACCATAGTAATAATCTGGAACTAAGTTACATCACAAAATCACTCTATTGTAGAGTTTTTCGTAACTACTAACGTACTAAGTACTATAGCAACGAACCAAATATCCTCAATACGACAAGGTCGCCTTATAGTTGAGTGTTCATCACTGCTAAAACGAAACGATTATAGCAGTTCGTTTGTAACCTTTATTACGCAAATCACATGAATAAAGGCATTTTTTAACAATTTTATAGAGATATATTATTCTGTACTAGTGATATTAGCGCTTGCTATAGCACATACTATAACGGTTGTATAAAATGGTGTAGTAAACGTTTACATCCTTTGTTTATGGGTAATTTTTGCCCTATAAGTTTATAGAGCAAAATTGTGTTGTCGAACGCTTTTATACAACGCGTTGTCACCGCTAAAACCTTTATAACTCATTTAATTTCTTTTTAGAGGTATAGGCTTAGATTATAGGACTGCTTTGCTGGTTGGTCCGTGTTACCCAGTTACTGGGTTGCGGAGGTCAGATAGGCAGTCACTCCATGTAAAACACTGGTACTCAGCTGAATCCGGTAAGACTGGAAGACAATTATTTGGGAAAAGGCTAGACAGATTGATTGATTATTTATATAAACATAAACACCCGCACTTTTCCCACGGAGGTTGGCAGAAACTGCAGAATGCCACCTGCTATGATTTCTCTTGCTTCTTAGATCTTGCTTCGTTTAAGTTCACGCCAATTATGAGTACTACTCATAAATCTTTGATAATCATAACTCTTTTGAAATAACGCGTAGTATAAACGCGTAGTAAGAAAGCTTTTGCAGAATGAAATAAAGAGTTTCAACTTGTCAGTTTCCACAGAGGTTACCTAGTAATTTTGCGGAATGGAAATTAATAGGCGTTATTTTCCCCACCTATATCTGTGATGGGGCTGATTCTAGGAATAACTTTGCTATTATTAATTTTAAATGGCACAGTCGTAAAAAGTCATTGTATGACATAATATACGTACACGAATGATGCATGTACCTGTGTCATAAAATAATCAAAATGCCATAAATATAAAATACTAGCTTCTGCCAGCGGCTTCCCCCGCGTGAATGTTGTAAAAAAGCCCACGGAAACCTACTCCCCGTATACACGAACGATTCTTTTTTCACTACCTGATGAGCTAACCTTATTAGATGCAAATAAGATCCAACAACAATTTATTAGAAACGTTTAGACTAAAAACCACAGACCATATACACACAGTCAACGCGCGCTTTTTCGGTTCAGTATCATTCTGGCAGTTACATAATGATCCATATAAAAGTCATTTCGTAACTGTTATTTTGTCATTTTTATTTTATAATCTTGTGTCTAATTAAATGTTCATATTTCGAAACGAATTTCTTAGGCAATGTGTTACATAATAGACAAGGTGGTGGATAAAGTCCTTTGTCCTTCTCCTAAGTCCAATCTATCTTTATACCAAAATTCATCAATATTGGTTTAGCAGTTTAGAAGTTAAAACGTAACAGACAGCCAGACTAACTTTCGCATATGAATGGATTTTGGATCTTGAACAAAACTGTTTCCTATTTGCCTATATAGTGTTATGAATATGAACCTATGTCTTTGATGGATCTGATTCTACAAATAACTTTGCTATTATTAAACTTTAATGGCACAGGCGTAAAAACGTCATTATACTACACGAATGATGCATGTCGCTGTGACGTCAGCGTGCGCGTAGTAAAACTCGTGGAGCCGTGGAAAACTCATTAATCGATACCCACAACGTTACGAGACTAGTGTATGACATACATACATACATAACAGCACGCCGGCATTCCTCGAAGGCTTAGGCAGAGCTGCACCTAATAGTACACCTACATTTCGCCACTCCCATGTAATATAGGACGAACTTATTGCCGTCAACTAGACAGAAGTCCAGACTACGGACTATTACTGAGAAATTCCAGATGGAATAACATGGCCCAAACCGGGAGTCACACACAGGATACTAGTGTGCACTAGTGCATGAGTATATATTTTTGCGAGAGCAGTAGCACTGTATAAATATGGACGAACAGTACACACTCACACAAATAAACGCATCGACGAAACCCCTAAGCGGATGTCGCGATGCTGTCTGTAGTGCGTGGCCCAGTGGTAACGGCCCGGACTAACGTGTCGTAGGTCGTGGATCTGAACCCAGGCATTACTTTGTGTAAATTATTTCATCGCCACTGCTCTCAAAACGATGAAGGAAACCGGCATGTCCTAGAACCAAAAATTCAAAGACTTGTGACATCTACCAATCCGCATTGGGCCCGCGTGGTGGATTACGGCCCATTCCCTCTCAAGGAGAGAAAGCCTGTGTCCCAGCAGTTGGAACTTTAAAAGGCTGATGATGGTGATGATATAATTAAAAAAAAAACTGTCGTTTGAACCATACATATGTATATATATTTATTTTAAGTAAACATAATTAATGTGAGTATGTTCATAAAGAAGCACCACGCGCGACTCCCATGAGAACATACTATTTCCGCCTCATACATATTCATGTATATTTCATAGATGATCGGCGCGCGGCGGTTGCGAGTCTACCTTATAAAAGTTCATTAATATTATCTTCTCATTGCTTACTTGCAGTAATTATGTTGTTTCTTTTTGTCTGCATTAATATTGATGGATGGATGCTGTTAGACAGAATCAAACTTATATTATAAACTAGCTTCTGCCAGCGGCTTCGCCCGCGTGAATGTCGAAAATTTTCCCAAGGGAACATATTCCCGGTATAAAAAATCCTATGTGCTATTCCAGGCTATAATCTATCTCTGTGCCAAATTTACGAACGAGAACTAATATTAGTGTGATGCAAAAGTTTGGATGTGTGGATGTGTGTTTGTTACTCAATCACGCCAGAACGGCTGAACGGATCTGGATTAAATTTGGCACAGAGATAGATTATAGTCTGTAATAGCACATAGGATACTTTTTATCCCTGTATAATGCTCCCTTGGGATGAAAAAACACTTTCCGCTGGCAGAAGCAGATCTTTAATAAGGTTTTCCTTAAAGTGCAAACCGCCGGCAACCTATTGTCTACTAAGAATATACGAGGACTAACCGCCTGACTCAGGGTTGTATTCGTTTACCGTAATAGGTATTCAGTTATTTTTTCAAACCAAATAAGTTTTATTATGATGACATGTATGTCATCCAAATAACAATACTGACTGTTTAAGGAAGAGTTCCTTCCACCACCATAATGTACCAGTCCGACTCGAACTTGATCTGTTTTTCTTTATCAATAGGTACTTCTCAAGTTTAAATAGTGTCGCAATAACTAACTACGCTTTACATACATTTATGTGTGCTGAAGGTAAGCGTACAGTCGCTATCACCGAAAGATAAAGTGCTTATTTGTTTGAGGAAGAATTTCAATGATCCACAACTGATTTAATCTGTACTCTATAGCAGAAGTCACCAATTACAATCATTTGGGGTCCGAAAAATTATATGAGCGTTGATCCCGTAAGGTTTAAACGCCGCTTTTACATCGTCAAGTATATTTACTAAGCACCAAGATTTTTTTCAAATATTAAGGCGCCGATTCCCTTGAGTAGCTGATTTTAAAATGAGAATCACGTCTAAATGGCTAGTCGTAATTCTTTGAAAAAAATATATATTAGACTATTTTCTTAATAATTAGATCTAAGCAAATTTTGAGTTTTATTTGTATAACATAGCGTAATTAATTTGTAAAGTTATGTCTAAAACGGACAAAAACACGACAATCACACCAAAACCGCTGGGCGTATTTTAATTAAATCAACACCATCTCAAAGATAATTTTATTATCTACATTTTGATCTGAAGCTTTTTTTTTTAAAGTCATAGGATAGTAAGGAAAGTACAAAAAACTACTAAATTTGGGTCGCTCGGGTGTGAAACGAGTGCGCGTTTTGTTCCCTCAAGGTCGTTGGCGTTAGTCGTCGTCTTAATGTGAAAAATGAAATTTTTGTCTTGAACTATCCGTCCAAATTTTGGGACTAAAGTTGGTGCAGGCTATTGACAGATGTTCTGATTAATTAAGGTCCACAGAAAATATTCGAATTTGGTCCGCCATTTGGAGATCGCAGGGATCTATAGTATAAAACCTAATACATAGATTAATCTAATCGTAGACCATGAAAACTATTTTATTAAGTTTTTAGGCTCATTAACTTTGGGTGGTTGTAACTGCACTTTTGATCCTTGACTGTTTTGTACACTGTGTGGTAGTAGTAGACTAGTATCGCCGTGAGCCCGCGACTGGCCGCAACGCAACGCGCCGCATTGCTAAAGACATTAGACGTAGAGTCAAGCCACCCTGCAAGGCAGTAATAGGGATAGGGTATTACAATAAGATTTTTTCGAAAATATATAATTTCGATAACATGTCATTGAAGAGATCGGGTTTTTAGATATTTCTATTATTTCCTACACTTGGTGAGTTCCAGCCCTTTATTTTCAGAACACAGTCATGGCCACCGCAATCTTATTTTTTTTTGGCAATCCATCCAGGGCTGTAGCTAGAGTCGAATTTGAGGTAGGGCAGCATTGGTTACAGGTAGGGCGGAAGCAAAAAAAATATCATAATTGATCTGCTCTCGAAGCACGGGCTCCTAAATCAATCACCATGTATATCACTGACCTCTATGTCAGTGATGGTATGTTTGGAAAAGTTGAGATACCTATCGCTACTTTTTTTTTATCTCAAACTATGAACAAACAATTTAATTATAATAATTTATCATAGTTTTTGGTATTTTTAAGCTAGGGGGGGGGCATTGCCCCACAATGCCCCCCCCCCCCCCCCTAGCTACGGCCCTGAATCCATCTAGCTAATTCATTAATTAGGGTACAGGGCACGTACTCATTGATGCAAATGAGATATCATAAGATTATTCTTAATACCATAATTTGCATGGTGTGTTAAAGGGGAACATAGTTTTTTCACAAATCGTATTTTTATAAAATACTAGCTTCTGGCCGCGGTTTCGCCCGCATTCAAAGTAAAAAAAAAATGTTCCGCTCGCCACCAAACTTTACAGGATTATCCGCTGGCTCAATCTAAAGATTGTCTGAAAATGTCATTAAAATCGGTCCAGCCGTTTCGGAGTCTATAAGGAACATACATAAATACTTTCTCTTTTTAACCGACTTACCAAAAAGGAGGAGGTTCTATGTTCGACTATATGTATGTTTTTTTTTTCACCGGTATCTCCGTCAATTGTGAACCTATTTTGAAAATTATTTTTTCGTTTGATTGAACATATTCCGAAATTGGTCCAATCTTAATTTGGTGAAGATCTGATGAAGAACTTCGGAGATATACAACAGAACTCTTCAATAAATAACGGCAAATCTCTCGATATTGCAGCAATCGCATGTCTGTTTATTGTTTATACCATTTCATAACATAACATTACGCCAGTACGCTCGAAAGGGGTACGTAGATCTCTCATTTCACCGATTATTTTTAAGTTTCATGTTATTTGGTTAATCTATTCTGGCGTTATAGGTACTTACTAAACAATATGACTATTAGGTAGGTACAACTACAAAGGGTAAAATAAAAAATCTTTTTTGCAAAAAAAATCTACCGACTTCCAAATAAAAAACTACAAAGTGAAAAATAACTTTATTTTTGGAAGTCGGTGTCTATATCGCTAAAAAATACCTACGAAAGACACCGACTTCCAAAAATAAAGTTTTTTTTATTTTATATTATAAAGTCATGTTTTTAAATAAGTAATATGATTTGTGAAAAACAAAAAAAGATCGATAGAAAATGGACAATTTATACACTTTTTAAGTTATTCTTTTATTCTTGCCACGAATATACTGAATGGAGTGAAGTCATTACAGCTTTGCTTGCGTGTGACGTCAAATTTATATATGCTGCCTCTGTTTATCATAGATTTTGATTTGTAACATATTTAATTAAAAAATATATAATGTTTGCACTGTATCTTATTATTATCGTCCCTGAATATTACTTTTTATGATATTTAATTTAATATAATAATAATAATAATAATAATAATAATAATATTTATTAGCAAAAATACAATTTTGACACTTATAAAAGTACACATAAATTTAACTAGGTACAGATAAATTAACAACCGAAGTAGTGTGCGAAGTACAGTCAATGCAAAAATTTTGAGCCCTGACTCCTAAACTAGGAAGATCCTGTATCTTAGGAGGCAGTGTCTTCGCTTAAATAGTGGACAAGCAAATTATGAGCGTACTAGCAGATTCGGATAGTCATAGAAAATATATAGATATAGACTAAATGGTAAACATAACTTAGACACAATTAAATAGTATTTTTAATTAAATACTAATGTTTGTATTAAGTGTATGTGTGTAGTGTATTTGTGGGGTGTCTGTCATGAAAAAGTGGTGTGTGTGTGTAAGTAAGGGAGAGGGGTGTGTGATGTGGTGTGGTGTGATGAGGTGTGGTGTGTTGTGGTCTGTGAAGCGTGAGTGTGCGTCTGTGAATGTGGATGGAATTTAGAAAAAAATATTTATTAATGCTGGCGTCGTTATTATGTGTTGATCTAAATGGTTTAGCAGTTCCAGTTAAGTAGACTTTCGGTTGCCTCGTAATCTTGGTCTTTTATCCACTCCTCAACTTTAACTTTAACCCTATAGGTATCCAATTCGATTATGTTTATTTTTTTATTTATTATTGTGTATAGGTGTGAGCTTAAAACATAATGCTGGCGTCTAGCGAAAGCTGTCTTATGGGTTACTGTGAACACAAGAGGTTTTTTCTTACGGCGTGTTGGGTCTGGCGGGGGGACCTTTCTGTGTTTCCTCAGTACGGATCGTAGCACAAACAGTTGCCTGACAGTAAGTACATTTGCATCTTTGTATAATTGTGTAGTCGGATACATAAAGTGCTTCTTTGACATCACTTTCAGAACAGCTCTTTGTGCTCGTTCCAACTTGAGAAACTTTGTCCTAGCAGCGCCTCCCCATACTGTGATGCAATAGGTGATAACAGACTGACAGATAGCAATATACACCATTCTAATCGTGTTGAATTCGGCAGAAGATCTTAGCAGCTTGAATAGATAAATCATTCTTCTAACCCTCGTGCTAATAGTATCCAAGTGCGAGTACCAGTTGAGTCTGCTATCAATAACCACTCCCAAATACTTAAGTTGGTTTACCTCACGAAGAGAAATGCATGTGCAGGGTATGTGGCCATTACATGTGTGGGCATTAATGAGGAAGTCTGTAGGGGGTTTAGTACAGGCGTGTAGGCCGAAAGGGATGAAGTAGGTCTTGTCCAGGTTCAGGGTAAGGAGATTTAGCTGTAACCAACTGATAACAGATTTAAGTGACGTTTCGGCAGTAGTTCTCAGATGCTCCCAATCAGTTCCATGAACAATGATTGCAGTGTCATCAGCATAGGTGAAAATTTTGGAATTTGTGAGAGGTATGCAGCAAAGCCCATTGATGTAAACCTGGAAAAGGGTCGGGCCAATCACACTTCCCTGCGGAACTCCGAAGGTAGTGGTTTCCTCTTTACTAATGTGTTCATCAATTCTAACACACAGTCTACGGTTAGTGAGATAGCTTGCAAAAAAATCATGAGCCAAGCCACGTATGCCGATGTCCTCCAACTTCGAGAGGAGGGTGGGAACAGAAACTGTGTCAAATGCCTTTTTTAAGTCTAGGAATAAACCTAGGCAACTTTGCTTCTCATCTAGCTTTCTTGCAACAAATTCAGTTAAGTCGAGAACTGCATCTTCTGCCGATACTCCTTTTTTAAAACCATACTGATTTTGTGCAATTAAGCCATTTTTATCGAGAAACTGAGTAAGCCTTTGATTTACTAATTTTTCAAAAATTTTAGAGATGGATGAGAGGACTGAAATAGGCCTATAATTATTCATACAGTCTCTGTTCCCACCCTTGTAGATCGGATGCACGACAGCCTTTTTAAATGCCTCGGGAAAAATTCCAGTGGCAATTGAGCGATTGAAGATATGTGTAATTGGAGGTACAAGGATATGACGACATTGTTTTAGTAGGTTTGATGAGATGCCATCATAACCGGTAGCAGAATCTCGACGAAGCTGAATAATGGCGTTATTTATATCCCATTCATCAAATTCAGACAGAACCAGTGAGTTAAGGGGAACATTTTTACGAGGCTGTGTGCACGGGTTGGGGGGCATCGGAGGACGCGAAGTGATATTAGACGCGAGGTCTTTGCCAACATCTGCGAAGTACCTACACACACGATCAACAGCTGCTTGAGGAGTAGGTTCAATTTTTAATAGGTTTATAGAGGATGTGGGTGTTTTTTTATAGTTTGTAATGCCCTTAATTGTATTCCAAAGTGTCTTAATATTTGTTTTAGCTTTTTCTAACTCATGCTTTTCAAACTGAGATTTTAGGTTACGTAATATAATGTTACAGTGGTTTCGGTAGCGACTGTAGGTGATTCTTAGGATGTCATTATCGGGTGACATTTTGGTGCGCATGTGAAGTAAATCACGATGACGAATGCATCGCATGAGACCAGGCGTTATCCATGGCTTAATATTTCTATCTTTTTTGGGAATTTTAACCTCGTATGTATGTTTTTTTAATAAGCCCTGGATAACACCGATCAATTCGTATGCGGCTACATTCGCATCGCCAACACTCATGATATGTGAGAAGTCCGTGCCTTCAATTTCCTTAACCAGCTTAGCATAGTCCACTCGGGAAATAGCTTTTTGAGGTTTTTTGGGTGATTTTGTATCTTCAATATGTAACAAGATAGGCATGTGATCCGTAATAAATGATTCCAAAATAAACGTCGTTGCCGGTGTTTTACATCTGAGAATAATATGATCGAGACAATTTGTTCCTCTCGTGGGTATTTGATGAGCCGGTAATAGGCCATGCGACGCGCTTAATGTTAAGTAGTCATTTGTACGGTCGTCATTATTAGAAGGTTTAATGTCCACGTTGACATCCCCCACGATAGCAACAGTTTCAAACGTTTTAAGTTGAGTAAGGACAGTATTCAAACTATTTAGAAAACACTGAAACTGCTCTTTTTTGTTAAATGATGGGGAGCGGTATATCGCAACTATTGCTATTTTATTATTAATTTTGCACAAGAGACAGTTAGCATTCATGACGTCTGGTTCCTCAATAGAAAAGGCCAGGTTTTGTTTTGTATAAATCACAATTCCGTCATTTTGATTTTGTGTATTCGATGTACAATGTGAATTATATCCGTCCAATATAGGAACATCCCTCACCTTACTCAACCAACATTCTGTCAGGACTATGATGTCACACTTAAATTTAATAAGAGACAGCAACACTAAAAGTTCACTAAAATTCTTATTAATGCTACGAATATTTAAATGAAGAATTTTTAAGCCAGAAATGGTTAAGTTAATCAAGTCTGTACACTTATCCGGTGGACACTTATATATTTTTGCAATTTCAAGGTTATCCAAGTCACCGATAACATTCTTAATAATATTAGACATTAATTACAAGTATGAATAGCAAAACAATAGGCAAAATAGCCGAGATCAAGAATGTATTCACAGTACACAAGCGCTGTACATAACTACAGTCGCAACCGAAAACAAATAGATAACCTGGTAAGATCAGAAGAATAAATGTAGTGATCAAACGCATTGAAACTAAACAAAACATTGAAACATAACTAACTATGTGGGCAGGGTTTTTTAACGAGCAGCTGTTGAGATAACATGTAAGTATGTATGTAAATGTAAATTGTGATGTGTTATATTTATAGTTTTGTGTATAGTGTATTGTTGAACTTGCGGTGAAAGGGCAGAACAAAGTCAGTCTGTAATGGGTGGAGTGTATAATGTATGATTTAGTAGGATATAGAATTAACTTACGTAGGGGTTTATTACTGGGTACAATTCGTATAACTATGTAGTGCAATGGTTTAGGTATTAATAAATACAGAAAAGATAACAACATCCGTATAACTGACACAATCATTATGAGTCATAATAATAAATACCCTTTCGTATGCACGGCATTACATAGTCCAACAAAAGAAAGTTGAAAAGTTCAGCGTGAAGCCGGAATGACGCTAAAAAGAAGAATCATGTAAATTAAGTTCCCGTTCTCTTTTATTTCCGTGTTTCGAATATTTTTTCCTGCCCCAAAATTATCCCCTTGCGAAATGATATTTAACCGACGACGTTAAAGCCGAAATGTGCCGCACAAAAAGTTTCTTTCATTCACTGAATGAACACTTTCTAAATATTAGGATGTTTACTCCGTCCACAAGCTCAAAAGAAAAGTATTGTGAACGGTGAAGAAAATAATGAAAGACAAAGTGTTTATTGCCACAAAAACTGACATGACAATACATAAATTACGCGGTTACACTAGTCGACGGCACGAACTATTTTGTGCGCGGGGTTAAAATGCATTTTATATCAACCGACAACACGTGCGGAAGAGATAGATGCTGTGATGAGCAGTAGGAAGCTAGTTCGCGTACGAATACACACTTTTTCAAATTTGTAGCGAAATGGATAATGATTTAGGACGAAACCGAGCGCGCGAAATTTTATAATCAGACCTTTGGGAGTCTGGATATCATGAAAAAACGACTAAACGTATCTGTTCAAAATTAAATTATTTGCATTGTTGAACTACTAATCTATCCTTGTATGGTAGCCGTTTTTCAATTTTCCGTCTTTTTATGGCATTTATTTGCGCCCAAAAATGCGTTAAAATTAGTGTCGAAATGTGGAACTTTCGACGCTCATAACTTTCAAATATTTTCTTTTTTTACTTTTTTGCTTCCATACAGGGCTAGATAATGATGAGACAAATTGATATCTCTTTTTATTTTGAACGTACTTTGTCAAACAGTGGAATAATCCCTAGACTGCGTTTGTATGGAAGAATTTTCGACTAGTGTACCCTTAAACTAAACCCTTATCGATGGTATTACTCGTAGTAGTAATATGGTTCCAGAAATAACTTGTTCAGTAAGTTATATTTTGGCAAACGCAGTAAGACTATTTTCTTAGAGCTAATACCTTCATACTGTCTGAAAATCCTGTCTTCTAGTGCCTACCTATTCAGAAAGAGAGTTGTCCGCTTTCTCCATATTACTCTAGCAACTGAAATAACAAGTTACACAACTTGTTTCATTTCGTTCTGAAAACTGTAATACAAATATTGTAGTATTCGTAAATGAAGTACTTAATGAATAGTAATATAGCTATATAGAATTAAACATAAACTTTGAACTCAATATCAGCTTATATCGTAAAACACACTCAACTTAAATTGGGATGATGGCTAAATAGTATTTTTTGGCTACCAGGTACATTTATAAAAAGATATTGGTAACGTTTTAATTTAGTCTCGTAAACAGTAAATGACGAAGATACAGTGGATCACACAAAATTTCAACGCCTACTAATGAAGTTTGAAGCGCTTTATCTTTATCATTTTTTTATTGATTTGATAAAGAAAAAAATACGTGTCCAATATTATTTGATAATCTCACTGTCGAAATAAATAGAATTATCCTTTTTAGGGTTCCGTAGTCAACAAGGAACCCTAAAAACGATATACGATACGATAGATTCGCCATGTCCGTCTGTCCGTCCGCCCGCAGCTTAGCTTAGAGACTCTTAGTACTAGAATGCTATAATTTGGCACGAATATGCATATTAATCACGCTGGCAATGTAGTAAAATAAAATAATGAAAAAAACTGGCCAAGTGCGAGCCGTACTCGCGCACGAGGGTTTCCGTACCATTATCGCAAAAAACGGCAAAAATATCACGTTTGTTGTATGGGAGCCCCACTTAAATATTTATTTTATTCTGTTTTTAGTATTTATTGTTATGGCGGCAACAGAGAAATACATAATCATGGTTCATGAGATACACCTGGCCGCCTGGTGACAGACGGACTGACAGACGGATCGTGGAGTAAAAGGGTCCCGTTTTTACCCTTTGGGTACGGCACCCTAAAAAATATTTTGGAGTACCTCTTATAGCCATAAAGTGTTGTTGTTTTTTTCTTTCTAGTCTGTCCCGTGGTGTGGGGTATCGTTGGATAGGCGTTCCAAAAATATAACTGGTCTGTGAAAACCATTTTCCATTCGATTCAGGGATATGTTTGCGTGAAATTAAGCTTCACATTGCAAATTTTTGTAAGAGTCAAGTATCCTCCTGCCAGCTAAATGGTTGCTTAAAACCACGACAGTAGTATATATAACGAAATTAAAAGGAAAACGATCACATTTACAGCTAAATAGGTTTTAGTAATAGTCGACCAACTTATAAAATGTACTTGGAAAAGTAAAAAGAAATCTTTTCGTTAGACCAGTGTTCGGGGCTTTCATTGTTTACCTACTTATGATGGCGAATGTAGCTGTTTGTATGGAAGATTCGGTGCACGAGACCGACTCGCACTTGGCCAATTTTTCTACCCAGGAATCATCCCTATTAAAAGTAGAAAAAAGTTTACGTATCCGTGCGATCGGTGATCGTAGCAGCCACTCGCAGCGTAGCGCTCGTGGCCGTCGTAGCGGGCTACGGCCGTAGCTCGTAGCAAGCGAGGCGTAGAGGTCTCGTAGCACATGACGTAATAAAACCATTCAAAATAAAACAATTTTTTAATTTTTTATTTCACTTATACCATTTAAAGGTTCTTTTGAAAAGCCAAAAGCTAGTTTATTGCATTAAATCATATATGCAGTTTTTCAATAACTAAGATACTTAACATAGAATATTTATAACATTTCGGATAATTTAACAGTAACGTTTTACATATAATATTTACCTCTCGAAATAACGTAATAAAAATCCAGGCCGACCAGAGCTACCCGGTGGAGGTAATTAAAGTGGTGTATGTAGCCTTGCAAGCCTTGCTGAGTAAGCATTGCCGCGGCCGCTGGCAATTTCCTCCGTCTAAGTAGTATGTTGTGTAGCTAGCTACCTTGTATACGTAGTAAAGGCGGCTACGCGGCTCAATATCCTCTCACAATCACTTCAGGTTAAACTTGCACGTTCACAATGCAGAGCAAATAAACCGGAGCCACCGGCGTTCCTCGCTGCACCTACAATATTAACTTTAGGAGCTTCGTTCTAAAGAAAACACAAACACTGGCATCTCGTTTCAATGCAGCGGGGTGCTAATTTAATATCTAATATCAGCTTTAAAGCGGGCGACTTTTATTCGTGGTTTACGTCGTGAATTGTTTATATGTGTGGAGCGGCGTGCCACGGGCCGCGGGGACTACTGTGCTCCTTACTATAATTTACTTTAAGTAATTTCAGCCACAAAATTTCGCCTTTCTGAGTTTATAGCTCTATAAGCAACCTCTAGAGGTGCGCGGTCAGGAAATGGAACCTACAAATACTTGGTTTTATTTCCAATTTTGTTTTCATCATAAAATTGACTTACTATATCTCTATAAAGTCTTCTGACTACATTTTATTACTACTGCGGAAAATATGGCCAACAACAACTCAAACTTGCCTAGTCAGCGTACGTAGCGGCGATGAAAATTTATAACAGCCATGTCAGATTAATGAACAAAAGCTTTTGTTATTTAAGATGTACTAAGTTGGTCAACATTTTTACTCGGTCTATTGTGACTAATATGTTGTCACAAGCAGCACTTTTTGCTTGTTTTGTAAATTAAGCGGCTGGGTTTATGCAACAAAATGATAGAAAAACAAATGGAATACAGTATTAAGAAAAGTAATAGATAAGATAATTTATATAATTTTGCAAATATTTAGGAGGAATGTATATGTTAATGCCATTCAGGTCTATAACAAGTTACCTAATTCATTTAAGGAAATTCCCATCCCCATTTTCAAGAAAAAGCTGACAAGTTGGCTATTAGATAATTGCTTTTATGATATTGGCGAATATATGGCATATTGTAGAATTCCAAGATGACATGAACTTAATTTTGAAATTTTAAAGTAACAATTACCCAATTTTAATAATACTAATCCATATTGGACTTACTGTAAATCGCAAATCTTAAAATTAATTTTGCACTTAGTTAAGAACGGCAATTAAATATTTGTATACCATATATTTCGTGGTAGAATGTATAGAACTAACAAAAATATTAACACCATACTATTTAAAACATTCTTACAAATAAATTTATTCTAATTCTATATTATTATATATTTTGTTATATAAACCCTGTTTTATACAACAAAACAGTACAACCATATTTTTTTTAAAGTTTTGCAGACAATATGGAAACTCGTAATAAAAACAGTAAACATGAAATAAAGATAATATATGAAACGATCAAATAACAGAGGAAAGGTCGATATGCTTGGTATTTAGAATTCCTCACTTTTCGTATCGCTCCCTACATCGGCAGCACAATGGCACATTCCTCGGGTACATATTTTACGTGCTCCAGAATTTCTTCTCAGACGTGCTTTCTCGTAATGTTTCCTTTGCCGAAGAACAAGAGATAAATATTCTGTATGTATATGTGTTGGTTTCTGCCAAAACGTCCACTTTCAAGCTAGATAATAGTGTGCGATCTAGAGATCTAATCAGAATACTCGTACACTATTCAGGTAATGGTTCCGAACGGAGGCAGGAAAGTTCAACTAAGATTTTGTGCATGTAATATTAAAGAAAATGTTTTCACAATCCCGGATCCTCGAAAATGTACAATAGATTGCCACTCTCAGCGGACTTTAAAAGCTTAATCCTGAAACATTGATGACCTTTCGGCCTGTTGGAGATTTACAAACTTGAGAAGCGAATTTGTCAAAAAACAACGAAACCCCAACTTAAAATCCAGTAGGTAAGAGGTGCTTTGAGTTTACAATAAACCTTGATATTAAAGTTTACGTTTTCACAAAACAAAATCAGATGAAGATAATTTGATGGCTGTAAGTATCTCAGTTAAAGAACTCTTTAGTATCGATGCTTTCAGCTAAGTGGTCATCCAATTTTAGACTTTAATAAATTCGAGTGAGTTGTTAAAATCATTGACACAATGGTATCTATAAGTTAGCTAGTGGAATGGGGTCTATGACCCGTGACCTTTGCGAGGAACGTGAACGTCTGCGAACGAGAGGCATTGCTACGAAGCTACGGAGATACGAAGCTACGACGCTACGGCGAACTCTGCTACGTCACGGTACGCGACTTCAATTAAACTTTAATGTCGCCCTGTTGAAAACGTAACAAAATAATTTAAGACTTGTTACTTGTAACTCCGGGCTTTATTTATAGTGCGAGTTTTTAAAAGTACTCGTAAACGTCAATTTGTATCGAAACTGTATAATCGCCGGCTGGTAACAATAATGGAAATCCCCTTTTTAGTAAACAAATTGACTTATGTGAACGTTCACGTTAACGCGATCGGGTGAGTATAAAAACTTACACGCAGCCCTCTGATTCCGGTTAAGTTACAAGCTGCAGACATTATTCCAATTGTAATTGTACATTTTTGTTCCAGGAATTAATAACTACATTATACATCGGGTTCCTCGGGCTGATATTCGCCTCGTTTTTGGTGTACTTAGCTGAGAAAGACGTCGCAGACACAAAGTTCAAAAATTTCGCCGAAGCGTTGTGGTGGGGTGTCGTAAGTGTTTCATAAATATTTTCATCAAAGGAACTCTGATATTAGATTGTAAACATTTTGAAAATCTTTTGAACCTTTTTCGTTGTTTCATGTTATTATTGCAGTAATTTTAAAGATTATTTTTCAAAATCTAGTGCGATGCACGAACGGTTCTTTCAACGATCACTTTTTGAGGATGTCCATTGCAAAGTTTTCGGGTCAAAATGAAAACAAAAATTTTTGAAGGTGACATAAATACAGTGACAATTTTTTTTCGTTTAAATTCTAAATAAGACTGTCAATAATAAGCGCTCTGTCAATTTTGCTTACAAGTACTGCCATATTTATAAAAAAAAATATAATGATTAGTAGAGATTATGTTATTAATTATAATATTCTATGAAAAAAAAAACTATTAATCAGTGTTTAACCTAACTAAATATTTCTTTCGTTTCAATTATTGATTTAATGTTAGATAAGGAAAAAAAATATAAGAATCATATGCACTTGCACAACCTATGACATAATAATTATACCTACTTAGGTATATGTGTATGGCTCTGCATTAAGATGTTGTAATGCTGTAGATCACGCTGTGCACGGTGGGGTACGGCGACATGGTCCCGCAGACCTGGCAAGGCAAGTTCATCGCGTCCTTCTGCGCGCTGCTGGGGATCTCCTTCTTCGCGCTACCCGCCGTGAGAACCACTTACACTGTCATTCAATTAACTGCCTTGCTTTTTCATGATGCTAGACAACATTTTATTTTATTTCATTTATTCTACACAAAAACACAGAAACAGATACAATAGGACAGCTTATACACAAAGGCGAGCTTAACCCATAATGGGGTTCTCTAACAGCAAACCTCAGTGCCATAGAGAGATTTGCATATAAGGACAATATAATAATATTTAAATTCTTTCTAAAATATTCTTCGTTTTTATTGGTTTTCTTCAAAATATACCGGGTAGGCCAAAAAACGTGGATCAAACGAAACAGCGATAGTTGAGGTTTTTTGCAGAAGGTCTTAATGTGAGTTTTTTTTTTTTTGTTTTTTTACTTCCATAACCTCAACTATCGCCCTGTTTGTAATTGCCTGTGTATCTTATGGCCTTTCTAGCACTTCGCCCGCGACTTCGTTCGCGTAATCCCTATTTTATCCTAGAGATGACTTTTTAGTTTCACTTAAAGGTTGAATTGCGAAAAAAACAAAAATCTTTGTTTATTCAAAAATTATCTTTTAGGAGTAGTTTTGAAAAACTGGTAATGAAAACCTTTACTATTTACTGAGGTTAGTATTTATGCAAAGTTTAAAATATATTAGCCAAACAAATTTCCACATTTTCACCTCGGGTAGAATTTCCAAAAACCAATGAATACATGAATTCTTTTTATCAACCGAAAACGTCAATCTTTAATTTCACGTGTCACACATAAAAGCGTAGAAATTTCACACAAACTTTCAACTCCCTTTTTACCTCCTTAGGGGTGAAATTTCCAAAAACCAATAAACACGTGAATTCTTTTTATCAACCAAGAGAGTTCCAATACCAATACCAATCTAATACTTCAGGTGTCCAACTTACAAACTTTAGAAATTTTATACAAACTTTCAACCCCCTTTTTACTCCCTTAGGAATAGAATTTCTTAAATAAAAAAACAAAAACTCATTGCTTTTTTATTAACCAAGAGCGTAAACTAACAATTTCACATGTTTTACCTTCCAAACCGAAGAAATTTCACATAAACTTTCAACCCCTATTTTATCCCTTTAGGGGTATAATTTCCAAAAACCAATAAGTACATTAAATAATAAATCTAAAATTTTACGTGTCCAACTTACAAACTGTAGAAATTCCATACAAACTTTCACCCTTTTACCCCCATAGGGGTGGAATTTCCAAAAATCCTTTCTTAGTGCGCACTTACATCACTTGAGGAACCACCCTGCCAAATTTCATCCTTATACGTCAAGCGGTTTTCGATATTTCGTGATAGGTGAGTGAGTGACCTTTCGCTTTTATCTAACTTATTTATAAAAAATCTCTAGTGTGTTCAGCAACCAATTAGCAGATTCTAAATTCAATCACATTTATTTATAAAATGTCGTAGCTTAGCGAATGATAAGCAGATTTTTTATTCAATTTCTTTAAAAAATACAGTCATTTTGGAAAGTGCTAAGCTATCACTAAACAGAGTTGAATTTTTATAAATAAGAGTGCAGATGTTCAATTCTATTATAGATTCTGAATTTAGATGCCACTAATCTGTTGCTAAACAGTTCCAACATTTATATAAATATGGCTGTTAGTCGTTTGAAGTAATCGATAAAGGCGTGTGTATTACGAACAGGGAATACTGGGCTCTGGTTTTGCGCTCAAAGTTCAGCAGCAACAGCGTCAGAAGCACATGATCCGTCGCCGGCAGCCGGCTGCCACGCTCATCCAGGCGTTGTGGCGCTGCTACGCCGCCGACGAGCACTCCATGAGCATAGCCACGTGGAAGATACACCAAATACCTCTGCCCAGCCCACAAGCCAGGTAACTGTTTACCCATGGGTACCAATAGTCAACGTTAATAGGTTTTCAGAGCACTCAAACACATTTCCACAAAGATAATTACTTAAACTTTTTCCTTATCAATAATAAACTCCGCAATCAAAAGTTTTTATCGGTACTTAAGTGAAGTAGCAACGTAAACAGTGAAAATACAGCGGATATTCTGTATTTATTCGACGTAACATAAAATAAATCTAGACATTCAAGTGCACGCTCCCACTTGCCATAAAACGTGGTGTGAGCAGCGAGTAGTTTCCGACCGAAGCTTCGGATTTGGCCACCCTCAAAAGGGCCGAAGTTTTAGCCGAAGCCGAAGGTGTTTAGCAAGCGGCGAAATTGACATAATTTACAACTATTATTATTTTTGACAATTTGCAGTAATTCTTAACATCACCACAAGTTGTTTCTATGCAGTCATTTTTGCAACTTTTGAAAATAACAATTTTATCTGGTTTGAGCCAATCTTGAACTCGAGTTTTTTAGGCTTAACCGATTAATCCGATTCGGATAGAAATCGGCCTTCGCTCGGGCAGAAGAAATCGGCCTTCGCTCGGGCAGCGAGTGACTCTTGTGTATATTTGCCAGCCGCGTGATGAGCGCGTCGTTCAAGAACAACGCGTCGTTTGTGTCGCGCCTGCCCACCATCCGGCGCCACAAGAGCACCTCGCTGCACTCTCCGGCGCCGCACTCCAAGCCCGCGCACCGCTACGACGTCAACGCCAGCGCTGAAAATCTTGGTGAGACCATTTATGTCGTATTCATTATGCTCACTACCTTCTTTAAACTTTTAATCAACCTAACATACCTACATTTTAAGCTATGACGATGACTCCAAATTCTACAATTTATTCTAAAAATTATCTTCTACTATTATATCTAGGTACATTTAAACATACCTACATGATCATAATCGCGATAAACATAACCTTTTTTTTCACTCCATAATTGTACAACACGGGAAACCCTGACTAGGCACCGCACGATCTCACTCATTGTCATTAGAATCAACACAGCATGGATGATTATATATCATAAGAATATAAGTTAGTGACAAAAATAAAGATAGCTATTAATGCAGACATTGTTCAGATGGCATAAACAAGATTATACAATTACCAACAAGAACCCAATTGGCTGTACCCATAAGACAATAAACAACACGAAAGAAAACAAAAGAAGAGGGAAATTGAACAACAAAAGACAACGCATCGGCTAATAAATAAAGCGAGCAGATCGCTCTATGAGACAAGTTGGGAATGAAAATCAATTGAATACATAAAATGTCCGCTGCCACATCCATCATGTACATACTACAAGCCATTAACGTGGTGCACTCGATTCGCAACTTTTTCAATTGCTAACACAACAAAAAGGACAAATATTCATCAACACTCTGTAGATTGACGAGCCGTTTTAATTAGCGCAGTGTTGTGCAGTGTGTGTGACATGTGAAGAGTTCCGTGGAATGGAGTGTGATGTCATTTATTGCCCTGTTCCGTAGATAATCATACGTCGGGAGGGGACCGTGCGTGTTGTCTACTACATTGTTGGAAAAGCTGCTTTAAAGGTTCTGTTATAAATATTTTAGACGGCACTATGGCATGACAATATTACAGTCGATAAACTTCCGCTGCGTTTCTTGTTGATTCTTATTAGTAAATACTTTCCAGAATAATGTGAATACACAAAAAGCGAACATGTTGACGTAGCTTTCAGCCCGGACTAATGCCAACCTTCCGGCGATAATGGCTACGTCTCTTAGCTCCAGACACGATTGCTGACATCCTACTTACCTTCTACTTCTTTCTATTATTTTTCACTTTTTTTGGAATCAAACTGCACCCGCGTAGATTAAAATATCGCTTCGAAAACTTTACAGTACTTACTTGTACTCGTATCGCCATCAGAAGCTTTATATACCTACATTTGACGGAGTGGCTTCTAAACAACAATTGCTTCCGCGTATTAACTGCTAAAGTTATAGAGATGAGAACTTGAAATGTTTATTTCGTTATTTCTACGACTGCAAGACTTGCGATCATTTAGCATCATAGCTCGCGGTTCACACAATGAATTTCCAGATTATACAAGCGACCTCATGTTACTGGAATGGCTTCCTTAAGAGCTTGTAATTTTTAAGTTCGGTTACGTATCTTAAATAAATAATAACTAAGTATTTACACTGCTTTGCATTTTTTATTATGCATGCCAGATAGTTCATAGGAATCCTGTAAAATATTTATAGGTATTTTATCATCACAATATTTTAAGTATGTGGGTGATGATCGTATAAGCCTTTCTTAATAGGTTATAAAACATGGGACAACTATTTCTTGACAGATTCTCAAGTGTAGGTAAATTGCAGAATTCTTTCTGTCGACATCCGCCTGTCTTCACTCGTCATGATTTGAATTTTTCTCTTCATATTTATTTACTCTGGATGTTCTTTTGGGCACTAAATAATACGTAGATGTACTCTTAGGGATAAAGGTGTGACAAATATTTTAGATGAATTTGGATATTAAGTGCAAACGCGAAATGGTTTTATTACGAATTGCTTTTAGCAGCTATGAAGTCAATAACCTTTGCAAAAAATATTGACGTAAAAACTAGAGTAGATATTAAATCAGTTATAAGATTATTAATTATTAGATATAGTCTTAAAAGTATTGTCTTAATCTTCGTTAGGTTACGTTAGTTTAGGCCACATAGAGATACGCAATTCTGTCCGTTTATACTCTATTTGAAATAACATTATAAATTTTTACAACCCTTTTTTCAATTCCATTCAATCGATTTTGAATTCTATCCCGTAAGTATAAGGATAGCTTAAAAAAATGAACCTGTTGTTAAATAAAGCTGCCATTTGTTGTATTACCAACGCAATAGAAGTCAAAATCGGTTGAACGGGCTCCAAAATGGGCTTATTTAAATTTCTAATGTTATCTCAAACTGAGTATAGGATTTTGAATACCTACTCATATAAATTGTGCGTCCTTTGGGAATCCGTGCAGCGGCAACCGTGCATGCGGTGCATGTCAGTATTATCAATACGTACTCAACTCTCTAGTGGATTCAATTCAGGTTATCTTGGATATTTACAATTGTGTCCTATTAATAGCTAAAAGTGGATGGAAACTTAGCTCCAGACTGCGGCATAGTAAGCCATTTCTGTCAAGAATAGTTTTATCTTATCGCCATTTTTAAGTCTCAAATAAATTGAAACTGGATGTTGGGTGAACAATATTTTGTCAGATATTTTTATTAATAGGTACTGAGGCTCTCGTAAAGTGGCATTCGATGTCAGCGAAGGCGATAGTTGAAATGTAAAAATGTAAGGGATTGTTTCACGTGATATTTAGATTTAAAAAAATCTTTGCCTTTTTGACGCCAAATTTTCGATGATAGAATGTCACTTGTTTAGGGCATGTTTATTTTCGTAGTCTTTTATAGTAAAATAATGCCACTTACCTAATCAGTATTACTTTTCGAAGGGCACTTAATAGGTATGTAAGTAAGACAAGAACGGTGTCAACAACTAAAAGATTCTGACGTGTTTGTGTTACTTGGGAAGTTAATTCGTAATAAAACTTAGATAACCAACTCCTAGTGGCCATGGGGTGATCACAAAAACATGAAACGCCTTTAGTGTAAGTAAACAAGTTTTGCTGTCATAAAAACAGCCAGTTTCTGTATTTCCATCCCCCCTACACATTCCCGCACGTTTTATTTGTTTTACTTATACAAAGAAGAGTTTTTGGCATTTATTTATTTGCCAGTGTTGGAGCCCGGGTCACAGAACAGGAAACAGACATTCATACTTCCTACTGGGCTTATAATGTTCATTGACTTGTACCTATACAATAACTAAAATAGTTAGAATTAGACAACTAGTACAAGAAGCAAAGCTAATAGGAAGTGAGCTCCTCCTAACTCGGGTTCTGAAGGTTCAGAATCGATGTAATTGTGAGTAATTTAGAACATTGCTGTATACTATTAGGGTACAATGAGTTAGTTATAAACCGTTTGCACATTAGTCAGAAAGAGACGAAGAACGGATCAATAGTTTGCCCGAGACATTAAATGGCAACCGCTGCATTGACCTCATTATTTAGATGTTTCTTTTATGCAGCTTTAATAAATGAAAATATTAAAATATATCTATCTTACTGAAAGAAATGATGGATTTGAAGTCTTTTACATAATGTTATATCCATCAACTTAATTCTAAGCGTGATACTTCTAACGTCAGTCAGTATGTGTCGTTACACTGGCGCTCAGTACTAATGACATAGCTCCTCTTCAAAGAAGGTTCTTTTAAAAGGATTCCCCATCCGAGACATTTTCCACAAGCCTGTAATATAAAACAAGATGAAAGACGAATCCTACTTAGCATAAGCTATACGGTGCGGAAAAATTCATTTAAAGGATATTACTTAAAACCATTTTGCAAGAGTTGACATTTCAAGAAGATAAAATAGGATAAAGCAAAGCAAAATGTAATTTTCTAAAATGAAGGTATTTGAATGTTCTGGATGGAAATAATCAGTGTTATATCTACGTACTAACTAAATTTCTAAGCCTGCAGAACATAGGTACTAAAAATAATTAGGTAACTACAAATATATTTTTTATAATGTCAGTTGTAATCCAAATACACGTGCCCTTCATACAAACCATTTGAACGTGATAATAGACAATTATACAAACGATATCATATACATAAACTATGAATAAAACGGTACAATATCGTCCCACCAGCCAAATTTACATTAGAAAAACACGCAACTGGCACTTGGCAGGCAGGCAGGCGGTTTGATGTTTATGGCAGGGAAAGCCTGATGGCGTAGGTACGCAGTAATTACTATCAATCACTCGGCGTCTTATAAATATTACATGAAATGGCAATAACAAGCTGTGTTCTGGGAAGCATCTTACCCATGCAGGGATGCAGGGGTAGGCGGCAGGTCGGCTGGCCGAGGTAGCCTATGTGGGTCAGTGTTGACGTAGCGTGTGTGTGGGTCGCAGGCGCGCCGGCCGCGGGGCCAGCGCGCGCGCCGCCGGGGCCCGCGCACAGCCAGGACTCGCTCGCCGACACTCCGCTCTCCAAGAAAAACTCTGATGGTAAGAAGTGGACAAGCAACAAGTATCTACAAATAGCTGTATTTCGTATTAGACAAGACTGTTTGTCTGTTGAGATGCTCTTCCTGTCGCTTTCGAGTAGATTAACATTTCTTCACTAGGTGTAAGTACATACGTAGTGTATGTGGTTTGATGAGATTGTGTACATTTGAAACATATTCACTACTTTCCGACACCTAGATTCTTGCGTAATGTATCACTAAAGTTTCCACTTAGATGTCACTCTGTACATAATATAAACTAACTTAATAGTATTGACACGCGCTTTGTATATTAAATACTTTCAGGGTGGAAATGAAGCGGGTCCTGGAAGGGCTGATAAATATTGATGCTACCAATTTTTATTCAAATGAAACAGTCGATTCGTTCCAAAGTTAATAACCAGCATTCTAAACGGAAATCGAGCAATTCAAATGTAAAAAAAATGTCTTGTGTTTTAATGGCTTCAATGTGTATGATCAATTTTATTATAAGGATAAAATCTGTCTTATGAAAAACATTTAATCTCAAATTAGAAGAAGATCATTAGATAATGAAATAATGAGATGAAGGCAAACGACTTCAAAAAAAATTGAATACTGTTTTACTTTTGAAACAGTATTCAATTTTTCTCTTACTTTTGAAAAAATCAAATGTTTCCTTAAGTAAAACATTGTAGCATCAATGTTTATTGTGTATAGCCTCCAGGATCTAGGTACTTCAACTTTCCACCCTGTATATTGTATATCTAGACATCGTCGCCCTTGGAAACTACGTTTTGGTATATAAAAAGTAATGTCAACTGTATCGGATGCACCTGTTGCAGCTAAATTAGGTAAAAGTACAAACCATCCATACGTATCGTAACTATTTCCATGAATGTACTTAGCCATATGTAGTTCTGTAGCTCCATTGCATTCAAACAAAATTTTATTGGCAAACTATTTATTTATTTGATGTATTCCTGTAAAATGTTGTACATAACATTAATGTCACAGAGTTTAACTGTTGGTAAAACGTATATGTGTATTAATATGTTTACTGTAACATTAGATATAAAATCTATATATAGCATGACTCGATGATCTTCCTAGGCACAATAACGCATGATACAAATTATGGAAATGCAATGTGTGGACTGTGAACGTGAACATTCGAAACCATTAATTTCCGCAATAACCTGTCTGGGTACTAATCTCATTAGAAAATCTTTATTTCCTTCGTTGTAATAAACAACAATTCGTGCACGCGGCAAAACCTTCAACCGTTGATTACATTAACCCTTTTATGTTATAGTATGTAGGGATGTTACTTGGCATAGCCAAACAAATAAAATTTAATTTTATCTTATCTGTATTACATTAATTCTCTACGGCCTTCATGCCCATCTTAACCATGAGAAAAAGGCAGCAATATTTTCGCTCATGTTCTCTATTTAACTTGAAAAATAGGGATGATAAAGCTAAATGCAACCATGAGCACTGTAACTTGAGTCTATCTTGTGTAGGACCGCCTTGGTTACGGCCTACTCGCTCAAGCGACAGCGACTGCAGAGAAACAAATGAAATAAGAGCGTGCCACGACACGAGCCACCACGAAGCTGCGATGTGATGCGGCTGTAGAGCGATGGTGTGGCGCGTATTAGGTACTTGCGCGACTGAAACATTACAGGCGACGAGCGATTTGACGTTCGATTTCATAAATTCACTACTATAGCTGAAAGGGAGGCGCTGATGATGACTTCAGAGCGGAGTGCGGTTTGTCAACTCGCCGACGCCTCTTGACTCCACCGATTGGCGCCATGAAGTGGTGTAAGCGTGTCGCTTACAGCTAATCGCGTCGCAATTCGCTTCACTCGAAGTCATGAATAATTGCTAAGCGACTAACAAGATCGTGTCAGAAAACCGCAGCTTTTCTTGAAAATCTTCACTATTTCTGCCATAAAACGAGAAAGTATATTCATCTTTTAATTTAATTTCATATAATTTGTTATAAACATACCTACTAACAAAACTTTTGTTTCCTTGACTACGTAACTACATATTTAATTAAATAAAAATACTCCAGTGTAAGAAAAACTGAAAGGGTAAACAGGAATGGTAGAAATTGCGTAATATGTACGATATGGCGCACATATGGTACATTTATGTAGGTGCCTACGCTACTAAGTTCGTGAATAGGCAGCTTGCTGACAAACGCACTCCACATTGAAGGGGGTGTATTGTACTCGCTATGACAAATTTTCCGACGAAAATTCTGATTTTTGAAATGTCAAATACTAAACAAAAAAAAACAGCAAGTGGTCTTCGTGTAAGTTATACTCGTACATAGTAAAGTTGATCTGCTGAGCTCAATATGTTTGTTAAAAGAGTACTTTCAATGGATATAACGCCAGAACTTACGTATTTATTTATATACCTACATGCTTGAGTATCTTTCCTTTTTTGATTAAGTAATCGAAAATAAAAGTATGGTCCACGTATCACATCAGTTTGCCGGGATAAACTCGTGTAGTAGTATCTAAACTATTTTTTCTCATACGTAACTCTTTCACGCAGACTGAATTATTTGGGTAGATACAGTAGGTACCTACATGTATTATATACATGTACTAGTTGGACGTGGGATAAGCTATGCTCAAGGGCTTTCGTTCTCGAGACAAGGGGAGAGTTCGTCGTTTTTCTTCAAAGCTAAATCCTTTCGACCGCTGCGAGTAGCATTTTCATGTAGCGAGTATTATAATATAAAATCCATTGTGTCATAATATTTCTGTATCCAATTTATCTTCTTCATCACTATGCTCATTAATGTTTTAACATGAATATAGTACTTGGATACCTACCTATATTTTGATATAAGTAGTTTATTATTGCACTTGCGAGGAAACAATAAACACGTATACATGAACATATGAATCTAATACCTTTAAACGAGCAATTCTTGTATATATAATCTGAATCTCGGAAACGGCTCCAACAATTTTCATGAAATTTAGTATGCAGGGGTTTCGGGGGCGATAAATCGATCTAGCTAGGTTTAATTTTTAGAAAAATGTCGTTTTTTTCTATTTTCACCCGAGCAGAGCTCGGTCGCCCAGCAGCCTAATTGCGTAAGTGAATTCTGCAAAGCAAACAAGTCGATTCTTTCTCAAAAACGACTTTACGTATTGCATATTAATACGTAAAGTCGTTTTTGGGAAGGAATCGACTTTTTTGCTTTGCAGAATTCACTTACGCAATTAGGCTGCAGGTACTGTACTGTATTAATTGTAACAAAAAATTGTTAATATAAAAAGTTTTTAACTATTTATTCGCAAGTGTGTTCAAAAATGTCTTTTAACAGGCGTGAGCATTTGCACTCTCAGCTGATCAGCTCCATGAAACCCTTGTGCAATAACAAACATTGCCCACTTGTATCAAACCTATAGGTTTGATACAAGTGGGCAATGTTTACGTGATACCGTTATTCGAAAACAAACATAACATTTGACAATCAGCCAAGATACAATCGGGGTGGAGCCTGGAGATTAATGATAGTGTTTTATCTATTATATTATTTCTCTACTTTTTGGGCCAACTACTAGCCCCGTTACTTTTCAATAATTACCACCTGTCAATACATGGCACTGCTGACTAGTTGACCACTGATAAATAGATGTTTTGTTTAATGTAGAGTACACAAATAGTGTAACTTATCCATTAGACACAGTTCATACAACGCCGCGGCTTCGGACCCAGTTTTAAGTGAAGTAGAGCACAACTAACACTAGCTGTGCTAACCGGTTGAACACATTTTTTTGCCTTGGTTCTGGGTAGGAGGGAATGGCTTGCGAACGGCTTCGTTTTTATGACAGCTGATAACAAACTAAATGGGCTTGCTCGTTAGTGTAGTCGACGCCATTTGCCTTCATTATACAGGGGTACTCAAACCATCGATCGGGAAATGCCCAGAAAGTACTTGAGAAAAATAGAAAAAACGGTGGCTCAATTATACAACGATTCCTGTAACCTTTTTTTACAATACATGAAGTATTAATAATATATACCTACTTGTGTTTTAAAAAAGAGAATTTAAGATTAGTGTTGTTGTTTAAAGTTGAGCGCGCTTGACACCTTAAATATTTTGAGCTACAATTCTGCTAGGGGAGCAGTAATTAATGCCAAATCTATGTACCTATTATATGTCGTCGACAGATTGTATGCTTCGACATAACTCATGGCTAGTGGACACAGCACCGCGCCGTCCATTTACAAACGCTCGCTGTTTTGTAAAATGCCGAAGACAAAAAGATGATGCTTCCAACCACATTAAGAAACGTTATGTTAGGAACCATTTTTATGAGTAAATGAAGACTTTGATGAAAGTGATATTTATGTTACTGTAATTTTACAGAAATGAGCTCGAAAGTTTTCTATTTTTTTTAATATTTGTACGTAGTTATTAATTTGTGCCTTCGAGGTGCCAGTTCTGTTTTATTTGTTGGATACAAAGTATTATTTCATGAAGTCGGTGAAAAATTAAAAGTAGTTTAAAACAAAATTCATTCAAATAAAAATTAAACATAGGAAACACCTTTTTAATCGGTTCAAAGACAGAAGTATATGTGCCACTGACACTTCTATTGATTTCAGGGGCTCTTATGCATATCACCTTCAGACTGATATGGTGGTTATTTTTATGTCAAAGTTTATTTAACAGGTTCACTGTCCACATAGCAGACACAATAGTTAAACAATTACGTGATCATATATGACTCACTGGACAGGCTAGTTGTTAACGCAATTTTAAACAAACAAAATATGTACCCTACATAGAACTTTATTTATGACATAAAATAAGAAAATATTACTTATCACCTTCATCAACCCATGTCTTCAAATAATGAAAATATCTGCGTCTATTTTATTTAGATTACTATAAGGTCATAGTTTTTGATCCAACAACGACGATCACTTTTTACGCAATGGCTTTTAACATTATGGGTTTTTCAAAACTACCTAAAACGCAAAACTTAACCCGCAGCCGAATTGCGTAAGTATATTATCCAAAGCAAAAGAATCGATTCTTTCCCAAAACCGACTTTACGTAGTGCATATTGATACGAAAAGTCGTTTTTGGGAAGGAATCGATTCTTTTGCTTTGGATAATATACTTACGCAATTCGGCTGCCGGTTAGAACTGTAACAAAAAACGCGCGAGCCGAGCGAGCGACGGGAGCGCTGCCGCGGCAGCCGCCTGGTCAGATCAGTAAATCAAAATGGAAAATCAGTTATTGGGATCCCTTAAAAACGCATGCCGATCGACTGGTCGACGCGACATCGCATCGACTGTTTAGACACCCCTGCCCCGAGCATAAATCCTTTTTCAGGCCCGATTGTACGCCGACGAGGAGAAGTTCAAGTCTGGCTCTATTAGAAAATAACCTTCAAAAATTGTATGAGAATCGGGTTAAACTCGCCTTTCACTTATATCTTGTTAGTAGCTACAAACAGAAAAAAATACTGTTTATGAAATAGAATCGGTAAATGAATTCATTAACGCGCACATCGTTAAAATACTCTATGCTACAATCTGTGTGTTCATTTTGTTCTAGCACAAACTGTAAACCGCAAAATTTCGACCGAATGTGTTTTGTGTACGTTATACATCGTTTGCAATTATGCGGCTCACCAACTTACTACCTACTCTGTGATGTCGTGAGGAACATATAGCGTTGCTTTGCTACTCTAATAATTGGGTGCCCGTTTCCCTACAAATTGTAATTAAGGATTGCCTTTTGATGTTTATATTGAAAACAAGAACATTTTAATTGCCTTTTTAATTAATGATAAAAATATATATATTCTATAACTATACGTACCTATCCATCCAATCATCCTATTTAGTTGAAGCGCATACTTATAAAAATAAAAATGTAATGAAAAGGTCATCTCTAAATAAGCTTAAACATTATGGACCTTATTTATAAAAATCTCTAAGGTTTTGAGCAACTGCTTAGATTCTAAATTCAAATCTATAGAATATTTGAATATAGAATGTGGTAAGCAGTGTTGAGATTTTTATAAATGAGGGTGATTGTCCAAAGATAGGCTATTTAGTAGCTTACATTTCGCCGTAAACACATCTCGCTTCGAATGACAGTCGCAGCTTATAGTTCCAGTCTTCGTTCCAGTCTAATGCCGAGCTTTTTGTGCAGACGAGGACGAGGAGCCGCGCTGCGTGACGTTGACGCCGCGCCACAAGGCGGCCATACGATTCATAAGAAAGGTACGTAAACTTCTGCACATATTTACTATAAGTAATAAATAAAGACCATAATAAATGACCGACGAAGCCTTATTAAATACATAGTATACTCAAAATGATTATAAGACAGGTAATAGGTACTAGCAGCACGTTCAAACAACACAAACTTTATGATCACGCAAATTAACATAGAGAGTAGAGACAGACAAAATATCGTCGACTATTTTTAATACATAACATTTTAGTTCAAGGTCCATGATTTCTAGCGCTGCAGAAAGTAACTACCTACACAATGCTCTCAACAATCTAAAATTATTCTTATGATAAAAACAAATAGCGTTATTTTTCCCAGACATTTTCTCTTGTCGTGTCTGTAAGAGACTAATGGCATCTATTATAATTTCATGGCCAATTCGAAACTCCCAATCCAGTCTGACAAAGTTCGTAAACAAAAGACTTTTAATTTAATGACAAGGGCACATTAGAGATTAGAGAGTGAGATGATCACATAGGTAGAGATTTATAGTGATTACATTAAAGTCGTCTTAGAAGGTATTTAGGTACATTGCAGTACATATAGTAGTGATCTTTCTAAAAATAGTAGAAATACAAGGTGTAATTGAAATTCTGAAAAATATTTAAGGGGGCATTGTACTCATCATTTTGAACAACGAAATAGGCTTTACGGAATATTAACTTTGAAAACTTATCTGCCTTATTACAAAAAGCAGTTTAACTAAAACCCAGGTTTGAACCTTGTTTACACCGTACATTATAGAGGTTTAAAACTGGGTTTTTAGTAAAACCGCTTTTTGTAAAAAGGCACTATTAGTTTAGTACTTCAGTGTCTATTTTATTTCGATAGGTACCTGAATATCGAGCTGTTTTTGACGACTTCTTGCACTTAACTGGAGCACTCATAAAGTGTAAAAGTTAACTTTGTGTTAGTGAGAGCTTTGTGATACATATCAATGCGTAACTTACTGACTTCTTAAATTCTGACAGATGAAGTATTTTGTGGCCCGACGTAAGTTTAAAGAAGCGCTAAAACCTTACGACGTCAAGGACGTAATTGAACAGTATTCCGCGGGCCACGTGGATCTGCTGGGCCGGGTGAAAAGCGTCCAGACTAGGTACTGAGCTACCAGCGAACCCATCCACACCATGCACTACCATCTACTTTATACATACCTACCTACTATACTTCTCGTCTGGACTGTGTACCGACTGTGTCTTGTAATCTTCGTAGTCAAAGTTGGCATTGAACTTAATACCTTAATACTACCTCCGTAGTTAGTGTGTGCAACGCTATACATAATGCATAACTACAGTACATTACCTGGCTGCCTCGAAATCGCTAAAATCTTTTTTCTTGCCACTTCAATGAACACACGTATTTCCATTGTATGTTATTCGTTTGAGTGATAATAACATTTTCTTACAGAATTTATTATGAAGTTCATGATAGTCTTTGGTGCCAGTTTTGTTTTGGTTAAATTCAAATGTGGTAGTTATAAAAAATTACAATAAAAGGTTAAGGATAGGTTGGTTGCGTTATTAAATACATTTCAAATGTTTTTTGAATTTAATGCAGAAGCGTGGATTAATTTCCCACTGCAAATAGTTAGTGGTATAGTATACAATCATAAATTGTAGCGATTTTGAAGCGGTCTCTGCACTGAAAACTTCAAATGAAAACTGTTCCCTGCCTCTTAGTCTAGATGCCTTATAGTTTATGTGAAGGCCTAAATCTAATCAGTGAGCCATAGGTACTCACTGGCCAATCTCAAGGAATTTTTCAGTGAATGAACTGACAGAAGTGAAGCTAAAGCTGAAGATTTAAACAATTTATTGTCAACAGGTAGAATTATTTAACAAATAGTTGCTCGGTACCAAAGCCTACTGCATGATCGCCTATTTGATTTAAGGTAGAGCCTTAATTGATAAACTAATCGACATGTGCCTCTCTTTACATAATTAGTAGCTGTACCACCCAGCGACATGTATGACAAAAAACCCTGTTATTAACATAGTACCTGCTAAGAAACAGTTAGACCCACAACGATGAGCTAAATACTCAAACCTACATCTCAACCATTACAAGTAGTAGGAAAAAATCATTGTGATTTATTTTATATCTGTGTATCTTTTGTTGGATAAATAAATAAAACACATGGTTTTCATAAACTTGTGTAGGTATCATACCTACTCGAAATTCGGTGTTCGTTCATAAATTCCTATATTTTATTAATGTCTACGCAAACCTATTGCAACTTTAGCTATCAGCATTATGTTTTATTTTGGTGTAGCTCAAGTATTTTGTCGCACGCAAGAGATTTAGAGAAGCATTGAAACCGTACGACGTGAAAGATGTCATAGAGCAATATTCGTCGGGACACGCGGACCTGCTAAACAGGACCAAGAACCTGCAGTACAGGTGAGATGAGAGAGCCACGCCCGCTCTGTGGGTGCCACCGCGCCGCTTCATTCACTGATCATCATCAGCATCAGCTCGACCGCCTCTTGTACAGCCACTCGCTAAGCAAACTTGTCCGATGCCGACCGCACGGGTGTCCAGTAACCAAGACATTTTCTAACTAACTCGACCGTTGATCACCCATCTATGTAGGTAGGTATACCACACGCTATGAGGAAGTGCGGCATTTAACACTATCTGTGATGTATTTATTTACGTGGTTTGAATTTGTAATTATTATTTTTACTGTAGGTACTTTGTATTGTGTAATCCCATCCTTGTTTTTAAGTTGTAGGTAACTAGTTAGATACTTTTATATTCGGTTAGATTTATCTTATATAATTTAAAGTAAGATTGTATTCCTTCATTGGTTATGAATGTTGTTGTGTTTCTATAAAGATTTTTTGTGATATTTTTCTTATTAATAAATTAAGTAAGTGTAAATAGTTAATACGTAGGAACGTACGCTACTTCGGTTTTACTTGGTAGACAGAAATCCCCTTAGTGATTTCATATCCTCAAATAGTATAAGTATATAGATGATTATTTACAAATTTAAACCCAGTTACTGGGTTGTGGAGGTCAAATAGGTGTACGTCACTCCATGTTAAATACCTGCAGGTATTCAGCTGCGGTTAGAATAGAAGCCAACCACAACATATAGTTGGATAGAGGCCAGGCAGATATTGCCACTTTAGACTCAAATGTAGATTCAACCAAAGGGATCTTTTAAGGTTACACTAGTCGATAATTCTTCCATACAAACGTATTCTAGGGATTACTCCACTGTTTGACTATGTACGTTCAAAACAAAAAATTATATCAATATGTCTCATCATTATCTAGCCCTGTATGGAGCCAACAAATTAAAATATATATATATTTTTGAAAGTTATGAGCGTCGCGAGTTCCACATTTCGACACTAATTTTAACGCATTTTTGGGCGCAAATAAATACCATAAGAAGACGGAAAATTGCAAAACGGCCACCATACAGGGATAGATTACTAGTTCATCAATGCAAATAATTTTATTTGAAACAGATACGTTTAGTCGTTTTTTCAAGATATCCAGACTCCCAAAGGTCTGTTCATAAAATTTCGCGCACTCGGTTTCGTCCTAAATCATTATCCATTTTGCTACAAATTTGCAAATGTGTGTATTCGTACGCGAACTAGCTTCCTACTGCTCATCACAGCATCATAGCTCTTCCGCACGTGTTGTCGGTTGATATAAAATGCATTTTAACCCCGCGTACAAAATAGTTCGTGCCGTTGACTAGTGTAACCTTAAAGAATAAAAATATTCTCGGAGTGTTGACTTTTGTACCTTGCTATAACAAAATAAAACTATTTTAGAATTTTATGTTTACTGTTAGATTAGGTACCGATTCCTGTTTACCTAGGTTACCTACCAATTTGCATGCTAAATTGTTGTTTAATTATTAATAAAATCGTCCTTCGCAGAACCTTCATGTTTCTCGGGCGAAAAGATCACTCATTCGAATATTATGCATGAAAAGATTCATCTTTGGATATTAGCAACGACATCTTCGCATGTATTGATATATATTCTGCTAAGGCATGATCGTTTTTGCACATTTTCTTAATTCTTTCTCCATACGTCTTTATTAAATAACGGCCAGCGTCCGCGTCATTATCTAAATTATTAGGTACTTGTATCAAACAAAAAGGAAAATATGATTATTTATGTGTAGAACAAATAATTTTATCTCCTTATAGGTTCAAAAGTAGATATCTCATGTTGTATTCACAATTTAATCAACTATTTTTTACAAATTAAGTAGGATAGGTACTTAATATTGGCACTTAATAAGGATCAATCTGCACTTAAATCACAAAAACTGACTGAATATAGGGGTTACAAAATACGAGTACTTTGTGTTTTTTTTTTTAATTATCAGTTCGACTTTTTCTCCCTCTTATCTCTGGCTCCTCTCTCTCTCTCTCCAGACTGCACTCGAATTGCCTCAAGTCAGTCAGTAACGACAGGTTTCTGTATAAAACCGACTGGTTCATACTTTATCCAACATTATGCAGCTGTTTCATATTTTTGTATCGTAGCTTATACTCCAAGATCCCATAGCTCCCAGACGTTACTTACGTCTTCCTGCACAAAATGTGTGGGATGGATAGAGTAGGTGGTGTTAGGCCCTTTCCTGATGGCGCGATACAATTTGCTTTATATCTCACCGATATGTGATTTTTACTAAGTGAAATTTTCAAGTATGTTCACATGAACGTAATGCGTTGCAATTTGACCGATACGCACTTGAAGTTTCTTAGAAAATACGTGCGATATCGCTTATCGACGCAATTCAAATTGCGTCAGTAAAGTGCCTTAGTATGTAACACTAGTCCATCTCACATTTTTTTTCTTTTACTTTTCTTCGAGTATTACGCTCTGTCTGGGATTTTGCTTTATAACTTTAGTAACAGACTGATACATCGCGTATTATAACCTACGTATAAATTTACTGGTGAACGAAACTAAAGGAAAGATCCTACTGTTAGTTTATTTTAGCTTTAGGTAGGTACTTTAAATTAACGATCCAAATACTTCTTATTGAGTATACATACTTTAGAATCCGTAACATTTATTTTCGATGTTCCTAACGTATAACGCTTTATATGCTTTCCCTTGTTTAAAATGTCTCTGAATGCAAGCAATATAAAGCTTTACAGCATTTTATTATTCCCACAATTTCACTTGAACCAGCTTTCGAAGTGATTTATCAATAGTTGGACATAGTTCAGATGCAAGCAATCTATTTTCCCTAGAAACAGCTTTGATATCCATCATTTCATTTGTATCTGCACACACATTTTAGATGTTATACCTTTACATATTTTGTGTGTTTTTATCGGTTACCTAAACTTTTATTTCATGAGGGGAGTAAAATAATTATTTGAATCCATGCTTTTAAATGATTATGGCGGGATTTTTTTGAGATGGGGCAATAGGGACAGCTACCTTAATCGTAGTATCTACAGGAAAACGATCTTTAGATCTATTGTCCTTAACTCTTGTGTAGTCTCGAGTAATTACTCGCTGCACTCAATTCACATACTTTGAAAACATTGTAAATTTCGCTATAAACATAAATTCATCTCCAATTAAGTTTTTGATTTTATTTTGTCTATGGATGTAGTTTTATTTATGGATTCACCGACTCGTTTGGACCAACTGAAGTAATTACCTACGTTAACCTGTAGGGACAAAAGTACCTGCCCCTACTTTCTGTCTCAAATTTCCACCCTGTATATCGTTTTACTCCTCTCGCGGTTACTTTGAAGATAATTTTGTTACTGTCAGATGTGAGTGGAATTTAATTTATTTATATAGTAAATAATCTCAGATGATACATTAGTAGCGCCAAGGCAACGGCAAGATGGGAATATAAAATGACAGTGTTGGGGTTTTCTCGTCGTTGCCGAGTAACCCGGTAGTTGTAGAAGTTAGTTTTAACACTAAACCACTGTTATGTTCCAAATATTTATTATGGACACAGTTTTAGGTTGTTGCTAGTAACCTGAGCCGCACTAATGTTTAGTTACGTCAACGCGCAAATTAGCGTGTGTCGGTGTTTTAGTTACGACTGATTTACTTAATATTGTGCAGTACTTTAATAGGCGTACTTTTGCTGTATGAGCATTATTGGCTCGTACAGACAGGTTGTAGTGATTTCTACGACACGATGCCTCAAATGGAGATATTAAAAGAAAATTCACTTTCGCATCGAGCCTTCGAGCTATACCTACTTAAACTTTTATTTTTCAGTACCTACTCAGTATTTACAAAATCAGGCAAAACATAGATTTTTATGATTCTCTTTTGTTTTTATAGATCCGTGTCTCAAAAGTAAAAAAAGTTACTAGTTGCTACTAATTTATTTTTACTCCATCTTAAGGTTTTTAGCTGCAACGTTCCGGAACTTGAAATTCTTTAGCCGTAGGCATATCTTGAGTGAAGTCGGGCACGTCTTTGAGACGAAACCCTCACGACGCAGTCTTATATACTTGTACTTGTGCGGTTTTTTCCCTTATTGCCAATATGATGATGAATTAGTACAGTACATCTAGCTGTAGTAATAAAAATTATACTAAGATATTAAATACTTTATATCGAATAAATCGGATTCCACTGACAAAAAAACCATACATTTTTAGTATCAACTTTTGTATTTAAAAGTGCAGGAGCACTTTATTCGATAAAAATATGAAGAAAAGGCGGATTATTTTTTTATTATAAAATTATGAGTTAATAAATAACTTTTTTAAATACGCCAACAGGTTAGACCAAATACTTGGGAAACAAGGATCTAAAGCTAAAGATGTCTACGCATCAAAAATCAGCCTAGCTTCCAGAGTAGTTAAAATTGAAAGACAAGTAAGTGCTTTTATTACTCCTAACCTTTTGTCTTACAAATAATACTCCACTCCAATATAAGTCGGTATAGTTCTCGCCAAACTTCTTGGCCGCCCTGCAGCTGGCTACAATGGCTGCGCTGTAGTAAATCTTTTACAAAACAGCACCGATCCCTGCCTTGCGCATCATCGGAAAGTCAACTTCATGGCGGCCCAGAAGTTTGGCAAGAACTTTATCCTCGTTCTCTCCAGGCCTTGCGTGATATGATGTGCTCTTGAAAATGCTGCGTGACAGGAATGTAACGGCAGAATATCCAAAAAATCAGTAGGTTTTGATATGCGAAGCAAACAAACAGTGTAATCCGGAGCTTTCGGGGCTAAATTGGATTTATCAGATAACTGCTAAAGGTCTCGAGAATTATGCTGCTACACGCCTGTTTACAACGTCAGAAAGAGCGGTCATATGGTATTTAAGGCCGTCGGTAAGTGCCCTGATCATACACATAATTCACCCTAAATGGCATGAGCATAAATAAAGGCAGTCAGTTTAAGTATTGAGGGCACATACTTACAGACGACCATAAATATAATGTCGTCATTGAGAGGGAAGGCAGGGCACTATCGGTCCGAGGGAACATGCTGGCCCGTAGATTCCTTTGGTGTACCGACCAAGTCAAAATCGCCCTTTTCAAGGCGTTACTGGGTCTTTACGCGACTGCTACATCAAAATTTCGCTGAGTGTCTGACGCATCTTAATTGTTTTTTATGCGCCTTGTCAGAATTCCTCATTTCTGTAATCCATCACAGATGTTTGCGCAGATCTGAATGAAAAACTGTGTTTATCATTCTCATAAAAGTTGGATCACAGGTGCATAGAATTCGGGCCAGTATCAAAAGCATCCTAAAAACGGTGGTGAAGAGTCCTTTTTTGCCTACTCTGAGACATTATGTGGACAGAAAGGTTATGTAAGAATCTTCTCCCTTGCTTAATCGTTCTCGGCATAACTAATTCAGTAAATCAATCAACTTATTGATACTGTTGACATTCTCCAATATGAATTAGGCAATTAAATTAAATTAATTAAAACTATTTCTGAAGTAACCTATTTTGGCAATACGCAACACAAGCAATCACATGGTTGGATCATATTTCAATAATGAATTTAATTATTTGAGAAGGATAACGGGTTGAATAGATTATTATAGAAACATCTCATCAATTTAGATACAATCTATAAGTGAGAAATATATAGCATTCCTATTTTTTAACCATCCTGAACAGTCCCACTTCTGGGAACACCTTCCATTTCTCTCTCTATTCTGCTTCTATTCCTATATATAGTTAATATGTTCTGTTTCAGGTAGATGATATAGAAAGTAAGTTGGATCATTTATTAGAAATGTATAAAGAAGACAGAGGGGTGCCACGAAGACTATTAGGTAGTGCCCGTGGTCCGCCCGGCGACTCGGGCTCGGGCTCGGGCGGGCTGGCGGAGCGACCTCGGCCTGCGCTGGTCGACAAGCAGTCGTCGGAACCCAACTCGCCGATTTCCCGCAGCTGCGAGACACCCGCGCCCGCAGCACCACCGCTCGCGCCTTGCAAGCGGCCCATGAACCGAGGCTTCTCCGACCTCGGCAGCAGATACATGAAAAAAAAAGTTATAGTAAAGTACGAATCTATTTTACCCAATAGGAATAAGAAAATAAGGACAGAATAATTGCGCTTATTGGTACAGCTTTAAATAAAAACGAAAAACACTTAACAAGAAAAGAAAATACATATTGTGCTCTTTCTTCGGTTTGATACGGTCAATGTCTGATGATGAATTATTAATTTCCTCATAATTTCGCAGCAAATGCCCAAATATCGATTTGTCTAGCATCACCTAAGTAAAAAAAAATCTTTGACTAATTGAAAGCTACATTATGCCTGAGTGACATAGGCTATTTTTTTATCCCGAAAACGGGTATTAAACGGTTATTAAGCCGCGGGGAACAGCTAGTTATATATAATTAGGATATATAACTAGCTGTTCCCCGCGGCTTCACTCCCGTGGGACACCCCACAGGACCCGTTTTCGGGATAAAAAAATAGCCTATGTCACTCAGGAATAATGTAGCTTTCAATTAGTCACAGATTTTTTAAAACTGGTGCCTATTCGGTACAAACAAACAAACAAGCAAACAAAAAAACCTTTCCTCTTTATAATATTAGTATAGATTACAGCAAAACTGAGAAGATTCAAGAACGTACGACGTAGGTACCTAATCTTGTATATTTCGTTGAAGTGTAGATGCATTGCTGAATAATGAATGTTAACAGGACAGCAAGTACAAGTCGCAACGGTGATTCCCCCCGAGACGACGAGGTAGTGATCGTGGTACCGGACCGGGAGGTCACGCCTCCGCGCCTCGTCACCGACAGCTCAGGTCAGCTCCCACCTACCCTTGTGCATACTGGAACATTCGCTCATCTAACTGCCCACACAGACCTATAATAACTACGTCACTATATTCCTATTCCCAAACAGTCAAATTTAAAGATGAGTAGAAATTGTTTAGAGTATTTGAAGCATAGAAGAATGTAGTTATCTACCATCCATGTGTTACTGTATCAAAATAAACAGTATTAATTGAACAGTGTTTAGTTTGACAGGTGCTCTAATCAATGTCTACACACCCCACTGCGATCCACTGACACTAGTCGCCATCGCCACGTAGACTCACACTCGTGTGAATAGAATGCTTTAGTTAATGTGATGCTAACTTAACCAATTGAACGTCGTTGCCATAGGTATAAATATGCGAATATTACAAAATTGCAGCATCTTATGAAGATTATTCGTCGTCGACTTCTCTCTGACCGACGACATGGGAGAGCCCCATAGTATACGGCCGCCGCCGGCTGAGTGAGTCCTCTACCCTAGCCCTATCGATGTGTGGAATGTTTCTCATTTATTAGTGTCTCTCTGTGTCCTCCTGTAGACCCGTGCAACTTACTCCTACACATGAATGTACTAACGAAGGTGTCGTAGTTTAGACTTATCTTTATCTGATATTATTTTTATCTCGACATACAATTCATTTGCTACTTTCTCAAAACTTATTTAGCTCCCTATTTTAAACACATACCTACCTATGTATCTATATTTAAAAATAAATGTTTGATTCTGTAATTAATCACCGGTTTCAAGTGGTATCAGATGTTTCTGCATCTAAAAAACATGCAACAAATTTTATATCAGCTCTTTTGCTTGGAATAGATACGAGACAATAGACACATGATGTTACTGTTAGGTATGACATAAATATCCGACAATACTACTATGAATATGGCTTTGACCAATATCTACCGATCGACGCGTTTTTATGGTTCCGTTCCTCAAAAGGAAAAAAGGAACCCTTGTAGGGTCACTTCGTTGTCTGTCCGTGCGTCAAGATCTTTTTCTCTGGAACGCCTGGATGTATCGAGTTGAAATTAATATCTTATACGCAGGTCTACAACACTTCAAAAAATCGAACTTCTAGAACAACGGAATCAAAAGATATCGCCGTTTAAATTCTGATGTAGGTAAATTAGACGAATTGCAAGGGAATCAATACTTCCCGTTTGCCTATAACCATGAAATTTGGCATGAAGCAATGTCTTTTAGCACAAGTAAAGGGAAAAACCCGAAATCAGTAAATTTTTACCTACATAAAAACTAAAACAATATTCCATCTGTCAAGAACTTTTTCTCAGGAATGCTTGAATGTATAAAGTTTAAAATATTATATTATACTCAGAGCTGCAATCTCTTGTCTGTCCGTGTATCAAGACCTTTTTCTCAGAAACGCCTGGAGGTATTGAATTGAAATTAATATCTTTTACTCAGATTTGGTCGATTGGATAGCGGTCAAACTCTTTGCGTCACTTACGCAATACCGCTACGGGACTTATGTCGATATATGGGGACAACAGTTTCCAAAGTTAATTTTGTCCCGCAATCCAATTTATATTTTTGCTATAGCAATATTCGGAGCATTTATTGTTTATGATATTCAGTAAAGTTACCTTACTACACTGGTGAATGTAGCTATTTGTACGGATCTCTCGGTGCGCAAGTCCGACTCGCTCTTGGCACATTTTTATCCTCCTGGTCGTACTAAACGACACCTGTAGTAAATCCTCGATAGCATTGCGTTACAATTAATACCACCTACGTACCGTCTCGAAATATATAAATGAAGAGCTGATTCCTAAAACTTGTGGCATGTTTGAGAATTTCGTGTAGAATATAACAGTAACTAGGCTGAAATCTACAAAGCAACATGCGTAACAACAGCTTTCGTAAAGATTACCTATTCGGTGATACTGCGACTGATTCTTCACATTCTTTAGGCGAAGTTCTACCAAAAACGTAAAAAAAACCTTTTTAATTACGGCTAAGGCCGAGCTTGCATCATCTGATCCAAGTTTCCAATTGTTAGCTACGTTCGTAGCACGGTCTGATACGGTGTTGTGGGCAGACTGTTGGTAAATATATAGTAGTTACAAAGCAAAAAAACATATAACTTTGTCGCTAGCTAGGTTTCAGCCTACTTTCTTTAACTATATGGACATAATACTAAAACTGCAGATATGGTAGGTACCTCTATATATTTTTTTATTTACAACATCTCCCATCAATTTCAGCATGTGTCTGTAACGTAGTTTTCTTTTTACGTATGTATTTAGACATAACATACTCGTCTACTAAATATACAAGTGTATCGAATAATAAATTGATGTGATAAAGATATTTCATGAAGCCAACCTATTCCTTATATATTTTTTTAACAGTTGAGTTATTTTCGAATATCACCGTTTTACAGCAACACTTCGGTATCATTAAGTGGTACCAGGGACTCCATAATACTAATGCGCCATTTACAGAGTTCAATTAAATTATATTTATTATGAAAACTGCGAAGCAATATATGTACCCACGTACCATAAAACTAATCCGCATCTGTAGCTGCCGGTTCATCATTGCATAAGGTTGAGCAGCTTATTTCTAGCTTTCCGTTCTGTGCATCCCTTGTCTCCCAAACGAGTGGCACCGCGGCTCCCGGGCCACATAAGCCAACCCATCTCACAAATAGGATTCTCGAACTAAACAAGGAATCTATGAAATACCTGTCTAGTCTGTAGAGGTGAATAGGCTGTAATGCAGACCTTGGTACAGCTAAACTTGAAACAAATCGATTTCGTATTTTGAAATGTTGATATGATTGCAGAGGTTTGCGCGAGTTGTTCTGCGGGCGCGGAGACGGAGCCGCGGTCGATGAGTTCGGGCTCTGCGTCGTGGTGCGAGGGCGACGCCGTCGAGGAGCGCGGCTACGGCTCCGGAGACTCGCTGGCCGAGGATGCCGCACTCCTCGGCGACGCGGCGCACTCGCAGCCGCGCGCCATGCGCAGCCAGCGTCGTGACGTCGCCGTCGACCTACATCTTCTGCGACCAGACGTCTGAGACATACTCCTCAGATCGGCCGGAGGAATAGACTTTCCATCTAAATACCGTTACGAACTTTATGACTGTAATACAACCGACGTCGTTCGCACAATACTGACTTGACACAACGCTCCATTCACATAATTTCCTTATTGATAGGTGCTTGTAATGAGAAAATGAGCAATCATAGTTTAGGTAAAATGAGTACTTAGGTAGTGTATAAGGTGTCTTGTGCAGCTCCAATAAAAAAAAATATACAACGAGTTGATGTTGTGATAAACACTTCCGCTCGTCTATGTATAAAGACCAAGGACTCCTCCGCGAGTACGTACCTAATGTTTATTATTACGCTTACATTGTTTAATTGATTATTGCTTTATGAAAAGATTATGAGATTTACCAATAAATAAATAGAAATCTTTACTTTATAAAAAAATGTACCTACCATAATTGTTAAGGTGTACATATTTTTGTAATAAATTGTTTAATAATTATTATAGATCTATTATATTGTATAGTTATTTAGGAAATGTTGTTAGCAAGGAACGAAAACCGGATAGATCAACAATCTTGAAATAAAGATAGGCTTTACAATAAAAATGCCTAAACCGAACAATATAAGCCTATTACCTAGACATTTATAAAAGGAACATCCAGGATTAGATACGTATGACGTTTGCATATAATGTAGGTATTATAAATAATTGTATTGTTTCTATACGAATATAGTAACGTTAATTAAAAATAACATAATTGACAAAGAAACTGTGATAGACATTCAGTTTTGCCATCACGCCGAACAAAGCAGACTATACCTTATAGGTAAATCCATTAAAAATCAGATTTCAGTAATAAATACATAAAAATAGGCAACAACTATCTAGATTGACTCGGTACAAACCGTATCTATCTATTTTATATAACACTAAAGTCCTATTCTTGAACCAATTTTGAAATTTTGGACATGTTTCTTAATAAAAGCAGGGTAAACTATTGCCTGAAAATCAAAATAAATAATTAATAAGATAATAAATATTGGTATTTACTTATATATTATAAAAACATTCATGTTTAGAGCCATTGATTAGACCTGTGGATCAGACTTTAGAATGTCATGACTGATGCTGTATGCACAATAATGTCAGCAGAGATCATCATCGGCCTAGTCTATATTATAAATTTAAACCTAGTTCTTATTCTATGCCTAATTACATCGAAGGAGGCTTCCACTTTATCCGATGCGGCTTATCAAGTATTTTAATAATGACAGCAGGTTACAATTTTAATTAAAAACAATAATAAACAAAGCAAAAGCAAATAATTAAAGCACATTTTTATTTGTAGGCGAGATAATTCATCAGTTCAGTAAAATAATAAATACAATGGGACCTACTATTGCCTAACTGTTAGATCTATGAATTGTGATATGTTTTATGTATTACTTACCTAAGTCAATTTACACTGTATATAAATCAAAATACTACCACTGACAATGTACTTACCTACATATAGAGGGAGGAATGTTGAAGCGGGCCTGGATGGGAATCGGTACCCCTAAATTTTAGGTAATAATGCCTCCAATTTTTACTCACAGGATATATTCGTATTTTACAAGTTGCAAGCTTTTTATTAACTAGCAATTAATGTATATAATGTGTGTTCGAGTCAAATCTTGCAACTGAATTTTAAAGCAGTTGTCCTCAACCGATTAAGATGAAATTTTGCATTCACGTTTGGTTTGGATGACAATGCATACGGTAAGCTATAAAGCTTGTATTAAAAAAGTTTATTTTTATTTGACAAAATTATTTTATATCAAAGTATTTATACATGTAGGTACACAAAACAAACATTAAAAAAATATTTGTTTGCTTCAACTGGGAATTCAAAACAACACAAATAGGAAAATAGAACATTTTTATCTCTAATATCGAAGCATTTGTCCTAGGTTACACTATAAAAGATTAAGATATTATAATAGCACTTGGATTTCCAACACTGCGATTTCGTCAACCAAATCTTACAATAATTTTACAAAATAAAAATTCATTGGACCAAGGGGTGCGTTTATAATTGTCTATGGATTTTCACTGGTAGAATTTACTTCAGCTAGAGCATCGACAGTGATATAGATCGATTATTGGAAGGATTATTTTTTAAATTTGATTAAATTTTGAATGTAGTTACACTGTATTAAAAAAACATATATTGCCTATGAGTGCAAAAGAATAATTAAATAATATATTTAACATTTATTTCAGGTAAGAAGAGCCATTACATAAATCGAATTCATAACTTAAATCGACAATTAATTACTTTTTAAGTACCTATGTTTACTTTGTTTTAGTAAATAAGACTCAAGAAGTGGTAATTAATTAACCATTATCCTATAAAAATTAAGCATTAATATTGAGGGTACTTGCCGTCCAGGACCAGCTTCAACTTACCATCCTGTATAATGTATATTACTGTGAAAGTTCAACAGATTCTATGTATCGATATTTATTCGCCTTTAAGGTGGACAACCTTCCAACCACCAAAGTGAACTGATTTTTTTTTAAACTGAACCTTAATATTTAATTTTAAGGTTGCCCTAGTCGACGGCACGAACTATTTGGTGCGCGGGGTTAAAATCCATGCTATCTCATCCGACAACACGTGCGAAAGAGATAGATGAGCAGTAAGGCTTAGCACGCACTGGGATTTTTATTCGCGCGATTTTTTTCCGCCCATTCTGCGATCTATGGAATTGTCTGAAGCTGCACGCCTTGCGGAAATCGCGCGGTAATAAATCCACAAGAAATCTGTGTTTTGCCACAGAATCCACCGCACTGCGGCGCGAATATTTTGAACCCTATGAACAGGTAGAAGGAAACAAAAATCGCGAGGAATTCTATCCGCAGTGTTAGTTAAATTCAGTACGCGGACAGAAATTCGCGCAAATAAAAATCGCAATGCGTGCTAACCCTAAGAAGCGAAATTTTATAAACAGACCTTTGGGAGTCTGGATATCATGGAAAAACGACTAAATGTTTATTTTCACAATAAAGTTATTTGCATTGTTGAACTCGCCAGGCTACGTTTGTATTGAAGAATGATCGACTAGTGTAACCTTAAACCAAAATCAAGTTGGAGCGCAAGGACGATAAAGTTTATTACCAAATTGCTTTCTGTCTAGACCACCCGACAGTCGTCCGAAAATGAATGCAACAATTCTAGTTTACCAGGCTGAAATATTTACCCAAGCCTTGTGGAAAAAGTTGACTTTTTGCCAACATTTAAGGTCATATGTTACGGTCAGAGTGATAAATGCAGTAAGTACTAATAAGTTACAAAAAAGATTGAGGATTTTGAGATGTGGTGCTGGAGAAGAATTTTGCTAATGCCATGGACAGAAAAACGCACTAATAAGTCGATTCTCAACCACGATCTGTTACCGACGAGTGCTGAGTTATTTTGGTCACATCGGAGACAACCAACCAACATGGAAAAACTGGTTGTAGTGGGAAAACTGGATAAAAAAAGACAACGCGGACTTTCACCTACTCGCTGGTGAGATCAGATCTGGGCGATTACAGGACTCACAGTGAACACTGCCCAGAGAAGACCCCAAGACAGAGTGGCATGGAAGCTGTTCGTCAGTGACTTGGTCAAAGCTTTCCAAAACGGGCGCGACCTTCAGCAATGAAGACAACGAATAGGGAGAGAAACAAACATTATATTCAATCGATTTTTTTATTTTTATCGACATATTAAAAATATTCATTAACGACTTAGTGTTGATTGTAGGTAACCATAATTTATCACACTTACCGTAACATATACTTTGGTACCTACACATACTGGTCAGACTGAGTTATAATAATTGAATTATAATGATTAGCAGCGCCTTACTCTACAACTAAACTGAATTTACCGATGTATCCTAAATTGCCCAGAACTTTCTTGTATCATAATGAATCAAATAATTTTACTTCTGATCTTTGTTAGGCTTTTCACAGTAATATACAAAATAGGTAAAGAAAAACTTGTTACCGGGATATGGCCTAATCATACCTCATCCCGAACATAATGTAGACCTAAAGCACTTACTAACCCTTCGCTTGTCAAATACAATGATCGAAACTGATTGAATCGTTTTAATCGACACAAGTAGCAACAAGCCAGCACAAATAAATTCATCACAAACAACATGGAGTTTTCTCTGTTTTTTTTAATCCCGGCTTTCCACTAGCAATAGTAGGTAGGTACTGTGCGAGGAAGATGCCGAAGATGATGGAACCTACGCTCCGCTGTGTACGATGTAGCTAAACCCTAGGTAAAACCGAAACCCTAAAGGACCTATAGGGTTCCACACTTGGACACGAACTGCATCAAAGAAAAGGGTAACTTTCAAGCTCAAATATTTTGCAAAAATACTTTTTTTTTTATTTGATTACTAAGAATTATAAACAGTTGTTTATTGTTTATATTCTTAAAAAAATCTTATAAAATAAATACACAGTCTTAGTAGCTTCTCTAGTCACTAAATAAGTGATCGAAAACCCTTAATGAAAGAACAACTCTAAAATTCGCTCATTAGACCTCTTCAATCTGGGTTCTGTTTCCAGTGCTTCGCGAGAGAAAAAAACTGGGCAAGTGCGAGTCGGACTCGCGCACGAAGGGTTCCGCACCATTATCGCAAAAAACGGCAAAAAAAATCACGTTTGTTGTATGGGAGCCCCCCTCAATTTATTTTATTTTAATTTAATAATTATTATCTTATGAAGTGTATTTACAACTAAATATTCTGTGAATATTTCAAGCGTCTACCTGTTGCCGTTATTAATATCGAGCAAAAAACTGCAAAAAATCACGTTTGTTGTATGGGAGCCCCCCTTAAATATTAGTTTTATTCTGTTTTTAGTATTTGTTGTTATAGCGGCAATAGAAATACATCATCTGTGAAAATTTCAACTGTCTAGCTGTCACGGTTCATGAGATACAGCCTGGTGACAGACAGACAGACAGACGGATCGCGGAGTCTTGGTAATAGGGTCCCTTTTTTACCCTTTGGGTACGGAAGCCTAAAAACCGACCAAGTGCATGTCGGTCTTCGCACATTTAGGAGGGCCCCGCTGGCGGTAGCTTTGCTTCAAGTGAGCTCCACTCCTTCATCTTTGTATCACAAAACCAGACAGACAGACGGATCGTGAAGTCTCAGGAATAAGGTTCCGTTTTTAAATGGAAACTAGTGTTCTTCTAGGTGAAATTCTCTCTCGTCTTCAGTTTTTTTTAAATTAATCTTATTAATACCGAACCCAAGTGTGAATCGTCTGTATACAGACGAACTTCTGTAATACTGCCAAGGACGAGTTGACAAAATATGTGCCGCGATAGATAAATTAAATAGGGAATGGGAACTACCCAATTATGTGTCAGGCGATCATCATTGGGATTCTTCGAAGCATTAGCTAAAGTGGATGGTTCAGTTCAACATTATCTTTGATCTTCTAATTTAGCATTGATGTTCGGAACTTCTCACTGTACCTTTTTGTGAACTAAATAAAGTTACCTACACATAGGCTATGTATGTAGTAGGTCGTGGGTTCGAACCCAGGCAGGCGCTTTGCTTTGTGTAAACTATTTCATCACCACTGCTCTGAAAACGGTGAAGGAAAATGTCGTAAGGAAACCGGCATGTCTTAGAACTAAAAATTTAAAAACATGTGACATCCACCAACCCGCATTGGGCCCGCATGGTGGATTAGGTACGGCCCATTTCCTCTCTCACAGAGAGGAGGTCTATGTCCCAGCATTGGAAACAATTAAAGGCAATGATGATGATGATAGGATAAGCTATATTGATCCGAATCCAGCCTTTTTCTATTGCCCGATCACGTCTACCCAACGGCGCAAACCAGCCTTATTGCGTATGTGAATTTGGCAAGGCAAAGGGCAAAGAATATGAACAATCGACCAATCAACTAACGCAATACGGCTGCTGAAGTTCAGACAAACGTCTCTGTGAGTCTGTGGCCAAAAATTAAACCGCACCTTTGGCGCATATTTCTAAATTTTATGATGGTTACCTACTGCTTTGCTGACAGAAAAGTTTCCTGTATCTCTCAAATTGGCTCGATATTTTTTTCATTCGGTGCTTTGGCGCCCCTTTCCTCGCTTCGAGCGACTACTCCACTCACTCTATCCCAGGTCTACGCTTGCTTACACTCAAAATATCGCCATTTCTAGTCCCATCTCCTCACTAATCCGCTCCATTCAGTCCAGAACTGCAGCCATTTCCGACTCATTTGATGCAAGAGGAGTAGTGTCATCGGCGTAGCGCAGGTTGGTGATTTTTACACCACCAACTGTGATGCCTCCCTCCCAATTCTCGCAGGTACGTCTCATAATGTGCTCTCCATAGGCGTTAAATAGAATGGGCGATAAAATGCATCCCTTGCGCACTCCTTGGTAAAATTTAAAGGGTTTTGAGGGTGTTTTATCGACACTTACGACTCCCTGGATTGAGTCATAGAGGGTGCGAACCAGGGCGATGAGATGATTTGGTTCCCTATGTTCTTGTAGGACTTTCCATAAGCAACCCCAGTGGACACAGTCGAAAGCTTTACTATAATCGACGAAACACATTATCACTGGCGTATATAACTCGTATGTCTTCTCATTGACATTGACAATCTGCTCTCGAGTGCCCTTGTCCTTTACGAAACCTGCTTGCTCCTGTGGAATTTGCCAATCCAGGTAGTAGTGGATGCGACTGTTAAGAATATGGAGCATGATTTTGCTGGCATGTGAGATGAGGTACAAGGTTTGATAATTACCGCAGGTCTCGCTTGACCCTTTCTTTTGCAGCGTAAGACTTACGGACTCCGACCAGTCCTGCGGCCAATCACCGTTTTGTCAGACATGTGAACAGATCTTGAAAAGTGTCATTACACCCAAGTCACCCATAGCTTTAAGTACCTCTGCCATTATTTGGTCGTTTCCTGGCGCCTTCTTCATCTTCTTCTTCACCTTCTTCTGCTTCGTTCTAAAACGTTATATAAAAAAAGATATTTTTTACTTTTTTAACGGACATCAAAGAAAGGAGGAGGTTCTCAATTCGTCGGTTTTTTAATAGTTTTATTGCATAATGGGCAAGTTCTATCGTAATGTACCTATAATGTCCAAAGTGATGCCAGAATAGATTTTCCGAATAACATGAAACTTGAGCATAACCGGTGGAATAAGAGTATACCAGGGTGAACTATTTATATCTGTTTATCTCTTTCAAGCGTACCGGGCGTGATGCTATGTCATAAAACGGTGTAAACAATAAACAGACATGCGATTGCAGCAATCTCGAGAGATTTTATTGAAGAGTTCCGTTGTATATTTCCGAAGTTCTTAATCCGATCTTCACCAAATTTCAATGGGACCAATTTGGCAACATACTCTTTCAAATAAAACAATTCAAAATCGGTCCACAATTCGGTGAAAATACACAAAAAAACATACATACAGTCGAACATAGAATAGAACCTCCTCCTTTTTGGAAAGTCGGTTAAAAATGTATGGGAATTACACAAACTCTATCTAAATGTCACGTGATCAATCTGGCCGAAACTGGAACATACTCTTCCAAACAATAAAATATTTTTTTAAATCATTCCACAATTGACGGCGATATAAAAGGACTGCCTTCGAAATCGAGGCATTATAGGCATACTTATAGCGAATTTGGTATTTTAATAAACATGGCAAGGATTTGCATTTAAAAAGTATCATTTGGTGAAGTGGAACTGATGAAGAAGGCCATAGATGTCCACTGGAACACTTTATTGATAAGTATGTCACGGGTATGTTCTTTCAAATAGATAAACAACTATGTTGAAGCAAATATAAATAAATGGTTCTGATGGCCCAGTGGTAAAGACCCTGACTTACGTGCCGTAGGTCGTGGGTTCGAATCCAGGCAGGCGGTTTACTTTGTGAAATTTTTTTAGTCAACACAGCAACACTGCTCTAAAAACGGTGAAGGAAAACATCGTGAGGAAACCTCGGATCTTCACTCGAAAACGTCTCGACAAAAACCCATTGATAAAGTCTTAAATCGATGGGTTTTTGTCGGGACTTTTTCGAGTGAAGTTCAGCAAGTTTTTTTAAATATTCGCAAAATGATTCCTAGCGGATTAGATTGTGATGAATTTTTGTAATTTTGTGTTTCAAGTAGGTATATACGCAACTGGACAATATGTGGAATCATTGAAACAGGTGCGAACTTGTCATAGCAGAGCTCAGGTTTTTTTTTTATTTTTTTTCTTATTGTTTACCTCCAAAAAACAAAAAACATTAGAATATATCGCATCCGCATTCTAATGCAGAGCAAAGGGAATTTATTAAAAGTGACCATATCAGAAAACTAAAGACTTTACTTAAAGGCCCCAAGGACTTTACTTTTCCCACGTCCGTAGGAGTGTACCCTTTGATTCCCTGGGGGCCGAGTCACCCACGTCCGTAGGAGTATACCCTTTGATTCCCTACACGTGGTCCCCGGGTGGTGCAAATCAGGTGACATCTGGTGGTAGGCTTCGGCCGAAGTCTTGCGACCACCCACCGGGCAAAGGCGTACCGCCAAGCGGCCTAGCCGTGTTCCAGTACGATGCTCAGTGTAGCCACAAGAAGAGTTGGGTCGAGACAGCTGTTCCACTGCAGGCTGACCAGCCTGACGCGCGCTGTTATGGACGTATCAGGAGACTATTAGCGGAGGGAAGCGGGATCCGAGGCACGGTGCACCGCTGGCCGACCGCAGGTACCCCAACTACCTGCGGTAGTGTGCTAGCCACACATGAAAGGCTGCCCTGCCAACTGTCGAAAAATCCCAGAATGTCCCATCGTGCTGGTTGGCGACCAGATAGGGAGGGCCCGATGGATATTCCGGGGGGCTCGGGCATCCCCGCAGTCTCCGGACTAGTGCCCCAATGATGGCGTCCTTTCAGTGCGCGTCTGTAGGTTAGCAGCGTGGAACCTCGTCCTCTCATCCATTCACTCTTTAATTATATGATGAAAGGAAAAAAGAAAACTGGATCAAAACAGCGGCTGCACTCCCTCCCCCACAAAGTGCACCTCACCAACATTAGAGGTCTGCACTCAAATCTCTCTGCAGTCCACTACCACCTGCAGGCTGAGAAACCAGCACTATTTCTTCTTACGGAGATGCAGATAGCGAGTCCTCCAGACGTCTCGTACTTATCATACCCAGGGTTTACCCTGGAGCACAATTATAAAACACGCACGGATGTGTGTATGTGCGCCCGTGACGACACTTGCTATCGGCGTCTCTGTAACCTTGAGGACTCCAGATTCTCTACGCTTTGGGCTCTGGTGGACACAGGTCTGGATTAAATTATCTACGCCTGTGTCTACCGTTCTCACAGCGGAGAACAGGAGACAACCAGGCTCACAGAGTACCTCAGTGAGGCGGCTGATGTGGCACAGCAGCGGTACCCTTCCACCCAATTAATGTTACTGGGGGACTTCAATGCCCACCACCAGGAGTGGCTTTTCCCATACCAGTGCACCACCAGTGTACCATGCTGGACGGGAGATGCGTAAGCTTTCGCTTGCGCTAAACCTTACCCAGCTGGTCCATGGGGCAACGAGGGTGCCAGATGTTGATTCGCACATGGCCAATTGCTTGGACCTTCCGCTGACAACAGACAACAGATCCAGACTGATACTCTGTGTCGATAGCTTCACCTTTGGGTAGTTCCGATCATTGTCTGGTGAAGTCTACTCCCCGCCCGATCCCAGCCCAAGGGGCACCCGACGGGTTTGGCGGTACAGGTCAGCAGATTGGGATGGCATGCGATCTTTCTTCGCTTGCTATCCTTGGCAGCCTACTTGATTTTCTTCGGCGGATCCTTCGTCGTGCGCGGACGCCGTGACGGGTGTGTTGCATCAGGGAATGGAGTACTACATTCCGTTCTCTGACGTAAAGATGTCCGGCGTTGACCAGCCATGCAGGTTTGGCGCCAAATGTCATCGCACCGACTCGCTTAAATATGAGGCGTACCTGGCATGGGTCGACACTCGATCGCGCAAAGCGAGTGACGTGGGTCTGAAGAAGAAAGCCTACAACAGGGCTGCCAAGTCCTGCAAGAAGATGTTGCGAAGGGCTCGGTTCGACCACATTGGCCGAATAGGGGCCAAACTTGCTTCTTACCCACCAGGTAGTAAAGCGTTTTGGTCCCTGGCTAAATGTCGTCCCTCACTACCACCACTGCTGAAACCCAATGAGTCGCTGGCCCACACCGCTGAGAAGAAGGCAAATTTATTTGCCTCACTTTTTGCGGAATCTTCGCGTCTGAATCCCGGTGATTCGCGGCCCCCTCCTTCTCCTGATGGATGCGAGACGAGTATGTCGGACATTCGCATCCATCAAAAGTACGTCCGTAGGGTGCTGCGCAACCTCAACGTGAACAAGGCATACCAGTGCCTAAACTGTCTCCGATCTTGACACGCCTATTCCGCCTTTCATATGAGACTGGAAAAGTGCCGAATGCTTGGAAGCAAGCCAACGTACAGCCCGTGCCCAAGAAGGGCAGTCGAGCTGACCCGGCCAACTACAGACCCATCTCTGTAACGTCCATACATGTAAGAGTATGGAGCGTGTACGTTAACACTAAGCTCCTGGCATACCTAGAAACTAACGATATCCTTAGCGACCGCCAATACAGCTTCCGCCGAAATCGGTCTACTGGGGATCTTCTAGCGTATGCCATTTACATATGGAGTGAGGCCATCGAGTGGCACGGGGAAGCGCTTGCCGTCTCCCTCGACATCTTGAAGGCTTTCGATAGGGTCTGGCACGAAAGCCTTATAGGTAAGCTTTCTTCATTCGGTCTGCCCTGTGGTCTGTGTGATTGGATTGCAGACTTCCTGAGAGATCGGTCCATTCGAGTGGTTATCGATGACTGCTCTTCGGACCAATTGGATATTAATGCCGGGGTCCCTCAGGGGTCTGTACTCTCAGCAACATTATTCTTGTTGCACATTAACGATCTGCTAAAACCCGGCCACCTTTGGGTATGCAGACGACAGCCCTGTTGAAAGAAAGAAAGAAAGAAAAATATTTACTTGTGACCCGCACAGGAGACACGAGATAAGAAAAACACAAACAATAATAATTCAATTCAATTCAATTTATTTATTCAGTAACAATTTACATTGCGTTCGAAATAATCAGCATAAAACAGTAGGTATTGGATGTACAATTAATGAATAAGAGAATTCAATTTAAATTAGAGTAATATGTTAGATTAATTAAATAAAAAAATATAAAATACCATGCACACATAATTAAAAAAAAACAATGTCAATAATATAATAGCAATTTAAAACGAAAAACAATAATCAAATATAACAATGTCATTAAATTATTCGCAATTTAAAACGAAAACAATAATCAAATATAACAATGTCAATAAATTAATAGCAATTCAAATAGAAAACAAAAATCAAAAATATGTAATAAAAGTCCAACACAAATTATACCACCCTACTCAAAAATAACATGTCAGAAAAAATAAATAACCCCGTGCGAGACCAAAAAGGCTCCTACCTCAGCATGTGCAACGATATCAAAAAGAAAATAACGCTGCGCTGATATTCTGATAGGGCCCACTGTTGATGCCACGGACACATTCACGGAAACGGATCATATTTAAGAAATAAAAATAGAACAAGATATATAATAACAAAATAGTATAAATAAACACAGTAGGTGAGTCGCTGTATGTAAGTGTATACGTATAAAATAAATATCTAAATAAAACATAATAAATATACGACCAAAATCTGTTGCTGAGAGATACTTGTCCAACGCACGGGCTACCGGGCCGCAGATCCAGTTTCTCCGTGAGGCCATGGTGGAGCGTTTGAACCTGTTCTTGCAGGCAGTCTCCGAATGGGGCGATGCCAATCGGGTCAAGTTTAATGCTGCTAAAACCCAGGCGTGTCTTTTTTCCGCTAAAAGGAGCCAATTTCACCCGGCTCCAACTTTCCGTGATGTAACCGTGCCAATAACGGACCATCTTGAGCTTCTTGGCGTTACGTTGACATCGACTCTTAATTTTGGGCCATACATTGAGGCAAAGGCTTAGCTGGCTGCCAAAAAGTTGGGGATGCTTGCGAAGGTGAGAAGGTACTTCACGCCGGAACAGCTGCTCAAATTGTATCAAGCGCAAGTTCGATCGTGCATGGAGTACTGTTCTCATCTCTGGGCCGGATCTGCCAAATACCAGATTGATGCACTAGAGTCGATTGAAAAGCGGGCCAAAAAACTCATCGGCAGCGCCGTAAACAGGGCGGTGCCACCGGTGCCCTGGCACAGGGCGTAGACTCTGGGGGGCGCAAGAATGGCCAGGCAGGACTATTATTTTTTCGGTTTGCTCCTGATAAGTTCCCGCTGCGCCCCTAGTGCTCGATTCCAACTTTCCAACAATTGTTCAAAATAAAATTATTTGCATTGTTGAACTACTCCCTACTATATAATTATCCCTGTATGGAGGCCGTTTTGCAATATTCCGTCTTCTTATGGTATTTATTAGCGTCCAAAAATATCTAAAAAGCTCATCGGCAATGAGGCACTGGTCAAGTCAAAGCTCCAGAGCCTTGAACATCGTCGCCGAGTTGCCAGCTTGTCGGTTTTTTATCGGTTAAATTTCGGGGAGTGTGCGATGGAATTGCATGATTTGATTCCGCGATTTGATCCAGACGTACGGCGATGCGTCATCGGTACATGGTGGACATTTCACCCATACGCACAAAACGTTTTGGGGACACTTTTATTATGCACACAGCTAAGGAGTGGAATTCCTTGCCCGAGTCTGATAGTTTTTTCCGATAGCCACAATCTAGGGGTCTTTAAGTCAAGAGAGAATGGGTTTTTTCTAAGCAAGCGTGCTTCACCGTCGACCACATCATCAGGTGAGATAGTGGTCAAGAACAAGCCTAAGACAATAAAAAAAGGCATCAGTAGCCAGAACCATAGATTTAGTTTTTTTTTTTGCCAGAACATAAAATCCCAAATAATAAAATAGTTTGCTATAGGCACTGGCTGGCGAGTTTTTTCGAGTGAAGTTTATCGCCTGTTAAAATTATTTGCAAATTGATTCCTAGTGGATATTGTGATATAAAATTGGTGTAGTTTTGTGTCTTAACTGTCTACGCAACTGGACAATATGTGAAATTATTGACAGAAGCTATCTCGGGATAGTGGAGTGCAAAATTTTATTATAGTATTGACTAACTCCACAATGCTTACTGGGAAGCCTGACTCGATACAATTTGCTGCCAAAAAATACTCCTAAAAACATTAGAATCTGTTACAGCCGCATTCTAATGCAGTATGCAAAAAATAAATTAAAATCACTGCGGTATGGTAGGGCGATGGAAAAGAAAAACAAAGGCTGGCAAGCTGGCAACACTGGATTGACAATTGTCATTAATGACAAGACAAGACATTGACAATTTGTTATTGACAAGAAGTGGAAGTGGAATGTGGCTCTGTGGTCTTGTTTGTATCTTGATCCACTTCACATTTCCTGTTTTCGTAAATAAATTTTACGTTTCTTTGCCGGTTCTATTATTAAATATATGACATTTATAAAATTTATTATACATTAAATACCGTGTCGAATAATGCCTAGCCAATATGAAGAAGAGCGTACGTGGGAAGCCCCAAATCACAATCAATATGAAGTAAGTTGAAATTGAGCATTATTTTGTAAATAACTATTATTTTATTTGTTTAAACCCAAATTCACTTTAACCGTGATTTTATTAGAACAGCCAAGCCACTTAAAATACCTAATTGAAACGCAATTATCTCGCAGACATTTCACTTTATTACAGTCGCGCTTGGTCGAATATATCTGGTGGTGGTTGGATATATCTTAATGTCTTTTTCTCTAATTTAGGAAGAAGGAAACGAAGATGTCATTGAAAATCCAGAAGAAGTTTTGCATGAATGTCTCGAAAAATTTAAAACACCAGATTATATCATGGAACCAGGAATATTTGGCCAACTGAAGCGATACTTTCAAGCCGGAGGCAACCCTGAACAAGTGATTGAGCAATTATCTATGAACTACAATGCGGTGGCCCAAATGGCAAATTTATTAGCTGAATGGCTAATACTCGGAGGTCAGTTAGTATTAATGATATTTCAGCTAATTATTGATAAAAAAAATAGTTCATTACTACCACTACAGCGAAGATACTTGAAATATGGAAGAAATCTAACAAGATTTCTTCCATATTTCAAGTATCTTCGCTGTAGTGGTCTTTTCCATAGGAACCAAGGACACATAAACTCACACCTTTTTCCCCATGAGAGTAGGCAGAAACTACAGAATGAATAGAATAGAATGTACTTTATTGTACACCATAAATGTTATTCATATTTACAAGAAAAACTTATTTATACGGCTACAAAGGCGGTCTTAGAATGCCACCTGTTACGATCCTTACATACCATAGATTTTTAGGGTTCCGTAACCAAAGGGTAAAAACGGGACCCTATTACTAAGACTCTGCGGTCCGTCTGTCTATCTGTCTGTCCGTCTGTCACCAAGCTATATCTCATGAACCGTGATAGCTAGACAGTTGAAATTTTCAAAGATGATGTATTTCTGTTGCCGTTATAACAACAAATACTAAAAACAGAATAAAATAAATATTTAAGTGGGGCTCCCATACAACAAACGTGACTTTCTTTGTTGTTTTTTGCGATAATGGTACGGAACCCTTCATGCGCGAGTCCGACTCGCACTTGGCCGGTTTTTCAATATAATAAGCTTTTGGTTAGTTTTATTTTATGAATTTCATAGCTAAATAATAAAAGCTGAATGGGTCGTTCTTTGAAGTAAAAGCAACGCTTGCAGAGGTTGGTTCGTGAATGAGTGACTGTAAATACCACCTCATATAAAGCCATTTGATGATTGTGATTCATAGATAATAAAAAACCCAACCTCAACATGGTTTGGAAAAGGCTAGTCAGATAGATTAATTCATCATCATCATTTCAGCCGAAAGACATCCACTGCAGGACATGTGTAGTGTAGTAGGGACTCCCTTTTCCGCACTTAGACTCTCATTTGGTCCGTTGTGCGTGTGGGTACTGGCTAACATAGCCAGCCCAGCTCCGCCCAAAAGCACAGAAGCTTCCTGGAAGCTTCACAGGCTTCACGGAGCGACCTCACTGCTCCGAGGGTTTTTCAGGATTACGTGGGCGGCTGTTTCTACGGCGTTAAAACAGCCCCTGCAAATTGGGCTGTCCGTGACACCTATATTGAATAAATGTTTGTTAAGAAGGGTGTGGCCCGTTATTGTCCCTATAATTATTTTGAGGTTATTTCTACTCAGGCTGAGGAATTTCTTAGTTAGACGCGGGTGTATTGTCGGCAAAGCCATTTTTGACTGTCTACAGTCTGTTGCCCGTGACCATCTGTTATTGTGTAGTTCTGTTGATCTTTGACGAATCCATGCACGAAATTGCGAGAAAGGCAATGGGATAAGTGGGTATGGGCCTAGCACTAACATCTTGGATCCCCTTCTCGCAAGTTCATCGGCGTCATCATTGCCTAGGGATCCACTGGAGGGTGATTCGATTGGATCCTTATATACTCTCCAGGGCGAGGTGGCACTCAAAGATTAATTTGTTCTTAGTTTGTTTTCTAAAGCTTTGAGCACAGCCAGATTATCAGATAGGTTCTGATTCCATAGTTCTGGATACCTAAACGCTTTACGGTTTTTGCGGCTTGTGTTAAGGCGACACATTCACATTGAAATATCGAACTATGTGTGCCTAGCGGTATGTGAAAGTTAATGTTGAGGTCAAGAGAGTGTACGCCAGGACCTGAACCGTTATTAGTTTTTGAGCCATCTGTGTAGATTCGCACTTCGTTGGCTCCTGACTGATCCCTTTCTTCCTCTATTGTTCGTATGTTATAGTTTTGTTGAACATAGGTTGTTTCTGTATTCTATCACAGGGAGCAGCGATGAGAGGTTGTTACTCAATCGCCCGGTCTAGGATTTTAGCGTGTGGACTTGTGAGGTTTTTGCCCCATATGCCTACATGCATTAGCCTGATAGCAGCTAGCGCCGCCTCTTGCTGTATGTACAGGTCCAGGGGAGTTATATGTAGGGCTATCTCCATGGCTGCTGTTGGGGTGGTTCTCATGCAGCCGGTGATAGCTAAACAGGCCTGTCGCTGGAACCGTTGAAGTCGGGTGATGCTGGTTGAGAGTTCTGTCCTCGTCCACCAGACTAGAGCACCATAAGCCAACATTGGCCTGATTACCGCTGTGTATAGCCACAGAGTAATCCTTGGAGATAGCCCCCATGTTTTCCCTAACATTTTTTTTACACTGGTATAGTGCGATTGTGCATTTGTTGAGTTTGTAGTCAAGATAAGATGCTTGTTGCAGAGCAATTTGCTATCAAGGATTACCCCCAAGTACTTGACCTCCTCTTTAAGTGTTGATTCTGTGTTGAAAAGTTTTGGAAGCCTATGCAGTCCCTAACTTCGTTTGTTAGTGAACATTATTAGTTCCGTTTTTAAGGGGTTAACCGACAGTTCGTGCTTTGTGCACCAGCTCTCGATTATTTTGAAGGCCTTTCTCATGAGATCGCATAAGATGCCCTCAAATTTCCCCGAGATTAGAATTGCTATGTCATCTGCGTATCCTACCGAGTAAAGACTGCTGGCGTTGAGCTCTGCAATGAGCTCATTTACGACTAGATTCCACAGAAGTGGTGACAGCACCCCACCTTGTGGGCAGCCCCTACTCACGATTCCTCGTGTGGTAGTGTTCACAGTAAATTGAATAGCACGGTTTTTTAGGATGTTGTTAATCCACTCTACGAGCGTCGGCGCAACACCGTGCGTGTTGAGTGCCTGACCGATGCTAGTGAAGTTGGTTTTGTCGAATGCTCCTTCGATATCAATGAAAGCGCCTAGGGTTAGGTTTTTGTTTTTGAGAGCATTTCCTACGCGTGAGACTACGCTGTGGAGCGCTGATTCAGTTGATTTGCCTGCACAGTAGGCGTGTTGGTTGGGATGCAGAGGTTTTTGCATCGAAATCTGGTTTCTTATCTTCCTGTCCCCCAGCCTCTCCAGTGTCTTCAGAAAGAAAGAGGAGAGGCTTATAGGTTTAAAAGATTTGGGCTGGGTGTAGTCGCCCCTACCTGGTTTCGGAATAAATATTATTTTTACTTCGCGCCACTTCAAGGGGATATAGCGGTTAGCCAGGCAGGCACGAAAGACCTTGACGAGGTAATCAGCCAGCAGACCACCGCTCCATCTGAGCAGAGCTGGAAAGATACCGTCCATCCCCGCTGCCTTGAATGGCAGGAAGGTGTTGATTGCCCACGTTATTTTATCTTTGTCGATAACATCTGACGCCACCTCCCAGTCCAAGCTACTCGTAGCCCTCTCCCTGTACGGTGGCAATCTGGCAGCCCGGGAAGTGGGTAGTTAGGAGTAATTCACTAGTCTCTGCGTCGTTTGTTGTGTAAGTGTTATCTGGTTTTTTCAGGCATCCTATAGAAATGTCTGTCTCTTGAGCAAGACAAGTTTTGACCCTTATTGCCTGGTTGTTGTTTTCAATGTTAGTACAAAAGCGCCTCCAGCTTGTTTTACCTCGGAGGCGAATTAGTTTTTTATATGTTTTGCGGTTTGTTAAGTAACGATCCCAGTCTTCTGGTGACCGTGTGTTCCTAGCTCTGTTGAATAGCCTTCTCAGTTTGTGTCGATGTCTCTCCAGTTCAGGACTCCACCAGGACTGCCTGATTCCTCGCCTGGGTATGGTGAGGGGACACGACTGTTCATAGCTAGATAACAGGATGGAAGTGATTTTGTTTACGTGTTCGTCTATTTTGGTTACCGTTATTTTAGCCGGAAGAGAGGGTAACTTACCCAGTTCAGTACCTATAAGTCTAACGAACTTCGATTGGTCTGTGTTGCGAGGAACCCTTCTTGGCTGTGGTGTGGTTAAGTTGAAGTTAATTATAAAACGGATCCATCTATGGTCTGAGCATGATATCTCGCTGGACACATGCCAGTCCTGGATGGAGTTGGATACACCTAAAGTTGCTAAAGTTAGGTCTATTATTGTTTGCCAACTTGCGTTTACAAAGGTGGGTTCAGAACCCTTGTTAAGTAGCACAAGGTTATTGCTAAGAATGAAATCAAGCATTTCCTCACCTCGGTTGTTGGTTTTGACATTACCCCAGAGCGTGTGATGCGCGTTGGAATCTGTGCCGATGATAAGTTCGATTTTCTCCCTTTAACAGTACTCCACCAGCAAGCCGAGCTCTGGTAGAGGCACGTCCGCGTCAATGGCAGGTATGCCGAGGCTAGTACAATATCCGGGAGTTCGTGTTCGGTTCTGAAAAGCCTGGTTGCTGTCAGGTCCCTTGAACAGAATTCGCTAATTAATAGGTTAGGTACATGTTTAGGGACCAATATGCAGGTACGCGGATTACTTACAGAGGTGTCTAGCAGCAACTTACCTCCGATGTTAGCAAGACCGCATATTTTGCCACTTCTAATCCACGGCTCTTGGATGAGGGCGATGGTCTTCTCCTGTTGGTTCTCCGGCACTCTGCGTAAAGTAGCCGACGCAGTTTGGCTGTGCTGGAGGTTGGTCTGCAGGATCCTAGTCTTCCCGCAAAGGAGAGGAGCAGGGATCGCTGTCCTCGTCCCTACTTCCCCCCTCCTGCGGAAAGTATTCCTCGTCCGAAGTTAGTCCGGGCGAGTGTTGATCCCCCAGTTGAGTCGACCTCAAGCGTTGCCATGGAAGTCGCCAGTTCCACCGCCTCCTCGGCGGTCCCCGTCGCGAGAGGCGACGGGGAACGCCCAGGCAGCGGCGGACCAAGCCCCGCCTCAGGCGCAGTCGAGGTCGTTGAGGTTGATGGCGCAGCGGCATCCTCCTTGGTTCCACCTTCCTTCAGGAACCGGATGTATATTATACCCATAAGGTAGTATACTCGCCTCTGCTGGTCTTTTATGGTTTTTACCATGGACTCTGGCACACGAAAGAAGAGACAGGTACTCGGTGGCTTCTGACTAACCCTTGCGTGTGTCAGAGTCCAGGTGTTAATTTTTAGGTTAGGGTTCTGCCTCGCCAACATCCCAAGAAGGTCTGAAGTGTCCTCGCTGTTCTCGGGGACATACAGCATGCACAATGCCTTCTTGGGTATGTCGGCTTGAGGCTGAACGGTGAGTCTGGTCTCCGGTAACGGGGACGGTGTGTTGCTTATGACCCCCTTGAGCCAGGCTAGTGTGAAGTCGTCCTCGCACCATGTCTTGAGGACGCCTTCAGCGTAGTGGGCCCGACCTCTGAAGTGGATCGCGGTATTTTGGGTTGGAGTGGCTGAGTCAGGAACTGCCTTCAGTAGAGCCCGGAGCTGGTCCTCTATGGTTTGACGGATCCCCTCCGCTTGCTCCTGCGTCATGTCCATAAAGGGCTCGGTCATGACGGCGACACACAGCTCGTTGTTCCTGAACGACGCGGCCGCTTCGGCGTAGCTCCCCAGGGTTCCATCAACCATATGGGAGCGAGCAGGCTTGCTCTTCTTGCTTACCCCAGTCGGTGTGACGGAATCCTCGGGACGCGAACGCTTCTGCGCCCTAGCCGGTTGTTCCAGGTTCTTAAACTGTTTTTTACGCCCTCTAGGCCTCGTGCTGCATTTGCGCTTAGCACCGGTGGCAGCCTCGCCTGTTGGCGTGTCAGCCGTAGCAGACACCACCTTGGGGAGCGTCTTTTTGGTGGGAACTGTTTGCCATTTATTGGCGTTGGATGATCCTGCCAGTGGGCCTTCGGCTAGATTCGTGAGGTCCCTCTAGGAGACCACAGTCGCTGACGCAACCCGTGTTTTGGGCGCATCCACGTCTGCAGTGCTCTTCGAGTCGCCGTGAGCGAGATCTTTTCTTGGCTTTCCGGTCAGGGTGGTGTTAGGTGACGCATCCTTTAACGCAGATGGGGTTGGGATTGCTTGGGACGCAGCCTGTTGTGGTGCATCCCTTGCGGTTGCCTTCCTCATCGCATCTTTGGACGCAGTCGAGTGTTTATGTGTGTTAGGTGCATCTGAGGACGCAGCCTTAGGCGGTTGTCGCTTAGGCGCATCTTGAGACGCAACCCTTGGGGTAGTCATGAAAGGCGCATCTGAAGACGCAGCCCTTGGTGTGTTTTGTGTAAGCGCATCGCACGAGTGGGACGCAGCTTTTGTTTTATTGTGTTTCTTAGATTTTAGAGTCTCTTTATCCATGAGTTTGGATTCAAAATATTCACCGTTGGAGCTCTCCACCCGCCACGGAGCCCTCAGTCGGGGACGTCGCTCGTTCAACAAACGACGCCAGAGCTACTCCTTCGGTATAGGACCAGCTTAGTGAAAAGTAGACGAACCTGCACGCGACGGAAGATCACGGGACTGTATACGGCACGAAACTATGTCGCAACTCATCCCGAAACCCCACGCCACGCCGGCTGCCCCGCCCCCCTCCCCACTAACCCGATCCTCGCTTGACATCCCGCTTATGGGATGCCTCAGCCGATTGATCGTGGGTAGCTACCCCACGACCTCCCGTTTGAGAGGAAATCCGGGCCAAAGTGGTGTGTTGTGTGCAGCCTGCTCCACTCAACCACCAGGATCCCTTCATCCCTCCGTACGGGTCCCCGCGCACGGCAAAAACACGCAGGAGGTCATTGCTATCCAAAAATCGATCTTGTTCGATGGTGGACACCCAGGGGCATGACCTCTCCACCCCTGTGATACGTCGCACGATGATTTCTGTTACGTCTATTTCATAGGGAATTAGACCAATAACAGGGCGGCAACCACGTGAAGGAAATCATCGCACTTGCCTACACGTATCCCTCAAAACCACGCCACCTTGCCGTCTCTGAAGGAGCCAGACAAGGTAGGACTGCATCAACAAAACCAAGCCCTACAAGGCTTGTCGCTGAAAGCTCAAAGCGTAAGTTTGCCAACAAACCCAGCCCCTAGGACCACACAGGCATAGACATAGGCCGCCCCCTAGCGTTGCCACACTGATGTAACAACGCTAGGGGGGTGCCCCCTAGCGTTGCCCCCTAGCGTTGAGTCCTGTGTGTTGAATACCATATTTCTGAAAGAATTTTCAAAATCAGATTAGTACCGTAAAATGGGGTGAATAGAAATCGCGGGGTGAATGGAAACAAATCTGGGAGTTTATTATTTTGGTCTCTAATTTGTCTTTAGTCGACTATCGTTCATTTAGTTTTACGATTTATTAATCGGTAATATTTTCCCATTATACTGGATACCCCCAAGTTTGGGACACAAAGAAAGTATAAATACCTATTTAATGATTTTATTCGTATTTCTAGTAAAATAAGGACTTGTGCTTTTTGCCAGTATTCGAGGTGAATAGATACGCGTGGGGGGGTTAATGGAAACGCCTTTAGGGTCAATAGACACGAAGAAAGGGGTGATTAGATACGAGTGAGGGGTTAATAAAAACGAGAATGGGGTCTATAGAAACATAATTTTCAGGGTTGTTAATCGAGGACTAATTTTATAAATGTAAAGTGTTAATGCGATTTTCAAATAAATTGTTAAATTTTGATATTTTCTATCCTCATGGGCTTTGGTCTTGTATTTGTTATTTTTCTATTCACCCCTCTCTCGTATCTTTTGACCCCAGTTTCAAGGTAAATAGAAATCGCATTCTTATTTCTATTTTACAAATTATTGAAATGTTTTCGCAAATTTTAAGCATTAGTATTTGGCCAAATACAACGCGACTCGCAATTTCACAATCCTTTAATAACAGCTTGCATACAAAATATCTGAGAAAATCAATGTGGAAGTTGAAATTTATGCCTATTCACCCCATTTTACAGTACTTTCAGGTATAAACTCTTACAAATAAGCTATATTAATTTCTACAGAGTTATCACAATAAACTAAATTTAAAAAGCCTTGTTTGAATTTGAAATATTAAAATATCTAATTTTCCAGGAGTCAAAGTGACGGAGGTACAAGCAATGGTGGAAAACCATTTGAAAGATATGATTCTGAAAACATTTGATCCCAAAAAAGCTGACACTATTTTCACTGAGGAGGGTGAAGTAAGTGTAGTCAACATAAATTATATATTTTGAAATTGTTTTTTTTTTCAAGTTTATGCTACAAAATATTAACTCCCATATTTTTCAGACTCCAGCTTGGTTGACAGAAATGATTGAGCATCCAACTTGGCGATCTTTAATTTATAGACTTGCTGAGGAGTATCCTGATTGCCTTATGCTTAACTTTACTATTAAGGTAAGCTTAATCCTAATTTGAATTGAATTACAGATAGAATGTTATTGTTTGATATTTTAAATGTAAATTTAACATAATAATATTATTGGCTAGTCTTGACTATTTATGTTACAAATAGTCAAGACTAGCCAATATATATATCTATAAATATTACAAAATTATATATATTCATTTTTAAAGTCATTAAAGATTTTATCTTTCTAAATACAAAGCATTGTTAAACTTTAAGGTTGAACCAAATTTTGTATAAGTCTTACGATTTACGTATCGACTTCAAAAACGGAGGAGATATTATATTCGACACGTATGATTGTATGTCCGCGATTTTCTTTGATTAGAGACACAGATATACTATAGATTTTTAGTACAAAATCTATACTAAGGTGTGCCTTAAGTAAACGTTAACATCTCTGAATGCGGCAGTAAAACACCTAGAGCTTGGAGTTTTTTTTTTCTCTATCTTCTGCCAGCGGCTTCGCCCGCGTAAATGTCGAAAATGATCCCGAGGAACCATATTCCTGGGATAAAAAGTTATAGTCAGGATATCCTATGTGTTTATCCTGACTATAATCTATCTCTGTGCCAAAATTCATCCAGATCCGTCCAGCCGTTTGAGCGTAAATAAATAACAAACATACAAACACACACACACTCTCAAACTTTCGCCTTTATAATATTAGTTTGATATATATAAGACTGGCAATAACTTTAATAAATTTCTATGATTTCCAGTTAATATCAGATGCTGGATTTCAAGGAGAAATTACCAGCATATCAACAGCAGCGCAGCAAATTGAAGTATTCTCCAGGGTTCTAAAATCGGCTATTGTTGGATTCCTTCAAAGTTCTGATGATTGGCAAAATAGTGTTAATGAATGTGCAGTATGTATTAAATTTCGTATTTTATTTCTAAACTAAAAAAATAGATCTATTTTACTTTTTATCAATTTAAAAAGTGATAACAGGAAATAAACTATTTTATAATATTACAGAAAATGGTCTGCCATGGTGCCCACACATATGTGTACAGTCAAGTCATTGTGCACATACTTTCTCAGGAGCCTAGGGGAGGTGCCATCATGAAAAGACTTGGTCAAGAAATAACTCGTTGTGCACAACAAAGGTATGTATTTAATTAAGAAATATTTACTGTACACACCCTACAGATGCCGGCTTCTTTTTATAACAGACTCAACCTTACAGTTTACCCCATAAGCACAATTCATATTGGAAACCAAACCCTTAAGTTTTTTTTTTGTCATGGGTTTATTTATAAAAGTTGCTTATATGCTTAAGCACAGATAACATATAATACTAGCATACAGATGCCTCATCCCATACAAAGAAACCGTGCCGACGTAACTAGCGTTTTTCATCTGATTAATCTTGTTATTTTTGTAAGAACATCAATCGCGTTCGATCCCGTTTCACGGCAATAGATAGTGTTAGCAGCGACTTGCAAGTAAAAGGGTTTACTAGGTTCGTGAATGTTTTTTTCTTTAAATACAGTAAAGGTTCGTTTTATAGTATTTTTTTTGCACGTTTTTACAGTTTTTTGCACTAAAATGTGTTACAATGCAAATTTCAACAATCGAGTGAAATGCCTCAGAAATTTAACAATGCGCTATCTATTGGCATCAATTTTAAATGATCCGTTCAAATAATCTTTGAAATGTGAATTAAGAGCCCAATATTCCATAATTTTCTACTTAGGAGAGTTGATTAAACAAGAACATACATTTTTTATGTTCAATTCCAGAAAATGTTAATTTTACACACAATTCTATTGAATTGTGTGTACATGTCGCGCCATCTAGTCAGGTTTATTTGAACCAAATTTTCTTTCTTAGCAATGAGACCCCGAGGCTTAAGTAATGTTTAACATCTTTTATTTGGCTTAACCATAATTTTTTGGCATTTAGACATCTCATCACATAGAAAAGCAACATTTGTAAATAAAGCCCTAGGTAAGTATTGCCCTGAGATGTCAGCAAAACTGACGGGGTCCGCCAGGGCCGATGCCTGTCTCGGTCGCGGATAAATTTGATAGAGAATTACCGCGGCCCTGGCACAAGCAACTGAAGGAACATGGTCGGGTTTTAGTCAGTAAAAGTCTGACACGCCCACCCGCTTCACCTAGAGCGGGAGAAGTCATTGGATGATGTCCCCCGCAAAAAAGAAAACAGGTAAGTATTGCCCTGCCTTCAACCAAAAGCATATGTCTGATAAAGAGCAATCATTGAAATTATTACATAACTGATAAAAAGTAAGTGTCTGCCTGTAATGCTGGTTCTAGTGGAGAATCTATGAATCATATTTTTTATTTATTTACTCTGTATCAATAATGATCCATTTTGGATTTGCAGTCCTACCTTGGATGCTGTAACTATTTTCATTGTTTCAGTGGACATGATGTGACTCCTATCACACTGGCCCTCACGTCAGGCGAATCCTGGCGCAATGCTCGCACGGCATTGGCAGCCATGTTGTCCCGCGGCGCACTCAACCCTGCTGATATTTCAGTATTATTTAGAGCTTACACACAGCCAGAACCCCCACCAGTACATTTATTAAGAATTCCTCAGTTTTTAGGTAACTATGTTGGATTTTCGATATATTATAAGGAAACACTTCGCTTCGATTCCAGTTTTCACGCAATGGTTGAGTTTTCATTGATTATTATTCAATGAAAATTAAAGAGACATGATACTCTTACCAATATTATAAATGCGAAAGTTTGGATGAATGTATGTTTGTTATTCAATCACGCCAGAACTGCTGAACGGGCCTGAATAAAATTTGGCACAGATAGATTATAGTCTGGAATAGCACATAGTCTACTTTCATCCTGTTATAATGTTCCCTTGGGATAACAAAACACTATTCAAGCGGGTGAAACCGCTGGCAGATGCTAGTATTAAATAAGTCTTGAGACAAACGGTATTATTTCAACTTGCCAAGCCAAATTAGGCTTTCGACAGACCAAATCTTTACAAACATTTTGGCGTTTACGTCTTTAGAATTGAACAAACTTTATAGATGTTTTTTATTTTATTTATATTAACTTCGTGACATTTTCAATTTCACAGAACTCCTGGTCGATGCTTTATTTAAATTAGGAAGCAAACTAAATCCTGAACATAAATCAAAATACATGTATTTATTGGCTTATGCTGCAAGTGTGTGCGAGGGGCTCACTCCCGGTAGACCTGTCAAGGATGAATTGAAGGCCACGGTACAAGCTATTGAGAAAGTGCATGCTGTATGTAGCAGTTCTGCTAGTTCTAGTGAACTGATTGCGGAATTACCCACATTGTACCATTGCATAAGGTAATTAAAATAAAATACAATTTATAACAAAGTCTTATAATAAAAAAAGTTTATTTTAAAACAAGCTTTTAAATGAAAAAAAAAAGTTTAAATTTTATATCAATATCACGAGAAACTGCAAAATTTCAGCTCAATTGGACACTGGCAAGTGGATCAAATTTAGCTTCTAAGATTTCATAACAGACACCGGGAAAGGTGAAAGTAAATAAAAGCTTGTAATTAATATCGTAGAAAACAGCATTTATAGATCAAGAATGACCCTCCACTTTATACACTGTAAGGGCTCGTTCACACAGAACATCCGTATTTCCAGGATCGTTTTAACGGATCCGTCGGTACTGGAGGTGAAATAACACACCGTGTAAATGCCGTTTTAACGGAACCGTCACTACTAGGAGTAATTTTCACACCTCATTTACAGGATCGTTTTAACGGATCCGTCGCTACTGGGGGTAACGGCACGACTCGCGTCGCTTCGAACCGATAAAATGGATCAGTATTTTAATACTGCCGGGCGAGCACGGCCTTTTTGACAGGCTTGAGTCACGCATTTTATCACTGTTTTTGCTCCCAAAGAAATGTGTGACTCAAGCCTGTCACAGTAGGCCGTGCTCATCCGGCTGTTGTGTTTTTGGACTCGCTCATAAATCTACCTACGCCATTGCTGAATTACAACGTATACGATAAAGCGGACCTGTAAAACGGACAGCTGTATATTTTTCGGAACGGTATTTTTTACTGGAGTCTGGATCGTGTGAAGTCGCTCATACAACTACATACGTCAGCGCCGAATAAAAACGTATACGATAAAGCGGACCTTTAAAACGGACCCCTGTGTGAACGAGCACTAACATCTTCATTCTTTCAGGTTTCCCGTCGTTGGAATGGGTGTCCTAGTTTGGGTAGAATGTGTTGTCACAGAGCCTTCATACTTTAAGTTGTGCACAGAACACTGTCCCGTACATTTGGCTCTGCTAGATGAAGTTGCATCCTGTCATCAATTGCTGCATCACCGACTCCTAAGATTACTTGTGCAATTATTTGAATCTCCACAAGATGAATTGGAAATTTTAGTTCAGGTATTACTTTGTAAAATTGCTCAAATTTCTACGCTTTATTATTTTTAGGGTTCCTTACCCAAAGGGTAAAAACAGGACCCTATTACTAAGACTCCGCGGTCCGTCTTTCTGTCTGTCACCAGGCTTTATATCATGAACCGTGATAGCTAGACAGTTGAGATTTTCTCAGATGATGTATTTCTGTTGCCGCTGTAACAACAAGTTATACTAAAAATAGAATAAAATAAATATTTAAGTGGGGCTCCAATATAACAAACGTGATATTTTTGCCGTTTTTGCGATAATGGTACGGAACACTTCGTGCGCGAGTCCGACTCGCACTTGTTTGTAAGTTTGAATAAACACATTCAATAACACTTTGTGTTTATTTTCAGTTGGAATTGAAGAAAATGTTACTTGATAGAATGGTGAACTTACTAAGCCGAGGATGTGTTGTGCCTGTCCTGCGTTATATCAAACAGTGCTGGCAGCGCGATGATACTGACATTTCTTTAATTAGATACTTTATTACGGAGGTAAGTCACCATATTATATGTTAAACCATCATAATATATTCTTCTTTATCTTGAAATATTGTACTCACCCATACTATATTAAATGCGAAAGTAACTTTTTCTGCAAAGTTAAGTGTTTGGCGGCGACGCGCCGTAGCATCCCTAATACACATAATTATACATATCTAATACAGACATTAAAAATATGACATGCTTCAGCCCGCGGCTTTGCTCATCTAATATTTTAATAAAAATATATTATGTCCTACTCCATGTCCTAGAGTATGTCTAAGTTAAATTGCATGATGATCGATTCAGCGGTTTAGGCGTGAAAACGTAGGACACAAACAGTGTTACTTTCGAATTCAAAATATTAGTATGAAAGTAATGTTGTTGATTCTTGAATATACCATCACTTTAAACTATTGACCTATATATATTTCAGCAAATACATAATCACTTTTTTTACCTTTTAACAGGTTTTAGATGCAATAGCACCACCATATACACCAGAATTCGTACAGTTAGTACTACCTATGGTTGAGAATGAGGAAATCACTGGCACAATGAGAGCGGAAGGAGAAAATGATCCAGTTTCTGAATTCATAGGTAACAATTATTATTAACTAACTTCTGTGAGTGGCTTCGCCCGCGTGAATGTCAAAAATTAGCCCGAGGCAACATATTCCCGGGATAAAAAGTATCCTATGTGCTATTCCTGACGATAATCTATCTCTGTACAAAATTGCATCCAGATCCGTTCAGCCGTTCTGACGTGATTCAGTAACAAACATACATCCATCTCACATTTATAATATTAGTAAGATTAGTGTGATAAAATCACAAGCCACTAAAGAATTATCCTGAACAACTGCGACAACGAAATCTACATGCAGATGAATAGCAGGACTTTTTATAGGGTTCCGTACCTCAATAGGAGTCAATACCCTTTAGGGAACGAGCGGAGGTATCCAGTTGAAGTTAATATCGTATATTCATGTTTGCAACCCCTTGCAGCTGTGAAAAAATTAAACTTCTAGATCAACTCAATCAAGAGTTACAGCCGTTAATGACGCATATTTTACACTTGCATAGGTATCAAAATCTAGGGTAGTTCCCGTTGACCTAGAATCATGGAATTTGGCAAGAAGCAATTGTCTTATAGCACAAGTAAAGGGAAAAAGCCGAAATCCGTAAAGAACAATGGCAGGTGCCCATACATTGTTTTAGCTGATATTAAATTCCTACGTCATTAAATGAAAAATATTTGGTTTAACTCAGGGTGATGTTCTGAATTAGTTTGTGCAAGAATTTTTGTTCGAGAATGTAGAGAATAATAGATATTCAGTCATAAACTTTTGTAGGTTATGTCTGGGTAACTTATAATAATGTGTTTAATTGGTAATGTTATTCAATTTTGTGGGAGTAAAAGGTAATATCGTATTAGTATTTCTCTAACCTAGTTATTTCAGCATGAAATATATAATATACTCTTTGGAAAGAGTATATTTATTAAAACTATGCGAGTTTGACATGTATCAAAAGGTTGTGGTCAACAACCAAGCCATATTTTTTATAGGCTTGAGTACTAGTCTTTTTGCCAATCATTAATTGAAAGTAATTCATTCATTTCTACTACACTACAATATTCTTACCTACATGCAAGGAACATCTTTACTTAGACATAAACTGTAGTGTTAAGTCATTTACTGCAATAAGTACATTAATGATAGTATTACTTGATATAGTTACTACTTGTAACTTAGCAGATAAAATATAAATATAATGGCAACACTAAGCTAAAGAAATTAGACAAAAAAATCAAATAACTTTTTATTTATTATGTTTTTTTTTTCTATTCATTTTGAACCAGCCCAATTATACTTTAAAAAACATAGACAATTAATGAATACCTTTCGTATATACCTCACTTTCAGACGTTCAAATTTAAGTCAGCTAAAATTTCGCCATTGTTCTTTATACGTATGCCAAAAAAAAATTGCCTGCACTATGGGGGTTGGGGGCTGAGTCACCCACGTCCGTAGGAGTGTACCCCATTCGATTCCCTACACGTGATCCCCAGGTGGTGCAAATCAGGTGACAAACTGGTGGTAGGCTTCGGCCGAAGGCTTGCGACCACCCATCGGGCAAAGACGTACCGCCAAGCGGCCTAGTCGTGTTCCGGTATGATGCTCGGTGCAGCCACTTGAGGTGTTGGGACGAGATAGATGTTCCACTGCAGGCAGGCCGGCCTGACTCGCGCTGTTATGGACGTATCGGGAGACTGGTCGCGGAGGGAAGCGGGATCTGAGGCACGGTGCGCTGCTAGCCGACCGCAGGTAGTTGGGGGCCCAAGTAGTGTGCCAGCCACACATGAAAGGCTGCCCCGCCAAATGTCGAAAAATCCCGGAATGCGCCATCGTGCTGGTTGGCGACCAGACGAGAGTGCCCGATGGACATTCCTGGGGGGGCTCGGGCGTCCCCGCAGTCTCCAGACCAGTCCCCCAATGATGGCGTCCTATCAGCGCGTGTCTGTAGGTTGCAAGCGAGGAACCTCATCTTACTTCCTTCTCCTCTCCCTGCATTTTCACTCAAAAAAATAATGCCTAGGAACAAGAGAAAAAAACCTGAACAGCGGCAGCACTCACTCTCACATAAGGTGCACCTCAGCAACATCCGAGGTCTGCACTCTAACCTTGTCGCAGTCCATCACCACCTCGAGACAGCGAAACCAGCACTCTTGTTCCTTACGGAGACGCAGATCGGATGCCCGTCAGCGTGGCGTACCTATCTTACCCAGGGTTTATCCTGGAGCAAATGTTCAAGCTACCGCCCGAGACGACATCTGCTATCGGCGTCTCCGTGACCTTGAAGACTCAAATTACTCAGTGCTATGGGCCCTAGTGGACACAGGTCTGGATAAGATCATCTATGCCTGTGTCTACCGATCGCATAGCGGTGATCTGGAGACAACCACGCTCACACAGTACCTGAGTGAGGCGGCAGATGTGGCTCAGCTACGGTACCCCTCCGCCCAACTAGTGTTACTGGGGGACTTTAATGCCCACCACCAGGAGTGGCTCTTCCCATACCAGTGCACTGACCATGCTGGACGAGAGATGCGATATCTTTCGATTGTGCTAAATCTCACCCAGCTGGTCCATGGGGCTACGAGGGTGCCGGATGTTGATTCACATACAGCCAATTGCTTGGACCTTCTGCTGACAACTGATCCAGACCGATACTCAGTGTGGATAACATCACCTTTGGGTAGTTCCGAACACTGTCTAGTGAAGTCTGTATCCGTCTACTCCCCGCCCGATCCCAGCCCAAGAGGCACCCGGCGGGTTTGGCGGTACAAGTCAGCAGATTGGGATGGTATGCGATCTTTCTTCGCATGCTATCCTTGGCGGCCCACTTGCTTCTCTTCGGATGACCCATCGTCATGAGCTGACGCAGTGACGGATCTGTTGCGTCAGGGGATGGAGTTCTACATTCCGTTCTCTGACGTAACGGTGTCTAGCGTTGACCGTCCATGGTTTGGTGCCGAGTGTGACCGCGAGACGCGATTAAACACAAGGCGTACCTGGCATGGGTCGACGCCCGTGTGCGCAAGGCAGGGGACGTGACTCAGATGAAGCGAGCCTTCAACAGGGCTGCCAAGTCCTGCAAAAAGGCGATGCGAAGGGCACGGTTTGACCACATTAGCAGGATCGGGGACGAATTTGCTTCACACCCCGCAGGTGGCAGGCGTTTTGGTCCCTGGCTAAATCGGTTGAATCAAACGTCTGTCGCCCCTCACTACCACCAATGCTGAGACCCGACGGGTCGCTAGCCCACTTCGCTGAGGACAAGGCAAACTTGTTTGGCTCCCTCTGAATACTGATGGCGCGCGGCCCCCTCCTTCTGCTATTCGATGTGAGACGAGTATGTCGGACATTCGCATCCATCAGAGAGAGGTCTGTAGGGTGCTGCGTAACCTTGACGTGAACAAGGCTATTGGCCCGGACGGGATACCAGCAATTGTACTTAAAACTTATGCGTCTGAATTGTCTCCGATCTTGACACGCCTATATCGCCTTTCGATGGTGACTGGAAAAGTGCCGAAGGCTTGGAAGCAAGCTAACGTTCAACCCGTGCCCAAGAAGGGTAGTCGAGCTGACCCGGCCAACTATAGACCCATATCAGTAACGTCCATCCTCTGTAAGAGTATGGAGCGTGTATTGAATAATAAGCTCCTGGCATACCTAGAAGACAACGACCTCCTTAGTGACCGCCAATACGGCTTCCGCCGAAACCGGTCAACTGGGGACCTTCTAGCGTATGCCATCCACATCTGGAGTGAGGCCATGGAGAAGCACGGGGAGGCACTTGCTGTCTCCCTTGACATATCGAAGGCCTTTGACAGGGTCTGGCACGAGAGCCTTATTGGTAAGCTTCCTTCCTTCGGTCTGTCGATGGCTGCTCGTCCGGTCAGTTAGGTATCAACGCCGGAGTCCCTCAGGGGTCAGTGCTCTCGGCAACATTGTTCTTGCTGCACATTAATGACCTGCTAAAACCCGGAACCTTTGGGTATGCAGACGACAGCACTGTTGCTGAGAGATATGTATCTGGCGCACGGGCTACCGGGCCTCAAGTCCGGTCTCTTCGGGAGGCCATGGTTGAGCGCTTGAACCGCGATGTCTTTGGAGGCAGTCTCCGAATGGAGCAATGCCAATCTAGTCAGTTTCAATGCTGCTAAGACCCAGGCGTGTCGTTTTTCCGCAAAAAAGAGCCAATTCCACCCGGCTCCATTTTTCCGTGGTGTAACCGTGCCGATAACGTACCATCTCGACCTGCTTGGTGTTACGTTGACATCGACCCTCAATTTTGGTCCATTCATTGAGGCAAAGGCTCAATTGGCTGCAAAAAAGTTGGGGATCCTTGCGAAGGTGAGACGGTACTTCACGCCTGAACAGCTGCTCAACTTGTATAAAGCGCAAGTTCGGTCATGCATGGAGTACTGCTCTCACCTCTGGGACGGATGTACGGATGTACATGTACCAACTTGATGCACTGAGTCGATTGACAGACGGGCCAAGAGACTTATCGGCAACGATGCGCTGGTCAACTCAAAGCTCCAGAGCCTTGAACACCGACGACGAGTTGCCAGCCTGTCGGTTTTCTATCGGTTACATTTCGGAGAGTGTGCGATGGAACTGCACAATTTGATTCCGCCTAGCCCTTTCCATCATCGGACTACAAGACGTACGGCAATGCGCCATCAGTACATGGTGGATATCCCACCCATACGCACAAAGCGTTTTGAAAATACTTTCATTGTGCGTACAGCTAAGGAGTGGCATTCCCTGCCGGCGTCTTTGTTTCCTGATAGCTACAACCTAGGGGTCTTCAAGTCAAGAGTGAATAGGTTGCTTCTAAGCAAGCGTCCTTCAGTTTCGACCACATCATTACTTAACATCAGGCGATATAGTGGTCAAACGCGAGCCTATAACAAATAAATAAAAATAAAATAAAATGCACTTTGTAAACTGACCGCGACTTATGTCTATGTATGGGGACTACAGTTTGCCAACGGCAAAGTTAATTTTGTCCCTCAATTCTGTTTATCTTATCGTTGAGCACTGTTCGGTGCCCTCATAGTATATGAACTTCAGTTATAGCTGTTTGTACGGAACCCTCAGTGCGCGAGTCCGACTCGCACTGGCCAAGTTTTTTTTTGATACATATCAAAAATACTAAGTTCCTTGCTCCAAAACTTGCCATTCCACCAATTCGCACCAAGCGCTTCCAAACTTCCTTCATAATGTGCACAGCGAATAAATGGAAATCACTACCTGCGTCTGTGTTTCCGAACGCATTTAACCCGAATCTCTTCAAAGTTAGAGTGAACAGGCTTCTTCTGGGTAAGCTGAATCAATCGTCGACTCTGTCTCTGTCACCTCTGACCTAGACTAGAGTCAAAAGCAAAAACATCACAAATAAAAATGTAATAAAAATTACGGTGCAGTTAAAAAAAAGCAGATAACTTTTCACGTTTCGACTCTTCACGTGACCAGAGGGCTGGGCTTTTCCTTGGCCAGAGAATCAGCATTGCCATCCAACGTGGCAATGCTGCCAGCGTTCTGAGAACTTTTCACGTTGATAGCGATGTGGACGATTTTTTGACGCCCTATGACTCCTGCTCTTTTAGACGCGTCCGTAGTTTTATTTAAAATGTATATATAGATAGTTATTGTTAATTGAGTATTTTATACTATGTAAATGTCAAATGTTCTTGTATATTTAAATTTGTTTTTTTTTTCAGTACACTGCAAGGCGCATTATGTACCGTAATCATCTATGAAACTATGGACTTCAATAAAGTCCGGCCTAGTATAATCAAAGAATTAATCATTTTAATTAAAATAAATAAATACTTGAAATCGCTCCACTTCTTGTTTTATTTATTTATCGAGTACTAAAACAACACAAGGCGACAAAGAGGTGCGTGTACCTCATCGTACTCCGAACAATAAATGCATTATTGATACTACATTAGGAATAGTTAGGAGACGCACAGTGCATTGTATTATGTAGGTACATGAAAAGATATTACCTACTCTGGGCGGTCTATTTGCAAAAGGTTTTTTTTTGTTTCTAATGTTGACACTGGAATTTTTAGGCTCCTTGATCCCTTGTTACACTGCCAGTGAGCTGCCTGGCTTCTTTTTACCCGACTTATATATCAGTCGGTTATTGTTCAGTGTTACAACTCATCTTTAAAAATGAAACGATATTTCATACAAAAAGTATGGCGAACGTAACCCATGCAACAAATTTTTTACTGTACCTACTTATTGTATTTTCTCGGCACTGGACTTACTAGGCTCGTTGCAACTTGCAAGCCATGGTGCAAACTTTTCCGATGGTTTTTTTACTGCACCTACTTATTGTATTTTCTCGGCACTGGACTTATTAGGCTCGTTGCAACTTGCAAGCCATGGTGCAAACTTTTCCGATGGTTTTTTTCTCAGCTCTTGAATAGACTAGCTTCTGCCAGCGGCTTCGCTCGCGTGCAAAGTGTTTTCTTATCCCAAGGGAACATAGGTACCTACTACTGAGAGAAAAAGTTGCATAATTATATGCTATTCCAGACTATAATCTATCTCTTTGTCAGTTCAGCCGTTCTGTCATGATTGAACAAACATCTATAAATCCAAACTTTCGCATTTATATTACTACTAGCTGTCCCACGCGGCTTCGCTCCCGTCAACTGGCTACGTACCTACCCTACCCTACACCTACCCTACACCTCCCCTACACCTACCCTACCTACCCTACATACATCCAGTGTACAGAGTGCACATCGACCGCATCGAACGAGTTCAAAAACATTTCACCAGATACCTTCGATACAAAGATCACAGCTGCCCATACAGGGCTGACTACCCGCAGCGACTGACTCATTTTGGTTGGCATTCGCTCGAACAGCGTCGCATTTTAGCTGATGTTACTACTGTTAGCATAATTCTAAAAGGTCAGATATCCTCACCCCAACTTCTTGCTAATCTTTTCCTTAGTGTTCCCCGCCAATGCCCAGTCAGATCAGTACGTAAACTCGAAACGTTTGCTGTCAAATCTTCTCGCACAAATCTTGGTCGGTCAGCTCCTTTGAACCGAATTATGGCAATCTGTAATAGGGTTATTTCCGATGATACCGGGATTGACATATTTTGCGACAGTTTAGCAAAGCTCAGGTTGAAACTGTTAGAGACTGATTTGTGGTCAACTCCTCCTCACTGATAATTTTACAAAATAAAATAAAATACAATAATCTAGTCAAGTTGTCAATAATGTACTAAAATTTCCTAAATTATAATTAAATCTATTATTAAATATTATCTATTTTTTATGCAATGTTTTTCCATTTTTAAATATTTTATAAATTTTTTTTGAATCAAATGTTTTTATAATTTTTTAATATAATCCATATTTAATTAAGTTTCATGTTTGTTCTTATTAATTTATCAGTCTTAAATTTAATGTATTAACCTAAAATCTTATTGTATATGTTGTGTTCACCTATAAGTGACATGTTTGCACAGAATGATGTATTATGTATAATTATATGTAAGAATATTTGTAAACGTGTCGTTGGTGTTCCTATCAATAAATAAATAAATACATGATTGCATAACTGAAACCGTTTACGTAGCGCACGCAACGGAAGCCCTCAAAAAGTAATATTCTTGCCCGTTTTTGCAACATTTTTCATTTATGCTCCGCTCCTATTGGTTGTAGCGTGATGTTATATAGCCTATAGCACTCAGGAATAATGTAGCTTTCTAACAGTGAGAATTTTTTTAGAATTGGATCATTAGTTCCAGAGATTACCCCCTACATACAAACTTACAAATTTTACCTCTTTATAATATTATTAGTATATTAGTATAGACTACTATTAGTAGGATTTGAGAGTTGTAAAAAATCAGGCAAGTAAGTTTTTTTTTGTTACAATACTTACATGGCTGACCGACTCTCGTAAGTCCAAACTCAAGGATTGCCAAAGGGCGATGGAGCGTAGCGTATTTGGTATTAAGCTCGGCGAAAATGGGATTGAGAGGGTCATAATTGTAGAATGCATAGGGATAGATGGACCAGATTCGACACGAAGTGGGAGCCGGAGGAAGGGCGTCGTCGCCGTGGGAGCCTAGGAAACACCGACTGACGACTTAGAACCGTTTGCGGGAGATTTTCAGAAGAACGAAAACAACCGGAAAGTGTGGCAGGCTATGAGGGAGACTGGGAGAGCTTTGCCCAGCAGTGGGACAATAGAGGTTGAACAAAAAAAATGTCACGCCTCCTCGTATAGAGTTGCCATCTAGTTTTTGAGCTCACTTAGGTCAGTCTTTTTATATTAGGTATTTATAGGCTCGCGTTTGACAACTATCTCACCTGATGGTAAGCTATGATGTGGTCGACGATGGAGCAAGCTTACCTAGAAATAACCTATTCATACTGAATTATTAACCCCCAGTTATCAGGCAACACCAGACTCTGGCAGGGAATTCCACTCCTTAGCTGTACCCACAATGAAAGTAGTCCCAGAATGTTTAGTGCGTATCTTCCGTATTATTACATTACTCTTTAACTGAATCTGTAACTGAATGTGCTTTGCATAGACTGCTCCCCAATCTCGGAGGCTGAAATAGACTAGACCGTCAGCTGTCCGACGCTACAGGACTTAAATCAACAGCCTGCAGCAGAAAATGGTTATTTGCATAGCACTGGCTGAAAAGAGCGGAGCACATCTCCTACAGGCACATTCAGGTACTGATCGGGCACAGTTTCTTCGGTGAGTACCTGAATAGGATTGGGTGAGAGGCCACGGTAAATTGCCATCATTGTAGACGCAACTTGGATGGAGGAGTGCCTTCTTGGGCCTTTAAGCGGTGGGTCTTAGTCGCCAAGATCGGGCGAGACCTGTCTCTACCAGTATCAGTGAGGAATATGCTGTTGGGGACAGAATACTAGAGTGGAATCGTGAGAAGGCCAATTCCACTAGGAGAAAAAGGGATCGTGGAGGCAACCACCTCGATGAAGACACGCTAAAACCGCCTGTATCATTTAAGGCAGGTGGAACTCCGGGGTTTCGGGCGCTCGGAGTGGGGTCTCTGTCCGTCCACCGAGTGACCTTAGGAAAGAAATTGGCACAGTGATCACGTGCTGCCGTGCACAGCGAAGCTCAAGGGAGACTCCTTTATAGTCTCCCCAAGGATGTGGTATTTAAAGAAGTGTTGATGGTTATCACCGGTTTGGTTTTAATGAGGTAAAAATACCACACAGCCTGTTTTTTTCCACAAAAATATGGGCATGCCCAGCAAACTATTATAGACATTGTCAAAGTATTCCCCTCACTGGCCACCATTATAATAAAGCTCGGCTTTTTAAATGGCCGAACTTCTTTCACTCATCTCTATTTATTTAACGCCATGGTTAGTCTTTGTTTTATTGTAATGTTAGCAAATCCAGTTTCGAAATTTCGAATTTAGTGGTGTCAATTTCGAAATTTATAAAATCATGCAAATATGGACCAAAATTTCGAAATGTATGCCCTAGTTCGAACACGATACTTCGATCACTCTTCGATCCTTTGGTCTTATCATTCTCATATTTTTTTTGCATTCGTAGACAAAACGTTGACCTATTCAATTGAAAAATACGTTTATAAGACAGCGTGATCTCTTCGCTTGCTCTTATATCCTGTATGAAAGGTAAAAAGAATATCTGTTGCATGCTCAAACCTACTAGCGATTGAAACTTACAATTATTGTAGATTGTACAACTTACCATCAAACCAATACTCCGAGCGAAAAGAGGTTACATTTAAAAACAAACTAGAAAAATTCAAATAGAAAAACATTTATTTTATACCAACAAATAATCCATGAACTCAAAATGTTCGTAGCAATTGGTATTTCAAAGGAATTTTATTAATGATTCACATTACATACTTATTGCTTTATTTATGTTTAGATATCTATTCAGGGCAGAGCTTGTAAGTTTATGTTGTCTATCTCCTTTCACTATTATTCAATTCAAGTTTTATTTTTCTTTCGTGCAATTAGCCCCTTGCAGCTTTTCTTTCATAATATCTTTTTAGAGCTTCTTCAAAAACTACTCCAACAGTTCTCTTCTTCCAAATATCAATTTTTTCTTTAGGTTCTTCGATAACTTTTTTACTTTCATTCTTTGATTCTTTTTTATCGTGTTTAAGCTTTCTGTCATTTTCAGATGGACTATCTTCGCTCTTATTTTTGGGTGGTTTTATATCTTCATTTTGATCAGTCTTATCTTCGTCACTTGACTCGTCTATTGAAAAGTCGGAGTCGGCATCAATATTATCTTGCTTATACTTTTTAGCTATTCTGATATCGTCTAGATTTACGCGATTAATTTCTTCATCAGAGTCCTCTATTTCCCCTTCAGATAAACATGACTTGTCTGATGATTTTCTCTTCCTATAATTTCTTTTCTTTTGTGAATCAACGGACTCAGATGTCGGTTTTTTAGATGATTCAACGTTCTCATTGTCTTTTGGCAATTCACGTTTTATTACCTCATCCTCTTTTCCTAACTTCTGTTCATACAGGTGACGGTAGAAACCACCTATGGAAAAAGGAAAATTCTTTAATATATTTCTGATACATTTATACATTCACACTGAAGGTTAAGCTCAAACCGTTATGTAACGTGACACTACGCACACTTTTTGATAGATAGCGATACATCATCATCATCTTCCTGCCCTTGTCCCATGTTACTTGGGGTCGGCGCAACACGTTTATTTCTTCCATACCGTCCTGTCCCCCGTCACGCCATCACTGACTCCCTTTTCTTTCATATCACTCCTCACACAGTCCGTCCATCTTTTCTATGGCCGTCCCCTCCCTCTCCATCCATCCACATTTATATTCATAACTCTTTTAGTAACATGCGTTTCATCCCTCCTCATCAGATGACCATACCAGGTAGGATAGATAGCGATACAATATAAACCATTATGTACTACACAAAAGTTACACATATACTCATTTCAGTGCGAGATTTCGAATAAACCGTCGCGTTACATGCAACTCGAGGCGTAGCGTGACGCAGCGATGCTTTTTAGGTTCCCGGCAAAATAAAAAGTTGGGTCAATGGGGATGTGAACGCAAAGCTGAGCGCAGATGTCACTGGCGGCGCAATGGCTGCTGTCAAATCAATTTTGTATTTTTTTGTATTTAAACCGGTCTACCATCGTTATTCTAGACTCGTGGTAGGAAAATTTACAAAAAATGAGAGAACATTACTTTAATGTGTTGGAATTCTTTACGTTTTAGGTTAGAAGTTTTATTTTATTTTCGACAATCAAAGCTCTCAAGCTTTTCAATACGTTAATAGCTCCACTATATCGCTCGCTAAGATCTCTCTCTGTTCTCTATCGCTGAACATAATCAAAGTTACTTTGACAGGTACGTAACATAACCTATAAATATGTATAGCCTATACCCGGTTTTTTAAGCGTTGTATGTTTGGGCAACAAATGAATACCGGATTTGGTGCATCCTGGTACAGCACACAGAGGCATATTTCGAGAAAATAAAAAATGTTTGGATTTGACAGATTTCAATAGCCATAGCGATGATGCGCCACCTATCGTGAAAAAATGGCTGTTTACATCCCCATTGGAAGAGTTTTTTGTCATTAATATAAAAAATTAGCCAAAAATCAGTCATGTTGAAGTTAATAAGTTAGGCTATGCTAGTATTATCTAGTTTTATGTTATCTGTGGTTAGGCTTTTTAATCTATAATTTAATATTTAAAGTCCAAAAGGTGCAGATTGTGGGTTTTTCTGTTTTGTACACCTACTACAAGAGTAATATTATTACTTGAGAATAAATAAACTATTTTTTTATTTTCCTTTTTGTGTCGAGTAGGTACCTAATAATGGCGAGTGTTCGACTAGTCACTATATGGAATGGCGATTAATAGGTATTCGACTATTCGCAATAACAACTATTCGCGGCATCTCTAGTACGAGGGGTCGAAGCCGACTTGCAAAAGCTCTTTAGACACTCTGAATAGAAAGGAGCATCTACCGACGACTGTCCCTGTATGCACCATGCAAAGGCACCCAAGGACAACCCCTATTTGGTATGGGACTGTTGCAGTACCATATCATGGAAACAAAAGATATTTGGCTATGGGTTTGGATGGTTATAGTGCATTGATCAGAGCTATGGAAGGTTTATGGGCCCGTGCCTAATCACTGCTACGTTACACGGCTCTAAAATAGCCAGGGGGGGCTTGCAAAGTTAATAAATGAGCCCCCAAAAACTGTCACTAACACCCATAGACATATAAAATAGTATGGACTGGAAATATCTACAAAAAACACGTGCCTACCTAAACCTTAAAATGGCACTTAAAATGGCTGCCGATGCTATGGTTGTGTTAATCACGGAACACACACATTAATAATACAAAAAGTAAACAACCATTTGACAGCAGGACTACCACGAACACAAACACACAATTCGTCACATAATATGGCGAATATGGCACGTACCTACCTACAACTCACTACTTCATAACAAAATGTCGCCATAATGAGCAACAACTGAAATATTGTTGTCTCTTTTGTCAAATACGATTACTACATTAGAAAGAATGAAACAAAACGATGTTTAACATTCTGTATCGTATTTCACTCATATTTGTATAAGCTTACCTATGTATGTATAGAACATCGCGGCGCCTCCATATTTTTCCTAGCTCAATGCTAACACCACACAGACTAGGTATTAAGTGATATATATAGCCAAGGCGGCTAACATAGCTAAAGGACTGTGTTTGCAATAAGTTACAATTTAATGTAATATTTACCTAAATCCTTCTGTTTCGTAACATCTCCAATATTTTCTAAATACTCCTCACGCTTTTCCTTTTCTTCTTCTAAACGCATTTCTTCCAATTTCTTTTTATAAGCAGATGTCACAAACACTTCTTTATCCTGGAACTCATCACCTTCCTCTTCCCTTTCCTTTTGTACCTATAAATATTAAACAAAAAAATAGGATAAAAAAGAAACTACCTACCCAAGATCCCTTAGATAATGATTATTAATATTCAACAACATTGCACATAGACTAACACAAAAGCCAGCTGGCATCAATGCAAATCTTGCTACCAGGTATTATAAATGCGAAAGTTCCGAACCACAGATATAAATCTAACTAGATGACGAGATATAGATACTTCGCGTGTCAAAAAAGGGAGTAAAAGTACGATCAATAATCGTATTTTGAGCTGTTTCATTTAGTATTATCGGTACCGAAATCTAGAAAAATGCCTAATTATGCCATATTGAGCTGTAAATATTTTCTTTCATTGGTAAGTAAACTTGTTCTTATATTGTTTGTAAAAAGGTGGCACACTTAATTTTCATACAGATGGAGAGACTCGTGTTATCTAGATATATTTATGTCTGTGTTCAGAACGGATCTGGATGAAATTTGACACAGACTAAGGGTGACTACACATTATGCGGTTAACCGGAACGCAACCGCAATCAAAGATATGTACGAAAAATTTTTTTTTTATCCGCAATGCAATGCGGCTGCTGCCGGACGGTTGACCGCGTTCCGGTTAGCCGCATAGTGCATAGGAGGTCATAGATTATAATGTTGAATAGCCATATAGGTTAATTTTTTTCATATTTTTATATAATATAAATGAAAGCCAACGGGCGGTATCCTTGCAAAGACGCATGTTACAACATTTTTGGAAAAGATTTTTATTGAAAGTTATCCTGTACTTTGATGCAGTTTATGAAGACTCTCACAGGGATTATTTTTTTTTGCCTCCCATCCTCTAAGAGGAAGAATCCTTCCCTACTTTTTAGAATACCGAAATACATAGTAAGGTTAAAAAAACCGGCCAAGTGCGAGTCGGCCACGCGCACAAGGGTTCCGTACTATTATAGCAAAAAACGGCAAAAAAAAAAACACGTTTGTTGTATGGGAGCCCCACTTAAATATTTATTTTATGCTGTTTTTAGTATTTTTTGTTATAGCAGCAACAGAAATGCATCATCTGTGAAAATTTCAACTTAGCTATGATGGTTCATGAGATACAGCCTGGTGACAGAGGGACAGACAGACTGATAGACCGCGGAGTCTTAGTAATAGGGTCCTGTTTTTACCCTTTGGGTACGGAACCCTAAAAAACTGTAATTGCCTACATAGTTGGTTTCCAAATTCCAAATTATACTTTAAAAAATTTGAAACCCTACTTTAATGCCAATTTTACAGGTATTTAGCTTATAACTTACTTGTCTCTCAATACGGCGCTCATTCTCAATTTTTCGTTTGTTAGCAGCCTTCATTAAATTTTCTATATACTGTGGTTTTTTTTCTTCTTTTGTCTTGACCTTCACCTTTTCCTTTTTACTAGCCATTTCTTCATATATTTCATCATACTGATAAACTGTGGGATCTTCCGTCATTGCTTTTTCTTGTGCTACTTTGGCCTGTAAGGTACAAATTTGGATTTGGATCAATGAAACCTCTTAAAATTATTAGGAGAAGTTTTTCCATTTTCATTGGTGGCATGAAATGTCAGGTCTAAGCCACTGGGCCACCACAACTCCTGACTTTTGACTCAACGATATAATATATTTTTTCAAAATGAACTAAAGCTGCATCCAATCATTTTTTGAAAAGTCAGTTGCCTAAACCATGAATTGAACAGATTGAAATGTGAAAAACTTATATAAGAGTGCCTTTAAAAAAAAATTGTCCCTTTGAATTCATAGGATTTTAATTTTTATCATTAAAATACTCTATTTTCATGCAGTTTAAAAAGTTGTGAAAATGAATTTTTTTTTCTTTGAGGTAATGTTGATGCTACTTGGTAGCATCAACACTTTAGATACTCTCTTCAACTTTCCACTCTGCTTACTCATGTGGTAACATGTTGTCGTATCTGAAACATCCAACCTTGGGCTTGTGGACCTTTTGAAGGCATATGAGGGGCAAGCCAACTCTATTATTATAGACTACAGATATTATTATTTCGTCACAAGTATGATAAATTATGAGTTTCAAATACCTGTCTTGTCGTAATATCACTAGGCCGAAGTAGCACGGGTTTTTTCTTGGATTCGTCTTCTGATTCAGAATCATTTCCAAAAACATTCCTCGATGCTTGAAATGTCGGTTTTTGTTTACCCTTATCAGATAATATAAGACCATATCTGAAACACAACATACACTTGGTTTACGAATTTTCTCCAAGTTGTAGCAACAAAGTATTTAGCCAAACTTAATTTTATTAATGTTGTTGTGGGCGACAACATTTACAAATTCACATATTAAGATTTAAGTTATATACGCACTTTTTATTAGACATTTTGTCCAAGGGTCTAAGTATTATCTTCACAGTCCTTGCTCCTTTCCTTCTTTACCTACAAGCTATTAGAAATTTATAATAACTAAAAATTGGAGCATGGACCATGGAGGTGTTTATTTATTTGACAGGACGTAATGACGTAACGTTGATGTGACGTGACGTTTATTTTTTTTTGTGTCTATACAACTGGCTTGGTTACAAGACCTTTAAGCCAAGTCTTTTAAAGAAAAGTCTTAATTTGAATAGGTTTTTGGTTTGACGCTGCCTGGTTACAACCCTGGCCCGAATGGGCTACCGCGTTTGAATTCCCCGCTAGTCACTACTCACTGGTGTGGCGTAAGTTCTCCGGACAAACAGTCTTGTAATTTTGTGAATTTTTGCCAAATATGGCAGATTAAGATAGGTAAATGAGTTACCAACCACTGCTATAATAGCATTATATTTCGGGACATGTAATTCTGCTTTTTTTTTTTTAAAAAAAAGGGGCTGCTCTAAACTGATTTAATGTTTAGTCGCATTAGAAATGATTTTAATTTAAAATTTGCTTCCGTGCGCGTTGTTACAACTTTTAACAGCCATATTTATGGACCTTACTCCAGTGGCGCCAATAGGGAACATTACTGCCAATTGCTCCCGCCAGATGGCGCTTGACGGCTTTGAGAAATTGAGTAAAAAAAAACATAACAACATGGCGTCTACTACTGTTTGTGGTTACCGAACCCCTTTTTTACTGTTTTTAAGATAACTTGTGTTCAAAAACCAAATAATAATATTGGGGAAGTTAGTTAGCTTCATTTTTCTTTCACTTTTTGTTTTATATTTTGTATACATAAACTGCGAAATTTTGTCGCTGGACATTGACAGTTTGGTTTTTTTTTAGGGATGTGTCCGATATATCTAAACGTAACTTATATCGGACATGTGTTAGATATCATATCATATCGATATCAAAATAACCGATATTACAAAAGCTGTATCTAATAAAAACCGTACCAGCGTGTGAGAACGAATAATTCCAAATTTTAAACCGTAACAATGCGAAAACGTACGAACTACGAACAAAACGCAAACTTCACAAACGTTAGGAACCATATGCGCTACCTATCTTTCTAAGTATTATTTCGTGTTCGTTGTTAGTTTGCTCATCTAAATAACATTTTAACTTTTGCAAACTGTACTTCTGATATCGATATCTGAAAACCGTTTTCGATATCGATATGAAAACACATGCATTTGCGTAAAAAACCGAAAACGCCCTTCTCTAGTTTGTTTACGCAGAAACCTGTGGCGCTATCTGAGCGCAGCTTTGAGGATAGTTCCCTATTGGTGGGCCCGAATATGGACTATGGACGTCTTCATTGATAGAATGCCATATCAAAAAATTCCACCACATCATATAAAATTTATATTAAATATTTCTTATTTATTAAGAAATACTTTAATGTGTTGTATAAAAACATTTGTAATACGGAAAAAAAATGTAATCATAAATGTATTTAAGTTTATTACACCCAACCCGAAAGGGCGGTAAGTAGGTACGGTACGGTAGGTAGTATAATATGAATAGAAATTAATTAAAAATATTGATGTAATAAAAACGACTTGATATATAATATTATTATTTACCGTGTTAAACGTGCTATAAAGGCGGAAACACATTTGCGTGGCGTGTCGTGGCGCGCCACGCCAGATGCCTATCGGTATCATACATTTAGTATGGTTAGAGGCACATTTGAGTATCGTGGCGCAGCGTGGCGCGCTCTGGCGTGGCGCGGACTGCCCGCGACCGATTGCGCCATAGCCCCCACCACCGCTCTGGCGCGACACGACACGCCAGGCAAATGTGTTTCTACACCGCGTGGCTCGTGGCGCGCCATTCAACGACGCGAACTCGTAGCGAACGCATGTATGCTGCGTATTGAAAATGACGGACGAGCTTATTGAACTTGTACGTCAATGTACAGTTTTGTATGACACAAAGTCTAGGGAGTATAAAGATATTGATAAGTACCCTAATTGTATAAGTTCAAAGAATAGAGCAAGGTACGCACTCCTTGCATTCATATATTCAAAAATCCGTCTACTCGACTGTCAGCGACGAAACCCCGTCTACAAGCTGATTAGAAAGAAAGAGAAAAGAAGAAAGAAAAATATTTAATTGCCACAAAACGACATACAAACATAACATTTCATGAACAAGAACAGTGGTTACAGATTTAAAACAACGAAGTTTAGGCAATACCTACTCGTGCAAGTACCTTAAGCACATATGTAAAGTACATAAAACTGTATATAAAGTGTTAGTTAAGTACATCTGATAAGATTTCAAATAGTAAGTAAGATAACTAAACAGATTGTAAGCAAATGACGAAGTACTTAGTAAGTGATAATTATTTCTTGTTAGACACTAATTAGATTGTTGTATTTGTTTTGTTGTATGTCTAACTAGCATGTACAATCATATAGAATACTAATTTGTATATTAAAAGTTGATATAGATAGTTTTTTAAAGAATTGATAAGAGATATCATACATGTTAATAATTACGCGAGTAACTTGAAAACGTGATTTTTAGTTTGTGGAGATTTTTTGATAAGGTTAGTATTAAATGAAAGGTCTTGGTCTAAAACCATTTGATCCGTTTGAATCATGTTAATCGGTCCACACTTTTCCGAGATAATCGCATATCATTATAATCAAAATGTAAATAAACCGATTTTTTATGTTTTTGTTCTAGAAACTTTTTAATTTGAAATTGCCATTCCTTCTTTTTTTGATTTGTCTCTAAAGGAGTTTCATTGCTAGGAGAAATTCATTTATTTATTAACCTTTCATGCAACATAAAGGTACATAGGCAGACTTAAAGTCTAAGGTATTCTCTACCAGTCAACCAAGGTGGTGGAAGGGTGATGGAGATATAACATGGCACGTGCATAGAAATAAATTGAAGGTCTTCATCGAAATCATCATCCGAATTCGAAGTTATTATTATATACGTCTACACGTTGCAAAGGTTCGATGTATACTAATTCAAAAATAGCGCCAGAGCGCGCCACGACAAGCCAGCTTAGTGTGCACACTCAGCGCCATGCCAGTATGCGCCACGCCACGCCACGCAAATGTGTTTCCGCCTTAACATTATTGACATAATTTTATCTAAGTTTAACCCATCTATGTATCCAAGTCTCCAAATGAAAGTCTTGTATCGGTGGTCTGTGGTCATGAATAAAAATTATTTTTAAAGAAAAAAATGGATATTACATAAACAAGGATATAAGGAAATTAAAAGAAACATGAAGAATTTAGACCTAAGACTAGGCTATCTTGCCTTACATATTTAATAACTATGTAATAATAAAACAAAAGAACAGGCTGTATGGGCTAGATCCCTTTGCCTGCCCGAAAGGGAAAAGAAGTATAAAAAAAAAAGGGAGAGTTTTTGGCGGGATTTTTTCGAGTGAACTTCAGCGGCTGTTAATATTATTTGCAAATTGATTCCTAGTGGATATTGTGATATCTAGTGGATATTGTGATATAAAAGTGGTGTAGTTTTGTGTCTCAACTGTCTACGCAACTGGACAATATGTGAAATCATTGACAGAAGCGATCTCGGTGTAATGGCGCGGAGAATTTTATTGTAGTATTGACTACCTCCGCAAAGCTTACTGGGAAGGCTGACTCGATACAATTTGCTGCCAAATACTCCAAAAAACATTAGAATACGTTACTTCCGCATTCTAATGCATACTAAAGAATTCAAGAAAAATACTGATGACTAGGCAGCATGGTCCAGACCTTAGCCTGTTCCGTAAGGAACGAACAAAAAAAAAAAAAAAGATAAAAACTCACTTTGAGTTTGAACCAGCGTTGCCAGAACGTAACTTTTGTTACATTTTACGTAACTTTTGACCTTCTCATGTAACCTCCATGTAACACGACACAAAATGTAACTTTTACGTAACTTTTAGGATTTACTAAAAATATCGAAATATTTTCCAGCAAACAAAAAATAATCGTGAAACGGAACGCATCTAAGGAAGTTTTCATTCGTCGTGTTGTCGCACCTGATTTTGTGACACACAAATTGACGTATTGCTTATTCACTCACTCACGTATATTTTTAAATCTTCCATCCCGCTTACACCGGCGAGCAAGTGAGCGTATTAGGCTTAGCACGCACTGCGTTTTTTGTTCGCGCGAATTTTTCTTCCTATTCTGCGACCTATGGAGTTGCATGAAGCTGCACGCATTGCGGTTAAAATTCACGCGGCAATAATACCGCAAGAAATCCGTGTTTTGCCACAGAATTCACCGCACCACGGCGCAGATTAAATTCGCGCGAACGTTTTGAACTCTTTGAACAGGTAGAAAGATACAAAAATCACGAGGAATTTTATCAGCAGTGTGTGTTAGTTAGATAGTCGCGGACAAAAAATTCATGCGAATTAAAATCGCAATGCGTGTTAAAACTTAGTTTCATTTGCCACATAAAATAAGGTGATGTAACTTTTCTCATGAAAATGTAACTTTTTGGGATGTATCATGTAACATTTGACTATCTGTCACTGGCAACACTGGTTTGAACTGTCAAAATAGTTGCACTTTGTTTTGATCCGAAAAAAAATCGTAATCGTAGTAAATTTTGGCAGAATTGTGGAATGTGGTCTCTTCCCAAGAGTTAAACAATATTGTTGGTCAGTGGGTCGTCTTAGGGGCGGTGTTATATTATTTTCAAGAGTTGAATGCCCTTTGCTTTGAAATGGAATCAAACCGCAAACTAAATAAACCAAAGGCTAATAAATTTCCTGAAACTCCTTTTGCGTTTTATATCAAACTATATTGTAAGCAAAAGCGCTCAACTGAAACCAAGGTGCGATATTTTTTTTAATATTCTTGAGGTAAATAGTGTTCTGAACAACCTTCGGTCAATGGGTCGCCGTGCATGAGGTATAGGAAAGCAGCAACAATAACACTAGGCACAATAATACTTACCTACATTAAATGAGAATTTAATTTAGGTAAGTATTAAAGAAAAGCTAAGCTGGATTTTATTGATTTTAATAAAATAAAGGTTTTCTTTATGTAGCAAAGTTTTAATCAACGTCACACCTGTTTTACCTGAAATATTGAGCAGTTGTGTAGGTCCCTACATTACACTGGTAAGCAGTAGTTTTTTTTATGAAGTTTCATACCTGAATTTGTATGATTCTGCCACGCTAAATCCAAATCTGTTGCCAGTTTTTCTCTAGCAACTCTAGTTTTTGAAATATTGTTTCTCTAACCTAACATGAAAAATACTTTATTTTATAAGATTTGCTTGCATGAATCGAAACTTCAGCCTTGTTTTGAATGCTCCAGCAATAATCAGCCATCATATTTGCATTCCAATGACCCTAGTATCACTCTTCCATTGTACGTTGTTCTTCACTTAAATCGCCAAAATTTCCAAATTGCTTATTTTAAATTCGGGTAAAACCATTTGGAAATTTGGATTCACAACACAAAAATAACTTTTATGATGATTAATCGGTTCACGCCAAATCATAGGACTTTTGAACTTCAAAGTAGGTCTTTTTTACTAACCTATAAACGCAATGATGTTATGCAACTACCACATACTAAATTTGGGATCCATGGCTTCCTAAACACTTGTAATGCAGTCCCAAAGAAGTCCAAGTAGGCCTTTTTTAAAAAGTCAGATGCACTTAAACAACATTCTCGAAACATATATTCACCACAAACAGCACAAAAACTATTTGGATTGTTTAAGCAAGTTCTTCTTAATGAAGACAAATCAATTTATGGAATTTATAATTTTTTGGGCTAAAAAAATTTATTAGTAAACCGTGTAATGAAATTTTAAGAAGAACCTGTATCACAAAAACTAGATGTGTTAGAAAAAAACTGAGGGTAGATTAAATTAATTTAATGACTAAATCAGAGAACTCAAATTACTAAGAAAGTTTAGAAACTTCATAAAACTAAAATAAAAAAAATTGTTTGCTTGTGTTATCTACAAACGCAACTTGTATTTAAGTCCCATATAATCTACACTACCATTCCAACATACCGAGTTTCCTCCGTGCCTCGGAAAGCACATTAAGCCGTTGGTCCCGGCTGTTATTTGAAGATCTTTGACAGTCATTAAGGGTAGTCAGAAGCTTGAGATCAGACACTAGTCTTGCCAAGGGGTACCGTGTTACCCAGTTACTGGGTTGTGGAGGTCAGATAGGCAGTCGCTCCATGTAAAACACTGGTACTTAGCTGAATCCAGTAAGACTGGAAGCCGACCCCAATGTAGTTGGGAAAAGGCTAGGCAGATGATGATAATCTACACTACTATTATAAAGAGGAAAGATTTGATTGTTTGTTATGAATAATTTCAAAAAATAATTAACTGATATAAAAAATTCTTATACCTATAGAAAGCTACATTATTCCAGAGTGACATAAGCAATTTTTTTTTTATCCTGTAAATGGGTCCTGAAATCTAGCAATGTACTTTATAATTCCAGTATCAAAGTAATTTAATTGAAGCAACAAAATCTTGGCTATCTTTGTCTGAAGAAGAAAAACAACAAGTTTATGAAGCATACAAGGAGCAAGAACATAAATTTAAGCTGCAATGTTTTGATCAATTGAAAAATGCAGAAGCTTTTATGAAAATTAAGGATCCGATCGGGTAAAGAAAACATTCACTACTTTATACTTAAGATATAATGAAAGTAGTGGGGTAAACTATATGGTAGCCCATTAAATTCTAACTTTCTTAAGTTTTTCCAATTTGCAGGTCAGTAATTAGTTTGTGGTAGGTATTAAAAAGTTATGTGGTTACCAAAAATTATTTTATTCCTCATATTTCGTGAATATTATAATCGTTGAAATAAGTCATTTAAGCTTATAAAAGTTGTACCTATTACTCAAATAATTATTATAATATGAGATATTATTGTTACAGCAAAAAAAAACTTTTCCAATAACACACCCAAGTACTGGGATGTAAATTGTAAAAAAAAAAATGTATTGGTGTCAGCTTCCATTCCTTAAAATATTAAGAAGAATTCTTCTGGAGGTCAGATAAATAGTCCCACCATATAAAATACTGCTATTCTTCAGCATTGTTGAGAAAAGGCTAGGTAGATGATGATGGTGATACATAAGGTTCACTGAGCATTCTTGTGAAGTAAACCTGTGTATTAAGACTTTACAATAGAGATGTTTCTAGGGTAGAACAATGATAATTCTATTTAGTCCGTCAAACAGATTATCAAATAATATTGGACACAAATATTTTGTTTTACCAAATCTATATAATTGTCAAAGATAAAGCGCATAAAAGTTCAGGTGTGACTTCACTATGTTAGTAGAATTGTACTAACGGCGTGACGTCACACGATATTTCAACGCATTATATCGTCGTCTCTTTATGTTTATGTGACAAAAGAAAGATACTTGCCAATTTTTTTTTATTAATCTATCTGACGGACAAAAAACTAATTTTCAGTTAACATCCCTACTCTGTTCTGCTAATAATAAAATTGCAAATAAATAATGATTACAGTTCGAAAAATGTGGAGTTGGAGACCAGCAGTTCAGTCATAGAGGAGCCTGAAGTGCATATGATAGAAACAAGCTTACAAACAGAGACAGAACAAGACAATCTAATAGTAAATGATGAAGACATAAATTTAAGTTATGTTGGGGAATTAGTAACTGTTAAGTAAGTATTAAAATGTCGTGTGATGCCCCGTTTCTTGTAAGCGCGACTGATGACCATGGGGTCAGGACCACGTTTGGATTTCCAGGTTGCACTAAATATGATTGAATTTTTCCATTGGGAATTTATCAGTCATTTCAGTTCCCACGGGCGCTGTGGTGTACCGTGTAGTGGCCCAGTGGTAACGGCCCCGACTTACGTGTAGTAGGTTCGAACCCAAGCAGGCGCTTTACTTTGTGTAGATTATCTCATCACACTGCTCAAAAAACGGTGAAGGAAAACATCGTGAGGAAACCGGTATGTCCTAGAACTAAAAATTCGAAGACATGTGACATCCACCTACCCACACTGGTCCCGTATGGTAGATTAAAGCCCATTCCCTCTCTCACAGAGAGGAGGTCTGTATCCCTGCAGTAGGCACATAAAGAGTTTGGCAGTTAGCGGTATGGGGTTTTTATATATCAATGGTGGTATGACACCTCTGTGTCAAGAGCAGTGGTGGCCCAGTGGTAATGGCCGCGACTTACAAGATGTAGGTCGTAGGTTCGAACCCAGGCAGGCGCTTTACTTTGTGTAAATTATTACATCACCACTGCTCTCAAAAACGGTGAAGGAAAACATCGTGAGGAAACCGGCATGTCTTAGAACCAAAAATTCGAAGACATGTAGCATCCACCAAAATGCATTGGCCCTGCATGGTGGATTACGGGCCATTCCCTGTCACAGAGAGGAGGCCTGCACGCACAACGGACCAAATGCGAGTCTAGGTGCGTCCATCTATCCTATCCACCCCTGTGTCTTAAAACGAAACGCAAGCGATCAAAGAATACTGCGTCTGATCTCTCTTCATGGATCAAGTTGCAATACTTACACCCCCGGGTAAAAACGGACCTGGCAGTGGACACCACTTAACATGTAGAATACACGGTTCATGACTTGGTGTAATAGAGGAACAATTGTTTCGGCGAACCACTGAAAAGTGCTTTCCGTGAAACGTTAATTGGAGAATGTCTCGGCACCATTTTAGAATCATACAGGCAAATGCCTAACATGTAACCTGATGTTGTATATTTACAATTTAATTAATTCTTTTGATGCTGCATTTGCAGTGAGCCCGAGCATGAACAGGAGGAAGACATTAAAACTCTAAGGGAGCCAGTACAACCTACCAATGAAAAGTCGCCCAGGACGATTCTGGTAGAGCCATTGCCTCCCACATTAAAGTAAGTTTTTCTTAGTTCAATGCATGTTTTATCAAAACTGTAGATATAGTTCTCGTTAAAGTTCTGGGCCGCTCTGAAGTTGGCTTTCCGATGCGCAAGGCACGGATCGGTGCTGTTTTTGTATGAGATTTACTACTGCGCAGCCATTGTAGCCAACTTCAGGGCGGCCTAGAAGTTTGAGGAGAACTATTGTTTAAATACACTGCCACCTAGACTTGAGCTACCTACTAAGTTTCCAATGACAATTAAATTGTACGATTTTTATTTCAGGCCTTAATATTTTAGGAAATTCTCAGAGCTCTTTAGCAACCGATTAGCGGATGTGAAATTAAAATTTTCTGTAGACAATTTATCTGAACAATATTGTTTCAGGAATGGGAAAGATTTATTCTACATGCTTCATCCAGCGGGTGGGGCCGAAAGTGTATCTTGGACAACTTTACCAACATCTGAACAAAGCCAATATAGACGTGCAGTATCTCTATTAAAATCGGATTACTTAACAAAATACAAAGAATATTTAGAAAGTTTGACCTCAAGCGAATTATATAGTCACTATAATAAAACATTGTTTTAGATAGTTATCTGAAGTTTTTTTGTCACTTGTATGGCAGGCCCAAAATACAGACAACCAATCTAGCCAAGGCGCGGTGTTACGCAGTTACCGAATTGTGAGGTTCAGAACTTCAGATAGGTAGACATTTTTTTTTATTGTGGATAGGCTTGTACTTGACTTGAGCTGCATTTAATTAGACTGCAAGCCGAATCCGTCTCCGTCTCCGTATATTTGCGTCCAGGGTAGTTTACTGAAAATTAGTTTTTGTCCGTCAGGTAGATTAATAAAAAATATTGGATACGTATTTTTTCTTTTGACACGTAAACATAAAGTGACGACGATACAGTGCGTTGAAATATCGTATGACGTCACGGTGTGCTCCACTTTATACTGACAAAGTGACGTCGTAAGCCCCCACTCCTTAACTTTGATCTTTGCCAATTATTTCATTTGAATTTTTGCTTTATTAAATAATTATTTGATAAAGCAAAAAATAAGGGGCAGCATTATTTGTTCATCTCACTGACGGACTAAATAGAACACAATAAAGGAGGCGGTGTGGTGTTATACCTTGACTCGGGCTAATCTGATGTATAATATGTTAAGGTCATGGTACAGCAGAATGCAAGTACATACATGTACAAGGTATTTTCTACATGGTATTGTATAAACATTTGATCATTTCTTGTATACATAGGTACCAGCATGTACTTTAAATCAAATGTTATCATTACATAGGTAGGTACCTAATAACATTTGATTTAAAGTACATGTGCTCAATCGCAAAAAAAAAATGGCCGTAAAACTAAGATTTAAATTTATATCAGTGGGCAGATACTAAAACTATAATAAAAAAAATACCTGGCAAAATTAATTCAAAGGGGGAATTCTATTCCGTTCCTCAAATGTTTAAATATTGGCCGTTTAACTACTAAATTGAAGCAATTATTAATTTTATAAAAGCTCTGATTAGAGTACAGTAACAGATAGCGCCTACGGAACACGAAAGAGCAACCACCAATGCAAATACAAATTCAAAAACGAATACAAACTCGCGTTAGTATAGTTCTCGTCAAACTTCTTGGCCGCCCTGAAGTTGGCTACAATGGCTGCGCAGTAGTAAATCTCAAACAAGAACAGCACCGCGCCGCGCCTTGCGCATCGGAAAGCCAACTTCAGGGCGGCCAAGAAATTTGGCGATAAATATACGAAATTACGCATCGCACTGCTTACACGTCACAAGTGATTTCTCATTTTATGTTAAAAAATGTCGTCTTGTATCTTAATAATAAAAAAATGCCGTCTTGTATCTTTAGACATTGCAAAAGACGTTCACTAAAAAAAAAGATGGAATATCTTTCCACAGGTACAACTGTAACGTTGTAACTATTGTTTATTTTATAGTTTTGATTTACCCACTCAATTTTTTTTTTTTAAATTTTGGCAAGTCGCTATTTATTACAGGACAGGACAGGAAAAGAAAATGTGGTTTAAATCACCCACTTCACCACATTCGCACAGGTCGCTAGAAACGATCTGCAATCGTGCAAGATAGACTCGGGTACCTTATGACCCAACCTCATGCGAATAAGGCAACTGGAAGCAACCTTACCGAAGTTAAATTTCGAATACCATGGTTTTTTGGGAATAAGTCTGAATACGTGAATAATAATTTCCTTTGGTAACGCTGCTATCCGCCCACAACTTGCTCCAAGCTTCCCAAAGAAAGTTCATAGGCAAATTCGCCAAGTCGTGGCTAAAGTTGATGTAGGGCAACAAATCACCGCAGTCTACGGCTTCATTAGCCAGATGATCGGCTTTAACATTTCCCGTGATATTACTATGGCCAGGTATCCAAGCGAAAGAAATTTGAAGACCGAATTTTACGCATTTGTACAAAAGGCTTTTGAACATAACTATAGGAAATATTGGTTTACATTAAAGGATTTCTTTTAATGGCTTGCAATGCACTTAATTTAATATTTTACTCTAAGCTTAAGCCATCATTAAACCGGTTGCAACTGCGTTGAAGATTAGGCACGTGAATATACCTATAAACCTTGCCATAATTTCACTCATAAATGTTAATTTTACCAAATATTTAAAATAATTAATACGATATTGACTATTGCGTCATTCTTTAAAAAAAAAAATTGTTTCATCTTTTTCTATTTTTTATATTTTCGGTGTATTTCTTTCTAACTCAAAATTATACGATAACGTTGCGTTAAGAAAGTTTTATTTTTATTTTATAACGCTACAATATGTAGTACAAACACTTTAATGTGATAAATTTTAAATTGTGGACTTGATCCCGTCATCTTGATGCTCACCAAATTCCGTCCCAATGGTCCCAGCCTACCAAACATTCAATTTTCAGTCCATCTATGTGACGGATAATCTCGTCTTCACTGGTATCTTTGAGAAAGAACGACAGTGGAGAAAAATTTGCAGAATCAGCCAATGATAAATTATTTGTGTTACCGTGCGTCTGCATAATATTTTCAGCCAAAGACTTGCCTACATTTATGAAATGTTGTTCATTTCATTGACTGTTAATTGAGGAGAGGAACATTTTTTTTACAGTTCTGAAGGACAATTGTTGTTATTTTTGTTATTGGTGAAGCTTTTAATGGCATTCCACAACTTTTTTCCTTGCCAGCCATTTCTACTTGTTTTTTATCATATGATCTCTTGATCTTTTCAGAATTTGGTTACAGAAATTTCTGTAACCGAAATGCGGCACAGCAGCGGTACCCTTACGCCCAATTAGTGTTACTGGGGGACTTTAATGCCCACCACCAGAAGTGGCTCTTCCCATACCAGTGCACTGACTATGCTGGACGGGAGATGCGTAAGCTTTGCCTTGCGCTAAAGCTTACCCAGCTGACAAATTTATTTATTGTTTACGACCAAGGTACAACACACGCGTGCCCAGATACATCGGCATTGTTGTACCTTGGTCTAAATGCCATTTCTATTTATCCATAAGTATCTACTATTTAAAATATCATAAAACTATTAAAATACTATATAACTATGGCTTTGGGTATTTTTAAGAGTCCTATTAGATGCCCCATATAAAAGATATTTCATCAGCAATAGAATCATGGGTACCTACCTACTTTTCTTTAGAAACATCGTTGAATGAAAAATGTATCAAGATACAGCAGCTTCTCCTATGCAGGTATAGGGCGAATGAAATGTGAAATAAAATTTCTCTATAAAGTAAATTATATAATTTATTAGTATAGTTTATATCTTACAATTGTTCTTTCCTATTCTAAAAGATCACTACAACTTTATTATCTACTAATAACAAGTTTAATATATTATATTAGAATATAAAATGATAGAATACTACATTTCTAATGAGATGCTTGCGAATGAAGGATAAGTTAGTGCAATCCAACTATATAGTACACGTCTACTTACATAGCCGTGTAATATTTTGAACATAAAGCTAATGTCTAAAATGTATGGAGCAATGATTTCTTTTTATTTCAGGGCCATTCATAAAACAAAAACTTAATCATTCAATCTCAAAAATCATGATGCACACAGCTTCTCAGACTGTTTTTAAGCTTATTTAGTTACCCATTTATGTATTTTTACGAACTAAATAATTGTGTATATAATTCGTTAATGGCCACCGAAACAAAAGCGACCAATTTTGATTAACATGTTGGAAGTAGGCAGTAGGTGCATAAGAATGATGTAAATATTGGAAGTTATTAATCGACGGATCTATTTTCCACAAAGGAGACCAATAGCCATTCCGGCAACAAACGATGCCATAAAGACGTGAGATTCCGTAGCGCGGTAGTGTTCTCCTCCTTTAATGTTATTAACCCAGCGTTTAGCTTTAGTTTCCTTTTTCTTCAATAGGTCTTCGGCTTTATCCAGTTTACGGTCCACAAATCTCTCAACCTGTAACAAAAAAATCTTATGTACAATGGAGGTATTCACTGATGCGTATATCGTAGATTTAGGTACATTTATAATAATACCAGCCTGTACCTAACTCCCGCTGCAGGGCAAACGATATCAGCCAAGTGCGAGTCGGTCTTGCATGCGAAGAGGCGTAGGTACCATTGAAGACTCTTGCGAAATATCTGTGGTTCAACGGCAAGTACCCTATGGGTTTGCGAGTGTCGATATGTAATTTCGAAACCTTGGTACGCGAGCCCGATTCGCACTTGACTCCTCATCAAGAAGTTCTAATGAAATAAATGTACTAAAGCAGTACGTAGTTCATTGTATCAGATAAATATAACACAGATATTTAGTAGAAAATTCTACTAAATATACGTGTAATCCACCTACATAATCAGTATTTCAGAAGTTATCAAGATTGCATTACATGGCTACACAATAGTGACTTATTTTAAAGTTATCACAACTCAGGTCCCCATACAAACTGATAAATTAGTTACTGATAAGTTAATTATACTAGCTCTAAGGTAATTTTGTAACAATGAACTAATAAATTTATTCTTATTCAAAAGACCCCTAGGCACGCTGCCCGAACATATTATTCTATTGCGTCGAGGATTGAGACTGGGGACGTAATTGCCGGAACTCGAAAAAGAAAGGATAATTAGTAGTGATGCTTCGAATAGCAAGGAAAGGCGACAGGATACATTGGCACCGGAAAAAAGGTTTTGGATAAATGGCCCATTTTTCGCAGATTGTATATTTTTCAAGATCTGTAAATGCAGTAAGCAATTACTCAAAAAGATAATGGCAGTCTCCGAAGAACGTCTAAAAAAGTAAATATGGCCACAAGGTTAATTGCATACCAAGGGTTAGTCGCGTCGATTTTGAGATTCTTTTGAGGAAATTGTAGTCTGAGAGAACAGGTGTTCAAGGTTCATAAACGCTGTATAAGGGGATTTTTGTTTCGTTTGCATAATTGTTTGTTTCTAAAATCAAGTTAAAAAGTCCAATACTCCAATAAATCAATCAACTCTGCCACATCATCCAGTCTATCTCAGCCTTTTCGTCGTTGGTCCATCTCGCTGGCGGATGTCCCACATTTTGTCGCTTGTATTATAGGAATTAGGAACCTACGCAGTTTTTTCAGCTGACAAACTCGGTATGCCGTGTCGGTGACTTCAGCACTCTAATTGCGTAATATATATACTAAATGGTAGTTTCCATCATAAACGAATCCATTGCTCCCAATCGAGTACGAGTCGAAGGACAAACGTCGACATACTTCCTACTCGTAATAATCCTTACTTGACAGCGCAAAACATGCAATTAATACTATTGAACTGTCAAAATTAAAGTTTGCGATCGATTCCATTAATTTATATGCTACGAAATTAGGCTGAAGTTCTTTTCCGGATTATTCAATTCCGGATTTTATCATTCAAAGAAACTGTGGAGTTCGTTAGAGCGCGGGGACCGCCGAACGACCTTGCATTTATGCACCAATCAGACTGAGACTGTAATTGACAATTTGGAACATTACGTAAATTTACTGTTTGGCGCAGTGGTTGAGCCGAACCCGCGACACGCAGCGCAGCAGTCAATCGACTGCTGCGCTGCGTGTCGCGGGTTCGATTCGACACCCACGATACAGGAAGAATTTCCTAGTGTGGGGCAAAGAGAATAAAATAATAATAATTTTACTGGAACAATGTGTTGGCGAAGCCGCCCACAATCCACATAGTCATTTAGTATAAGTCGCCCGAGGAAGTAGTATTGTTGCGCTGAAATGAAAAAGACGTTGGGCCAGGAACTACTTTTAGGGTTCCGTACCCGAAGGTCCAAACGGAGCCCTATTGCTGTCACTCACGTGTCAGTCTGTTACACAGGTTTTACAGCCAAACGGTTAGAGCTACAGTCTTCAAATTTTTACTGTACCTATATGCAACTTGTTGACCCTAAAAAGTACAAATTGTCAAAAACTACTTTTTAAACTTCTTAGGCGCAGGCCACATTGAAATGGCGTCGGGCGCGGACATGGCACGGACGGTTTCCTATTCCATTCAAATTTCATACAAAATGCATAGGAAAAGCGTAATTTAGGACACACGGTATTAGTGTTCCACGCGCGCCTCAAACAGATGTCAGCAAAATTTACGGGGTCCGCTAGGGCCGATGCCTGTCTGGGTCGCGGATAGATTTGAAAATAGTTACCGCGGCCCTGGCTCAAGCAACTGAAGGAACACGGGTGGGATGGAACACAAAAAATAAAATTTAAAAAAAAGACACGGTACGCAGTTGCTCGGACGTGTTTATGACGCGCCATTTCGGCGCCCGCGCCTGATCAAATTGCGCTTTATTTCCATGCATTTTGTATGAAATTTGAATGGAATAGGAAGCCGCCCGTGCCAATTCCGCGCCGGACGCCATTTCTATGTGTCCTGCGCCTAAGGGGCACGGCTCTCCCATACAGCATGGAGGCGCGGAAAAAAAAATATTGGCCTACCCCGTCCAGTGGGGTATCGTTGTTTAGAGCTTGCTGAGTAAATAAATAATGAATATTTTGTTTAAAAAAAATGGACTTTTTTAACTTTCCTTATACATGTGAACTTGAAATTTGGTGATAACGTTTATTATTACGCTCGTGAATAACAGCCGCACTGGTCGATCATCAAGGTTAAGCAACGCTTGACGAGGTCGGTCCGTGGATGGGTGACCACTTCAACATACCGAGTTTCCTCCGTGCCTCGGCAAGCACGTTAAGCCGTTGGTCCCGGCTGTCATTTGAAGATCTTTGACAGTCGTTAAGGGTAGTCAGAAGCTTGAGATCTGACACCAGTCATACCAAGGGGTACCGTGCTACCCAGTTACTGGGTTGTGGAGGTCAGATAGGCAATCTCTCCAAGTAAAACACTGGTACTCTGTTTAATCCGGTTAGACTGGAAGCCAACCCCAATATAGTTGGGAAAAGGCAAGGCAGATTGATTGTTTATTAACTATCACTAATATTATTGTAAAGGTTGTTTGTTGGGATGTTGAATGAGAGATGGTATTGTTCACATAAAACTGTATATTGTTCGCCGTACAATTATAAAGAGGAAATATTTGTATTTTTTGTATGTAACGAAGAAACTTAAAATGTACTGGAACGATTTCAAAAATTCTTTCACCGTTGGGAAGCTACACTATCCCCGGGTGACATAGGCCACGGGGACGGGAACTACGCGGGTGAAACCGCGAGGCGTCCGCTAGTTACGTATATTTTACTAACAAATACCAATATTTTAATAAATTAGATTTTTCTATGAAAAAAAATTGTGAGAAAACAGATCTTCGCTAGGTGCACTGGCTTTTCAGATTCAAATTTGAGCCAAGATCCCCAGATCGGCCACCTATACTTATTACTTTTGGACCAGTGACCGACAAATTCTGATATTTGGCGACAAATTTCGACTAACTAGCTAATTAGCGACAAATTTTTAATGTTATCAAATTTTAAATCTTTGATGGTGGCGATGCCAGTGTCAGCCACACCGTGCGGCCCGCTTCGCGTCTGGCCGCCATCAGGTCCGTTTATATCTACAGACATTGAGCGTGTCAGACACGTTCCAGGGCAGACACCGACAGACACCGTTTATTTACATCTGAGCGTGCCATGTCAGACACCGTTGTCAGCGTCGGGGCAGCTCTATAAGCAGTTTATGAACAGGTTTCACAATGTTCAGACACTTCTCTGTGGAGGATTTATTCATAATTGCGGAACGTGTCTGACACGCTCAATGTCTGTAGATATAAACGGACCTTAAATTAAAATAATATTATTTTGTCAGCCACGGCACGTGTCTGGCACGCTGTGTCTGTAGATATAAACGGACTATGCGCACTGGCGATTCATGGCCGGTTTTGTTTACGGCGAGACGCCGTTGTTGTATGTATGCACGCAGAGCGGGAACCTCGGCCTTTACTAGGGCTTTGCACAGCACGTAATTATTTAGTGCTCATTTTGTGCTTCCCAAATGATTTGGATTTAGGTTTTGTGCTCCAGATGAAGGAGTGGAGCTCACTTGAAGCAAAGCTACCGCCAGCGGGGTCCTCCTAAATGTGCTAAGTCTGACATGCACTTGGTCGGTTTTTAGGCTTCCGTACCCAAAGGGTAAAAACGGGACCCTATTACTAAGACTCCGCGATCCGTCTGTCTGTCTGTCACCAGGCTGTATCTCATGAACCGTGATAGCTAGACAGTTGAAATTTTCACAGATGATGTATTTCTGTTGCCGCTTTAACAACAAATATATAAAAAAAAAAATATGTGGTTTTTTGCCGTTCTTTACGATAATGGTAAGGAACCCTTAGTGCGCGAGTCCAACTCGCACTTGGCCGGTATTTTTAAGAATACAGTACGTGTTATGTTATAAATACTAATGTTCGACGGATGAGATTTGAATTTGCAAATAGTCAGGCAATACCAATATTCTCTTTGTTTCCAACATTTCTATTAATATGATGATTAATGTGTTAGAACTGAGTTGTTTCGCATGAACCACAGGAACATGACCGCAACAAATAAACATGTTTCAGAAATATATTAATTTGTTTCAAAAACACATAGGTAGATTTTATTTATGAAACAGTGTTTATAGACAAATGTTTATCAGTGAATACGTAGCATCAATAGTTAGTAAATTGAATCACTTTGACAAGTTTTCATGTGGAAAACTACTAATACAAACCTAATAAAGAAATTAGATCTGAGTGATTATCTAGCACCCACTCACAATGCAGCTTTTCGTGCTAGTGGGTTTATGAATAATAATACTTAGTTAAGTTTACTTAATAGGGCGTTATTTATAAAAAAAAAACTGAGCTGTTTAGCAACTGCTTGACAGTGTGCAAATTTAAATTCTCTATAGAATTTTCTTATAAATAAGGGTGTTTGTTTTGATATATATGTATGATTAAATAAAGTATTACTAGATTTGTGGAACTACACTGTGCATCATCATTCATTTCTCTAAATGGCCCTGTATAAACAGGCTAAAGACAACCTTGTCCTCTAAGTTGGTAAATAAAATAGGTTTGTTTTGCACCTACGTTTATTACTTACATAATCATAATAATAAATAATCTGACGTAAGTAAATATAAAAGTAACCACTCTTTAAACTTCTTCTCTTAAAAATCCTTTAATTTATGGTCAATTCGAGTATATTGGAACAAATATAAAAATTTATATAATATTAATACAAAGTTTAAGGCTTAATCAAAAGAATCACAAAGAAGGAATACGTATATAACAAACTCACATTCTGTTAAAAATTAAATCATGATGAAGCAATACCAAAAAAAAATCCTCCAGTAAACCCTGCCGAATAATAGGTATTATTTTTGACAAACAACAATACCTGTAACAAATAAACTGCATTTGAAATATATGTATGTAGGAATGCTGATTCTCAATACTAAAATGTACTACCTATTTTGTTTATGTATAATTTTGGATGGTTCAGTTCATGAAATCACAAAGTGCAAAACTGTGACTTTTGTTATATGTGAGTGATATTTTTAAGTTTGAAGTACTTATCACATATTTATGAAATTGAAAAACAAGTGCATATAATTTTTTTTATTTAACAAATCTGTCAAGTAGCGTTCAGTACCATAGTAGGAATATATTTATAAACCTATTACATTTCCACTGTATGTATTAGGGTCATAGCACATTGACACAGAGTCAAATCAACACAAATGTATTAGTATTAGTGTGCTTTTATTGTAAAAAAGATACAGAAGGCAAAAAGTCTGTTTGTCTCAGTTTCTACATTGAAGCATAAAATCTTATGAAAACGAGCAGGAAAAACCCATCATGAGATAAACAATATTTGTACAAGTTGAAACAAAAAAATACAATTGAAAACAAGCTTGTTGCTAACTGCAAACTGTAAAACAGTGGCCTTGAACCGAGTGGTTTCATAAATTATATGAAAATAAAGAAAGAATAACATTCTAAATTATCACTACCAGAAAAGTAACAAGAGATTGTTACAATTTCTGTAGTGCCTGTAGGTACCTACACAAGTCAAATGATTAGAGAGAAGATGTAGAAACAGTGCAACTTTTAATACTAATTTATTGTTTGCTTTTATAGACGGTGTGTGCTCTAACTAAGCCTATATTATTTACCAACTTCTCAGAAATTCAGGACTGAAGAGGTTCCAATAAGTTGTTAACTTTCTCACAACATGCTTGCTATGTGTACCAGGTGGATACTAGAATATTTACAAAACCTTGAAAGTTAGTGTGCCCCAATAAGAATGATGAGAATGTCAAAAATTCTATGAGACTTAAAAAGAATTAAGGTATGCAATAAGAGAGAAGATAAATAAAGTTTAAGCTTAAGTGCTTACTTTAAGCACCTAACATAAAAAGAGTAAGAGATAAACAAAGAAAACTTACTTTCTCAAACCAATCAGGAGATTTTCCAGTTGCCTCTTTTTCAATTTTGTCACTGATTTTGTCAACTTTCTTGTTGATCTTGTCCCAATTTATATCAATATATCCTTTCTGGCTGGCAATGTGTAATAGAATGACACTGCCACCCAACCCAACTGCAGCAATTTTTCCAATCTTCATAGAAATGAAACCAGTTATCCTGAAAATATTTCATCTATTGTATCAACTCAACCAAATAGAAAAATCGAGAAGAGGATTATTATGATTCATAACAAAGGGAACCGGAATAGATTACGAAACGAATGCACTTGTCTTACCATCCTGACGTAGTTCCTAAAATTAACTGCTTTGTTGCTGATGTTTTCCCAATATCTGATATCGCTTTTTCAATAAAATTCTTGGCATCATCTACAATTTTTTTTGCGTCTTCTGAAGCGTCTTCTTTCCCTGGCCGTGCCATTGTTGATAAGTAAACTTTCAGCGAATTCTTAACTTCTAGAGTAAATTACTGCAACAAAATGCAGATAATATTGCGACAGAATGCAGATTACCAGTATTAGGTACCACAGACGAAGTATAATGAAATCCGTAATTCCGTATCCGTAGTATCTGTCAGCTGTCTGTGATGAAATCAGTCTTCATTGCTTCAGTCTTGTTACCACGGCTGATAATCTTCATAGAACGAAACGCTCGACGTAGCGCCATATTGTTTTAGTGTTGTATGACGTTTCTGCTTGGCTGTGATTGGCTGTCGCAGGCGCCGGTTGACCGCCATTTGTTTTTGTATCATTTGAATTTTGACATGACATTACAGGTACTTTGTGTTTATCTCTAAGTAGTCTGTGATTACAGGTACCTACTGTGTTGATCGAGTGAAGTCGTTTGTGCTTATCCTCTCCGCTTTATCCGTAATAAATCCCAGTGTCTCTGCGATTACTTTTGCTCCTTGCAAAATGTATTACGAGTGCTGTGTTTGTAAATCATCGCGACAGGTCGCTATTTTGCATCATTTCCCGTGTAATGAGAAAAGACTCGCTAAGTGGTTAAAGTGTCTAAACCGTGATGATCTGAAATCATTATCACCAGAACAACTTTCGAAGCTTTTTGTTTGTCAAAAACACTTTGAAAAGAAGTTCATTACGTCTAAATCACGTCTCATTGGCAGTGCCTATCCTTCCCTGTTTGCTGAAGGTGAGATTTTGACTGGAACAGCATCTCGGCAGAATGACGGTAAATATTATGATAATACATTAATTATGACTACTTCTTGCTTCGTTGTAGTACTATGCTGATTTTTAAACTTATCTCACTCTAGTCTCGGATTTTAATTCAGTGATTGAGGTGCTCAAGTTCATCAGTAAAATATATTTATTGTGAACAAACTCCAGGATATTGTTACCGTTTAAATGTACTTTTGTTAGCAATATCTATATGTCATTAATTGTAGTTAAGGATCAATATAACCATTATCATGTGATCTTCAATCTGGTGTCTTCCTAAAAAGAAGATAACAAACACTCCAGTCCAACTTTGAAAAAGAACCCTGTCACAGTAATTCAAGACTGCTGATAAAACTTGAGAAAGTATAGCAATGACAATATCAAACTATAAAGTACGGGTATAAGTAATCATTATCTGCCTAGCCTTTGCCTAACTATATTGGGGTCGGCTTCCAGTCTTACCGGATTCAGCTAAGTACCAGTGTTTTACATGGAGTGACTACAGGTATAAGTAATATGGTATCAAAATGCAATTGTGACCTATAACAAAATATATTTTCAAAACCGTTTCAATGGATACTGATATCGTTTTTGTTTGTCTGATTTCAGAAAATGTGCCACCTCAGGCGGAGCATTCATACTCCCGTAAAAGACACTTTGAACACACATACTCCCTGGAACCACTGAAAGGTTTGTTATTAGTATAATTTTGTCTTGCTACTTTAATTAAATTAATTATAATTTATTAGACACATGCCATAATTTTCGGTTTTGTTTTTTCAGATATTCAAGCGGTTGCTTCTACCTCCAAAGAATTTCCTCTGCAGTGTTTACCACAGTATCCACAATCTAGTAAAGATTCAGGTATCTAAAATTTCTTAGTTTATGTATTTTAAATGCCTTATTCAAATGTAAACTCTTTGATAATTTTTCTTTGATTTTGTCTATTTCAGAAATCCTTGCTTCTAGCTCCTGTGACATCCAAACTTTACTACAAGTTCCACCAACTATTCAGGAGTCAGGTAATTCAGAGTTCCAATCAATTAGATGTTTTTTTTTAAATTATGATAACCTTCTGGTATGAATCAAAATAAACAGAAAATGTATCCCATAGGCTTATATCACCATACAATGTTTCAGATTTGAATCAAGTCCGCAATGTAAAAACGCTGAACACTTCCAGAAAACGATTAATAACAAATATTAAAAATGTGTCGCCGACATGTCAAATGTTATACAAAGAGTACAAAAAGGCAAAACAACAAACGGACTTTTACAAAAGAGCTAAGAAAGCTCTGAAGTTTAATAAGGAAACTTCCTTCGAAAAGTTGACAGCACACATGAACCCTTACGGGAAAAGAATTATGAAAATGCAGATTAACCTTTGTACTAAAAATAAGAAAGGGCGTCGATTTACCTTTTCAAGTTTTCAAATTAATGAAAAAAGAGGTTTGTACCTTTTACTACGCAATATGTATATTAAACCCTGGTTAAATCTTATAATTATTACTTGTAAATGTTACCGTAACCTAATACAAACAAAAAGCTTGTATGGCTGGCCATGCGTTACACACATAATTTAAACCATTATTTTTATAAATTATTTACATCTTTTAGTTACACATTGGTATATGATAAAAAATAGTAAGATTTTGAGGCATCTTCAATAATTTTTCTTATCAAACCACTTTACCCTACCAAGTTTTAGGTTTTAATTTGTTGGTTTCCAGGTTGCAACATGGGACGACAACAAGAAAATGTGTTCTGTGGTATTTGATGAAATGTCACTGGAAACTGCCTTAAGTTATAACAAAAATAAGGACTCTATCAATGGCTTTGTAGAGCTAAACATGAAAAAAAAACAGTTTGCTGATCATGCACTAGTTTTTATGCTGAGAGGAGCAGTTTTTAAATGGCAGCAACCAGTGGCCTACTACTTCTGCCAAGGAGCTACCTCAGGGCTTGAATTAAAAAATATTTTGAGAGATGTGATTTCTGCAATAGTAGGATGTGGGCTGAAGCCAATTACATTGATTTGTGACCAAGGAGCTGCTTTTCAATCTGCTCTAAGAAGCCTGAAAGCAGACACAATTCGTGACCAATTACTTGCAAATCAAGAACCAGGTTAGTTTTATTAGGGTTCCGTACCCAAAGGGTAAAAACGGGCGCCTATTACTAAGATTCTACGATCCGTCTGTCCGTCCGTCTGTTACCAGGCTGTATCTCATGAATGGTGATAGCTAGACAGTTGAAATTTCCACAGATGATGTGTTTCTGTTGCCGCTATATCAACAAATACTCAAAATATAATAAAATAAATATTTAAGTGGGGCTCCCATAGAACAAACGTGATATTTTTTCCGTTTTTTTGCGATAATTATACGTAACCCTTCGTGCGCGAGTCTGACTCGCACTTGTCCGGTTTTTCAGTTAACTTTTCAATCCTAGCGGTCCATAAATTCAGAAACATTTGACATTACATCACTAAGCAGAAAATTGCTGGCATTAATCAACTGGCTCATCGGTTGTTCTTGTTGTTGTTGTTGCTGGCGGCGGCATGTTGTTTAAGGAACTTGCGTCGCAAAGATGTACAACAACCAACGTTTTTAACCATATTTACATGAATACTATAAAACTTGATGGCACTTTGAAATTATAATTTGGTTCAAATGTTTAATAATTTCAGATGGTACAGTCACAATATGCGGGGTCAATCTGAGTATTGTATAAGACCCGTCACATCTTATAAAGGGGCTGAGAAATAACTTTTTAAACAAAAATATAAAATTGAATGGCAAAATTTCTAAATGGCAAGATATAGTTGATGTTTATGAAACAGATTGCCATCACACAGAAGCCAGACTTCTGTATAAATTGAATGACCAGCATGTAATTCCTGAAAAGATAAAAAAAATTTAGGTGGGTTACAAATTTATTTTATTAAGCTAGCTATTTATATTCTGCTATAGTGACCATCAGATTATAATATGACAGATTTTATTGTTACCTTTTATTTTTCAGGTAAAAAATTGTGTAAAGGTCTTCAGCAAAACTGTATCTGCAGCCTTGTCATATACAGCAAAATTTTGTAAGTACCTAAAATTATATGAAAATAAATGTTTTGCATCGTTTTAGGGTTCCGTACCCAAAGGGTAAAAACGGGACCCTATTACTAAGACTCTGCGGTTCATATGTATATCTAGTCCAGTGGTGGACAAACTTTCTTAATTTTGGGGGGCTGAAAGTGTAATAAATTTCAGAAGGCCAGAATTATAATAAAAAAAATACATTTTGTGTTGAAACTTTTAATCCCTTTTGACCAGATATTGTTTTTTTTTTTATTTTCCGCATTCACCTTTTTTTCTGTGTCATTCTTTAAAGCATATTTGGTTTTAGCATGCTTGGTGTTAAAATGGCGAGCGAGGTTAAAACCTTTAAATACCGCCACTGCTTTATTACCTATAAGATATACTATTCATATCGATATACTAATAACTTCTTTTTTTTCAGCTAATTATGCAGATGGAAGACCTGTCAGTAGCACAATACAAAATACTGCAGAGACAATTTTATTTTTTGACCAACTGTTTGACAGTGTCAATGGAGCTGCAACATTTTCAAAAAGAAGCAAGGGAAAATCCTGAGAACTGCAGTAGCAGAAAAATCACCTCACCACCAGTTCTGGAAAGAGGCAGTTAGTAAATTGGAGAAAATACGTTATGTGGATTCCAATGAAAAGGAAAAATCTGTGCCCTCTTTAGTAAATTTTATAATAACACTAAAAAGTTACATGAGGCTGTGGCAGATATTTAAAAGAAATAATATAAAAATAATGAGACCCAGATATTTCAATTCTGATCCAATAGAAAACTTTTTTGGTCAAGTAAGGGCATATAATTGCCGAAATAATAACCCAAGCTGCCACAGCTTCAATTGCACCTTCAATTCATTATTGATAACCAGAATAATAAAGTTCCACAACCAAACGTTTAATTGTGAGGATGACCCGGCAGACCAAGTAATAAATTTACAGTCATTGTTTACAGAAGAATTGAAAGAAAATGTCGAGCTGGGTCATTCAAGTACAGGGCAAAATATTGAAGTGATTGTGGAACAGGCTCGCCGAGAACGATTGAATCTCCACTCGCGAGCCTACACTGCTGGATGGGTAGTACGCAAAATATTTGATAAATTTAAATATAAATGTAATTCTTGTAAAAATGCCCTAACGAGTAATGAAAGTGAAACCCACGACTGGATAAACCACCGGGAATACACGGCAGCAAAAAAAGCCTAAACTACCCATCCGAAGGTGCAGTGAGGTGTTTCGGTACAGTAATAACTGAAACAAATGCACACTTAGAACACAATGCCCATAAAAATAATGTAGCATCAAATGTAAATGATGTTATTGTTTCCAAGTATTCATTTGTTTTTATTGACTGTACCGAACACAAGACAATTGTCATAAACATTAACATTAAAAATGGGATATTTACCATGTTTACTGTTTGTTGCGAGTTCCCGATATTTCGGTGCTGTTGCAAGCACCATGATCACGGATAAACAATAATGTTAATGTTAGTGACCATGACAGTTTAAAAACTTATAATTGTCATAAATCATTTCATTTCCTTAGTTGTTAGGTTTTCAATAATGAATTGGTGCAATATGATAAATAGAATTTTAAAGGGCACGGATATTCGAAGGTTACACAACCGTAATTTGCCTGAGATGCAAAAAAAAGCTTTTGAAAAATATAAAAAGAAATTAAAAAATAAATCATTTAATATATAATTCTTTGTTTTAATTACTTATCCCGCAAAATTAATATCACAAAATTATAAACTTGCCCCACATTGGGGTAGCAATAGCAAATTAAAAAGTAATATATATAAGTATAAAGCTCGGCGTCTCAGGCTGTATCCGTTTTATTCCTTTGCCATTGTATAAGTAACATACTCGGACGCAAAAAAAAAAAGAAACGTCAACTGACATTAAAACTCAGTGAAGAGAATTTTTGTTCTAGAGTTGGCAGTCTGATACGTAGTATCTCTAAGTAGTCTGTGCTTGTTACTTGTTCTGACATTCTGACCATAGACTATACACTTAATACCATAGCTTAATACAGAGATTCTGACCATAGAATAATTCTTCATAGATATCAAACAATGTTGCCAGATGTGGCCAGCACGAAATTACCAAAAATTGCGAGCTAAAATTTTTAGCGATTCTCAAAGTTATTCTGCAGGCCGTTTTGTTGTATTTAGAATTCGGAGGTTTTTTTTTATTGACCACTTGTAACCGAGTATTTTACAATATCCAAAAAATACTGACACTAAATATAAGGAATAAAAAAACATGGAACCAATTTTTTTTAAATACATTTAATGTATTTTTTATCAATATTGAATCAAAAACAATCGAAACACTCAAAAAATGGGTATCATCATTTCAGCCGAAAGACGGAGTGGAAGCGTGCTGGGCCCTGTTGAATTCCTAATAATACATGGATAACACCACATTCCTTTCTTCTACAATAAAACTATTTTTGTACCGTTCACCATAATTCATATATTTGAATAAACCGACAGTTGCTACCATCAACACCATAGATAATTGTTTCTCAAAGATAAACTAAAACTACTACATCCACTGCTGGACATAGGCCTCCCCCAGGCGTCGCCACATTGACCGATCCCGTGCGTCTCACATCCAGCGCCTTCCCGCAACCTTAACCAGGTCATCGGTCCACCTAGTGGGAGGCCTTCCAACGTATCGTCTTCCGGTTCGCCGTCGCCATTCCAGAACTTTTCGGCCCCATCGGCCATCCGTTCTGTGAGCAATGTGCCCTGCCCACTGCCACTTAAGTTTGGCAATTCTTCGGGCTATGTCGGTAACCCTGGTTCTCTTGCGGATCTCCAGATTACTGATTCGATCACGCAAGAAAACGCCGAGCATAGCCCTCTCCATTGCCCTTTGAGTGACTGTAAGCTTTCTGATAAGGCCCATTGTAAGCGACCACGTCTCAGAGCCATATGTCATCACTGGCAACACACACTGTCTGACTTTCGTCTTGAGACACTGTGGTACTCAGCTGTGGTAAGTTGGACGAGAAGATACCGCGCAACTTCCCGAACGCTGCCCAGCCGAGTCGGATTTGACGGTTGACCTCTTTCTCGAAGTTGGCCCTACCCAATTGGATCGTTTGTCCCAGGTAGACATAGTCGCCCACAACTTCGAGTGTAGTCTCCGACCTTGATAGGAGTGGGTGTTACATGGACATTCACCATGACCTTGGTTTTGTCCATGTTCATTTTAAGACCCACTATTTCGGAAGATCTACTGAGGTCATCGAGCATTTTACTGGGGCTCTCCATGGTCTCAGCCATGACCACTATGTCGTCGGCAAACCGAAGGTGAGTGATGTACTCGCCATTAACGTTGATTCCAAGCCCTATCCAATCCAGAACCTTGAAGACTATGACTAAGACAATGGGTATGGTCAGGCTTAATAATTTTGACCACAATCATACTTCGGTACTTCCTAAAGTGATTTTAGCCTACTTGACACCCTTGGCACCAGAGAGTTTGTATTACAAACGCCTGCTTGGCACAATTTTTTTGCCTACATGAAGCTTACTACAGCACTGAGACTGACTCAAGTTTCAGATATAGTGCTTACACACGTTCGGATATGGTCCAGCCGGACCACGGATTTATGGGCGGAGTTAGTCCAGCCGGACCATATCCGAGCGGGTGTAGAGTGGTCCGCCGGACATTATTATTATTAATTGAGTCCGTCTCGGTCCACACAAGCGTGTGTAAGCGAGAAAAGATTTGTGGGAGAAATAGATCGGCCGGACCAAATCCGTACGTGTGTAATAGATTTGGTCCGGCCGGACTAACACGCTTGTATGGAACGGGACGGACTCAATTAATAATAATAATGTCCAGCGGACCTCTCTACACACACTCGGATATGATCCGGTCCGGAGTAACCCCGCCCAATTTGGTCCGGCCGGAAATCCGTCGAATTTGGTCCGGCCGGACCAAATTCGAACGTGTGTTAACACTATTAGCACTAATAGTATTACCAGCTAATGACGTATGACCGGTAGGCTTATTACGTATCTTTTGCAAGAGCAAAACGATAGCGATTTTTGCGCAATAATTGCTCTTCAATACAAAAGTTTTAAAGTTGTCGGCGGTTTTTTTTTAAATAAGTGCATTTGACAATCAGCGATAAGCAAACGATTGTGTAGGACCTACCATAGCTACACTACAGGTAATACAAACTTTTATGACATAAAGTGTTTGCTCGCTATCGTTTTGCTCTTGCAAAAGATACGTAATAAGCCTACCGAGCGACCCGGACGTCCTAGCTCCCTGACTCCCTTACTACCATGCCGTGTAATGAAGAATAAATAGGGTGCTAAGGAGCTTCAGTCGTCGCAAGACGCACAGAGAATATAACCACTACGTTTTCAAGACGAGCGGAGTGAACGGACATACGTAGTATCTCTAAGTAGTCTGTGGAACGGTCGTTTCGAGTAGTGGTGGGTCGTCGACGTATTTACAGTCGACGAAACGAAACTGGTTTACCGTCTACGATAAACTAGTTCATAAAACAGTTTAATTTTCGACTAGTTTACATGATAGACTGAACAGCGGCGTTTAATACGCAGTTTAGTGAATGATCGGATTAGAACGTTTAGTTAAAAACTAGTTTACTAGTCGATTCGTAAACATTATTTACACAATCCAATTTTACAATCAGTCATTTTTAGTGATTTATTAAGTACATTGTTTTATACTTATTTATAATAATCTAATCTAATCTTTTTTCGTTCATACGTTCGCTAAAATTGATAAATGAACGAAAAAAGTAGGTAATGACAAAGTTTATGATTTCGCCTTGACCGACACGTAATGCATATTTTCAATTAGGACTTATATAATAACGTACCTAAACAAAATTCAAAAACATTAATTATTTAACCAATAATAGATTTGTTATTTATCACGTGAGATGAACGCATGAGAAAAAGAGAGAATAAATAACAAGCAGACCGCACGTCGCTTATGCTTCGGCTCGGCAGTTTTCGTAATCACTCGTTCCGTTCCGTCGTGCGTCGACTACTACGCGTTCAAGTCGATGCATAAAATGTCGTTCACGAGTAAACTGGTTTATTCGGCTCGGCAGTCTTCGTAATCACTCGTTCCGTTCCGTCGTGCGTCGACTACGCGAAACCAAGTCTATGCATAAAATGTCGTTCATGAGTAACCTAGTTTATCCGTGAACTGTAAACTAGTCGAACAGTTGACGCCAAGTAAACAGTCTAAAAAAACGGTTCGTTCATTCAACGCCCACCACTAGTTTCGAGTACGTCAGCCAGTGCACTTGTTTGCGATATCGCGTAGAAAAGGAGAAATAATTATTTTTTGAGGTCTGTTGTATTTTTTTGACACTTTTTGGTTGAGATAATAGGCAAATTCTATAGTAAGGTACTGTTCGCGACGAAGCATCACCAACCATACTAAATGGTTTCTGTAAATATAGATTTGTGTCAGCAGACACGTCTGCTTACCTCACCGCGCCATCTCACACTAAATATAAATAAATTTTAGGTGGCGCGAGGTATTTATACTTTTGGGCACAAGGAATTTTCGTTTGCATTTTTAAGGCACTCAAATAATGTTTATGGTGTTTGATGTATGTAATAGGGTTCTATAGTCCAAACTTAGTAAAATAGAAGCATCATCACACATACTGATTATAGTTAACGCAGTAAGAAAACGTAAATTCATGTCCCGTAAAGACGTGTGGTCGGCGCCGCGCGTCAGTTCACAATGACCAATTGACCAGCGAGATGGCGACACTTGATATATACAGTTTTACGCGTAAGAAAAATTCAGTACAAAATTCTTGTAAAGTTAAAATAATGTTTTTAGGGCTTGTCTTATGTACTGGATATGGATTCAGTGCATAGCAATAATCAGTATGTGAAGACTATATGGTTTCCACAAAGGATATGTGAATACCGACTTGTTATCTCAAAAGTGGTTTATACGGTTTCAGGTCATTTTAGGGTATATAGGGGACCTAGACCGAGACGGGAAACCTATTCACAGCTCATAGTTAGCATAGTTTTGGATATAAAGCCCATTTTAAAGAAAAAAAAAAACTTGAGATAACAAGTTGGTATCATAGTAGAAAAATGCTGTTTGTTAGGATTCCGGCAAAAAGCTGATACTTTAGGTGCCCTAAGTACCTAGAAAACATGTAGATGTACTGATAACAGTACTACCATTAGAAAGCTTGTCGGAACGGCTTCCAGGTGGTTGACGGGAAAGATCGCCTGGATATTCTAGGAGCTAAGCAGCATGGTAGAATGTAGCCAACGTATAACGTTAAAATTTGTAAGCCCTTCGGGTCGAATAACTTCCTGAAGGGAATAACTATACTCATAGTTAAAAAACTTTCGGATGGCTTGTTGGACTAGCTACCAAGCCATCACTTTGGAGTGATAATCACTCATATAGTTTGGGTGCAATTCCACGAATAAATTTCTGAAATTGCATTTTTAGTCTGTTTTTGGCACTCCCCGGGACTATGCACCCCTGGGCGTTCCAAAAATAAGGGATAGTTAGTAACCTCCCGATAGCCCGATAAACGCGCTATCGTGTCGTCCCAATACAGGGATAATTGGTTAGATAGTTTGCACGGATAGCTAACACATAAAAAGTGACTACCCGTAAGCTTAGCACCTTTCGGGGCACAACATGTGCAAAAGATCCAGATAGATTTGTAGAAGCACTAGACATGTAAAGTGCATTTTATCAGCTACCAGGACACCCATAATAGGCGGTGATAGCCTGGATAGCGTAATTAGAAATTAACTTTAGAGAATAGAAAATTTGGAGTTTTAGAGATCTAGACACACACGGGATGGTATCTTACCTAGGAATTCCGAAAATAAGCTTTTTTAGAACGTCAATAGACAGCCTGCTGGAATTATCAGCAGGTCATCCTAACTTATAGAATAACTTTTGGATAGATTAGGAGTTATTTAACTTATAATGGTAAAACAAAGGTAAAAGTCCTTTGTATGATAGTACCAAAGGAAGCTGTCAATACCTAGATATAAATATTTATAGGATAGATAAATAGGAAAGTGTCGCCACTGAGCTACCTTATGCAGAAAACTAGGCATTTATGACACCATGGAAAGGATGTAATAGCCCGATTACTTAATGTTAGAACTGTAGAAATCTGCGTACCCCTTAAGAGCGTACTGGTGTGATGTTATGTTATGAAATGGTATAAACAATAAACAGACATGCTCAGCAATCCCGAGAAATTTGCTGTCATTTATTGAAGAGTTCTGTTTTCTGTCTGTTATCGCCGAAGTTCTTCACACATTTTCACCTTTGGTTTTAACCATTTTCTAAATGGTACCTCTTTGGGAACACACTATTTCGAACAAAACAAGAATTTTTAAAATCGGTCCACATTTGACCGAGAAATACACATAAAAATAAACAAACAAAGTCGAACATAGAACCTCGTCCTTTTTAGAAAGTCGCATGGTATAATAATATACTCCGTATACTTTGCCTGGTAGGCTCTTAACAGTTTGCCCCAAGACTACGTCACGATAAGTGTTACCATTGATTGTCATTTCCAGAAAATTTAGGTTCTTTCTCATGTAGTTAATGAAAATAAAATAAATTACTAACTGGCTTATCTGTTTAGTAACTCATGTGATTCATTTATTTAGTGTTAAATTAATTTATATATTGAATTATTAGTTCATAATTACTTAGTTAAGTTAAAAAATGCATTTTGCTCGGGTAATTCAATCACACACAGTAGCAACACATCGAATTGACAAGTGCCATATTAGGCTTTAAGGACTTGTATCCATGGCCGTTAAATAAATTGAAAAAAAAAAAAAACAAGTGCCATAGTGACAACTCGCCTTTTCATCGCTATTGTCGTGTCGCTCACACCTATAGCGTTGTTTCGCTCGGTGAGCAAAATACTGTGGCTCCCAAACATTTGTGATGAACCCGTGAACTATGAAATATATACAAGGAAAATTGTTAATTGTTCCGTACTAAACTGTAAAAACAAAATTAGAAAAGACGGTGCAATAAGGTTCTTATTTTCCGGCTGTACGCCCGAACTTTAACCAAACCTAATTAGTTTTTCACTTATTTTAGTCAAGTCAAGGTTTATGGGTTTTCGTCCCGAACTAAATTATATTGTAAGTTAGTCCATTTTATCACGACGCAGCGTGTGACTTTTACAACATTTGAGTTGTCAGAGACATTGTATACCTACACCTCAGTTCAAATAAAAAGTCAAGATGGAATGTTGCAAACAACAAGGTGACGCCGGTTAAAACTTCACCTTGCTGTATACATACACAATTACACTTACAACGAAACTACGCCTTAGCTTGTCAGTCAAGCTCTCAGATCAAATAAAAAGCTCGACAGACAAGCTAAGGCGTAGTTTCGTTCCGTGTCTCAGTAGCCGTGGCTTGGTCACCCACGGTGAAGCGAAGAGGAACCCAAGGACGGGCCGCTCGTCAGGGCTTTGACTGATTAAGCCGACGACGTAGCGACCAACAAGTAGGTTGCGATGCCGCTTGGCAACAGGTGAAATTGCATCTTAGGCGAGCCGCGATGTCATACGGAGCGTCCCATACGATATCGTGGCTGAGGGTTGGAGACCGTGGCGGAAGAGGAATGCCGTTATTACGATGCGCCGCTCTTCCTACCTGCCGCGGCCTGGACAAGGTCGCCACCGTCTGATTGCGGACGCGGTGGGCCGAAAAGTGGCCGGCCACTGACCTGTCCCGTCGCAAGGGGACCAAGGTTGCCATACACGAGGTCGTCTGGCACCCATGTGTTGGTTTGGCCCCTGGGGTGGTCACGGCCCTACAATGTGTTGTGGTGCACTGGTGATGGGAGGTACACCCCAAAGGAGGCTCCGGTGACGGACAGCCGCGGCGGGTTTGCGGTGAGTGCTAACGCGTGCCCGTGTTCCCGCCATATGCGGCACAGGAAGGCACCGTGGAGTTTTAGTGGATTGGAGTTCCACATAACTGCATTATCTCCCCGTGGCAGCATAGCATGCATGAGCATTTCCCCAGGTTAAAAAAATAAAATTAGTAGCGGTGTCTGCGATTGTTGTTTTTTTGTGTCGACGGGTAAACTGATTTACCCTTGCAAAGATTTGATCAGGGTTGCTGATATAATGGAGAAAGAATTTAATCAATACCACGGTCAAACGTTGCACAGTGAAAAATTCATTTTCACAAATTTGACTCGGATTGTTCACGATGCCACAAAGAACTTGTATCCTCAAATTCTTTATGAGGTAGTACTCTGTTTAGTTCAAACGAGAACCTTCTACAAGTCATCATCATCTTTCTGCCCTCGCCCCATGTCTTTCTTCTTCCATACCATCCTGTCCTTCGTCACGCCATCACTGACTCCCTTTTCTTTCATATCACTCCTCACACAGTCCATCCAGCTTTTCTTTGGCTGTCCCCTTCTCTCCATCCATCCACGTTTATATTCATAACTCTTTTAGTAACATGCGTTTCATCCCTCCTCATCACATGACCATACCAGGACAAACGGTTTCCTTTCCACTTTTCTGTCACTGGCGCCACTTTCAAACTTCCTTTATTATTCTCATCTCATTAAATCTACGCGTGAGGAAACTAAATAAAACCATAATATGTAATCAATTAAAAAAGAAACAAAGTAAAAATATACAAAAAGTATCAAATAAGTAGATTTAATAAAAATTGAGTACCTGTTGTACTATTTTTATCTTTTTCCCCACCAAAAAAGATTGAGATCCGCAACGCAATTGATGACGTAATCTTGGACCAATCACGTGACCCAGCTGTCACGTAAAGAGAATACCTTGTGTTATTATACCATGGAAAGTCGGTTAAAAATAAGGACATGAGGTCTGAATGATTGACTTACTTGACTTAATGTCCTATAACCCCTAGATGGGGCAGAGGGCGTCCACAGATGTCCTCCATCGCGATCGGTCTTGAGCATCATGCATCACCTCGCTCCATGTCATTCCGATGCTCACCGCTACTGCCAACAAGGTGCGACGCCAGGTTTGACGGGGACGGCCACGCTTTCTTTTCCCTTGGGGATTCCCAGTCCAAAGCTTGCTTGGGTATGTGATCGGGACGCCTTCGGAGCGTGTCGCCAATCCACTTGCGACGCTTTATCTGGCGGTCGATCGGGCTCACGTGGCATTTCTCCAACAGCTCTACATTGGAGATGGTCTCGGGCCAGTAAATTCCGAGAATGCGACGCAGACAGCGGTTGACGAAGAGTAAAGTATGTATTAGTAAGTATTAGCGGTTTAAATATATAATTATTCCATTAAAGCGGGCGTGCAACACTTGTGGCGGTCATTTCACAACACAGTTAGGGCCAAATCGACCGGTTAGTTTAATCAGCGTTTCCGTAAATAGGGGACATACCCACCCTTACCACAGAGCCCTGAATTCCGTGTAGTGTAATAAGCGTTTAAAGGAACTAGAACTTCTAAACGTGACACTAGCTAAATGCACTAGAATGCGAAGTAGTCTAAGTAGTCTGTGCTTTGACACTGACAAAGTGTCAATGTCAAAGTACCGATTAAAATGGTACTGCGAGAAATATTTCTTTCTAGTCTGTTTGTTTGTGTGTTGTTTCGTCGAATTTACGTATTTAATGCTACATAGTACATGAACGAAGCGAGATAGAAAACTAAGTAAAAATAATATGAACTCACATAAAAATAAAAACGTAATCAGTAATTACTGAAACTGCTCTTTCTCGTGAAGAAGATCACTTCCTAAATTAATATTTGATTGACGACTGCCGATTCAGTTTTGCTACATAACTATGCCAGTTCTTCAATTGAAATTACTTCAAACTTACAATTATCAGAGGACAAATTTATTTCGCAATTTTCTATGCTATGCTATCAGAAAAAAAAGTAGTTTAAGGTTATGGGTAAGAGTTTGTTTATTTGTTACATTTTAACATAACACCTTTTCATTCTCTGTCGAATCATAAATGGATAAACTTTCCTTTATGGACCGCTGATTTTTGGCGCAAGGAGGGGGAGGGGGGAGTGGTTTGGCTACCCCCCTATACGATCCCCACCACTCGGAGCCCCATGGTTATGGAGATATCCATGGTTAAAGTTTTCAGGTTAGACTAAAAATTGCCACAAATGTCCATAGTTTTATGGGGCGGGGAGGGAGAGAGGGCAAGGGGTGTAGGAGGGCTACCCCTTAGGTTGGATATCTCCATATACATGGGGTTCCGTTGGGTGGGGATGGTGCAGGGGGGTAGCCCCCATACCACCATTCCCCTCCCTCCCTCCCCGCCCCTTAAAACGATGAACATTTAAAAAAAAAAATCGTCTAACCTGATAACTTTAACCATGGATATCTCCATAACCATGGGGCTCCGAGTGGTGGGGATCATACAGTGGGGTAGCCAAACCTCCCCTCCACCCTCCCCGCGCCAAAAATATGCAGCCCATAAAGGAAATTTTAACTGTTACTCTTAAGTAAATAGTTCACTTGTGTTCACACGGCACTGAAAATATGTTTATCTGCTCATTTAATTTTATTGGAGCGATTCACTAATCAATTCATATTGAACTTTTGTAACAAAAATTTATTCAGGGAGATAATTATGTATACTGTATTAAAAGTTACTAATATACATATATTATAAATGCGAAATGTTTGGATGTATTTATGTTTGTTTGTTACTCGATCACGCCAGAACGGCTGAACTGTTATAAAATTTGGCATGGAGATAGATTATAGTCTGGAATAGCACATAGGCTACTTTTTATCCTGGTTTAATGTTCCCTTGGTATGATAAAACACTTCTCATGTGGGCAAAGCTATTGGCAGAAGCTAGTAATTAACTATAACTATAATTATCAAATTGCCCAAGCATTACGTAGCAATATGCATAATGACCAGACAATATGATAAATATAGAAGTTTAAATCAGTATTCAGTACATTGCCCGATTTGTTGTGCACTATACTATGGCAATGCTTTTTCTAATGTTACACTTTCAATTCAATTTGTTTTCTCAATAGATAACATAAGCTATATAAAATAACTCTGAAATACAAAAATGGAGAAAAGGTGGAGGATCTGAAATGATAGGCTATGCATGTCCATCAGATAACTGTAGAGTTTATGATCACAGTCAACATAATGTTGCCATTTTTTGGTTAATATTGGCATTACAATTATGACGTAAAGTGTGCTCAGTCCTTATGTAGTGTTATTCTCAATTGTACACAGGAAGAAGATATAAGTACTGAAATCAAATTAAATATAGAGAAACATTGGTCAAATGATGTTGTTAAAAGGTCAATAAATACCTGTGACAGAAAGCCATACTATGTGCTGCCTATGTTTCCTTACCCATCAGGGAACTTACATATGGGACATGTACGTGTTTACTCCATATCAGACACTATAGCAAGATTTGAGCGGCTGAATGGAAGGAATTCCATACACCCAATAGGGTGGGACGCCTTTGGTCTACCAGCAGAAAATGCAGCTATAGAACGTAATATCCCACCTCAACAATGGACAAAATCAAATATAAATTCAATGAAAAAACAGCTGCAACAGCTTGGGTTCAATTTTGATTGGAATAGAGAAATCTCAACATGTGATCCTAACTATTATAAATGGACTCAATATATATTTTTAAAATTATTTGAAAATAATTTAGCTTATCAAAGTAAGGTAAGTGTCATATCATTCAAAAAAGATCTATCTAATACTTTGTTGGCCGGTGAACCTGAGCGGTGGTTGCTGCACCGCTCAGGTTGCAGCTCATGGCGCCGCTGTGCTTACGGGTCTCTGTTCTTGGCATTTCACCACCCTCTCGTACGTTGGTCCCTGCGGCACGAAACTGCAATAATTTCCTGTGCAAAATCTACCTGCGATGAATCTGGACGAGCGTGGCGACTCGTAGCGTCTTTATATTACACTGTGGGTACATACTACATCTATTCCCTATATCTACACTTATCCTCACATATCTATTTAATATAATTTTATATATCTTTGACTCATTTCGAGCCCCTGGTGTCCCAGTCCCAGACCTTTGGATCCTGTTCATGGGGCATAAGCCAACTCACAAAGGCCGGGCAAAGAAAATCAACCGAAGATTATCCCTGTGATCGAGCTTGGTATTCTGCCTCTGAAGTTACTTCTCACAATATAAGCACTTACCATTTATTATTGTGTATTAATGATTGAACTGTTCTACTTTCCAGGCACAAGTGAACTGGGATCCAGTGGATAAGACTGTTCTGGCTGATGAACAAGTTGATGATCTTGGGTATTCATGGAGATCTGGTGTTAAAGTTGAAAAGAAATATCTTACACAGTGGTTTGTAAAAACTACGAAGTTTGCCAAAGACTTGTATGACGGACTTGACAATGGAGGTTTGGAAAATTGGAAAGATATTATTAATTTGCAAAAACATTGGATTGGCGAGTGTGATGGGGTTGTTGTTACTTTTAAAATGAAAGTAAACAATGATATTAAAACTTTTGATGTGTGGACCTCAGAACCTTATAAATTTATTCATGGTAATTTCTTAACCATTAATTCTAGTCATCCATTGGTTCAAGAATTGAAAGATCATGAAAATGTTGTTTTATCAAGTTATAATCCTATAACAAATCTTGAAGTACCTGTGTTTATAACTAATGACGTTAACTACCCTTTGGGGAGAGACGTGTTTATTGGATGTTCTCAAATTGATAAGGATGATCGAAAAATCGCATCTTCTTTAAATATACCGTTTAGCAGTGATCAACATGAAATCGACATTGAAAGCGATAATCGTAAAGCAATTGATATGGCGCTTAACAAAAATGTGGGAGGACATTTTGTTAGCTCTAAACTCAAGGATTGGCTTATATCCAGGCAGAGGTACTGGGGGACTCCTATACCAATAATCCATTGCAACAGTTGTGGTGCAGTTCCAGTTCCTTACGAAGAACTTCCTGTAGAGCTGCCTCAAATTGATTCTTTAAAGTCAGGTATTCAAACTTTAGAGAAATTAGAGAGCTGGATAAATTGTAAATGTCCAAAATGTCAATCCAGTGCTAAAAGAGAGACTGATACTATGGACACATTCGTTGATTCTTCATGGTATTACTATCGATTTTTGGATCCAACCAATCAAGAGAGGCCTTTTTCAAAAGAAAAAGTTCTTGATCACATGCCGGTTGACATATATGTTGGGGGCAAGGAACACGCCGTATTGCATTTATATTATGCTAGATTTATGAGTTATTTCTTACATTCACTTGGATGGACACCAACTAAAGAACCATTTAAGAAGCTGGTAGTACAAGGAATGGTTATGGGACAGTCATATAAATTGAAAGGTTCTGGAAAATATTTACCATCGGAACAAGTAGAAAAAGTCGGGCAAGAGTATAAACACAAGGCCACAGGAGAGACTGTGTTGACTCAATGGGAAAAAATGAGCAAATCTAAATACAACGGCGAAAATCCTGAAAGGTTGCTAACGACATATGGATGTGACACTACCCGGCTGCTGATACTGGCTGACGTGCCGCCGGCGACGCCCAGGCGCTGGTCTGATGCAAGTAAGTTTTTACAATTCTGCTACTTAAAAATTCGATGCATGTTATGGGACTAGTATGCACATTACACTTGCGAAATTCAGTTCAAAAAACCAAGGTCTGTGGGCGCCTGTGCTGTGCTTTTAAGATCCTCGAGCCTCGTCGTGCTATTTATATATTATGGGTGTAAACACTTTTGTGCACCAGTAACTCGTGCACTGTTGAGAGCCAACTATAGCCACATGATCTGCTGGGTAAAGCTGCGCTTGTTGCTTTTCCCAGCAGATCATGTGGCTCAAGTTCAATCCCAGGATCGTGTGAGGATCTTTGTAGTTTATGATGAAGTTGAACCTAGTTATTTTATTGCATATTCCTATTTTAAAAATTTTTGGGGGTCGAGTCACCCACGTCCGTAGGAGTGTACCCTTTGATTCCCTACACGTGGTCCCCGGGTGACAATAACTGGTGGTAGGTTTCAGCTGAAGGCTTGCGACCACCCACGGGCAAAGACGTACGCCAAGCGGCCTAACCGAGTTCCGGTTACAAAGCTCGGTGTAGCCAACTAGAGGAGCCGAACAGTCAGGTGGTCTGCCAGCAGTGGAACAGTCGAGACAGCTGTTCCACTGCTGGCAGGCCAGACGCGCGCTGTTATCGACGTATTGGGAGACTAGTCGCGGAGGGTAGCGGGATTCGAGGCACGGTGCGCCGCTGGCCGACCGCAGGTAGTTGGGGCCCCAAGTAGTGTGCCACCCACACATGAAAGGCTGCCCCGCCAACTGTCGAAAAATCTTGGAATGCACCATCGTGCTGGTTGGCGACCACATGGGGAGGGTCCGATGGACATTCCGGGGGGGCTCGGGCGTCCCTGCAGTTTCCGGACTAGTGCCCCAATGATGTCGTCTTTTCAGTGCGTGTCTGTAGGTTAGCAGCGTAGAACCTCGTCTCACTTCCTTCTCCTCACCTCCATTCACTCTACTACAATGATGCCAAGGAAAAAGAATATTGGACTATAACAGCGGCTGCACCCCCTTCCCCTCAAAGTGCACCTCACCAACATTCGAGGTCTGCACTCAAATCTCTCTGCAGTCTACTACCACCTGGAGGCTGAGAAACCAACGCTGTTTTTCCTTACGGAGACGCAGATAGCGAGTCCGTCAGACGTGTCGTACTTTTCTTACCCAGGATTTACCCTGGAGCACAATTTTAAACCGCGCGCGGGTGTGTGTATGTACGCCTTGCTATCGGCGTCTCGTTAACCTTGAGGACTCCAGATTCTCAACGCTGTGGGCTTTAGTGGACAGAGGTCTGGATAAAATTATCTACGCCTGTGTCTACCGTTCGCACAGCGGAGATCGGGAGACAACCAGGCTCACAGAGTACCTCAGTGAGGCTGCTGACGCGGCACAGCAGCGGTACCCTTTCGCCCAATTAGTATTACTGGGGGAGTTTAATGCCCACCACCAGGAGTGGCTCTTCCCATACCAGTGCACTGACCATGCTGGACGGGAGATGCGTAAGCTTTCGCTGGCGCTAAACCATACTCAGCTGGTCCAGGGAGCAACGAGGGTACCGGACGTTGAATCGCACACGGCCAATTGCTTGGACCTTCTGCTGACAACAGATCCAGACCGATACTCTGTGTCGATAGCTTCACCTTTGGGTAGTTCCGACCACTGTCTGGTGAATTTTATGTCCGTCTACTCCCCGCCCGATCCCAGCCCAAGAGGCACCCGGCGGGTTTGGCGGTACAGGTCAGCAGATTGGGATGGCATGCAATCTTTCTTCGTATGCTATCCTTGGCGTAACTGAAAAAAAACGCGCGCGTGTGCTTTGCTTGCATTGCATTCTTTGCGATCGATTCCATGAATTTATATGTTACGCAATTAGGCTGCTTATGTAACATACCTTTTTACCCAGTTTCTGGATTACAAATTTATTATCCTCTAAGAATATATATCATTACGTTACAGCATTGCCAGGCGTGTTAAATTGGCAACACCGGCTTTGGATGACCATGAGAGAATTTTTGCAACATCGCAATAGTATGCCCGAAAAAAATACTTTGACGCCTGAAGAATTTAATAACTATGAATATAAAATATGGAATTCAAGAAACTATTTCATCGCTACTACAACATACCATTTCCAACACACTCAAAAGCTAAGTGTTGGCATTTCAAGACTGCAGAGTTTAACAAGTGTGCTAAGGGTAATAAGTTACTCTTATTTACAGTAAAGGCCAAAAATATTTTTACAAGCTTTTATTTGGTTTCTCGTGACAATGTATTTTTGATAAGTATAAAAAAAAAAAAAAACTAAAAAAAGTATTTGTATCAAAGTTTTATTTACATTACAGTTAGGTCGTTTGTTCACGAGGCACCGCACGACACGATTTGCACTCACAATTTTTAACACACTGCATATGGTCTGTCGTCCGTTCGTTTGTTCACTAGATACGATTCTGCAACGACACTTCAGTGCACTTGTATTGTTTTATAAGCGCGTGAGTGACGAACCACGCGTGAGTCGTGCGATTCGGTGTGTCGTGTCGTCAATAAGCTCATACCGGTTTTGTTCAGCCGCGAAACCGTCACCGCAAAAAGTCGCGACGACATAGCGGCATCGACGACATAGCCGAAAAACCATATGCAAATCGTGTCGCGCGGGGTGTGGTGTCTTGCAATGAACTAACGGTCCATACAAATGTATGGAGCTCTGAATCGTGACCACATTTTGCGGTGTCGTGTGTCGCGTCGTGAACAAACGGCCTTAGGGCAATTAACAAAACAGCATAATACAATAATTACAATTAATCACAATTAGTTTGGCTTTATTTCAAAATTTATATTTGACATTTTTCTTTTTACTTACAGAACAAGGTACCACCAGAAGTAATAGCCAAAAGTAAGGAATTTGAAAAAACCTTGGCACTTCTGATAATAATGCTGGCGCCAGTGACTCCGCACTTTTGTTCTGAGCTTTGGGCCGGAATCCAGTCTGCACCACATAGAATATGTGACACATCTGATCCGGTCGATTGGGGGAAAAGTGTTCTCGAACAGACATGGCCAAAAGTAGATGAAAATTACGAATTATCATTTTTATGTAAAGTAAGTATTTATTCAAGATTACGGTACTGAGTTCCCACCGACATCCATAAACAAAAAAAGTACCCAAAAATCGGTATTATACCGAGAAAATTATAAGATTATCACATTGTTTAATTTACGTAAACATAAAACAATGTTATTGTTTACCGTGTAGGCTAGTAACTGTTGAAATTAAATAATTAATATACATGTTACTTTAAATTTTGATTAAAACTACAATTTAGTATATCGATACCAGAAGTATCAATTAATGTAAGGGACAAAACACGGTTTTTCAGGAGAGCCAAAAAACGATTTTATTTTTATAAATCTGTCTATAACTTTTTACTGTCTGCTCCAATTTTAATTGTGTCTAGAGCAAAGTTTCTTAGAATTTCCTCTTCTTTCATGATATAAACGAAAGATTTTGGAATACCCAGTGGTTTAAAATATAGCATGTCCCTTACATTAAAAAAATATGTTTAGTTGTGCCTTACCTTGCTAATATTTTATGTGTAAACCGTCAAGCATAGTGTAAGCAGCAAGAGAAATAGAAAATTATACGTAATTCTATTGTAAAGGACTTTTACAGTGTTGCAATTTGATGTAACTATAGATTATCTACTAAAATTATGGTAATTTAACACCATGGAAATAGGTTCTTTGCATGATTAATGTTAGTTTCAGCTTAGCTATCACAGATTTAAATGAAATTTAGGGATACAAAAATAAAACGATTTATTGTTAATATTTTTTTTTTATTTTCGACTTTTATGTCTGCGTAATTATTATAAATTCAACACACTAATCAGTCTATAAAACTTTTTGTTAAGCTTAAAAAAAAGTAACAGTGTTCTAATTAACAGTTTTACACACCTAGGTATCAATGTAAAAATAATTATGATTGTATTATTGACTCCACGATCTCTTTTAATTAACAGTCCTACAAACTCTGTACTTTTAATAATTACGTTTAATTGGATTTATAATTATTTATTTATAATTACCTTCTAGCGGGACACACTTATATTATTATGCCAGTTGACAGCATGCATGCTGTTATTGAGAGGGAAGTAAGAAAACTAATTGTTTGGGCACCTTCGCAATGGCCAAGTTTCATAGAGAGTGCTAGAAAAAGGCCTCAACCATATAATGTGAGTGTCTTAGAGCATACAGATTTCATTAACTTCCAGAATCTGGCGGATTCTGTATTCACTCAAGCTACTCTTAAAAATAAAGATCTGCGTATGAAAAACATAAGAGTGTGCACATTTAAAAAAAATGCTTTGACGAAAATTGAGATTAAATATACAATGTTAGAGACTGGTGATACTTACGACATAGAACTCTCCAAAGAATTACCTCCAAAGAATTTTAACGCAAGAGGAAAGGGTAAAGGGATTGGGAAAAGAAGTGTTGTTAGAGGTAAAATTACAAAAAATATAGACAAAAAAAATGAATCTGCAGCTGAAAGTACTAGTAATGACATAAGTCAAAGGAACACAGACAATTTGCCATCTCTATATAAAGAGAGGCTCCCAATTTCCATTCCAAAATACAATGACCTCAAAAAATTGTGCGACACCGGTATAATACCAAAAAGATTTCATCGTGAATATTTGAACCTTCCGAATAAATCGCCAGTTAAAGATACCCTCAATGAAACCGATGACGATGAAGATGTGATGACAGCTGATGATGATAACTAGATAAAGTACCAAATAGAAAAAGTTATTCCAACCATTTCAATTTCACCATTAACATTCCTAATTATTTATTCTTGTAATAATATATATTTCTTATATTAATATTCATATCATTTATATGTATTATTTATTCATTCATCTTTCAGACAATTCATATTTTTTCATCTGTCTTTCGTTTCAGTACATTCATTCAATTACTTAACAAATAAGACTGTCGATTAAGTCTGAGAAAACATATTTTTTTTATTAATTTGGTGATTATAATTATAAATCCAATTAAACGTAATTATTAAAAGTACAGAGTTTGTAGGACTGTTAATTAAAAGAGATCGTGGAGTCAATAATACAATCATAATTATTTTTACATTGATACCTAGGTGTGTAAAACTGTTAATTAGAACACTGTTACTTTTTTTTAAGCTTAACAAAAAGTTTTATAGACTGATTAGTGTGTTGAATTTATAATAATTACGCAGACATAAAAGTCGAAAATAAAAAAAAAATATTAACAATAAATCGTTTTATTTTTGTATCCCTAAATTTCATTTAAATCTGTGATAGCTAAGCTGAAACTAACATTAATCATGCAAAGAACCTATTTCCATGGTGTTAAATTACCATAATTTTAGTAGATAATCTATAGTTACATCAAATTGCAACACTGTAAAAGTCCTTTACAATAGAATTACGTATAATTTTCTATTTCTCTTGCTGCTTACACTATGCTTGACGGTTTACACATAAAATATTAGCAAGGTAAGGCACAACTAAACATATTTTTTTAATGTAAGGGACATGCTATATTTTAAACCACTGGGTATTCCAAAATCTTTCGTTTATATCATGAAAGAAGAGGAAATTCTAAGAAACTTTGCTCTAGACACAATTAAAATTGGAGCAGACAGTAAAAAGTTATAGACAGATTTATAAAAATAAAATCGTTTTTTGGCTCTCCTGAAAAACCGTGTTTTGTCCCTTACATTAATTGATACTTCTGGTATCGTATTTTAGCAACGATCTTTTAAACAAATAAAGTAAAGCAAATAAGAATTTGATTTCTAGTTGTTACGTAATAGGCATATTACAGTAAGGAGCTTAAAATAAAGATAGTTTTGTGAGATAATAATGTAAGAGAATAATTCTTAAAAAACTCTAATCATGAATTAAAGTAAGGGACATGTTATTTAAATCAACTGATTTGAGGTTTAAGGTAAGGGTGTAAATTATTTAACACTATGACTTACTTTATTTTTCAGAGAAAAAAAAATGTAAACGTCTGTTACATCATTTTTTTTGTCATAAATCGTTTTACGCAGGCCAAAAATTTTTAACGTAAGGGAATTTTTTTTAACGATAGAATTTTTTTAATAATACCAATCGATAGAGCAGAAAATTCTGAATCCAATGATATATATATCTCATTTTCACCAAAATGTCCCTTACGTTAATTGATACTTCTGGTATCGATATCTATCTGCTTAGCCTTTTCCCAACTATATTGGGGTAAAATTACAATTTAGTATAAAAAATACAAATAACAAAAAGTCATCAAAAACTAAAAAAAAAAACACTTTTTATTTCTTTTTTTATTCCATTTTAACGGGTTTGCCATCCTCTTTTCGCTATACACTCCTGTAGCCTGGAATGCATGCTCTCGATCAAATGCCTCACGTTTTCAGCTGGGATCTCTTCCCAGGCATTTTTCAAAGCGTCAATCAGTTGCTGTGAGACCTTTCGTTTTAATTGATCCCACATGTGCTTGGTCGGATTTAAGTCCGGACTGTTTGTTGGCCACGGCAACACTTGAATGTGAGAGTCTTCCAGTACAGACTGGGTCGCTTGAGCTGTGCTGTGCAAATGAAAAAAAAAAGTTGAGGCCTGATGACTTCCTCAATGTAACGCTGAGCAGTTACGGAACCCTCATTTAAAAACGAAGTTGACCGAAACGGTCAAATTCGTGAATGCAGGCTTCCGAAAATCGCTCACCACGTTGCCACCATACCCTAATGCGCCGATCGTCATTAAAAAAGTTTACTATGCACTCGTCGGTGAAAAGCACTATGCCCCGCTGGTTTATGCTCCAGTCAAAAAATTGACGGGAGAACCTTAAACGATTTGCACGTTGAGTCCTGGCCAAAGGAATTCGAACAACTCGATGCTTTGATGTTTGCTGGACTTCGTGCAATCGGTTACGGATCGTTTGGTCACTAACACGAGTTGTGACCAAATGATCGTTTGTCACAACTCGTGTTACCGTTGTCAACCATAGGCGATTTTGCAACTTACGAGCCGTCACTGTGCGTTCTCGGCGGGCATTTAGCCGGATGTACCGATCTTTCATGAACAGTTGTAATGCGAGCTCTACCCGAACCAGGTCTTCTTGCAACACTGCCAGTCTCTTGGAAGCGATTCCAAGCATTTTGTATAGCTTTTCGAGAAAAACCCAGTTGCAAAGCCTTAAGAAGAATTTCCTTCTTGCATCATTGTAACGGCTCTGGTTGCAGTAATTGCGTCCATATGTCTTCGTACTTGTTGTATATTAACATAAGATATTATTTAAACAAAGAAGCAAAGCAAAATTACGATTTTTCATGATTACCATGAAGATAATCGAAACGAAACTAAGAAAAATCAAAACAAAACAACAACACAAAACAAAAGAAAATTTCAAATACATTTTTTTTATTATGGCCAGTATTTTGATCTTAAGAACAAAATCAAAGAGTTTGTAACTTCAATATTTTGCTATAGTTCGTTCAATCCACGAAGACGCGCCCCACCAATTATATGATTAGTCTATTCTTCTTCTTCATATTATTATAATGATTTTTTTTTTTTTTTTTTTTTTTAGATAGGCTCGCGCTTGACCACTATCTCACCTGATGGTAAGCGATGATGTGGTCGACGGTGTAACACGCTTGCCTAGAAGTAACCTATTCACTCTTGACTTAAAGACCCCGAGGTTGTAGCTATCTGGAAACACAGACTCCGGCAGGGAATTCCACTCCTTAGCTGTACGCATAATGAAAGTATTTCCAAAACGTTTGGTGCGTATGGGTGGGATGTCCACCATGTACCGATGGCGCATCGCCGTACGTCTTGTAGTTTGATGATGAAACGGGCTAGGCGGAATTAGATCATGCAATTCCATCGCACACTCCCCGAAATGCAACCGATAAAAAACCGACAAGCTGGCAACTCGACGACGATGTTCAAGGCTTTGGAGCTTTGACTCGACTAATGCCTCATTGCCGATGAGCCTCTTGGCCCGTTTTTCGATCGACTCTAGTGCATCAAGCTGGTATTTGGCAGATCCGTCCCAGAGATGAGAACAGTATTCATTTTAGTCTATTCATTGTAGTCTGCGTGTGTACTCATAGGTAATTAGTGTGTACCGATAACACTCAAACATTAACGGAAGCTTGCACACATATACTATAAACGGTTAGGAGGAATAGTGGTGGGGCGCGTCTTCGTGGATTGAACGAACTAAGGTCCGTTTATATCTACAGACATTGAGCGTGTCAGACACGTTCCAGGGCAGACACCGACAGACACCGTTTATTTACATCTGAGCGTGCCTTGTCAGACATCGACAGACACCGTTGTCAGCGTCGGGGCCGCTCTATAAGCAGTTTATGAACCGCTTTCACAGTGTTCAGACACTTCTCTGTGGAAGCTTTATTCATAATTGCGTTGTTGCTGCGCGATTCCGACAGGTAAAGGAAACAAAAGACGTCTGCCCGGTTCCTATGCTCTGTTCACACTGCCCGGTAGGTAGCTACAGACACGTACAAACAAAATATTCTTTCCGCGAATACTGGCCGCGCACGGCCCGTGTCTGTTGGTGTCTGCGCGGCCGTGTAACGATAGATATAAATACGTTAAGGTTACACTAGTCAACGGCACGAACTATTTTGTGCGTGGGGATAAAATGCATTCAATATCAACCGACAACACGTAGGGAAGAGATTGATGCTGTGATGAGCAGTAGGAAGCTAGTTCGCGTACGAATACACACTTTTGCAAATTTGTAGCGTAATGGATAATGATTTAGGACGAAACCGAGCGCGCGAAATTTTATAAACAGACCTTTGGCAGTCTAGATATCGTGAAAAAACGACTAAATCTATCTGTTCAAAATAAAATTATTTGCATTGTTGAACTACTAATCTATCCCTGTATGGAGGCCGTTTTGCTATTTGCCGTCTTCTTATGGCATTTATTCGCGACTAAAAATGCGTTAAAATTAGTGTCGAAATGTGGAACTTTCGACGCTCATAACTTTCAAATAAACAAATCAACACGGTCTAGGGATATTTCATACTCAATTAAATAACTCGAAAAGTACTGGCCGCATTGGAATCTTTTATACACCGATTTGTTTGTAATTTATCTCAGACTAATTCCAAATTCAAATTTTTGAAATTTTTTTGTTTCGGTGGCATATAAATGTCTTGATGTGTAGGAGAGGGAATTTAAATTTGTGCGAAATTTAGAAAACAATACGAATTACGTTTAGTTACAGTTTTTTTTCATTTTTAAACGAAAGATAAAGTTAAAATTGAGGTATTGTAGCCATGCAACGCCAACATTTGACGAGGGCGGAGATGTTACGAGCTGTGGGAATGCTGGAAGCTGGGTCTGTTCAGCGTAATGTTGCTGAGGCCATAGGGACCCACCAAAATGTAATTTCAAGATTATGGACACGCTATCGTGCCACAGATGAAGTAGCGGAGAGGCACCGGGGGCCAAGTCCAGTGAACGGAAATAAACATGGAAGCATTCCTAGCTTTAAAAGATGACCCAACGCAAATTGTGCCCCGGTGGGCGGGGCTTACCGATCGTGCCGCTCACGCTTTTAGTTCGTCCGCAGTAGGCAACAGCGGCGGTCGACTAATATATTTACTGTTTTTCGCATGTTAAATATTTAAAAATGCCTTCTTGTGCAGTGAAGTGGTGCATAAATAAATCACATTTGCATAACAAGAATGTTGGAATTAGTTTTCACGTGTAAATACATCGCTATTCATTATATTTCTATTAAAAATGAAGTATGCCACGAAATCTATAGGGATGATGTTATGCCAACCAAACAATTAACTTTTTTACCTGACAATAATGGCAAATATAATTTAAAAAAAAATGGCGTGTATTTTTTTTTTCTATGGGGACGGCACTATGCAAAATATACAAAGTTATTGTAGGTACATAAAAGTTCCTTTAACAGCATGGAGAAAATAGATATCGTTGCTGTATCTTTATCTTTTCTAATATATTTTTGACCGTTCCAAAAAGATATATTTTTAATACAATAAAAGATGGTTCTTTAACACGAATTGCCGTAGGATTTGATTGGTAGAAATCATCACGCGAAAAAGCGTTCATAAATCTATGCGATATCCTTCTTTCGAATTTGGTCAAAATATAAATCCAAAATGGCAGCTGCGAAATCTTTCATATTTTTCATCATGGGTTTAGTTTTCGAGGATGCTAAAGTCGATTGTGAGGCTAAAATAATCCAAGACGGCAAAAATAAAAATAAATGTTTTTGTTTAAATCATACGTGAGAAGGAACTTTGTTCCTGACGGTGGTACCCTGATCACACACGTTTATTTATGCTTCTATATTTTTATTTCATATTACTTTAATACCATCACTATCATAATTAATAATTGCGTTGCACCATATTGCATAAAGAATCCCGGGCGACGCGATTGGTGGACGCAGTGGCGTCGTAGAAATGTCGTTAGCGGCCTATACGTTAGATGGTAATTTAAACCCAAACTATAAGTAAATAAAGTCTATTTTTTACTGTGCATCATGAGTTGTAATAATATTGTTTGTGTACTTTGGCTAGTTTGACGAATCAGTGGCGGGGTTTCGATGTGTGAGTTTGTTTGGGATTTTGTGTCAGGATGCGCGTTAAGTTCCTTCGAAGTAATGCTTCCATGTTTATTTCCGTTCACTGGCCAAGTCGCATCACTACCCCCAGACAAGACCGATTTTTGCAAATTACTGCGCTCAACCAAATGCAATGGCGACTCAATTGATCCAAAGGCTGCGAGTGGAACACCAAGTGCTTGTGAGTGACCAAACTGTAAGAAGGTGACTGCATGAAAGCAATCTACGCTCTCGTAGACCACTCCGGGTCCCACCTTTACGGAGAGGCAATCGTGGACGACGATTAGAATGGGTTCGGAACCACGTGGACTGGGGGCGTGAGCACTGGTCCAATGTGCTGTTCACGGATGAATCCAGGTTCGGCTTCCATCCAGATTCACGAAGGACGCGTGTTTGGCGAGTTCCTGGACGATGGAGCCGTCTTCAGAACCCTCAGGAAGTTCACCCATACCAAGGAGGAACAATTATGGTTTGGGCAGGAATTCGTCTTGGAGGACGGACGGATCTCGTTTGGGTGCGGGGCAATATGACGGCAGAACGATACGTCCAACAGGTGCTGGGGCCCGTAATCTTGCCCCACAGAACACAAATGGGGCAAGATTTCCTGCTCATGCACGACAATGCCCGGGCACATACGGCGAGAACGGTAGCAGCTTGGTTACATACACACAATGTTAGGGCCTTAGACTGGCCTGCTCAATTGCCAGATCTAAATCCCATTGAGCATGCGTGGGATATGCTGCAAAGAAGAGCTCTGAAGGAAGTTCCTGAAAATCTGGCTACAGAAGATCAACTTTTTGCGCACCTCAGAAGGACATGGGACAATATTCCGCAGCAAGACATTGACAACCTTGTTCTGAGCATGCCGAATCGTTGCCGATGTGTTATGAACATCACGAACGCTTTCTCAGACTACTAACTTCATGTTTATAAACACAAATTAAATGATTTTTCTATATTTTTCAGTTTTACTCATAAATAAAAAGTTAATTCGTACGGTTTCCGTCTATGCTTCATTTTTTTTCCATAAAATCCTGAAATTTTAATAGAAGTACCTTAACCATTATAAAAAAATGGTAGAATATTAAATAACGTATCTTTTAAATATATACATGTCATATAAATAATTAACACATTGATAGTAATTCGCTTTTTTAAAAATATCCCTAGACCGTGTTGATGTGTGTATTTTCTTTTTTTACTTTTTTGCTTCCATACAGGGCTAGATATAACGATGAGACAAATTGATATCACTTTTTATTTTGAACGTACATCGTCAAACAGTGGAATAATCCCTAGACTACGTGTGTATGGAAGAATTTTCGACTAGTGTAACCTTAAAAGACACTGTATAAAAGAATATGAGTCTGCCACGGCACGTGTCTGGCACGCTCAGTGTCTGTAGATATAAACGGAGTTTGGGGAGACTCTGGGGAGTTTGTTGCGCCACTTCTTCTTCCCAGCAAAAGCACTAGGAAGTGGTGAAGGGCGGGCGTTTTTGGGGGACTGTCTTATGTAATTTTGACGTTCGGAAAGTGCTGATTCTCAGCCTAGTTTGAATAAATGACTTTTGAATTTTTAATTTGGACCTTACCCTACACTAGTCGACGGCACGAACTATTTTGTGCGCGGGGTTAAAATGCATTTTATATCAACCGACAACACGTGCTAGAAGAGATAGATGCTGTGATGAGCAGTAGGAAGTTAGTTATGATTATTTTAAATCCATACTGAATATTTGTTGATTTTATTGAATAATAATATTATTATAAAACCTAAGTGTTTTTACCTCTAGTGTTTTTACACCCATAAAAAAAATCACAAGTGTCTAAAATTATAATGTGGACCTAGTGATAAAAAATTCAACATTAGTTCCATTATTTTCAGATTCTTTTAAAATGGAACAAGTCATAAAAAAAACCAAGTAAAGCAAGTAGTTCCATCATGGAACTGTTAATGGTACTAGTGGCAACGAACCAATACTTTCACCTATGGTAAACAACATAATTCCGGATTAACATAGGCTAAAATGTATTAAAAAAGAAATAGAGATCCTTATGAAAATATAAAATTCATTATTTGGCGTCCGCTGAGAAAACTATTGATGATACATAAAAATTATATACAAAATGATTAAAGTACTCATTATTAACTACATGACATTCTGCGAGAGAATATTATCTAACTATCATAGTTAAGTCACAATAGCAGCTTGTGTTTTAAAATTTAATTAGATCGCCGCGCCGCGCCGGTAGAAACAAAAGTTGGTTGCATTCGTATTGTAGTATTCATTCTTATTCAAATAAATAGTTCAACGAATTGGTAGGTAGGTAGGGTAGGTGGCTAGGTAGGTTGGTAGTTAGGTATGGTAGGGTAGGTGGGTATGTAGGATAGGATAGGGAAGGTAGGTTGATAGGTAGGACAGGTGAGTAGGTTGGTAGGTAGGGTAGGTAGGTGGTAAATAAGTAGGTAGCCAGTTGACGGGAGGGAAGCTGCAGGGGTCAGCTAGTCTCTAATATACAACAATAAGTAATTATTCCCTTTGTTTCAGGTTGATGGGGCTGACAGATGTGAACTTAAAATAAAGGCGAGCGATCTTCTAAAACTTAGTCACGAAAAGGCTTTACAAATGATGCTGAACGAGGAGTCAGTCAAAAAGAGACTTAAAAGTGATATACATAAGACGAAATTTGAACTGTATCCATATTGTCGTGCAATATTACATATATACCCAAAAAAGAAGGTAAAACAAGTTGTAGTAGAGGAAACTGTAGCTTAGACAATTCGTTTTTCCAAGATAGTTGGAAATTGAAAATATAGTCGTTGATTAAAATCAACGACTTGACGAAAACTTTATGAATGAAACATAGTATCTTTATTTATATAAGTGCCTTTTATTTACAATAGGAGTGCCAATTTCGATGTTCTTTAGGGTCAACTACAAAATTCACGTTATGCTTGCTGGCCAGACTAAAAAAACATCCTAACAGGAACTTTATTTTAGAAAACAAAGTTGTGTTTATACTATTATGTAATAAGATTGAACTATTATGCACTAGTCAAATTCTGAATCAAGAATTAAAGAGAGGTATTAAGAATTTGAGATATAATAACAATATTAATAAGAATGCGGTCACGCACGGGCCACTTGAAAATTGATCCATGAAAAGTCTTGAACCGTAACTGATTTTTGCAAAGTATTTCCCTTTTACTGGAGGTTTTTAAATGTTAATGTCACCATATTATAATTGCACTCCGTGTTTCATTATAAAACATATAAATTGTAAAAAGAACATTTCATTTACAATAAAACTCATCAAAATTAAATTCGTTTATTATTCGTGATTTGCCGAAATTAAAGTGGCGACCAAATAGTGCACATTTTTACAATCTAGCCGATTTTCTTTGATACTATGATCATGTTATATAACCCATATCTACATTGTTTGAAAAATAAAATAATTTAGACTCACCAGAACATTTTAATTACTACAAGTACCTACCAAACATATTATTATTATTATAACGTGACCAGACGTCCCTTTTTGAACGGGACTGTCCCTTATTATAAATTTACGAGTCCCGGTGTCCCCGAAATGAACTCTAGGACGCAAAATTGTCCCGTTTTCTAAAACCGCGCGAAAATTTAAGTAGTCGGACCGGCCGGCCGCCGTCGCAGTATGTGTTAACGAAATTACAATCGCCTCTGAAAAAGCCATTAATAGGTAATGGATGTGGAGCCCATGTAATTCACAATGCAGTACAATTGCTGTAGACAGGACAGGCTACTCTAAGATTACACACAAAAGCATTATTGTGAAGATATTTTTTTTATATTTACACGATTCGAGTTGAAACTCTAAAGGAGTTTTGCGCCGAAACTGAAACGGAATATCAACAAATGCGCCGCTATAGCAAAAACAGATGGCTTGCTCTTATGCCTGCCTTGGAAAGGGTTTTAAAAAAGTATCAGCCATTAAAAAAACTACTTTTAGAGGATTGAAAAAAAATGTCCCCTGTTACAATAAAACTTTTTTGAAGAACCCACATTCGAATTGTGACCAATGTGCCGTTTTGAGTCAAAGAATAAATGGTCATGTTATGTATACAGTATAATACCGACGCTATAACTTAAAATTGTAGTGGTTAAATGAGTCATATTAAACAGGGACTTCTTTACAAAAGCAATTCCTCAATATTCCCATACTTAGCACCTAACTTAATTAATTTATATATCTATGCTATGCTATCTTGTGCTTCTCGCTTTCTTTGCTCGAAATATTTCGTCCTTGTACATCCTTAAATTTGCTGATGAATCCTAAAAAAAATTAAAACATTTAATTAGTTTCGCCATCGGTTTATAATGTTATTTATCGAGCACGAGCTAATTATTTTTTGTTTAATTAGTGGTCGAGGTGATTAATAATAATAGGGTAGATAACTGATAAGTTAACATTACTAAATTGTTTTCGTTTATTACCCAATGGGCCCCATTAAATAATATCTACATAAAAAGCAAGAACTGCCTAGCATACCCCTGCATGTTAGGGATTGGTTTTCAGCTTGGGTTTTCTTAAGCTGGATATCGACATTGCGAGGCTGCTCTTCCGGTGCTCGCATTGAGCAGGCAGCCTCGCGGTGCGATCAGCATCCGTCTATACAATCAACACGAGCTATGCCGAGCCTATGAAGCTTCAGTATACGTTTGACCATGAATCCAAACGCCGCCTTTACAGCTTTTTCTCGTGTTTAAAGTATTAAGAATTTTTTGTTGCAATCTTTAGTTTTTGAATACCACTAACAACTGTGTTCTTCATATTATCTCACGAGACTACTAAGTTCTTCACTGTTTTCCATGAAGCGAGGATTTTCTCATGCGTCCCTTGCAACTGAGCAGCTCACACTGAGCGCCCTTTAGGCACCGCTAAATTCAAATTTGCTCGCGAGGCAAACGCGTCGCCACTCCACGAGGCTGCCTCGCGAGGCCCTTGCGGAGTGATCGCAATGTAGATACCCGGCTATATCATCGTCATCAGACTATACTATAGTCTACTGCTGGACATAGGCCTCTCCAATAGCACGCCATTTATTTCGATTTCCGACAACTCTCGTCCAGCTGCTACCAGCCACCCTGAGAAGATCGTCGCCCCACCTTGCCTGATGAGGGCGTACCACCTTACATTTACAAGTTCGCGGTCTCCACTCAAGAACACGTCTACCTCAACGGTCTTCGGTTCTACGGCTAATTTGGCCGGCTGGTTTGAGCTATGTCGACATTTCTACAACTTTGATCACCGCGACCCGGATTTGATAGGTACTTCAGATTCAGAGAGAGACTCTAAGCATAGCCCTTCAGATGTCTCGCTGAGCGACCATACCTTATCATGGGTTTTCTCACTATGCACATTTTCCTTCACCGTCAGCCAGATGTCCAATAATCTTAGAAAGTTTAAAATACTGAAATTGCCATTACATACATACCTATGTAGGTATTTACAAACTTTGTCTTCGCGACTGAAGCAGATCATTTAATCGCCGGGCCTACAATGTTTGAATCAAATAAAAACGATTACCTTCTTCGCTTCCCTCCACTCTAAGTTGCGAAGACGAGCCAACCCTTTAAGATTACGGTCGAGTATTCTAAGGAACTCTGCTCTTGTTATTTTCGGTGTCTCGGTGGTACCATTGTTTGATGGATCTGCAGTCGACGTCACGGCCTGTAGGTATCATAAGTATTAAAAATCATTAATTCTTCTTTTAGTTTTTGAATGTGTCTAACACAGTCCATCCACCGTTTCGGTAGTCTTCCCCTACTCTTACTTCAGCCAGCCATATTTACAGTCAAAATAGAAATACAATATAGAATTTTACTTACTACACAAAAAGGTATAAATTGAAAGGATTGAAAATAAATTGCAGTTCTAAAAACTAAAAAACACGCTTTAATGGTAAATTGAACTAAAAAGTCGCTAATCCTGAAGATCCTGGTAAGGATAATGGGACAAACTATTTAAATTATTGCATTGTCATCGGTTCTTGATAAGTGTGCAAAGTTTCAAATCAATCCGATGTTTTAACGGGATTGAAAATCACGTTCAAATATTCCGTTACATTGATACATACATCCAAGCTAATAAAAGCGTGTAAAAAAAGGTTTGAATTCAAATAAATTCGAATGCGGGATGTATGTATGATGACGTATTCGATAGCTACAATCTCGACGTCTTGTAAGTCAAAAGTGAAATGATTACTTCTAGGCAAGCACCACACACCACATCATCGCCTACCATCAGATGAGATAGTGGTCAAGCGCGAGCCTATCTAAAATAATAAAAAAAAATGTTTGCGAATTCTCTTATAATTGTGTCACTGAAATGTGCACCTTTTGGATATGACCATTATAATTTTGGCTGTATAGGGTTGGAAATTATCTACCACGCCAGCATATCCTAAGCCTGACTAGGCGACATTAATGTTGTCTTCGGCACCATGCAGAATCTTAATTTTTATTTCTTGGCTTCGTCTGATATCTGTCCACGACAGCCAGTCAGAATCTTTTTTTTTGTCCTCCTGAGGATACCAGTTTTATTATTGTGATCTATCCCGTACGTGCAGATAAAGGGCGCTTTAACCTCCTGTCCTCTTTTAACATGCTGGCGAAATGTGGGTGTATACTATAGATCAAAGAGAATATAACCACAAAGAGAGCTTATAGGCTGATTTCTTCTAAGCACACGATTCACTACCGCGGGCGGACGAGAAAGAACGCGCGGCTGCAATTGGTCAGCTCAAGACCAAGTTGCGTAGGTATTGCTATTGTTAGGGTTGATCAACTTAAGGGAAATAGTCGATATCGATAAAATGGATTTTTACATTATGGAAAATTCTCAATTAAAATCATATAAATATTATTTAATCCAAATCAATCAATTACAAAAATAATCAGTAGGTATCCTGTTATTACCTATTGATTTACATTACATGAGATACATTTTAAGTATTAATTTGGTATATGTTTTACGAATTTAAGTTTTAGGGTCCTGATTGTACTTTGTCAAAAATTATAAACGAGCGTCTACACATTTCTGAATTATGCATCTTGCTAATTCAATTAAATGGTTTGCCGATTCTATTTCAAATTGATGAATATATCCGGTAATAAATTATACCCAATCAGAGATTTTAAAACCGATTTTTTAAAATAATCGGTATTATATTTCGAAACATAATACATAAGAAAAATCCGCCGAACTGAGAACCCCCTCCTTTTTTAAGTCGGTTAAAAGTAGATATGTATATCGGGTTTAGTCAATAGTACGGACGTCAAAACAAATCACAAGCACGCCCCTAGCGGCAATAAAGAGCAAATACGCATTGGCGCGCTTTTATAAGCACTTGCGTGGAGGAAATAGGGCAGTTGAGTACTGACAGCCGTAGAGCTAAGACGTCGCAGAATCAGTGTCGATCCGTAATATTAGTAAGCAAGAATGTAACTTGTGTCTATTTGAATAAACCCAGTGTATCGAATAACTTATGTGATTTCATTTGCACGATTATACCCACCGACCTGCCCACACACGATGTCTTAACCTAAGGGAATACATCCTGACTTCCCGATGGTTTACATCTATCGGCCAGCCTTGATGCGACATGTATTTTTGAATAATAATTGTATTAAATTTAATTTTATTATTAACGATATCGACTTAAGCTATTAAAAGTAACAGCACAGATATTTACGATAAAAATACAAAGGGATAGAAGCATTAGAATTGTCTAGAGAAAGAACGAGACTTATCCAAAAGACATCAACGCGCTTGTAAAAGGCTGCTAAGTCTTGCACTAATATAACAAAACACCAACTATACACTTAGTTCGCAATAAACGTTTTGACTTTGACTTTGTCTCAACGGTGTGCTAGTTTACCCAGCCACCATTTTAACTAGATCCCTGCGGTGTCTCATAATCTGATAAAATAATTTTCGTACTGTTTATTTACCGATGAAAAGTTATACCATCCTTTTTATAACTAGATGTATTGGAATATTTCCCACACTACTTTACCGCGCATGAAGGCATTTTGATGCGATAAAATTGCAATAAAAGTTAAAACAATTTGTATTTATTTAGCGTGCATACAAGTCTAACACTTGGACACAACTAAAATGGTTACTAGTACCGTAGCCTATACATAGGCGACAAAATACTAATAGTTTTCGAGCGTCGAGGCACTGTATGCGCCGTCAAGTGGTTATATCGTCGTTGCTATAGGTGCACCTCTGGTCCTCTACCCAACCCTTCGATATATACAGTCGTTATGTTATGTGTAACCTCATGTCCAGGTAGCGAACCCAATCAGTACCTATTGTACTCTGCAACGATTAAATTACCAAAAGCATTAACGTAATTACAACAAATGAGGCCAAACCTGATTTAGTAGGTTTCTGATAAGGGTCACTTATTTTGACTGTTCTCATTAAGCCTGGAAATTAGTAAACCTGTTTCGTTGCGCTAAGGATATATTAATACGTTTACCTATTACGAGGGCTGTTTGATAAGACTTTTTTATTTTCTCGCGTAGTAAATTTTGTGGCAACACTGCTTCTGTCAACTACCATCTTTTAATAGGCTAGGTACTGTAAGATATGAACAAGCTACGGTATTGGGTTTGTGTTTGCCAGCCATTTAAAACAGACAACCGCGGGAATTTTCACGAACATGGGAAAATGTGAATTTCGTGTGCTGATCAACCTTTTTTTTTTTGGAAAACAACCGTCATCGAAACCAAGGAAATGCTTGATACACTTAACTGGGACTCTGCACAATAATTTCACTGGTTAAGAAGTTGTTTACTTAGTTCCATTGAGGTCGTTCCAGTCACGCCAGAAATCGGCGATAAAATCCATGGAATAATATTGGACTATAGGAGAATGAAAGTGCGTGAGGTGGCTGAGGCTATAGGTATCTCAACTGAGCGGGTACATCACATTTTACGTGAATATTTGGACTTGAAAAAGCTATCGCAAAATGGGTGCCGCGATTGCTCACACTCAATTTATCAAACTGCCCTCGTATTAGTGTCATCTGGACCGACTTTTGGTCGCGGCGGCCAAGTTCATCGGAGACTAAAAAGATATTCATATTAGTTTATAGGTAATCTAATCAGCAATAGCCCGTTATAAGCAAACTTGGTCCCAAAGTTAAATTAATTTTAAAATTGGAACGTAGGTACCCTACTCGATGGTCGAGTCCCAACTCCCACTTACCCAATTTTTTTTTTTGTGCCATTCCAAGCACTAACACTCATGTTATAATAGGATACTAATAGTATTCCGACCATGCCATGTTATAAGGAGCGAAAGTATTACTTACGTTGTCATCGGCAAATTGATTGTTTACCAATTCAGATATTTGACTGTATGCGCTCTTTGTGTCGTTGATTTGCTGCAAAAAAAAAAAGCTGATCAGTAGTACTTAAGTTTTGTTTTTGTCAGTTATTACGTAGTAACTTAATATCATGTTGAAATATTGTGTGCAATTATTAAAATAATAAGTTTAATACCGAAGCAGGTAGATACAGATTGTATAAGTGTTATAATTATAAGTAAGCGTTTTCACAATAACCATGAATTTATTAACACACAACATTTCTGTCTTTTTAAAGGATTAAAAAAGTAGACTGTTTTGACCTTCATAGTTGCCTTTACCTTTAGACTTTATATCTACAGTCACCATTCACTGAGCGAACGGTAGCATGCACGGAATAATTAATCGCTTGTCTTTACATCACTTTTATGTGAATGTATACAGTAAGATACTGACCTCTAATATGGCGTGGAAAACGGTTCCAAAAAACCCTCGTTTTGGAGCTACGGCTATGTGTCTGCCGGTTCTAATCGCTGCTTGCCTAGCATTACGATCTTTTTCTATTATATCATCTGCTGTTGACTGAAAAATTTACATTAGATATAAAAAATAAAATCTGTACTCTACAACCATTTTTTTTAATGATAATTTTTTGCATACATCGTAGTTATCTTTAATTGATATACCTACCTAGCTAGAAGAAAATTGGATAGTGATTAAAATTGAGGCCAAATAATAATACTTATACAATTTGATGCAAGAAGGCAAAGATTTTCATTGCAGCCGCGGCGTTAGAGCCGAAATTGCAATGAAAAATGCCCAAGTGTATCAAACGACCGCGACGTTCTTCAACACACTTTCGTAAGTGTGTTGAAGAACGTCGCCGTCGTAACAATAAATAAATTTTCATAAGAAACACAATATTTTTTGAGAAATGGCTCGCGGATTTCCTAAATAAATTGAATAGTTGGGGATGGCCACGGCTGTATTTGCACGAGTGCGAAATTAGACTTCATATCGTGCCTAAAAGCGGTGGGTCACTATTTTCTCGAGTAAGTATGTTTACAAAATATTATACATAGATCTTTACGAATTTGTTTCCAATAAAGTTCCACTAGTCAGTGTTAGTTTCTCACTACATACGTTAATCCTTACTCTAATAAAATTGATAAATGAAAGGGTGCTTACTGGTTGTGCACTAAAGCAGGGTGATATAATAGCGACAAACACGATTGTGACTAGGGCGTAGCGTTGCACTCCGGGCGCCATTGCTGATCCCGCCGTGGTACCACCTTACCTGGAGAAATTGACATTTTTAAACTGTTGGGTATGTTTTATATGACGTTGCTCGTAGTTTTATACGGGAACCTACTACTTAACTAAGGGCTCTTTTAAGTACGTTTTTTGTTTATTATCGGGGAGAAACCTGAAAGCACCTGGTCTTTTGGAAAGTGTGGTATTTTTGCCTCAATAAAAAGTGATCACTGTGTCGAAGTCTTTCCCCAAAAGTACATACCTACCAGTTTACGATTTGTTGGTCGGCGATTTGATACTCTCAACAGTCTCAAGCCCAACCCAGATGGTCCAGACCAATCTTTTAATCGTCTTATGCTGCATCGATTGGAGTCATAAAAATAATAAGCCGAATATCTTCGATCACTAATAAAGAACCTGAGAATACTTACTACTGTTATAAGGATAAAAAGTTTTTGTTATTACGAGCCATTCACTTCCACGATCATGGATAGAATGTATTGTAGTTACGCATACAAGACGACATTTACTTATTGCTTGCGAAAATTACCTCCGTCATAATAGTGTCGCAAGTACCTACCTGCTGTCCGTGTCGCAAACGCCACGGCCGCGACCGTCTGAGTTTGGAATGACCGTCAGAATCTCCAAATGTTTTTTTTATAGTAAATGCAGTAATCTGAATAGTCATGATTGAATCATTTTCTCTCTCTCGTTGTCCCACACCAGGAATTTCTCCTGTATCGTATCGTCATCATCATCATCATCAGCTTATTAATGTACCCACTACTGGGACACAGGCCTTAATCCGTGGGCCGTAATCCACCACGCGGGCTGGTGGATGTCACATGTCGACGAATTTTTGGTTCTAGGACATGTCGGTTTCCTCACGATGTTTTCCTTCACCGTTTTGAGAGCAGTGGTGATGAAATAATTTACACAAAGTAAAGGGCCTGCCTGGGCTCGAACCCGTAGGTCATACACAAACAGCCATTCAATGAAAAAAGTCAAAAGGGACGTCGAATAAAGAGATGGGCAGATTACCTACCGAAAGGATGGAGACGATTAGCTCGTGACAGAGATGAGAGGAAGAAACTAGGGGAGAACTAAATTTCGGTCAGCGAATAAAGGCTTTTATTATTATGTCCTTTATTCATAATTTTTCTTACTATCTACCTTTTTAAATATTATTATAACATAAATTAAAAATATAAAAAACTAGCTGTTGCCCGCGGCTTCGCTCCCGTGGACCTCCCCACAGGACCCGTTTTTGGGATTAAAAAATAGCCTATGTCACTCAGGAATAATGTAAGCTTTCTATTGGTGAAAGAATTTTTAAATCGGTCCAGTAGTTTCGGAGCCTATTCGGTACAAACAAAAAAATCTTTCCTCTTTATAATATTAGTATAGATAGAGGCCCACGGTACCGGTATCGGGAACAGGGTCCAAGTTACCGGTAGGTCTAGCTAGCTTATTATTATTACACAAACAGCCAGACCCGGAATAATTATCTGAAGGCCATACAAATATGTTTTCCGTGCTGGAATCGAACTCGCGACATGCAACGCAGCAGCCGATAGCTCAACTACCACTGCGCCAACCATGTCGTGTCGTATTTTGATACGCTACTTACAAAAAAGAAACAATGCTCCTAACCTTTTCTTGAATCTGTTGAGGTCGGCATCCAATCTAAACAGATGCTGGTGATTAGGTACCTACCAGTATTTTACAAGGAATAGGTTGTTTCTTAGTGTGTTAAAAAACGTCGTTTGAAACCTACACGTACGTCATTGCACTATCGGCTTCATATTTTTTGGGCACCTCTAAATATCGGCCTGCTTGCGCCACTCTACCAGTAGCTAACACGGCCAATTATGACATGTATGATATAATTATTTGTAACTAGCTGTTGCCCGCTTAGGCCGCGTAGCGTTATTTAGTACTTTGAATACTTCGCCTATTTTTTAATATCGCGCAATAATATTGTAGGTGTGTGGGCCGCCTTACTTGAGAAATTATTAGTTCATCATACAAGCTCTTAGGATGATTTCCGGGATAAAAACTATCCTGCACTTTCCAGGGTCTCAAACTGTTTTCATACATACCAAATTTCATTTAAATCGGTTCAGCGGTTTAAGCGTGAAAAGGTAACAGACCGAAAGACAGAGTTAGTTTTGCATTTTTGGTTTTAACCTCGTGTTTGCAGTAAACTCCGAGTTAAGTTTTTTACTCAAGTGGGCCTTAAAGATTTATTATTTTTCAACACACTTGCTCATAAAGTGGCTCTAATTTCACCGCAATTAGGCACATAATGATACCTGATACCAAAATGACTTTTTCATTGATATTATTCACTAGTAAGTTATAGTTTTTTTTTTAATTTATTGGTTGAGTTGCTTTGTTCTTAAAAAAAGTTTCGATACAAAAAAAATCTTGCTCAATACTACAAATAATTTAATGTACCTATTGCTTGCTCATTTCATGCAACTTCGTATTTAAATAGATAATTTGAACTTGTACGTGCTTAATAAATAAAACTTTCACTCAAATATAAATTTTATTTGCTCTGTAATAAAAAAAAAAAAAATTCCCTATTTGTACGTGGCTAAAACACTATCCACGAAAAGCCAAAAATAAAAGAAACCTCATTCTTTTAGTCTATGGCCAATCGCCATTGTTAAATCCGCGCGCAAAGGTAAACTGATTAATTTTGCCCGCCATTGTGAAAAAAAATTCATAACTCGTTTTTACTGTTGAAAATGATTTTTTTGTATTATTTTCTTCACAAGTGTGTTGAAAAACGTCGTATGATACACGTGTGTATTGATGTTTACCGACCTACGGCTCGGGTCTCAATGGCGCCTCAGCGGTAATCACCAACATTGCACACTTGTACCATAATGTACTATTCTCTGCAATTTTTTGATATAACTGGTAACGAAGTTCATGTACCTTTTTTCAGACCTCAGATGAATTGCGCAAGTGAATTCGGCATGGCGAAGGGTTTGACTGCTTTCAAATCGACCAATCACATGCGTGATGAATGACGCGATGTGGATTACCGTCTGTGTGATTGGCCGATTAATAGCGGTCAAACCCTTTGCGTTACCGTATTCACTTACGCAAAAAGGCTGTATAGATATATAAGGCTATACTTTTTAACGCAAGCCTGTTGAGATTGAGAGTGCACTGTGTGCAGTGACTCACAGTGAGTGCCCAAAGCTCATGTCCGACAATGTTTTATGATGAAAAACTTGCTAATTAGGCACTACCACTACCTGTGGTGCTTGCTTGCTCAACTTAAAGACAGTACATAATCAGCTTTTATTGCCTGATAATGAATTACTTATTAAAATTCCAAAACGTTCAGTGACTTATGCTGGCTTGACCTTGGTTGTACAGGGTAAAAAAAAAAACACTTCGAATGCATATCCTCATATTTCAAGTAGATATGTAGGTAGTGGAGTTACACTACCTGAATTTGTTGACCCCGTGTTTACTTGAAGTAGGTATATGGTTTTAGAAAACCATTGTTTTATCGGTTTTACTGCGTTCAGGGGGGTGACCATAAGTCCTTAGAGCAGTATCAATTTGAGATCGAGTCCCAGATATCGATACCCATCACGTCTGTGTAGTTTCACCAATCAGATGGCAGAACTCAATTTGACCCTGTCCTATTACCACAGGATAAATAACACGTAGTACCTGTACAAATATAACGTCAAAATAGTTGACAGAGGGCAGACACGGGCGAAACGGGATCACCAGGCTGTAGTGGACTGAATGCTTGTTGGGGTTTCTTGTTGTTGAATGTAAATCCTTTCTTGGTTCGTATCTTCAGATTTATTCCTGTTGTTGTTCTTGTTGTAGAGCTGCAGCCTAATTGCGTAAGTTAATTCGGAAAAGCAAACAAGTCGATTCATTCCCAAAAACGACTTTACGTATTGTTTAGTACACTCTGAAACGTAAACTCCTTTCGATTACCAATATGTTGACGTAGAATTGATTGTAAAGAATGAACGAAAGCGGAAGAATCGAGATAAAACTTCACTATTGATATTATTGCAAATCTATACTAATATTATAAAGAGGTAAAATTTGTAAGTTTGTATGTAGGGGGTAATCTCTGGAACTAATGATCCAATTCTAAAAATTTTTTCACTGGTAGAAAGCTACATTATTCCTGAGTGCTATAGGCTATTTTTTAAACCCGAAAACGGGTCCTGTGGGGTGGTCCACGGGAGCGAAGCCGCGGGGAACAGCTAGTGTCAAGTATATTGACAAGCGTAAAACCCTTTCGTCGCTGTCATTGATATGTCCAATATTTTTTGGCGCCTAGGATTTGTCGTTGCACAATACCGAAAAAGTTGAAAGAAATGTTTCTGATTCTTTGAAAGAATCGACTCGTTTCCTTTGCCGAATTCACTTACGCAATTAGGCTGCTGGAGACCGACCTCGCTCGTGTAGATATAGGTAGCTGGTTTATCTTAGTAGATAGGTATAATCAGCAACAAAAGTCGATTATTGCTTCGGTTTTCTAGAACTCAATTATTGAGCAAAATAAACCAGAACAGAAGTACAATTTTAAGAATATTTTCTTATAGCTATTACTTATAGTTATAATGGATTTTGGAATGGTAAAATCAGATTAATATTTAGTGTCAAATAAGATGATGTGTAAAAATAGTTAATTGATATCTGTCGCTGACCGTAGGTAACTGCTTAATCAAGTTCTTTCGTCACACAGAAATGCGGAAAATCGAAACTTGTCTTACAAGATCAACTTTACTATTCTGAAGCTAACATACTATGATATATGTAGTACTAGCTTCTGCCAGCGGTTTCGCCCGCTTGAATGTCGAAAATAATCCCAAGGGAACATATTTCCGGGATAAAAAGTATCCTATGTACTATTCCAGACTATAATCTGTTTCTGTTCCAAATTTCATCCAGATCCGTCCAGCTGTTTGAGCGTGAAGAAGTAACAAACATACACACTCACAGACTTTCGCCTTTATAATATTTGTGTGATGTAGGATAACTAACCTACTTACTACTTTGTCTACTTGCCAGCGGCTTCGCCCGCGCAAATGTCGGAGGTTGCTTTTTACCTAGCTACTGTAGTAGAGACGTGCTTCTTACCCAATTGCGTCAAACCACTTTATTGAACACAAAAACACAATTGAAGGCAATTCCATTGCTGATGCATTGCTTCGCGTTCGATTTCCATATCGGGCAGTGTTATTGAGTTTTTCCATTAGGAATATCTCAATGGTAGCTCGGAATTTAGAAGTTGGCGAATCATACCGTGCCTCCGAAAGCACGTCATAAATAGTTGAATCCCTCACAGTTCTTGAGTAGAGACCGCGCGCGATCCGCGAATCGGAAAAGGTACGGTGGGATGCCCTCAAGTTAGGTGGAGCGACTGTCTTCATAGTTTGGCTGGTAGCAGCTGGATGGGACCTGCGGAGAATTGAAATTAGTGGCATGGACTGCTGTAGGTTGATGATATGAAAACGGGATTGGACCCAAACGCGACTAAATAGTAGCAAGCTCTTGCGACTATTTAGTCTACCTGGGGTTGACTTGTAGCCGTATCCCCTATAAAAGTCGGAATTCCGATTCCTGATCCTTTTTTGGAACAATGTGCCCTAACGTACCTTGCGGTAGGACTTGCCTGACCTAGAAATTGTGACGTCACGCAAAAGCGTTATATAGATATATTATGGCCGCATCATGTGTTGGTTGAATGTGACTTAGGGCAGTTGACAGAAACGAAACCGCAGGCACAGCTAGTTAGATAGGTATTATGTATGAGCGCTGCGGGTAAATTAACAGCGACGCCAACGGGCGGCTTGAAGTAAAAAAAACTCGAATCATAATAAGTCAAAACTATTACGACAAAAACGGATAGAAAATGTATTTAGTAGATATCTAATGTCCTAATAGCCAAATGAAGGTATCACTTGATCGAGCAATTCCACTTTAAATTTCACATCGCATTTGGGCAATCGCGTTTTCATATCATCAACCTACAGCAGTCCATGCCACTAATTTCAATTCTCGGCAGCTCTCATCCAGATTATACCAGCCCCACTATGAAGATAGACGCGCCACCTAACTTGAGGGCATCCCACCTTACGTTTTCCGATTCGCGGACGCGGTCTTCACTCAAGCACTATGAGTGATTCAGCATTGATGACGTGCTTGCCGAGGCACGGCGTGCATCGTCAACTTCTAAATTCCGGGTCAGTGCCCACTCAATTGAGTCTAATCGGTTGGAGTGGGCACGGACCCTCCGAGTGGGTCTGCCATTGAGAAATTCATAATGGAAAAACTCAATTACCTACGAGTACACTGCCCGATCTGGAAATCGAACGGGAAGCAATGCATCAGCAATGGAATTGGATTGTTGATTGTGTTTTTGTCTATACTAATAATATTGTAAAGAGGAAAGATTTTTTTGTTTTTTTGTACCGAATTGGCTCCGAAACTACTGGACCGATTTAAAAAATTCCTTTACCAATAGAAAGCTACATCATTCCTGAGTGACATAGGCTATTTTTAATCCCGATAACGGGTCCTGTGGGGTGTTCCACGGGAACGAAGCCGCGGGGAAAAGCTAGTGTTCAACAAAGTGGTTTCACGCAATTGGGTCGCATGTCTCTAAAAACTATAGTACTTAGATAAAAAGCATCCTTCAACTTTTGCGCGAGCGAAGCCGCTGGCAAGTAGGCAAGGAGTAAGTAGGTTAGTTATCCTACTTATAACATAGTATGTTAGCTTCAGAATAGTAAAGTTGATCTTGTAAGACAAGTTTTGATTTTATGCATTTCTGTGTTACGAAAGAACTTGATTAAGCAGGTACCTACGGTCAGCGACAGAAATCGATTAACACTGCTATTTTTACACATCATCTAAACTGACACTAAATAATAATCTGCTTTTTTCCAATCCAAAATCCATTCTAAGTAACTAATAGCTAGAAGAAAATATTCTTAAAATAGGTGTATTCCTCAAAGCGCACCAAAAGTATTCTTCGAAAGTTCGAAACGCACCAACGATGAAACATAGAGAAGAGCACGAAGGATTCGTAATAAATGATATTAAGAGATGTTTTAAAATTCAACTTCCTAATTGTTTATTTATTAAAACTACCAGGAAAGCAGAAATGAACTGGAACTAGGCGAATTAGATACTACTTACCTACCTCAAAAAAGTCGAAACGCATCGTGTGTAATGTCAGTGTAAAGATTCTTGAATTTTAAGGTTTATATAGATATAGTGAATAATAACGAATACCTACTTTATATTCCTCTTTGTATTTAATCGTTGTTTCCTAACTTAGTGAGATCGTTTAGACGCCTAATTTCTGTCACCCTCGTACTTCTCAAAACAACAAATGATTCAATTTCAAAACCTGTATTTATATCATTACTTAGCTAAGTAGTAATTCGCTTAAGCACCTAGTTTCAGTTCATTCCTGCTTTCCTGGTAGTTTTAATAAATAAACAATTGGAACAGTTGATTTCTTAAACGTCTATCGATATCATTTATTGCGAATCCTTCATGCTCTTCTCTATGTTTCGTCGTTGGTGCGCTTCGAGGAATACCCCTTAGAATAAATAATTCTTCTGTTCCGGTTTATTTTGCTCAATAATCGAGTTTTAGAAAACCGAAGTATTAAATCATGATATTGAATGATTTTTGTTGCTGATTGTACCTACCTACTAAGATAAAATATATTTACACGGGCGCGGAGCGGGACCTATTAATTACGTGATCCCGTTCCGTGTCTGCCCTCTGTCTACTATTTTGACGTAATATAGGTTCTATTAATTATTCTGTGGTAATAGGACAGGGTCAAACTGAGTTTTGCCATCTGATTGGTGGCGAACCTAGACAGACGTGATGTGTACCTATCGATATCAACAATGATTCCCTTCAATTCAAATATGGTTGATGGATTACTGTTTTTGTACACCCCGACTCTTCAGATAACCCCAGAGGAAAAAAGCCGGAGGTGTGAGGTCTGGGCTACTCAACGAGTAAGCGTTTTCATGATTGCTTTGAAGAGTGCCAGATCAGCTGCGAAGGACGACATTTGAAAAACGTTATTTCCAAAAAGTAATTTTACCATGTCTTCAGTTTCTGATTTTGTAATTTACCGTATAGGCATTTAATATATTTGTTATTTTTTTATGCATCTACAAAAGTTAGTTTTTCTGAGACACCCAGTATTACAGAAAAATAAACTAGCCGTATGTTCAGTAGTAAAACAAAGAAGAATGCTTGTCTACATATTGTTTCGCCAAATCCATCCGTCTGTCCTCGGTTTAACTCAGAGACTCTATAATTGTACCTACTTAATAAAAAAAATTGGTACATGGAACCGAAATAAGGCATAGCACGCACTGCGGTTTTTATTCGCGCGAATAAAAATCGCAGTGCGTGTTAAGCCTAAACGTCAGAGCCGAAGAAAAGACCGTTAACTTTGGAGCCGAGACTAGAATGACAAACTCCCACGTGTAGGTATCAAACGACGTTTTTCAACACGCTAGCGCGAAAAAGTAAATAAAGTTTTCATTAACCAGGCTCGCTGATTTTTAAGGACATACGAAGCCATATTAGAACTAAAAAGTATATACTTTACTTACCTACGGTAGGTATTTAACGGAACGTGGTGAAACACCTCAAATATTAGATAGGCATTAACGCGTTGCACACAAGTTCGTCGAGGTCTCAGCTCGGCACGCTCGGCTAAGACAAGCAAGGATAGCTAGCTACAATATGAATGTTATTTTATACTTTTGAGTTTCCACATTTCATTATATTTTTTTTGAATTGTGGTATTCAACGATAATTCCCCAAAAGCTTATGCACGCCGTTTTTTTTTCTTAGGTGTATGGACATCCCATAAGTAATTTTATTTTTTATTTCATTTTATCAAATGCAATTTTGAAGAAAGATTTATTCTGAGTAGGTACCTAATAGGAAGATACTGTACACAGAATACTTTTTACTTCAAAATTGCATCAGTATAGTGCCATAATAGTCTGCGAGTAAAATTGCAGTGTAGGTAACATCCAGAATTTCAGACAGACAACAGATAGGTCAGGACAATTTTAAGGGTTCGTTTTCGCCATTTGGCTACGGAACCCTAAAAAACACACAGACAGATAAATTCACTTATTTCGATGACACCAAGGGGTGACACAATCATTCACAAAAATAACTTTGAACATATTTAATGAATCTACTTATCACTGAAGCAATAACACATTTTTACCGATATGATGTACAAGGTGTTAATCGAAGCGATTGCACTCCGGCTCCGCGGACAGTCGACGAGTGCACTGTATAGCACGGTATTCACACTAAGCGTGGAAGCCCGCGCAAGCACAAGCACCATCGGTGCCAAGGCCATCACTGGCGCTGATTGCGAAGTAGTTATTCGTTATGTCAGCTTGTGTTCTACTTATGCAATGCTTACTACTGCCATTACGGTGCAGTTCGATGGCCCGGAGATTCTTCAGTAGGTAGTATTCGGTCTGCTATTAAAGGTTGTTATTATTGTTGTCGTATTAATTTACTAGAGCATGTAGGACAAACATCTAAAATGAACTGAACAAATAAAAACAAGTGGATACTGGATATTTTTTTAGGAAATGGGCCTCTTTATTTATTAATTAGGTAGTAGGTCTGCCTAATTAAAAAATAAGGTCTAATTAAATAATTATAAATTAAATAAACTACAGCTCCTAAATAACCATAGGCTTATAAAATTTTAGATTCCAATTTTTTTCTAGATTTAGTACTAAGGTCGGTTGCCTATCAAAATTGCATAAGTACCTATATGAATAGATTAGATTATTCACAAAGGCTTTAGGCATACAAAATAACGAATGAACTTTGCTGAGATTAAATGATAGTTTACTTTTGGCACGGTAAAGATTCATTTAGGGTACCGTACCACAAAGGGGGAGTGGGACTTGCCCACCAAGAGGTCCGAACCTTGGTAAGAATTCTATTAAATTATTTAATCCGACTTCAAGAAGGACGAAGTTCTATGTTCAAATTATGTTAATTTTGTGCGACCCCAAAACGTTTTTGTAAGAATTTTTTGCTGATAACAAAAAATTGCTAGTTGCACAACACATATCGTTATACTTTTACTGCAATAAGTATTTACATAAACCTGCTTAACAAGATTTCAGATTGTTCGCATCGCAGACACAGACAAAATGGATTTGAATACAAGGCCTAAATATAAGCTATAAATAAATAAAATTTAATTATACAATAAATACTAAAACAAATAAACTAAATACAGGTACTACATAACTATTAGTTGAGATAGACAATAGGGAAAAAATTTGCGCTGTGCCGATACTGCTGCCAACTTCTTACGAATGTGTTCGCGAACTTTGACTTTGAAGGTCAATCGGTTGGTTGCCATCCTGATTTTCGGGGGCAGAGTATTCCACAAAGAAATAGACTGAATTTAGAAAGAACAGTGAATGAAGTCAGTGCGGTGAGTAGGACATTGAAGAAGGCGGTTATTTGATTATCGTAGATTTTGATTGTGGTTGTCGCAGATGTATTGAAAGTGAACTATAAGTAACTAACTAAGTGATTACTTTTTTAACGTTCAGGCTTTGGTACGGAAACCTAAAAAAGAAACCCTATAAGATCGCTTAGTAGTCCGTATACCTACCAATATCATATTTCAGGAACAAATGGATGTTTCAAGTTGAAATTAATATCAAAATAATAATTTTGACATTCTCAAATAAATCAAAACCTGAAGGGTACTTGCCCGTTGACCTAGAATAACAACAAACAAGGTCACGCAGCACAAGTAAAGGGAAAATCCATTCGATATTCGGCTTAACGACACAAGAAATCCTACGAGGATTATTAAGAAAATAAAGTTATAAGTTCATGAAGCCTGATTTATTAGCGTAATTTCTTATACATGTAAGTAATTTAAGATGTTACTAACTCCATTTTTCTGTATTTTTTTCGAAGTGTCGATACAGGGTCTTTAAATAATATTGGATCTAATCTTAACACGGAGCGCATAAGTGGCATATAGCCCCACGCAGTAGCGAATGTGTTGAGACAGGATTGCCTTTGAACGAAGTGCTCAGGGTCGCTCCAGGATGATCTGAAATAGTTAAATAGTATTTTAAGTACTGTAGTTAAATTAATTAAAAATGTTACAATACGGTCAAAATAACCGGGAACCAGGCGCTCTATGACGTCAAATTGACGTTCATAAAAGACTTAATATTGATGACACATACTTAGCTAATTAAAGTAGCTGTGTAGCACTTAATTTCGTCAACGTCAAGTCAACCATTTACATTACAGTTCTATCTCATTGGGGTAGGTGCTCCAGTGAATAAACACACCCCAGTGAATGAACAAAACGGAGTAATTTCCAAAAAATAATAAATTAAAATATTTTTACCCAACGCAGTATTTTTTTAAATTATTGTCACTATTTTCTCTGTTATAGAGGCAAAATTCATTTCATATGCGTATGTTCATTGTAAAATGGCGAGTATTTAAAGTTGGTAGTGTTGGTGTAACCGCTAAATGTGTATTTGTTCGGGCAGAATTTGTCTCTGGAAAGACGCAACATTTTTGATAGCGATTTTTTTGATGTGAAGGTTTATCATATTGTAGCCGTAATTGGAGTATGTACGATAAGTTATTTATTAATTTGAATAAAGGATAGTTAGACTAATACAAATGACAAAATCTGAAATTATGAGGAATAGCGAAAAACACGGAGTCACAGACCGCTTTTGATGAAAACTAAAACTGCATCATTAGATTTTTGAAAAATCAATATTCCTAGCCAGGTATCGAACCCATTGATTTGAAAAAAAAAACGCTTGCTGTATTATTACACCATTCGATAGTGTCATTAATAAGGATCAAATTACATACATACATAATAATTACATACATAAGACTATATACATACTGTAAGAATTTTTTGAAGTTCAATGGTCCTTTAAATGTTCATCAATCATAGGCCATACAATTTCTCTCTTTTCTATACCTATAAATTATTTAGCAAACTGAACATCTTTTCACAGTGAGCATTGCTGACAGGAATTTATTACACAAATGGTCTGAAAGAAAGAACTTTCCGAGAACTTGCTTGTCTGGAAATTTTTAGTTTTTTCGGGAGTCTGGAGATCTTTTATAATGGCGGGGGAATCCAGACGAATACTGACAATCTGGCAACCCTATATACCTCGCTACTGGCGCACGAGGCTACGCCGCGCGGGTAGGAGGAGTGGGGTCGCAGGAGCGAGGTGCACAGATATTTTGGCCGTATCGTAGGTATAATTTTAGGTAGATGACGATTTACTTGTATCGATGATGTGTTGCTTTATAGCGTCGACGCTGTGCTAGCTTGAGCGGCGGGCGGCGGGTGAGGTGTGAGGCGAGGCAGTTGAGCAGGATGTCCTCGCAGTTGCGCGTGCGGCGCACGGCGTGGCGCAGCGCGGGCGCGGCGGCCGCGTACTGCGCCAGCAGCGCGCGGTGCACCAGCGCCGCGCCCGGCAGTACCATGGAGTACGAGTCACCCCACTTGCTGCTGTAGCCCCAAGCCGCCTGAGTCCAACAAATCATTCAGTTACAGTTAAAGGAAAAAAAAAACATTCAGGCAAATTGAGAACCCAGAGTGCAGTCTACTAAAACTAAAATGACAGAAATTTATTTGCAGGTGCAGGCGAGGATTAACGATTCACAACTGATTTAATATTTAGTTAGAATCTTAAGTATGGATTATAAAAGTCGTGGAAATTAAAACATCTTGCCTCAGATCAAATAAAAAAAGGTAGATAGCGCACGGCCTATAGTTTAGGTGAAGCCAACAAAACCCAGCCGATTCAATAAACATACGCGCTCACGCACACACAAGCAATAAAACCACGCTGATTTTTGTTAGTATCTCACGGACCGTAGTGCAATAACATTGCCTAAAAAATGCCGTCCTGTGTTGTCAAGTGGTGCAAAAACAACACTATATTGAACAAAAAGTCTTTAGGAGTATCGTTTCCCACGTAATTACACACAAAACTATTTGTTTTTTGGTTTTCCAACATAATTTTGAGGTTATTCGGAACAGATAATGTTATTTTCCCGAAATTGACATATTGGGACAGTGTTGCCAGTAATTCTTATTTCTAATTACCCAAAATGTGGGTAATTAAATTGTAGGCAAAGTCAAAGAAAAGTAATTGAGTAGAGAGTTGATCTAATTAATGTTTATTTTCTATTAAATCACATGATTTAATGTATGTTACATAAATCAAAGTCAAGGTAAACACTTGGTTCTTAACTAATTTATTTTTGTTTAAATTCATGAGTACCTTCTATTTTGCTATCAAATATTATGGTTTTAGGTTTCCACCGAAAACTATAATAAGAAACGAATGGGTAAATGCTATAAGACTAAGCCGAAATGAACTATAATGGCAGCCATCGTCGCCTATTGTGGTTAAAAAATAATAATTTTCATTATGTTAAGAATACACAAAAATTACAACCTATTTCTGACATCCGACTGCATGTCAGAAATAGGTCACCTTGTTTCAATCTTTTTAGGGTTCCGTACCCAAAGGGTAAAAACGGGACCCTATTACTGAGACTCCGCGACCCGTCTGTCTGTCTGTCTGTCCGTCTGTCACCAGGCTGTATCTCATGAACCGTGATAGCTAGACAGTTGAAATTTTCACAGATGATGTATTTCTGTTGCCGCTATAACAACAAATACTAAAAACAGAATAAAATAAATATTTAAGGGGGGCTCCCATACAACAAACGTGATTTTTTGGCCTTTTTTTGCGATAATGGTGCGGAGATCACGGTATGCGATAAGGCCGCCCGTTGTATGTATTTTAGTTTTAAGTTTCCTTTTCTTTGTTTTGACTTGGTGTACCTACAATAAAGCATATATAAATAAATAACCCTTCGTGCGCGAGTCCGACTCGCACTTGGCCGGTTTTTAAAGTTCACTAAGTTTGTTAGCATTCTGTTATAAGTTAATGCTCTATTTTGTACTTACTTAAATACTTATACATTTCATCTGAAAAAGTATATTTTTAATTCCATGGAATGGTTGTATTTGTGATATTTTTGTAATAAACCTGTTTCACATAATCTTTGTTGTATGTTTAAGTAAAATAACTTTTTCTGAGCTGCTCGGTGCTCTTACACACGAGCGACACATGTCAACGACAGGGGCGACTGCACGCGTTTATTAAAAACAAAGAGACAGATTTCCTTTCACATTCGCATAATAAGTACTTACCCATAATTATGAAATTAATATTTAAACCCATTTAAATAAGTTGAGGGACTTTTTTAAAAAGTGGCAACACCGCAGTGACTCACACATAGTTCAAAAAGTGGTTACATTTTTCTGTTCTAAGTGCGCTATCTACCTTTTTTTATTTGATCTGAGCATCTTGCAAAATAAATACGACTCAGACTTTGATAGAGTGTGAATACATTTTTGTACCAATAACAATAATTTATAAATGCCAACCTTCGCCTCGTCCCAGAAGTGAGTTCGAGCCGGATATCCGACTATCCGTTCCGGAAAATGCTGCCACACCCGAAAGGCAAAATCAAGCTCTTCAGCCAGTAGAGGAGCATCGCCGTCGAGAGAAAACACACCAGCCGTTGGAACTGCCCACAGGGGTTGCCATCTAGCCGAAACTCCTTCTCTAAAAATAAACTGCAAGTAAGTAGGTACGACAACGACCATCCTCTAAAAATTTTTGCTTGTTTAATTCGCGATTTTGTTGGTGTGGAGTTTTAACTCCAACTTTATTAATACTTTGGTAATATATGTACATAATTATAAGCATTTTAATTACCCAGGATAGTGAGTGGTGGCGTCAACTACGAGTACGGGTAACGGGTCGCGCGTGTCACCAGCTACGCGCGATAATGACTTGAGCGAAGGCGCAGCACGCTCGCTGTCCCACACTAAGACGACCTATAGAGTAACGGTTAAAAAACGAGTCAGATAAAACTTTAAAATTATGCATTATACAAATAAGGCTATTGGCTAATTTTCATATTACCTTCTCACAATATTCACTGTTAGCTATGTTGGCCAGCAGCTTATGTAACGCTGGTGATGTAGCTTGAACGTATAATAAGGCAGTGTACATATTGCCCGGTGTAGGCGGCGGCGCTGCTAGAGGCACGGACGGGGCAGGTAGAGGCGACAGTGGCGCGGATGGACACACTGGGGCTTCCAGAATGGGCGCCGCAACAGGGAAATGAACACGGGAATCACCATAAGTTGCTAAAGTTCCCAACGCGCCAGGAGAAGCATTCCAAATTAAAGCTTCTCGTTGTTTTGACAACCTGTGTTCTAACACACGCTCCAATAAAATCTGTAAATTAAATATACGTTAAGCTGGCTCTACGACTAGCTGCTAAATAAAAACCAGTTAATTAAGAAGATGATATTGATGTCATTCAATAAATACATTTATTTTCGCTAAAATCTGTTAGTTTATAGGCAGCTAAAAAAATAATAAGGTAAATAACAGTTAGGGAAAATAATCTATAGCTTCGCCACTCTTAAGCACTAGAAATATGAATTCGTATAGAAAATTAAGACCACGGTGCATTAAAATACGTAGGTAGCATAGACATATTTACCTCTATTGTAGTGAACACAATTTTTTCGATTGAAGAAAAATACTGCTCCCAGAGAAATTGAGTTTGTTGGCGCAAAGCAAGAATACGCTCCGGAGGAACAGAACGCACCAGCTCTGGCACCTATATCATAACAGTCAAAGGTTAATGGCCTACAGACAAATACGGGCACCTACATAAAGATTGTTTCTAAGTACATTCTAGTAGAAGTTAGTTGAGTAAAATAGTTCCTTGTGAAGGAGCTCGTTCTCAACGGGTTCTTGGGAAACTTCCCTGTGCGGAAAAATATGTTGAGGTTTGAATGGTAGGAAATAAAAAATTTGACATCTTAGATTACCGCACTCCCAGAACAACAAAAAACAGAAAACTAGAGTGAAAATTTTTCAAGAAAAACCAAAGAAGGATAAAGTCGTAGCGCCTTCAAAAAATGAAGTGTACGAGTATTATATGAGAAGTGTATACATATTTTCGTGTTTAAAATGGTCATTCAAAAAATGGTTAAAATTTAATTTTTCACCTACCTGCTCTAGGAATTGATATCACATAGTAAAAGCCGGTTACAACTACTTTTAGGCTACGAATAACATTCGTAGCGTATTCCGTGCGAGTATCGAAACCCGCGGCATGCAGCGCAGCAGCCTATCGCTCAGCCACCGCACCAACCGTGCCGAAATTTTGCATAATACCTGCAATAGGAGACGTTCATCTGCCCAAATAACAGCACGTCGCCAATCGATGCGTTCGTCAAAAGGTAACCGCCATCCATTGCTCAATAACACGGGTATACATCCTGCTGCTAATGCCTCAAGAAAGCGATATGAACCCAAACGACGTCCTCGTGCCACAAGGCAAAATGTTGAGTTGGCCAACAACTGCTCATAGTCAAATCTGTGAAAGGTCAAATGACAAATATACAGTCAATGACAAATATGTTGTGGTTTTGTAGTTATATGAGAATGGCGGTGGAGGAACAGTAGAAATGATATCTATAAGGTCGAGCCCTAACCAGTCTGCACGACAAGTTTTAGCATTGCGACACCATCAACTGACCGACGGGTGCTGCAAATTACGTTATGAAATTCAGGAATTAACATCATCATTCAGTATTCGCCTTTAACTACGAGGGCCGTTTGATAAGTCCGTGACTTTTTTAGTTTCTCGCGTAGTAATTTTTATGGCAACACCACTTCTGTCAATTACCATATTTTAATAGGCTAGGTACTGTAAAAATATGAGCAAGCTACGTTATTGGGTTTGTGTTTGCCAGCCCTTTAAAGCAGGCAACCGCGGGCATTTTCACGAAAATGGAAAAATGCATTATTGTGAAGCATTATTTTTTTCGTAAAAAAAAACCAAGGAAATGCTTGATAAACATTACGGGGACTCTGCACCATCAATTTCACTGGTTAAGAAGTGGTTTACTTATATATATTTTTTTATTTGTGTTGGTTTAGTAGACCAGGGTCGATAATTTTTGAAAAGAAAAAAAATATAGTATGATGAAACCCATTGGAAAAGGAAGAGAATACAACAAAAAATAAAGGAAAAATAATTTACGGGCGATCTGTGGTCTTGCCGGATGGTGCACTTGTAGTTTTGCCGGAAATCGAGATAAACCGTTTTCACCCTTAAAAACTCACCCCCTTCCCCTTCCCGACCTCAGATTGCCCGTAACTTATTTTTCCTTTAATAAATTTTGTTGTATTCTATTCTTTTTCCAATGGGTTTCATCCTACTATTATTTTTTACTAGCTGTGGCCGCGGCTTCGCTCCCGTCATCTGTCTGCCAACCCCACCCTACTTACCTTCCCGCTTACCCTACTTACCTACCTAACAATTTTTTTTTCTATAGTCATCATTGTTTCGCGGAGAATCTTAAATCCGGATAATGCAACAGCGCGCGTGAACTAACTCACTACGATATAAGCTTATGGGATAATCAGAGTGATTGCACCAAAAAACCGAAGGCCGACAGACAAATAGCAACCAAGATCGTGCTCAAAAATGAGACTTATGGATAATCCAACGACACCATTGCTAACGAGATAGATAGCAGACTGCATCGGTATTAAACCAACAGCAATCAAGCCACTCGGAGGAGCAGGGAAAATACACCTACTCATTTTTGATGGCAAACAAAAATCGAGAGATCTCCTGGAGAACTTCAAAACCTCGAAAAAAAATTCTTTTGCACACCCTCCATCAAAGTCGAACCATTTAGAGAAAACCCGAAGCATATTGTACAATGCAAGAATATACGGTAAACAAGAGGAACCACAAATAGTTATTACCACGCTAGAAGGTACCATGACGAAAGTCTGCAAAAATTGTAGAGGAGAAAACCACGGCGCGAACAACGCCAAATGCCCTTTATTCAAAATAGTGATAACTTGGTAAATGGAACAAGCAGAGGCTAAGCAAACAAATAGAGAGGAGAGAATTAAACGCTCAGTGGTAAGACTGGGAGTTAAATACGCAGATGCCACAAATACAAGGCAATTTCCAACTATGCCACAAAAAGAATCACCACAATCACAAACAGAAGAAGTAACACCGACAAGAGGCGGTCTCACATTAGAGGGCCTCATTCAGATGCAGACACAAATGCAACAGACACTGATGATGCTGATGGACAGTATAAATGAGATACACTCGCATCTCAATGGCTATCCACGACAGTAAGAAAATACAGAACCTCAAAATCTTACATCTGAACACCCAAGGAGTAAGAAACAAATTCATTGAAATAAAAGCACTAGTCGAGAAATATATACCGGCTTTAATTATATTAAACGAGTGCAAGACCGACTTTGAGACACAGCAATATAATATAAAAGGGTACGATAAACTCACCCACACATTGGAAAAACATTTAGCCACTGACATGTATGTACAGAGGGGACTAAGGTGGTAAGTCACCCCAAGCTGGCACGATGAAAACAAGAATTTAGAAGGCGTAGGCTTTAAACTTTTCACTAACCACGCAACTGGACAATACATCAAGGTCAAAGAAATATATATCCAAATTCCAAACCAGCACCATGCTAGAGAAGAACTGGAGGAGACCCTAGCCGACGAGCCATCCATCATCATCGGCGATATGAACTTACGCATACAAACCCTCGGCCACAGCAGGAACGCCGGCTTCGGCAACATTGTTAAAAAAGCAACGAAAGACGGAATCTCGATAAAACACGCCAATGCGCGCACCATCTAGACCTTTCAGCCAAGGTTACACCATCCTGGACCTGGCTATAATAACACACCAACATCTAGAAGCGCAGGCCAAACTGGTAGAGACCGTTGGCTCGGATCACCTCCCTTGGTTGCTAACGGTGAAGATTGAACATAATATAGAGGAAAACCTATCCCGTAACACAAAGAAAATCTATGAGGACGAGAAACTGAGAGCTGCATACCAAAAGACAATGTGGGAAGGTCTTTGTGACCTTAACAAGGCAATCACAACAGAAGCCGATTGCGAGAAGTATGTCGAAACACTGGAAAATGCCGTTGTCGCAGCCCTCGACACTCACGCACCCCTGAAAAATTCAACAAGGCAGGAACGACTACCGAAGGAAATGAACGATAAGATTCATGCAGCCCCAGACTCCAACGCGAAACACACACTCTTTACAACCACGCTAAGAGAGAAGCTGAAAAAGTCCTGAAAGTAAACACCGAAAAAGGCTGGCTCGACAAACTCCAAGATCCACGGGACAGAAGGTCACAACTAACAAATGTGGCGCATCCAACGAAACATGAAGAAGCCTAGCTTTAAATTGCCAAACATCACGGATGCAGTGCAGAAATAGAAACAATCGACAAGCTCACCGATACAGCGATAATTAAAGAGGCTAAAATAGCGAAAGACGATGAGGGGACTGAGAAGACGACACCGTTCCAACCGCTCGACCCAACGACAAAAAAAGAAGTACAACTTGCACTGAACAGGTTCAAAAACAAAAAGGCCCCAGGGCCAGACGGAATAAAAGCAGACGCCATCAAACTTGTGGGAGAAGTCTTCATCGAGGCATTTGTACCTCTTGCTAACTTTCCCTAAGCGATGGAAAACTGGCGTGTGCATATTCCTGCACAAGGCCTGCAAAGATCACCGTCAGGCATCATCGTACCGCCCGATCACACTGCTCAACATCATTGTGTGAGCGACTGATCCTGAGAAGACTTACCACTACGGTCAATCGGCTGCAGCCGACTTTCCAGCACGGCTTCACAAGAGCAAGAGGCAACGTAGATTCTACGTACCGGAAAAATAATCACTGTTGCTCTAGCCACGGATGACAGCGTCTCTATGATATCTACGGACCTATCGAAGGCCTTCGATTCAATCAACCACAAGGGATTGATCCAGAAACTTCAGAATCAAGACGTTCCCAGTGCAGAGAGCAGTGGTGGCCCAGTGGTATCGGCCGCTTACAAGTTGTAGGTCATGGGTTCGAGCCCAGGCAGGCGCTTTACTTTGTGTAAATTATTTCAACACCACTGCTCTCAAAACGGTGAAGGAAAACATCGTGAGGAAACCGGCATGTCCTAGAACCAAAAATTCGAAGACGTGTGACATCCACCAACCCGCACTGGGCCCGCGTGGTGGATAACGGCCCATTCCCTCTCACAGAGAGGAGGCCTGTGTCCCAGCAGTGGGAACATTAATAGGCTGATTATGTGTGATGTGATGTGAAGACGTTCCCAACAATATCATTAAGATAATTGAGAACTACCTCGAAGGCAGAAAGTTAAGAGGTAGATTGAGAACTACCATAACCAAAGACAAACCGATACCTCACGGCGTGATCCTGGGACCGATAATCTTCAACTTGTACGTCCATTATATTTGGGATATATATAAAAGACCACATCAGAGGTCTCAAACTCTCACAGTATGCGGATGATCTCTGTATGCACTCTCAGTATACATTCAGGACGCGACTATGCGTGCTGAATGGGCAGCGGAAGCCATCGTTGACTACTAGACGAGATGGGGGTTAAAGTGTAACATAGAGAAAATAGAATGCATCATGTTCTCGAAAAAGAAAATATACCGGCCGACGGTTAAACTGAGACAACAATAGTTGCAATATCAAAAGCAGATCAGATACCTCGGTGTCATCTTCGACAAACACATGAAGATGTACCAGCACACCAAAAAGGTCGTCAAAAAGCTGAAACAAGTCAGAGGAGACCTCGGACAGAACTAGACACGAAACTGGCCATCATTCAGGCCTGTATTTTACCGCTGATGGACTACGGAGTGGTGCAACTACTCTCAAGGTATAGTGCAACCAACCTAGACAAAATCGAACGCCAATACAGACTGGCACGGAAAAATGCCGCACAATTACCAAGACGAACACCCACGGAAGTGATCTGGGAGAACTGGAGAAGGTGGACATGGAAGCCTGGCACCTATGCGCCGAGGATCTTAACACCAAAATGGTGCAAAACATTGCAAAATTAGAAATAGAAGACCCTATTAAAAAAGGATACAAGCGGTGGCCTACCGACAAAGCGTAGGCTCCGCGTCCCCTTAAAATTTAGTGAAAATAATAATTATAATAATAATTACTCACTGAGATAGAATGTAAGCAAACGACATAAATAAAACACGTAATCTGCTGGTATAGTCTTACATATTGCGAATAAATAGAACACAGCAAACATAGATCCATTAGGACTTAAGTTAGCTGACTCAACTCTGTACGGCCCACCGGCCACAGAGACATTTTGTAAAACACAAAGTAGGCAAATAAAGCATGAAGTATAAATAAATAAATAGTACTTTCTGAGATTTAGGCTAAGCCACTTTATGCACGCGTCTGGATTGAGAGCCCAAGTAATTTAATCGTAACAGTTGTAATTCACGTTTTATAAATTCTAGGCCCATTGCTTTAAGTTTTTACTATTTTTAACTAATTTCTCTTCAAGTCTTATTTCGTTTCGCTAAGATTGAAAAAATTGGGCTTCGGTCCAGATGCACATATCATACCCTGATATATATTGAGGTTCAGTGAACCTAGAAACCTCAATAACCATTTTGAAACGACTCCGAAACATATTTTTTTTGTTTTTGGAGATATAGGTGACATTTAAAATATCTGAAAGGAAACTTTTGGTAATCTCGGCAACCTTACAAAAGATTTAAAAAATATTGAAAATAAATGAGATAAGTCACTATATTTTTTAACTAGCTGTCCCACGCGACTTCGCTCCCGTCAACTGGCTACGTACCTACGCTACACCTACCCTACCTACCCTACATACATGATTGCATAACTAAAACCGTTTACGCAGCGCACGCAACGGAAGCCCTCAAAAAGTAATATTCTTGTCCGTTTTTGCAATATTTTTCATTTATGCTCCGCTCCTATTGGTCGTAGCGTGATTATATAGCCTATAACCTTCCTCGGTAAATGGACTATCTAACACAAAAATAATTTTTCAATTCCAACCGTTCCTGAGATTACCCTTTATAATATTAGTATAGATGTATTTGTAAATGCGTTCATGCCACATGTGTCGCGCAAAATATCTGAAAACGAACATTTTCATAACAAAATTACGAAACCTATGTACATATATATCATTCATATTGTATTAAAACCGCCTGTTTATTTTTTTGACATAGCAGAAATGTCCCTTCCATATCACCGACGTTTTTGGCCGGTACTGCCCACCTAGCCGGGTTCAGGTTCAGCTAATTGAGCGATTTTATACGGTTTTAATCGTAAAACGATGTGACATGGTGTTGGTCGTGGGCGCTCGTACTAAAAAAAACCAAGTTTAAAAAAAACATGATCTAAGGTTAGATTATTAGATAGCTCTTTTGTACACAGCTGAAATCAGGGCTTCATAAATTTATAAAAATTATTAGCGGTATAAAGTATTACAGACATTTCGTTATGATAAAATAATAACAGTTTCATCAAAAATATACAGTTAACGATAACAAATGTCATTAACGAAATTAATAATTGCGAAAAAAACACCGCTATCATAACTTTAGGTGCGCCCTGTTGCCTGTGACGGATTAACCCTTAATCAAATTAAGCAATTGCCTATGGCATCACGTCTGGGAGGGCACCAGAAGAAGCACAAAAAAAATCCGTCCTTAGGGCATCATGTCTCACACTCATGTCACCAAAAAACCACACCAAAATTTGGATCTCCTCAGAATGAAAATTTTATAGCGTTGCTGGATCTTATAAGTCAATTTGATCCCTTTTTAGCAGCACACATAACCAAATATGGAAACACCGTAAAAGGAAACGGCTCTTATTTATCTAAAACGATCTATGAAGAGTTGATTATGATGGCCCAAGAAGTGCAAGTGGTAAAATTATATTGCAGATAAAAGATGCTAGTTATTACAGTCTTTGAGTAGATTCTACACATATGGACCAGCTCAGCGTAGTTATGGGCAGCCAGTAGATCAATTTCTTACATTTATTGAGTTGAAAACGCATCACACAGGAGATGAACTGGCAAAGTGGACTCTTCAATACCTTGAAGAACATTGTGTATTAGATTTTTCAAAATGCAGGGGCAAGTCTTATGACAATGGTTCAAATATGTCTGGGTATTACAATGGCATGCAGCAGAAGATTTTAGAGGCGAATCCGTTTGCAATATATATCCCATCCTCAGCCCATTCTCTCAATTTAGTAGGTCGAAGCGCCGTGGATTGTTGCCTACTATCTATATTTTTTTTTGGTTTAACCATGACGCATATTAAAAGATCATTTGGATAATGAAAGTGTTTGAAAATGTCATAAGTAAAATAAGTTCCAGACACAGTGATTCGGCTCGCACAAGTTTACATCAAACTCACGCACAATTGTATAAAATAATAATAAAATTGTAGGTTGTGGTTTCGAAACCCAGGCAGGCGCTTTAGTTTCTGTAAATTATTTCAGGAGCTCAGATAGGCAGTCGTTCCATGTACAGTACTTGGGATAAGGCTAGGCAGATTGATTGATTCTGATCTCCTGGACTTTGTAAGTAAGCAAATCACTCAGACAACATAATTAATTTCTTACGAACCCCCCTCCCCCATATCTCTTCCTTCCAGTTTTATGCAAAAAGAAGAAGTCTAAAGCCGATTCTAGGGTCTAGTTCTAGTTCTAGTTAGGGGGGTTTTGGTTTCCGCACTTAGTCCTGGATGGACCTTTGTACGTGAGCCATGGCGGCCGTTGGGTGGTCATTCCATCCAGCCCACCTCCCTCCAGAAGTCAATTAGAGCTCCTGGTTTCATCAAAACATCCGTGTACGATCTGGGTGACCCGAGGGTTCGTGTTCTTATTTGTGTGATACCTGTGCATTCAAAGAGAACGTGCGCGACGGTTTCTTCGGCCTCCATGCATGCCCTGCACAGAGGACTGTCCGTTATGCCTATTGTGTGGAAGTGTTTGTTGAGTGAGCAGTGTCCCGTGATGGTCCCCGTCACCAGGCGCAGGCCATTCCTGTCCAGGCGTAGAAGACGTCTGGTAAGCTTACTGTCCAAGTATGGCAGAGCTTCTTTGGATTGCCTACAGCCCGGTACCGAGGCCCACCAGTTCTCTGCCTGTGTCTGGGTGAATTCCTGTAGCCACCTGCGTATTTGGTTGAAGGGGATGGGTACAATAGGCTCAGGTCCATAGACCTCCGAGCTGGATCCGCGTCTCGCAAGCTCGTCAGCCGCGTCGTTGCCCAGCGATCCGCTGTGTCCCTTTATCCATTGTAGTGTCACCGTGTTACGGCTGGATACAGTTATTTGTTCTAGTGCGTTATGACATTCTAGTACTAGTTTTGATGTAAAGTATTTTTTTCGTAAGGATTGTAGGACTGATGCGCTGTCGGAGAGTATCCGTATGTGGCTGTCCGTAACCCTCCTGACTTCTAGGGCTTGGACCGCTTGTATGATGGCCACACACTCCGCCTGATAGACGGTGTTGAAACCTCCTAGCGGTCTGGATATATTTATGTTGAAATCGTGTGAGAAGACTCCGACTCCGGTACCTGAGTCCGTTTTCGATCCGTCAGTGTATATTCTCATCTCTTTCGGGCCAGAGTAGTCACATCTTTCCTCTGTGAGTATTATGTTATAGTGCCTAAGGAAGTGGTGTGTTTTTGGGGCTTTGTCGCATGGTGATGCTAACATCGGTTTACGCTTGATCGCATCTTCCCTTATGCGTGTGTGCTTAATTCTGGAGTCTTTATTTAGGGAACCTGATAGGTGGAGTCTAAAGGTGGCTAGGGCTGCCTCCTCCCGCACAATTAGGTGTAGAGGTGGCAGCCCCAGCATTGCCTGTAGGGCGGCAGTGGGTGTGGTTCTCATACTACTGGTAACTGCAACGCAGGCGTACCGCTGCAGTTTCTCGAGATCTCTTTGGGCTGTGCTGAGGTCTGTCCTGGGCCACCAGACCAGTGAGCCATATGTGATGATTGGTCGGATGACTGTGGTGTATAGCCAGTAAGTGACCATGGGGCTAATCCCCCAGTTCCTGCCTAGCAGTCGCTTGCACTGCCACAGGGATATGCTGGCTTTTGTTGTGATATGGTTCATGTGTTTTGCCCAATTCAATTGTTTGTCCAAGTAAATGCCCAGGTACTTGGTTTCGGTTGAAAGGCTTAGGGTTGTTCCGAAGAAACGCGGTAGTTGCAGTGTCATCGGTTTTCTCTTTTTTGTGAATAGAATTAGTTCAGTTTTTGTGGGGTTCACTGACAGTTGGTGCTCGTTGCACCATTCCTCTACTATTTTCAGGGCTTGACGCATGAGATTGCATAGAGTGTTTTCGTGGGTTCCATTTATTATTATTGTTATGTCATCCGCGTAGCCAACGGTGAAATAACCTTTGTATTCTAGGGATTCTTGATTCTAGGGTCCCATCTATCTAAGTATCAAAATGCATCAAAATCGGTTCAGCGATGTAGTTGTCAAAGCATAACAAACAAACTAATATTTTTATTTTATTTTCACACTGCAGGGCAAAGGCCTTTATAATATTACTAAAGATTATTTATTTAATAAAACTGAAGTGCAATGTATGTGAACTGAAAGCATCAACCAAAGGGACCTGAAAGACCATCTTGCTAGGGCTGCTTTATTTATGTCTATATGTAACAGTAATGATTAAGCATGCGAAAGATAGGTCAAGTATCTATCAATTTTGAAACTTTTTTAATCTAGCTTTCACGTTTCTCATTACTAATCAAATTTTACTAAAGATGAACACTAAGTAAATTGGAAAAGATATACATACTTATCATATTCTCTGTTGTCTTCATCACACCTTTCATCACGTAAATCTTTCCAAGACTTTCCATGACGGCATGTGGTAACCAGAATTAGATGATTACCATCATGTAAATGCCACAATGAATTCCTTGTCTCACTGCCAATACCATGAACATATCTTTTTCCTTTAAATGCTAATAAATGTCGCCTTGGTGCTGGGAAGGGATTGCTAGTGGCAGCAGGTGGTACTCCACCACGCTCTGGATGTTCTTTGTGAAACAGTGGCAATGAAATATCAAAATTGTCTCTAAAGAATGCTTCAGAAGCACTAGCTCTAGCTAAAATTGCCTCTCCTGGGTTAAATCCTAGTGCACTTTCAGCATAATCAGGCCATGTCCCAGCATACAAATTGAATATAAGATGATTTCGACCATTGTTCCAATAAGGTAAACGAGATAGGCGTGATGCCACATCTGGCGCATGCTCAGGAGATAGTGGATCGGCATCTAACGTATCAATTGCAGGCACAAAAAGGCAAGCTTCATTTGGATCTCTGGTGGCATACCAAGATTCTCTGATGACTGACAGTACTTTACGATATGATGCACTAACTGGGCCATCACTAGGGTACACGTAAATTTTTGGATCTTTACCACATTTTGAGAAGTCGAAGCATCTCTCCATTCTACAAGGAATCGTTCCTGTAGACAACTTTCTATGCGGTTGAGGTGACAACTCGTACAGCTCTTCTAAAGAAGCAAAACTGGCCAGTTGTCTCAGTCGGCTGTTTTGAGTTCGTTCCGACTTGAAATGATAATATGTACCGAAATAACAATATACCAAAACTGCACAGGTAAAAGACAGAAGAACAAAACGTTTTTTGGCTTGCATATTTAACACGTGCAATTAAAAATGTCTTTAACATTGGTTTACTAAGCAGTTACCCGAGATCTAATAGTAAAATCATTTAGATATGTATTTATTTCTAATGCCAAAATCTCTACAGCCATCCAACGATCCAACACTAGAACCAATAAATAGTTTTATTTTCTCTGTGACTGTGACACTAACAAAACATTAAATTTTTTTTTAATGAGTTGACATAAATGTCAGCTGGACACCACAGAATCATTATTAAGTCAATGACACCAGCCTTGTAGGTAAGTCGTCTACACACAACAGCGTTTATCACTCGCTGGCGTGGTAGCTCACTTTCTATTCAATGAATTTTCATTAATAGTTGATTTCATTTCGACTAAGGAACCTAAATTTAATTATTTTAATACCTACTTATAGTAAAAGATGGCTTTTTATATTATTTTGAATCGCTGAAAATATGTACTAGAGAAATCGCATTAAAAAGCATAAAATCGCAAAGCATGTTATATAGTACTGATTTATTGATAAGCTGTATGGACCAGTTAGGATAGTGAGAACCCAAACTTGTGCTCGCTGTACCTACACCACGCGAAAAACTGCAAAAAGATTAAACTATGCGTGTTTTGACAAACAACAATATACTTTTAAGGTTATTAAATTGCCAACAAGTTAAGCCCAACCGCTCTATAAACCCAGCAGGGATCAAGCTATGGCCTTCTCAAAATCATAGCCTGCGAATGTAAGAAGGGATGCAGGGGGGCGTCTACATGCCTAAGGGTGAGGCCAAATGAACGTAATTTTGTGGATCGCGTAAAATGAGTCGCGGCATCTACGTTCAACTGAAATTCAGTTAGGCTGCCAGACGAACGGACGTAATTTCAGTTTTGTTATTTTTTTTTTAAATAAGTTTCGACTCGGGATAAAAATTTATGAATTTGATTGAGTTAGTTTCTATCAGGGCTACCTCTGTATAAGCTACCTTTAGATTTAGTGGATTACCTCGGTAGGTATGCAATTGTATAAATTTGGTTTTACCAATGTTGACCTTTAAGAGCGGACTCTAGTCAACAAGAATTTGAAAAATAGGTATTTGAAGAAACTATTGCCGTCGCGCTGTGCCCGACCAAGCGAGCTATCAATGTGTGAACGAATAGTATATTTGTGTGTGTAAGAGCGCGCCGCAGCGGCCGACCGACTCCGCCGGTGCACGCGCCCTCGCCGCGAGTACCGAGCCGCTTTACACTTTACGAAAAAAATTAAAGAGACGATGAATTTTGAAGAAATGTAGTTTTTCAGGGTTCCGTACCCAAAGGGTAAAAACGGGACCCTATTACTGAGACTCCGCGATCCGTCTGTCTGTCTGTCTGTCCGTCTGTCTGTCCGTCTGTCACCAGGCTGTATCTCATGAACCGTGATAGCTAGGCTGTTGAAATTTTCACAGATGATGTATTTCTATTGCCGCTATAACAACAAATACTAAAAACAGAATAAAATAAATATTTAAGTGGGGCTCCCATACAACAAACGTGATTTTTTGGCCGTTTTTTTGCGATAATAGTACGGAACCTTTCGTGCGCGAGTCCGACTCGCACTTGGCCGGTTTTTTTAAATGCCTTCCGCCAGAAATAATTGATGGTCGTATACCACGAAATTTACCTGCAAGTGAAAGGATTGAAATTACGATAGATAAATGCATATTTTTACACGACTGCCCAAAAGAGGAGTATTACGTTTATAGGGCTCATGTATGTTTGTGAGTTTCTTTATTCCACCATAAATTCTCAACGGCTCAACCGGTTTAAATTTATGTGGTATCTTTAGAAGCGTAACGTTATTAAAAATTAAAAAAAAAACTAATGGGAAAAAAAGAAAAAAAAAGTATTTCATAAAAAAATTACTACCTATTCTATCATCGTCTAGCTAGTCTATATATAAATAATAATATATAACAGTAGTATTAAATAATCATTCGTTCCCAAAACAAATACCACCAATAAATTATTTTTGCAAAAATATCGTTTTATTACTAAAAGAAGTATGATATAAAAAATAAATCATTAAAAATAATTAAAAACACGCCTTGCAGTCGGGGGATGGTTCCTTGGATCAGTTTTTTACAGGTCCCCCGACTTCGTTGAAAAGATTGGTTTTCTGTTGAGCCCATTCAACACAAAATAATTTCGCTTGTTTTTAATTTTTTTGTTCAATTTCTTCATTCACTTCTCGACAAGCTGCCTGTCAAAAAGTGCTTTTAATTAATAAGCGTGTTTTTAATTCTTTTTTATTATTTTAATTTAAAATTCTATATTTTAATTTAAATACCCACAAACCCCACTTCTCCAAAATTCATAAATCATTTTTATAAGTATCTGCTTTATAAGAAATCAAAATTTAGTTTGCATAATACTGGGAGTAAGACCAACCGAAAGACTGCAAATCAGCAGACAGGACGTAAGGTGAGCGAACGATTCAGTACATCTGAGCCATCATTTTGACGGCCAGGTTACCCGCGTCCGTATGAAAATAAGCGTTTTGAATCCCTACACGTGGTCCCCGGATGGTGCTAAACATGTGACATACTGGTGGTAGGTTTCGACCGAAGGGCTTGTGACCACCTATCGGGCAAAGACACCGCCACGTGGCCTAGCCTTGATCCGGTTACGATGCCCGGTGCAGCCATTAGAGGAGTTGGGTCGAGATAGCTGTTCCACTGATGGCAGGCTGGCCAGACTCACGCTGTTATGGATGTATCGGGCGACTGAGTACGTGCTCACTGAGACAGTGAGCACGTACGCAGCCACTTTAAAAAATAAGATGCAATATACCATTCGTATTATGAATTTGTAAATTTATATTGCAATTTTAAAGTAACATTTTATTTGCAAGTTATTGTACCGAAAAAGGTCAAATACCATTTCTAGAAGGGAACCTTTGGAAAAAATAAATTTATTATATTTATATTATATAGCGAGCGTCTTTTGTTCACTACAAAGAGAGCCAATTTCATCCGGCTCCATCTTTCCGAGGTGTAACCGTGCCGATAACGGACCATATGGAGGAGCTTCTTGGCGTAACGTTGACATCGACTCTCAATTTTTGACCATTATATTGAGGAATGCCTCAACATGCTGCTAAGAAGTTGAGACGGTACATCAAGCCAGAACAGCTGCTTAAATTGTATCAAGCGCAAGTTCGATCTTGCATGAAGTACTGTTCTCATCTCTGGGAAGGATCTGCCAAATACCAGCTTCATGCACTAGATTTGATCGACAAACGGGTCAGGAGGCTCATCGGCAATGAGATCGAGTCAAAGCTCCAGAACCTTGAACATCGTCGCAGAGTTGCCAGCTTGTCGGTTTTTATCGGTTGCATTTCGGGGATTTTGCGATGGAATTGCATGATCTAATTCCATATAGCCCGTTTCATCATCGGACTACAAGGCTTACGGCGATGCGCCATCGGTACAAGGTAGACATCCCGCCCATAGGCACTAAACATTTTGGAAATACTTTAATTTTGCGTACATCAAGGAGTGGAAGTTTGCTACACCGCAGACCGCATCATCGCTTACCATCAGATGAGATAGTGGTCAAGAGCGAGGCTATCTATAATAAGAAAAATCAGCTATTTCTTTTCAACAACATTTGTTAGTTCGTTCGGTTGGTCTGTACCGAGCTTTATTCTGGATCCTGGCTTAATTTTCTAAACAACTTTCGATCGTGTATTCGCAACTGCACTTTCCAGATCTTATGCATGCCTAAGTTAATCATTCGACAAGTACCTTCAACAATAATAAGTAATACTCACAATCACACGATATATTAAATAAAATCTTTGTATAGTGTAAATATCGACATCGGTGTATATCACTAGAGAATCGATAAAAATATCGACAACTGCCACTTCCTTAATACTGTACGTGTAAGCCTTACCCTCCCTCACTTCCAACCTCCCCCCGTAAAGTGCGAAAGGGACAACTGCAGCTCAGGGCCTGGTAAAATCAGCCTGAGCCTCAGGCTGATTTTACCTACAAATCCTTGACTAAAAGGCGTTTCGTATTCTGCTGTTTTCTTCTTCAAAACTCGCCTGATCTTGAAAATTCTTATATCAAAGTTTAGAGGAAAAGTATATCTATGCTTCTATCATTTTCTATTTTGTTAAAAACTTATCAATTTTGTCTGAAAGTCGTCTGAACATGGCGGTAAATACGGGCATATTTTTCGGGTTTTTGGATTGTCATATTTCTTTTAGTGATTATGTTTTCGAAAAAAGGAAATGATAGGGGCATGTATTAATTAGACCTTGATTTTATGCCAAAAAATCATTGCTCTGGAGGCATTATCCACGAAGAAAACAGCGGAATGTTTTTGTATGCAGAAAGGCCCAACAGAGTACCCTCTTAAGTTGTTAGCTTCTAACAAGTCTACAGATGTTTGGAGAGAAGCGTTTATTGCCTGTTCGTACCTACATATTTGTGTCATCGCCCTTTATCACAATAGAAGTATCGTCCGCGAATAGTAGGTACACATTTGTGGTTTAAAATATTAGGAAAGTCGTTTGTGTAGAGCAAGAACAACGGAGGACCAAAAATACTGCCTTGTGGCACCCCATACCTATTTCATAAAAATGAAGACTGGAATAGTTCACATGTTTTGGTTCGATCATTGTAACTGGAAACTTCAGCTGCTTGTACCCGATCAGATAGATAATTATGACTCTAGCCATCCAAACGCTTTTCCTCGGATTCCGTATCTATAAACTTTTACCAGCAAACGTTCGTGATTGACATGATCAAACGCCTTACTCATATCGATAAACAGCACTGAAACAGGAATTTTGCTATTAATACTAATAGTTAGACTTTTTATAGAATAGACTTAACGTATTTATACCGAAAAAGAAACTGGCAGGTCTTTCGTTCTTGCCTATAGAAAATTCTGAAAAAAAAGACAAATATAGAGAAACGCTATCATCTTGAATGTCAGAGTTTGTAACTTTTGAGTCATTGTGGTAGTCTTTCGGATACCAGCTGTAATTAAAGTTTTTCGCTGTTTTCACGCGTTTGTTTCGTTTTTAACAGAAATAATTTTGTTGATTACAAAAAAAAAAATCTTCATGAACCATGGCGTGTGTGGCTATCGATTGAAAGAGTAGAATTTAAAAAAAAATGTTTATTTCAATTACAAAGCACATTTTGATACATATTATTGGAGATCACCTTGTAAGCAAGGAATTGCTTGTATTAGGAGACTCCGCACTTCCACTTATCATAATTGAATGCAATTGAAATGTAGACAATGTAAACATGCAAGACTAAAAATAAAAGTAAAAATAAAAAGGGTAACTTAAAATTATACAAACAGCTAGCTCCGCAAATGAATGAGCGTTATGCGTAGAAAAAGGCCCAGATCGCGTATGAACGTGTGGTATGTGTGTCACGAGTAAACGTGTGAGTGTTTGTGTGAGTGTATGGGTGTGAGTGTGAATAGTGGGGTTGTGTAGTGTGCGAGTTATAATTTAGTAAAGCTTAGTTCACCTGTCCTAATTAATGTTCTGTCTTCATAAATACGAAAGTATGTCTGTTTATTTATTTGTTTGTTTATGTTAACAAATCCGAATGAGATATGAGAATGGGCGTATTAACAGGCAATAAACAAAGGATAACTTGCCACAGAGTTATCGACTAGCATACTGAAATTATTGTGCAGGTAATCTAAGTCGATGTCAACGTAACGCCAAGAAGCTCAATATGGTCCGTTATTGTCACGGTTACATCACGGAAAGTTGGAGCCGGCTGAAATTGGCTCTTTTTAGCGGAAAAAAGACACGCCTGGTTTTTAGCAGCATTAAACTTGACCAGAGAACTTTTCCTTGCAAGCATTCTCAGAATGGGGTGATGCCAACCCCATTCTGAGAATGCTTGCAAGGAAAAGTTCAAACGCTCCACCATGGCCTCACGGAGAGACCGGATCAGCGGCCCGGTATCCCGTGCGTTGGACAAGTATCTCTCAGCAACAGTGCTGTCGTCTGCATACCCAAAGGTGCCGGGTTTTAGCAGATCGTTAATGTGCAACAAGAACAATGTTGCTGAGAGTACGGATCCCTGAGGTACCCCGGCATTAATATCCAATTGGTCCGACGAGCAGCCATCGATAACCACTCGAATGGACCGATCTCTCAGGAAGTCTGCAATCCAATCACACAGACCACCGGGTAGACCAAATGAAGGAAGTTTAGTGATAAGGCTTTCGTGCCAGACCCTATCGAAAGCCTTCGAGATGTCAAGGGAGACGGCAAGCGCTTTCCCATGCCTCTCGATGGCCTCACTCCATATGTGAATGGCATACGCTAGAAGATCCCCAGTAGACCGATTTCGACGAAAGCCGTATTGGCGGTCGCTAAGGATATCGTTAGTTTCTAGGTATGCCAGGAGCTTAGTGTTAAGTACCATGTCGATGTTACAGAGATGGGTCTGTAGTTGACCGGGTCAGCTCGACTGCCCTTCTTGGGCACGGGCTGTACGTTGGCTTGCTTCCAAGCATTCGGCACTGAAATCTCACTGATCTGACAGTAATGCGCTATAACTTTAGTAGCACGCTATCCACTAGTTTATAGCTTGCAATCTGATTGAAAGTATTTTTCAGTTAACCTTTACAGCAAGTTTTCTATTACTTAGAAATGAATCTCACTTAAAATAATTGGGATTTTCTTTTTCTCTTACGTATTAAATTATTCTCACGTATTTTTATACCGAAGGCTATGTCCCATCTCTAATATTAGTTCCATGGAATATCACGTTAAGTCACGTTGCTATCAGCGCCAAAATGGCGAAAATCAATTGTCTTAATTTTGTCATCGATAATATGAAGTCCAGCGTACTTGTATATTAGAGGTCAGTGGACTAGGTGCACCTAGTCCAAAATTCACCTAGTACGACCCATCTCTACCGTTGCACATGCTGAGATAGGAGCCTTTTTGCTCTCGCACGGAGTTATTTATTTTTTATTATTGTTAGTGTTTTGCTTATCTCGTGTCTCCTGTGCAGGTCACAAATAAATAATTTTCTTTCTTCTTTCTTTCTTATAAAAGTATTGATATCTACTAAGAGCTCATTCACACGAAGACGAATCGTGATTTTTCACGAATCGTGTTTTTTCACGATTCGTTATTTTTTTTGACGGGAGCAATGCTTTTTATATACCCATGTTCACACGCTTCACGAATCGTCAGAAAGCAGAGAGAATTGATACTGTACTGAGTCTGAATCGTGTTTTATACCGAATCGTCAAAGACGTATCCCGTGTGAATGCGCCCTAAGATAGCAAGCTTTGGAATCTTTGAAAGTCAAGATTATCTTATCTTATCTTATGGAGGGGCCGAGAAATACCTCGGACACTTCGACCCATTGGGATCTTTTGTGGTCCCCTAGATAACTTACTCCTCCTCATTCTCGTTGAAAACCGTTTTCATTAGTCTTACAACGAGACTAGGAGATATGAGCCTATAATCTTCTGGTTTTGGGTATCCAACCCCTAGGAGACTCATTCGCTTACCAGCCAGTGCATCGCATGTGCACAGTAGGTGCTCCATGCGTTCCGTATGTTCCCCACACAACCTGCACATGGGTGTCGCGGTTAGACCCATCTTCATGAGCATGTCGTTGGTTCCAAAGTGCCCAGTAAAGGCCCCAAGCAGGTAGCGGATTTGCCCCCTGCTCATGTTCCAAATGCAATCCCGGGCTTTGAAAGTGGAGCCCAGGAATCTCTTGGAGTGTTGTAGACCGGTAGTAGACAGCCAACAAGTTCGTTGTCTGTGATCTGCAAACTCCCTAAATGCGGCTTTTACGAGACACGTCGAGATGCCTACACATGGTTCTGGACCCACAAAATAATTCGCTGAGCCCTCTCTTGCCAGTTCATCAGCCACTTCGTTACCATGGAATCCTTTGTGCCCAGGGACCCACATCAGTTTTACCCTGTTGTGCTTCCCAAGCCTGTTTAGGGTTTGGATAGCATCCAGAATAAGTCCGGAGTCCACTTTGTAGGATGCCATGGCTTTGATTGCAGCCTGACTGTCACTAAGAATATATATGGATTTACCTTTAGTCCCTCTATCTATATTCTCTTGAGCGCAGGTTATAATGGCATATGTTTCCGCTTGGAATACAGTTGCCATCTTCCCTAAGCTTTTGCTACATTTGTAGCCTTTTGCGTATATTCCCGCTCCTGTACCTGATTCCATTTTGGATCCATCAGTGTACCACACCAGACTATCTTGTTCTGGTGGATCAAGTCCCTTCGTCCAGTCCTCTATTGTAGGGATTTGGACCTTGAAAGACCTCTCAAACACAAACATAGTTTGCATTTTATCGGATAACATGCTTGTTACCCGATCCAGGTCTTCATTCTCATCGAACTTTGTATGGTTAGTCTTTGGCTTAGAGGCATCCCATAGTCCAGCGACAGCGAGACGATGTAATGTCTTCCTTGCCTCGAATTCAACCATCATATGCAGAGGAGGGATATTGAGGTATCTCTCAATCGCTGCCGTAGGTGTTGTCCTGAAAGCACCCGTGATGCCGAGACACACTGTTCTTTGTAACCTGGTGAGTGGCGCTTTGCACGAGGCAAGCTTTGTTCTTGGCCACCACACTATGCTGCCGTATGTGATAATAGGTATTATCATTGTCCGGTACAGCCATCGTATCACTTTGGGCTTTAGCCCCCAAGTTTTACCGTAGGTAGAACGACACATGCCGAACACTCGTAAGGCCTTTGTCGTAATATTTTCCACATGAGTTTTCCACCTGAGTTCTTTATCAAGCGTTACACCCAGATATTTAACTTCGGTGGACCAGGGCAGTTTTATTCCATTGAGGGAGAGCTCTCCTAGGTTTCCTAGTTGTCTCTTCCTCGTGAAGGGAATAATGACTGCTTTGCTTGGGTTGATAGAGAGGTGGTTCACTGTACACCATTCCTCTGTCATCCTCAATGCCTGTTGTAATAATCCAGACACTATGTTCGGGAATTTACCATTGACCATTATAGCTATGTCATCCGCATAGCCTACTGTGTAGAATGGTCCGGTATTGAGCTTGGTTAGTAGCGAGTCTACTACCAAGCACCACAATAATGGTGACAGCACTCCGCCTTGCGGACAACCTCTTGTTGTTTTTGCACTAAGTCTGTCTCCCATTAGTTCCGATCTGACTGTTCTGCTTCTCAGCATATAGTCAATCCAGTTGCACGTGGTATCATTGATGCCATGTTCCTTTGCAGCAGTGCGTATGGACTCAAATGTTGTCTTGTCAAAGGCTCCCTCTATGTCGAGGAAAGCCCCGACACATATTTCTTGTCCCTCTAGCGCAGCCTCGGCTCGACTCGCAACATAGTGCAATGCCGTTTCCGTAGATTTGCCGGGGCTGTAGGCGCATTGTAGTTTATGTAGAGGGAATAATTTCAGAGGACCCTCTCTTAAGTACCTGTCTACCAGTTTCTCCAGAGTTTTCAAGAGAAAGGATGATAGACTAATGGGCCTGTAAGCTTTAGCTTCTTCATAAGTCGGTCTACCCACCTTCGGTATAAAGGTGACTTTGACCTCCCTCCATGCTTTGGGTACGTACCCAAAGGCTATGCAGGCTCTGTAGAGCTTACTCAAATGGGGTATCAAAACAGATGCCCCTTCTTGCAATAGTATTGGGTAGATGCCATCTGGACCAGGGGATTTGAGTGGCTGGAAGCCCGCTATGGCCAGCTTCAGTTTATTTTCATCTACCACTTTCTTTGCCGTGAGCCAGTTATTTTTGGACGTGTGCCTTGTAAGCTCGTCCCTTGTGACTGGTTCCTCTTCATCGCTATCGCGCAGTATACATTCTGGGAAGTGGGTCCTAAACATCACGCCCAGAGTGTCCTGTCCAGTTTCCGTGAGTTGCCCATTCTCATCCCTTACAGATGCTAGTGGGTTTGTCTTGGTCATGGACATTGCTTTGCACAACCTCATCCCATTTGGCAGAGTTTCGATGGAAGTGCAATGCTGCCGCCAATTAGTTCTTCTGGCCTTGCGTATCGCCGTGTTATACCTTGTTAGCATGCTATGATAGCCGGAAAAATCCTTCCTGGCTTTTGCATCATTAAAGGCCTGTCGTGTTTCCTGACGTATTTTGGCTATTTCAGGAGTCCACCATGGTACCTTTTTGCCAAAGGCCTTCTTCTCTGGGCAGTTATCTTCCCATGCACCGATGATGCCTGCCTTGATTCTGTCCGCTTCAAATTCTATATCCAGTATGGAATTGAGCTTACCTTTAGGGCTCCCCAAATTTACTTTGAGGTCCCTCCTGTATGAGTCCCAATTTGTATACCTTGGGTTTCTCCTTCGTCTAGTTTCGGCTTCTCCCGCCGTCCTAAACCTAAAGCATATATAATTATGGTCAGACAAAGAGATTTCGTCCGATACATGCCAATTTTCAATATGAGCGCTGGCCCTGTTTGAGGCCAGCGTAAGGTCAATAACTTCAGTCCTCGCAGAAGTTCTAAAAGTAGGTTTATTGCCTACGTTAAGGATTTGTAAAGAAGAGCTTACCACAAAGTCCAACAAATCCTCCCCTCGTTTGTTGACATCCGAGCTGCCCCAAACGACGTGGTGTGCGTTCGCATCGCAACCAAGTATCAGGTCAAGGTTCTTTTGGTTGCCGTAATCAACCAGTCTTCTGATTAGTGGTGTTACTGGTTCTTTTTGTTCATATGGGAGATAGGCAGAGGCAAGGATGATTCTCCTTTTCTCTGTTCCCGTCCCCACTTGGATCAAGGTTGTTGTGAGATCCCTGTAACAGAAAGTACGTAAGGGCATTGCCTCTACACCGCCCCTGATATAGATGCAAGTCCTCGCGTCATTAGTTGGACAGTCATAGAGCACCATGCCTCCTGTCCCACCTAAGCCTTTTATAGTCCCCTTATACAGATAAGGTTCCTGTATCAAGGCAACGTCGTATGTGTTAAGCTTCAGTTGCCGAGCCAGAAGGGCAGTAGCGGCTCTGCAATGATGCAAATTAATTTGTACACACCTTAGTCCCTCCATCTTGGATGATTTTGATGGGTCTGTGTTGATATGGGAGGGCCTTAGTCTTGAGGCCCCTCCTCCATCGCCTGGCTCTCCTCGAGAGCAGTCGGCGACTCGATTCCCAGGGTGTCGAAGTCCCCGAGGATGTCATCCTCGTGGTCTGTCTCCGACGCCCTGGTCCCAATCTCTGTTGCCTGCGCTGCGCCGTCAGCAGAGATTTCTTCAATGGCCTCCCCATGTTGTGGTGGTCCATCCTCGGAGGGCTCCACTTCTGCTTCCGCAGCAGGCGCCTCTCCCTTGTCTTCTTCCAGGAGCTTGAACGAGTATCGTTCAATCCCTCCTGGAAGAGAGTAGCCCGCGGCCTTGATGACCCCAGCGGACACCCCGTCCATGAGGACGATACGACGGATGCCGGTCTGCTCAGTGAGCGTATTCACGACCTTCCAGTCGTTCGTCCTCAAGGTAGGGTTGAGTCGCTGGAGCAATCGAATGGCCCGGGCAGAGTCTTGCAACGCCAAGTTGCGACTCTTCCATGCCATTTTGACTGGCTTTGGAAGGTCCCTGGCGTCAACAACCTTGAGTTTCAGGGCACCAAGTTCCACATTGTGGATGGCACCCCGAAACCAGTTGGCTGCTTCAGAGTCGTCGCAGGATACATGAATTGCACCTGCGACGACTCCGGGAGCAACCGTTAGGACAGGCAGAGGATCCGGCGCCACTTCCAGTTTCTCAATTATGAGCTCCTGGATCGGCACCAAGTCCTCCGCCTTCAAGTACTCCTCCGGGTACTTGACTGTCACGACAGCGAGTTTCACAGCCGCCACCGCATCCCTAAAGGATCCGGTTGAGGATGATTGCCCTTGGGTCTTCATCCTCTTGGCCGCCATGTCCCCGCTGTCCCCGCTGAGAGCAGCACGCGGTCTCTTTGATGGGCCCTCCGTAGGAGTCCCCTCCAGAGCCGCCTGCTGTCTCAGCTTTTGGCGCTTTTTCCTGCGCGCCCCAGATCGTCCAACCGGAAGCCAGCCTGATTCATGCTGGCCGCCGAGAGACGACGAGGTGCTGTCTTTGCCGGTCGCGTCCGGGGCCGCAAGGTCCGAGGTCATACGATCTCTAACGCAAGCGTCCCGTATCGCGCCAGCTTTGGCAGTACCCTTATGCCCGGTGGGCTGGTTTGCAGTTCCGCCCTTCGGTGGTCCCGCAGCAGTGCCGGCCCTCGACAGTGCCGCGACAGTCCCGTCATTTGACAGTCCCGCCACAGCCCCGCCTTGAGACGATCCCACTGCAGTAACACCTCTGGACGTTCCTGCGGAAGATGCAGTCCCGGCTTGCGCCGGTCCCGCCGTCTGGTGTGCAGTTCCGCCCTTCGGTGGTCCCGCAGCAGTGCCGGCCCTCGACAGTGCCGCGACAGTCCCGTCATTTGACAGTCCCGCCACAGCCCCGCCTTGAGACGATCCCACTGCAGTATCGCCTCTGGACGTTCCTGCGGAAGATGCAGTCCCGGCTTGCGCCGGTCCCGCCGTCTGGTGTGCAGTCCCAGCTTTCGCCGGTCCCGCCTTTTGGTGCGCAGTCCCAGCTTTCGCCGGTCCTTTCGCCTTGTGGTTTTTTTTAGATTTATAATCCATTTAAATCCCGATTTTATATTTCATCCCTCGACTATCCCCACCCGCCATGGAGTGCTCAAGTGGCGATGCTACGGTAGCACCAGGGATTAGTCGAGGGATATAGCCCCCCCCCCATTAGTTGCCCACGAGACTGCACGACACCAACTCACACCGCTACCACTAGCGATGCGAGCGAGCGCCGCCGTCTGCAAGCCCCTAATGGGAGTGAACTCGCCTGGGGGCCGTCTGACCGGACCCCGCAGCCGATTGACCGTAGCTGGCTAGGCTACGGCCACCCTTGTGAGAAGAAATCCGGGCCAAAGTGGAGTGTTGCCTCAGAGACGTTAAACCGCCTACGCTCATCGGCTCAGCCACCAGGATCCCATCATCCTTCCGTACGGGTCCCTGCGCACGGCACAAACACGCAGGAGGTCATTACTATCCATCATCTGATTTTTTTCCGATGGTGGACACCCAGGGGCATGACCTCGCCACCCCTGTGATAGGGCGCCCGGTGATTTCTGTTACGTCTATTTCATAGGGAATTAGACCAAAAACAGGGCGGCAACCACGAGAAGGAAAATCACCGAACTTGCCTTGAGGATCATCACGACCGTGCGCTCTCCCTCAAGACCACGCCACCTTGCCGTCTCTGAAGGAGTCAGACAAGGTAGGACTGCATCGACAAAGCCAAGCCCCATAGGGCTTGTCGCTGAGGGCTCAAAGCGCAAGTTTGTTAAAACAGCCCAGCCCCAAAAAAAAGTCAAGATGGTTGTTGGTTATTTACTGTGTAACAGAGTTCCAATGTATGTGGTGTGTAATGGAAGGGTTTTACGAATAAAAGCACAGAAATACAAGACTTGATATTTATTTCAATAAGGTTTGTCAAATAATTCATATTGAGAAGGCCCAGAGAGCTTACCTACCATTCACTAAACTATTTCTCGTGGAGAAGGGCAAGAAACTGCACGGAAACTCTTTCATAGTATTTATCGATACATTTTACAACCACATATAGTAGTTATTCACAATGTTATAAAATCAAAAAAAGGTAAGAACATGACTAGCCCTTTTTTTAAATTATTATTCACAAAACTCACAGGAGCAAAAAAAAAAGAAAGGTCCAACAGAAAAAGTCTGATAAACTAATACTATTATTACTAGATGTGAATCTTACATACACATATTCGTATTGTTTAGTAAAAACACTTAAAAGAACAATGGCGAATTCTTAGCTGACTTAAATTTGAGCGTCTGAAAGTGAGTTAAATACGAAAGAAATTCCAATAATTGACTACGTTTTTTGAAAGTATAACATTAACTGGTTCATTACGGATAAAACAAAACATTATAAATGTAAGTTATTTGATTTTTACGTTCACTCTCATTACCTTAGTGTTGCCATTTTACACTCATTCTGCCAAGTGACGAGTAGTGACTGTAGTAAGAATATCATTATTGTATTTGTTATTATAATAAAACCATAAATAAAACGGAGCAAATGAATGTCAATACAGTTTATGTTTAAGTGTAGGTGTCCCAAATGAATTACTTACTTTCATTAATGATAGGCAAAAAGACTAGTATCCAAGTCTAAAAAAATATATGTTGGTTGTTGACGACCTTTTACACGTCAAAGTAGCTTAAATAAATAAATATACTCTTTCCAAAGAGTATATTTTACATTTCATGCTGAAATAACTAGGAAAGAGAAATACTAATGCGATATTGCCCTTTTACTTCCATGAAATTGAATAATATTACCTATTAAACACATCATTTATCGTTACCCAGACATAACCTACAAAAGTTCTTGACTGAATATCTATTACTCTCGGCAATCTTGGACAAAAATCCTTGCACAAACTTATTCAAAACATGACACTGAATTAAACAAGATATTTTTCATCTATAGTCGTAGGAATTTAATCTCAGCTAAAATAATGTATGCGCTTCTGCCATTGTCCTTTAGGAAAATTATAAAATAGTTAAATTAAACCAATATCGAAATTAAATTTAAAATAATTCCAATACATATATGAAACGGATAAATAAAAACCGGGCAGAGCTTTGTTCAGATCTTGTATTCACAATCGAAAGAGACAAATAAATGATGGGCAATCGCTTATTTTAACACAGTCCTCGTTGCAGACATGGCTTGACTGGAGGGGAGGCTTCAATATGGCGGCTTAGCTTCGGCGGGCTCGGCGGGTATTGGTCGATTGCACGTAGGCCGACGTCACATCCGTTACATTCGGCCATCCTGGAATCATTGCTCCCGCAATGGGAGCAAAACACATTCATTAGCTTTCATATAAATCAATTAGGTATTAGTGTCACTACTATTGTTACTGTCTGATATAGGTGCTTTACTTCTATAATATGGCCTTAGCGCATTTACAGTCGAAGCACCCGTGAGCTTTTGGAACCACGTTAACCTTTTATGTCTATAATCCTGTATATATAATATGCCACTACTTTACATAATGCATTTTCAATATGGACATAACAGATTCTTGCAAACCATTGTACCACATTCAATGTAAATAATGGCTATAATAAATATGTCATGGCTATGGGTTTGACATTGACTTTAGTTGCTATATTATGTCCTGAATAATAGTCATCCAGTTTGTATTGACTCTAGCTGCACTAATTGTAGCCATAAAAACAACACTTTTGTACAAATTATCACTCTTGCGTTATATGAAGTTTTATTTTTACATTCAATATTTGACATTCAAAAGTGCCGCTTAATGGCCTGGCTTGGCTGGCTTGCCTTGCTTGCCTGGCTAGGCTGGTTTGGCAGGCTTGCCTGGCTAGGCTGGTTTGGCTGCTTGCCTGGCTAGGCTGGTTTGGCTGCTTGCCTGGCTAGGCTGGTTTGGCTGGCTTGCCTGGCTAGGCTGGTTTGGCTGCTTGCCTGGCTAGGCTGGTTTGGCTGGCTTGCCTGGCTAGGCTGGTTTGGCTGCTTGCCTGGCTAGGCTGGTTTGGCTGGCTTGCCTGGCTAGGCTGGTTTGGCTGGCTTGCCTGGCTAGGCTGGTTCGGCTGGCTTGCCTAACTTTACTAGGCGTAATAATAGGCCCTACTAGGCGTAATACTAGGCCCTACCAGGCGTAATACCAGGCCCTACCAGGCGTAATACTAGGCCCTACCAGGCGTAATACTAGGCCCTACCAGGCGTAATACTAGGCTTGACTCGACTTTACTAGCCTCGACTCGACTTTACTTTACTTTACTAGCCTCGACTCGACTTTACTTTACTTTACTAGCCTCGACTCGACTTTACTTTACTTTACTAGCCTCGACTCGACTTTACTTTACTTTACTAGCCTCGACTCGACTTTACTTTACTTTACTAGCCTCGACTCGGCTTTACTTTACTTTACTAGCCTCGACTCGACTTTACTTTACTTTACTAGACTTTACTTTGCTAGACTTTACTTTGCTAGACTTTACTTTGCTAGACTTTACTTTGCTAGACTTTACTTGACTTGGCTTTACTTGATTTGGCTTTACTTGGCTTTACTTGACTTGGCTTTACTTGATTCAGCCGAGTACCAGTGTTTTACATGGACCAACTGCCTCCTCAACCCAGTAACTGGGAAACACTATACCCCTTGACAAGACTGGTGTTAGATCTCAAGCTTCTGACTACCCGTAACGACTGTCAAAGATCTTCAAAAGACAGCCGGGACCAACGGCTTAGTGTGCTTTCCGAGGCACGGAGGAATCTCGGTATGCTGAAATGGTCACCCATCCACGGACCGACCTCGTCAAGCGTTGCTTAACCTTGAAGATCGACCCGTGCGGCTGTTATTATTTAGCCACGAGACAACTGTACAAATACCCCTTTCTTTTTAACAAAACTGACCTAAATGGTTTACATGAATCATAAGCATTAGTTCAGACGGTTTAGGAATTTAGATGTAATGTTCGTTCTTTCATACACTAACTGCCCTTGCCATATGCACAATGACGACATGCGGTCATGTATTTTCTAATGAATTGAGTCATTTTTGGTAACCAATATACTAATTTATTAAAGTCATGGTGACCAAAGTCATCATGATGCATTTGCACTATCTTATCTATCTACCCAAGCACCGAAGCTCCTACCATTCTACTGCCATTTAGGGTTTTTCTATAAAGCTTCTCGTCAACAATCAAGTAATTGCTTATTATGTCCGGATCGACGGTGTTGGTTTTTAGCTGGTTAATTAGTGAACTAAAGCTTGTCATGGCATTGTAATGTATATAACCAGTATCAGTGACTTAGAGACGGTTTTTTTATTCATTGTATCGACTGGATTTCTGCCAAGTGCACCTACATGTTTCATACGATGGGCCGGCCTATACTCAACACTAATGTTATAATATTTTATCAAAAACCACTATCCTGCGATGCGTGGTCGTACCTTGGACCGCTGCACAATCAGTAAAAACCTTTACATGACATGTTTACCTACAACATACACGCGAAATCTACGTAACGAGTCCAACAGCGAGAGTTTGAAGCTCATAATAATGGTCCATGCTATGCTCACTTGTAACCAGACTGGTCGTAATGAATTTTATTTGCAGTTTGTTTTTGCATCAATATACCGGCGACACCTAACTTACACGCATCCGTATGTACTTCTGTAGGAAGCGCGGGGTCATACAATGCGAAAACAGGCTTAGAACCCGAAATATTTTGCAATCATTCAAAACTAATCCTTTAACGGGTACACAATCAACGCGAAATTTGGAATACACTTCTTAAAATAACTGCACAATCCGATAAATTGACGTACCCACATGACACACATTATTAGGCAAATGAAACTTAAAACTGCCAACTAGGCTGTCTGCCACTAGTGGCAATTTGACCTGACCATTTAAGCGAATTGTTTTTTTTTTTTTTAAACTTGTGTATTAACGAGTATTCATATTTAACTTTCAGTATTAAGTCCTTTTTTGTTACATTTTATAAAATAATAACACCAGAATTTAAATCAGTTGAGGGTAGAAGTAAATCTTCTAAAAATGCCAATACCTACTTAATACCTACTTTGGCAGATTATGCTAGGTACTATATTAATAAATCTCACACTGAAGGCCTCTTTTCTAAACTAAATGGAACCCCGGTATACTTATACTACCTACTACCTTTGCTAGTTCATGAGTATCATCTGGAGTAATTGCTAACTTTGGACCATATTGATACGTAACAGTTAGAGTAATCTTCGCCAGATAACTCGAGAAACTTGATCATCTATATAAGGTAACGGAAATCTTTATTTTACAGGTATATTTAGCGAGGTAATCAACACAGAGGCACAAAGTATGTAAGCGGCGGCGTTCTATTTTGTGACAAAGCTTAATATCGACGTTTTTTTTTTTTACTTAGTTCACCGGATAAACGTAACTGGATTCAGATTCCAGTATCCAAGGATATCTCATGTCTATACACGGGTTGATCAGTTGTGTGTACCCGCAGTAAAACAATATTTGTATTTGGTTAATCTATGTATTCCCACTGCTAAACTAAGTGGCTATGGCCTGGCTAGAATAAGAGTTAATTATAAGCACCTCAGATCAGGGAACAGTAAATAAGCACATACATGAAGTCACGCCTTTTTCCCATGAGGGTAGACAAACTACAGAACGCCATCTGCTACTATCCTTATAACTCTTGTTTCGTTTACTTAAAAACATAGTCATACACGCACATACACGGATGCTGGTTATGCAAACTTGTTTTTATCTTTATTATTGAAAATATGGCGACGAATAAAACAAATGGCTATGGCCTGGATAGAATTAGAGTTATCGATATTGCGAATATGGAAATGAGAAAGACAACGTACCTGGCAAACTGGCTGTGGCTCCTGGCAGCTCTCGGCTCTTGTTAAGACCTCTCCTTGCAGTCACACGCAGCACAGGGTTTGATGCAGTCTTGCTCGGCGTGCAGTTGGGTCGATGGCAGAGTGTAGCTCACGCCGTGAAGCTTGTAGTGTCGTTCCGTTCGTGAATAACACAAACTTCTTCGATTTTTCTTCAGAGTCGGGTGATATTGCGGTTGTGGCGTGGATGTGTTATTAAAAGAAGATTACTTTTTGTTCATACCACTTCTGAGTGAAACGGATAAATAAAAACCGGGCAGAGCTTTGTTCAGATCTTGTATTCACAATCGAAAGAGACAAATAAATGATGGGCAATCGCTTATTTTAACACAGTCCTCGTTGCAGACATGGCTTGACTGGAGGGGAGGCTTCAATATGGCGGCTTAGCTTCGGCGGGCTCGGCGGGTATTGGTCGATTGCACGTAGGCCGACGTCACATCCGTTACATATAACAAATCTGTAGATAGGTCGTTTTAGTACATCAAAAATATTTCCAAAAAAAAAATAGCCAGGATGTTATAGGATAACCAACAGAAACCATTTCAGCATTTTTTGAGTTTTTTTTTGTTTTTCGGTTTGTCTGTTTATTTGTGCACACATCACGTAAAATGTACGAAACCAATGTATAGAATTCTATTACTTTGATTGAAATCAATAAAAATTTACTCAGATTAAAATACAAATCAAATTAAAATTTAAACCATAAATTCAAATATTTACGCAATTAAATCTCTGAGCTTTCTTCTCACTAAGGCTACAGACAGAACCAGAAAAGACGTCTATTTCGGCAGACGGCAGGACGAAAGTTCTTCGGATTATTAAGCGGCTACCTCTACGTGGGACACTAATATTCACTTTTTCTAGCAGTTCATTCGGGTGAATCTATATGACCATTAAATAATTTATACAAAATTATCAAATCCAAAGATTTCCTTCGTAGACATATAGACTTCATTTTATAATAACTTAACCTGACGCACGCGTGTGCGACAACTGTGAAATGTGAACAAGCAGTTGATTCGTCGTACTCTTGTTTTTGAAGTAGGTTAAAAAATGTTGTTTTATTGGCAACTGGCAACATCGATAGGGAATTAGGGATTGGTTTGATTTAGCTTGGCGGTGTGTGCTTTTGTGCCGGTGCCGTGCGTTAATTTTAACAAGAAATCTCTGTGCAGTGAAATATTGATATTTCGATTGTCTATCGTGGTAAGTTATTAGATTAGTTTTAAGTGTGACTTTTAATCGCTTTAAAATCCAACGGAATGTGAGTACTCCGAGCTGCAAGGCAAATGGACGCCATCGGCCATTTTCGTAGTTGATGCGCGTTTCAGGTGGTGATGGCTTTGCGCGGTGTCGGTGTAAAACATTAAATCGATTGCATTTATTGATCAATCATGATCATACGGATTCCTTTAAATTGCTATTGACACGACCTAGGTGTTGGAAAATAATAACCTGTCCGCCCGACCCGACGCCGACATAGTACGTGGCTGTATCTTCCGCACAGTAGGTACTACTTGAAACAAAACTATCCCTACAAAGCCCGAATTAATACCATGTACATTAATTTAGTACCAGCTAACCTGAGGACTATTCAAAGTCAAACATAAATAATGAATGAATAAAAATAAATGTTCCCGTGTGCTAGTCGAAAACTATCCTGCGGGAACGTACTGTCGGGATAAGAAATATCGTATGTATTAATCTAGGATATGGTCTACCCGTGTTCCAAGTTTGAACCAAATTGGTTGAGCTGTTGAAGCTTTAATATTTAGTTAACACTATCAGAAATTCAGACGGACAATATTATAAAGATAAGTTATTATAACTGACCACCGGAAATGTCAAACGGAATTGATTTTCGGGGCTCAGTTATTTTGACCGTGTAGTACACTGTACTCGCTAGCAGTTTTGCCGATGTCCATTTTCTGGAGAACCCAAAAACCTGACTGAAAATATGTTAATGCTGAAATTATAATCAATATTTGCCCCACAAATTTTTATAAAATAAATATATAAAAGTAATGTTAATATAAATCAAATGTGTTTATTATAAAAATTATTGTTATATTTATAAATACTCAAAAGACGTTACATAAGTTAATCTACTTTTTGCAACTCTCATTTCGCCAATTTATTTTGGTTGACTTATCATTTGAAGGATCAAATTTTAAGTTCCCTACTTTTTTCTTAATACCTTCTCTAGTGGCCGTTTGAGAAAGGCAGAACGATCAATAGGCTTATTTTTAACTTTTGGTGGACATGAATTTTGCCATAAACTCTTAAAACTTCTTGCCATATAAGTTTAGTTAAGCTTGAATTAAATGTACACATAAATGCTTCTAGTACTATTTTTATTACTTCCAAGTTCAGTTCTAGTGTAAATGTTCACCGCATTTTCCCCACATAATCGTTCGCCCCCCCCCCAAATTACCCAATCGGACTGAAAATCCCCACAGTTTGGGGAATTCCTCACCGATTGGCAACGCTGCTCGCTAGAGATGGGCATTATGTAACTGATGTACAGTGTGCTTAGCAGAGTTTTTTAACATACTCACTTTTTTTAACTTTCTCACTCATGTTAATGTAAGCAATCTCTTATGTCAAAATGTATACAAAAAAAGGTTTCTCCTTACGGTCGCCAGACCGCACTTATCCAATTTCAATATAAAGATACAGAATATAAATTTTTGTGCTTTTAATACCGCAGCTCTTTTAAAATTATGACTGAATCAATCTGTCTATGTATACAACAAAACTAAAATTTTGCAAAAAATAAAGTATTTTTATTTACTTATTGTCTATTATGTAATAAAACTAAACACTGGCTGAAACCTTAACCTGTTTTAATTGTCAGCAAAAAATTATAGTCAATACTACATACCTGCCAAAGTATAATCAAATCAATAATTTAAATGATATAAAATAAATGATAATAAAATAAAAATGTCTATTGCACGAACTTAAATAACTTATTCTAATTACAATGGGGAGAATCCTTTTAAGCAAATAGTTTGTGTTAGGATGCTCCGCTCCTCTTCAGGTTATATAATTGTTCTTAAGTTATTAAGCCTGTTCAAGGTAAACTTATACAAATAAAAATAAAAAACAAAAGAATAAAAATGGAACATGTGTGTGTTATGTGATGGTTAATGTGTGTAGGAGATGGTGTGGAAGTGAATGTGTATGTGAGTACTGGGTGTGAGTAAGTGTGGGAGTGAGGGTTGTACCTACACAATTTACATGGTGGCGATTAATTATCTACTATAATTTGAGGCAAAATGCAGATAAAATTTTGGTAGTGGTTAATACTGTAGAACATTATCTGCCATTTGCAGTAGGAATATCATGGTGGAATAATAATTATATTATGTGTATATTATAGTCTCATCGATTGCACCATATTTTCCACTTCGTCATAGGTAAAGACCTTGGACCATTGACTTAAGCCATTTAGACAAAGCTATAGGTTAGAGGGTATATTATGTCAAGTTCTTTATTAAGAAGATTTTATAAATGGGATGATTGATATATAGCTGCAATCACTATAAAGTTAGGCGGTTAACACACTGCCACGCAGCGTAGCGCGTGAATGCGTGTTTTAACGTTGCTTGCAAGTCTCAGTTTGTATAGAAAAAACGCACGCAAGTACGCGCGTAGGTGCGTTTTCACGCAACATGCAGCGTGATGCGTGGCAGTGTGATAATCGCCTTATAGAGCAAGATCCCAGAGCCCCTAGATGTTTCTAAAATGTTTTTAAAAAAAAAAGTGGGATTGAGTTGTGTACTTTGAATGTATGCATACTTGCTAAGTCTAACTCCAGCCAATGGCCAATTTACAGGTTCCAGGTCCCGCATATTTTATGTACAAAGAAACAGAACCGTCTGGGTCAGGATCTTAGACCACTAGTTCAATCTAGTAAATATTACATTTACATAGATTTTGTAAAAAATTATAGCCAGCTAGAAAATTTCAAATTAAAGTTTATGGTGCTAATCAATGTTTTTATATAAAGGTTAAGAGACTTTCTTCTTTAACTGGAGTTAAACTTAAACATTGCCCATAAATATTAGAAATTGACATGGATAGGGGTTTAATACTATGACCACCTTTCATGACTTCTGCTCTGTCTTCAGCTCTGTACTTAATATCAAAATGATTTTTTATGGCATGGTTTATTCAGTCAATTATTTTTTCATGTTTTAGATGTCATCTCGAGGAAGAGGCTATGGAGGCAGAGGGAGCTATAGCGGTGGGAGAGGGAGTGGCTATAGAGGATCTTATCGAGGAAGTAGCAGCCGAGGCTCTTACGAGAGTCGCGGGGGACGTGGTGGAGGCTACTCCTCTTACAATAACGACTCGCGATACACTAGTGGCAGTGCAAGTCGATACAATTCAGGTCGCGACAGAATGGAAGACTCTTATAAAAAAGCATATAGATCTGTAAGTATGTAAAAAAATCAAAATCCCTTTAAACACATGCAGAATAAAATAGCATTTTCTTTTTTTTTCTTACAATGCAATCAGTCCAATGATTGATCAGATTTCTTGATAACATAGCACTACTTTAATTTTAAGTATTGTTTTATGAACAACTAACAAACCACCCCGGCTTTGCTTTGGGTTGAACAATTATCTTTTTAATAATTAGCAGTACAGTCGAGTGTTAAGTAGGCGTGGCTTGTTGAGAGATCGTTTTTCGAGTTTTTATCCCAAATGTTTTTTTGGGATAATAAAACTCTTTTAACGCGGGCAAAAGCTAGAATGTATTTCTATATATCTGATTAGATCAACAAAGGGTTTCCATGAGTCCCACCCATGGTCAAGAGTTCAATTTCAGAGTTCCAAAAATGATAAAAATTGCTTGATTCCGATGACGTTTATGTTCCGTATTCAATACCTCACGCTGATCACGATCAAAGAAAGTCAACGGTTCTGAGACCAAAAAATTATAAATAATATATTTTCGTCGATCTTTCAAATTGCATCTACTCAGCGGATCATCTCTCAAATTTTCACCTTGGTCATAGTGCTCAAAATCCTCTCAGTTTCCAGACCAACTTCAAAGAAGTTTGTAATTGTTTATATGAAATTTTTCAATGGAACAAACACATTGTATTGGATTTATTCCAACCCTTTTTATTTTTACCTTTTGTTTTCGCAAATTAGCTCATTACCTTAGCACTTTTTCTCGAATTTTCTACAAGTTTTGTAGATGAAGAAAATTAATTAAACAGCTGATATTTTTTAGTTATTTCAGGGTTGGTCTCATGGTAAAAGTATTGGTCTCATATCACTACATATTATAAAACAAACACCTCCGCCGCGTCTCTCTGAGTGTCTGTTCGCAATAAACTCAATAACTACTGAACGGCTTTTAATGCAGTTTTCACCAATAGACAGTGATTTATGAGGAAGGTTTAGGTGTATAATTTGTTAAGGTTTTGTGTAAATTGGTTAAATTAAGATGATAAATCATGAAAATTTAAGAAAAATCAAGCCGCCTGGGAGCTTTCATCGAAAACTCTGTCTAATATAATACCTTTGAGATATAACAAAACAATGTATGGTGGAATTGTTCCTCTTTTATGAAAGAATTCTTATATGAAACGTCGGCGATGGCATATGTTTATCTTTAATGATAGCTTACTACTACCTATTCAAACTTCTAACAAAATGATCAATGAGAAATACAATGCGGTAATTGGAAAGCTATTTAGACGGATACATTACTAATCCTTATCAACTTAATTATGTTCAGTTACCTTAAGCATTTCATGCATATTATGATAATCCTTTACGTCATATAATTTAAATAAATGTCTTAGGAGTTATCGCAAAATAAAAACTAACGCGCGAGAAATAAATTCAAGCGAGCAGCGGATCTCACACCGATGTCGGGATCCTATGAAAGAAAAAACTTGATAGGTATAATAATATGCTGTACTACCCGTGCGAAGCCGCCGGGGCGGGTCGCTAGTTAACGTACATCCAACATCATGAGTACACTAAACAACAATAGGAGGGGGGGGGGGGGGGAAAGTACCTCATCCCCCAAATGTTGTTTAAATTTTAAAAGGTCTTTTGCCCACCCACCAAATGGATATTGTTTTTATAGTTATTTTTTTTATTTTTAGGAAAGTTCTGCTAACTATTCCAACCGTGACTATGGTGGTCGCTCAGGGTCTCCAGATAGAAAGAGGCTGAGGATGGAGGTCAGTATATTGTTTGCAGGTATTCTAAATTATTGAATGTATAGTTCTACAAACACTATATTTCGACAAATCAACGAAAACATGAGAGTTTAAATAAAAGGAATGGCCGTTGCAACAACTGTAGATACAGTAAGATATGCTAAAACATACAAGTTGATGAACGACATGCTTATAGAACTATCACAGAATCATAAAATATAGCTATATAAAATCTTCCTAGAGGAAATCAAATTTAGAGGAAAATTAAAGATATTCACTGAAACATTCCCGACAGGCTATAATAATCTACGAATTATTTGGCGAATTTAGTGATTTATATAGCTGTGTATGTGTTATCTTGAAAATAGAGAAAATGAGAAAGATTGTGGTATATTCACTTGTTGGATTTGATGTACAGATCTTTGGTAAGCCATGATTTACATAAGCAGATAATATTATAATAATATTGATGCATACAGGCGTGAACTTATGACTTCAAGGATTTGACCAGGATACCGATTATTTCGAACTATTCACAGCTGAAACAACTATGAGTATGATCATGTTATATCACAAGGACTAATGAGTAGTTAGAATTATTAACCTTCCTGACTTCATCTAATTTAGATATGGACTACCCTATTTCTCTAATACAATGTCAAAGTGAGCATGTGTGATGTAACACTTATTTTTAATTCATGTGCCTGAGCATTATCTACTGCTAGGCGATATCAAATTACAAAGGAAAGATTTATTTAAAAACAAAAACAATTTAGATGGTGAATCTAGAGAAAAAGATTCTATTGCATTGGACTTTGGCAACACCTTGTAAAAGGAGTTAATTGATGCCTAAGACTAGTGTGTTTACACTTTGGCGAGGGCTAGAAAAGAAGATTATTACCATTTCCATCCTCATTAAACACTTTAACTGTTCTATTTCATATGTAAAAAGCGTGTCGAAAGAACCAAAGAGAGTTATGTACAGGGCTCATCGAGTGATAGACGTAGCCATGATGGAGGCGGCCATTACGGATCATATGGCGCTCGACAAGAGAGTTACAGCAGCGACAGGAGATCGTTCGGTGGCGAAGATCGGAGACGCTCGCCAAACCGAGATAGCTACCGCAAGCCGAGCGGAATGGGTCCGCCGCGAGAGGTGACCAGGCCCGCGACGCGGCCGCGCGCTCTGCGCCGATCGTTCCGCGGCCGCACCATGCGCTCGCGGGCCTCCTTCCGAGGCGCTCCACGCTCTCGCGGTACTTTTACCTCTAGGCGATACACCGAAAGATCGCTCAGTTACACCCGTGCGTTCCGATCGCTCAAAGGCCGAAGGTAATTCGATACACTGAGTATGTACCCATTGCTTACATTTATTTATTTTTTTCACAAAACAACGAGAGTACCAGAGCTTGAGTGAGGCCGAAATCTACGCCAAGAATGAAATAATAAGATGGTAAAATCGCTGACGGTGAGCCGATATTGATATTAAAACCGATCCATGTAAAAGGAGATGCTCTAAGAAATGTAGAAATGAGAGCTACTAAGATGGTACAGCGACTGTTGTAATGAAAGTAGAATAAATAATTGGATATTGAATTTTATATTGAAGAATGAGTATGTGTCGTAGCCAACTAGCTCAATCACTCAATCATCCATTTAGTTAACAGTCTAGCCTTGTTTCTAAACGGTGCCGTTCAAGTAGCGGCCAGAATGATAGTCAGCTAGTCAATCAAGCAGCTGGGCAAATGACTTGGAACGAGTTTTTAGTGTAATTACAATTAGATATCGTGACAATTCGATTTTGACAACTTTCCAACTTCTTAGTCCAAGAGCGAGCGAAGCGAGCTCGGATCGAGTATTTAGGGCACTCCGACACGGATAGGTTACGTTCGAAAGGAATCTCGGGAGCTAGCGCGAGCGAACTTGCATCCGTCAGTCATCCCGTTTATTTTAACCCTACAAACAGAAATACGGCTTCGTCGAATAACCTTACTTACGACCGTATATTAATTCACCTTTTCAATATATTAAATGGTTTAGGTCAAAGAAATTTTTCATTATTACCCATTAGTTGAGTGAATGTTATATCGATTAAAGATTTTCGTCACATGGATCATTAGCCAGCCAGTTCACTAAATATTGTATTACTTAGACACATCGGTTGAATATCATTGAGGTCGTTAGTTGAACTGCGCCGTTTAGTAAAAAGGCTAGGCTTTTAACTGAAAGGATTATTTAACTAGTTGGGGGCCGTCCATTAATCATGTGAGGCTTGAAGGGGGGAGGGAGGGGGTTTAGCAAAAATCACGAAATATCACAAGGAGGGAGGGGGTTGTAGTAAGATATCATATGTATTTATTTTTTCGTCAAACGCGCGATTTCTAAGCCGAAAAGCGGCGTATAGTGTTATCGCGCGTGTAATATTAATTTTATGTCAGTCAAAAACAACCTGCAACCTTTCTGTCTAGACATTTTTGTCATGGTCAATTTCAGAATAAAATAAGTTCATACTTTATACCTATATACAAAGACATTCATAAATTTTAAGATTTTTTGTAGGTACTAAAAAATCACGTGGTTTTGGGTGGAGGCGGGGGTGGGTTAGTCTTAAACCTCACCACATATCATCAAGGGGGAGGGGGTTAAAAATGCTAAAAAAACATCACGTGATTAATGGACGGCCCCTTGGCTGCGACGTATGTATTGCTATAATTACATAAAATTAAAGGTGCCCCGTTTACAATGGTCCAAATAAAAATTTAAGCGTTTGCTGAATTACCGATTATTTTATAGTTCGGAGAAAGTTTTCCTCAAACGATTTCGGGATTATTTTGCAAAAATAAGTTTAGGATTATCAGTTTAAAAAATCAGGAAAGGGAGTGTAGCAAAGACTGCCCAGTTATTTTAAAAACACTTAAGGAAGTTGAGTCGTGTTTTTTCGGTTCTTTATTACAAATAGGAAATAAAAAAAAAAATATAAAATTTATCAATAGACCTCATGGTCTATTGATAAATTTTATATTTTTTTTTTTATTGGTATTAAAATGACACCAATGCCATACAATTTGGTCATCCAAATTGTATGGCATTGGTGTCATTTTTAGGGTTCCATGGCCAACTTGCAAAACAAAACTTTTATTCTAGATTTGTCATTGTGTCTGGATGTTTTACACCTATTTTACTCGGATTATTTATATTGATGAAGGGTTTTTTGGAAGCCTGTCTATTTCTTTTAAAAATAAGATGTACGATGAAACTGATTTTCTCCTGAGCTGTGAAATAATCGCTGAACATAATTATGTGGGGAATTTCGCAGAAACCTTAGAATAATATTTAGGACCACTCTAAACGGGCTAACCATTATATTGTTAAAATTTTACTTAAAACTATGGATAAATATGTGTACTAATATATTTTTATATATCAACATGCAGCTCTGTCAAGTCTAAGGAAGAGGACGCTTCCTCAACAGAAGAGGATTGGGATGCTGAAGAGAAAGAAGAAGCTACTGAAGAAAAAAAAGAGGCCAAAGTCAAATCTTTAAAGGTAATATTAAGAATAAGAATCACCTCAAGAAAGGTATCAAGTAATTAATACGTGCGAAAAAGCTTTTTTTTACGACATTAAAATTACCGGTAAAGTGCGTCAGGGCAGCCTGAGGCTTAGTAATAAATATTAAAGTTGCTTTAACTAGATGTATTGGTGGTTTACGAAAGAACACCTCGTTACTGTTCCTATAGTGCCACTATCTTCACTACACCTCAGTAGTATTATTTTTACGTAAATTATTGAATAGGTATGAAGACCTGGAAAATTTCATGGTGGTCGTATAGGGTTTTCTGAAGTACACAGCCATGCCCAGTGACGGTAATCATAATTTTAGAGACCAGGTCGGTTCTGCAAGGTTTAGTCACGCTCCTCTGGGTAGGTATTGGCCCTTCCCTACTTCAAACCCTGTCACCCTCTCGGCAGCGGTTAAGTGATTTTCAGTTATTTCAATTACAAAATTCATAGGTGGAAGAACCTGAAGTATCAGACGCTGAGCAAGTTGAGGGCGGCGAAGACACGGACAAAGAACCAGATGCCGCTTCGGACACCGCGCCGCCACGCCCACGTCCCTACGTGCATCTATCCTGCGTCCACTGCAAGGAAAAGTGTGCCACTTTTGCGGTGAGTTATCAAGCGAAAATTTCAAGATTCTAAAAACGAGTACAAGAAACGAAGACACGGGAGGATAACGATGTTGTTTTCCACACTCAGGCTTACGTGAAGCACCTGGTATCAAGCAAGCACCGCGCCGCTATGAGCGCGGTGGCGCGGCGCCACAAGGCGCAGCTGCTGCGCATGCGCGTGGCGCAACGCGGCGCTCAGCGCGAGCTGGAGGCGTCGGCGGGCGCGCAGCTGGCGGCGCGCACCACGTTCTGCCCCGTGTGCCGCCTCAACCACCGCACCACGCGCCACGCGCACAACCTCACCGACACGCACCGGGCTATGAAGCGTTTCTTGATGCCCTTCTGTCTTATTTGTCGACTTACCTTCCGTTCACCCATGATTTATGAACATCATATATGTTCTCTGGAACACCTTAAGGTGAGCTTAGTTTTACTATTATACAAAAAAAAAAACAAATAGAAGAAAAAAGTCAAATGCGGTCGTCAAATTAATATTACTGGGACCTACCCACGTATCTGAGCTTTTCTTCATATTTTAAATATAACTTTTGGCGATTGTCTAAATCCTTTGAACCAACGTGTGTGCGTCGCTGATAGAATTTATTAATATTTAGATCATGTATAATCCTAACATAAACATGTTAACGTTTATGATTCAGAGGAAGGCTAGCCAATCAGCCCGCCGTGTAAGTCCCAAGGCTGAGGCTAGTGGAGACGAAGGCATGGACGTTGATTTGGACAACTTTATGACTCTGGACTCAGTGGGCGATGTCGATGGTAAGTCAAAGTAAGGTCATACGATACAACAATATTAGTCATGGTTGACAATACCTATAATGTATCTACGTATTTTTCACAGAAGTTGAAGATGATGACTCTGGAGGCGAAAAGAAGGATGAGTCTTCACCAAAAAAACCTAAAGTTGAAATTAACATTGGCAGTGAACATATTAAAAAGATGGAGGTATGAATCTGTGGTTTAAACTAATAAAATATAAATGTTTTCTAGAAGTTCTGAACCGATTACGATATTTATACGATATTTCAGTCAGTGATGGAAAAGTACACTATTATATTGTAATCTAAACACTTTTTTTAAAAACCTGGTATTTATGGCTTACCTAACGGACGGCACTCTTCGCAAGCACTCGCTTTATGCCGATGTACATAATTTGTCTCATCATTATCTATACTCTGATTTTTAATTTCGGACTAAACCGACATTTGGTTTGACTTTATCGTTACATAAAAATAGTGTCGTATCCCGACTATCCTGAGTGATCGAAAGTTGATCGAAAATCGAAGTAGATCGACAAGAGTGAATAGGTTTTTTCTAGGCAAGCGTGATTCACCGTCGACCACATCATCGCTTACCATCAGGTGAGATAGTGGTCAAGCGCGAGCCTATAGGATATAAAAAAAAAATGGAAACGGCAAAAAAATTACATTTGTTAAGAAAATAGCGGCCCTTATTTCATTTGCAGACTTCATTTTATCGATCGCATTTATTTTATTGATGTTTTCATATTTAACAAAATAAAAGTTTATGTACTATGTATACGAATACAGTTATATACTATGAAATATATTACGTTTATATTCGTAAAACACTTATTTACACCAATAAAAAAAAAGTCACATTGATTCGATTAATCACTTATGAATGAGCCTTACCTACAACACTGCTCTACGAATGTAATAAAAAAAAAAAATAAGTTCTTTGGCAGCTGTCAGTTTAGTCTACCTCTACGAAATTACAGTATAGCTCTGTATGGAAACAAAAATGTAAAAAAAAACATATACATATTTTAAAAGTTATGAGCGTCGAAAGTTCCATATTTCAACACTATTTTAACGCATCTTTTGGCGAAAAGAAAAAAAAAAAGCGAGTGAAAATAAATACCTTAAGAAGTAGGAAAATTGCAAAACAGTCACCATACAGGGATAGATTAGTAGTTCAAAAATGCAAATAATTTTATTTTGAACAGATACATACATTCAGTAGTTTTTTCATGATATCCAAATTCCCAAAATGTCTTTTTATAAAATTTTCTTCAATGAAATTGCGCATTATGAATCACACAGCGTTAGGAGTGTGTATTTTTACGTGCACTAGGTTCGCACTCCTCATCACAGCGTCTATCCCTTTCACCAGCTTTCACACGTGGTGTCAGATGAGATAGCATGCATTTTAACCCCGCCCACAAAATAGTTTGTGCCACCGATAAGGGCACCCTTAAGAGTTGTTTTTAGAAATTAAAATAAATAGTTTTGTTTTCTTATCGACAATGTACTTGGTACTTTAGGCTTATACCATTAAGAAGCTAAGACGACTTTTTGTTCTTACCCTGAAATTGGTGTTATCTAGGTGTGGTGGTGCGAGTTATGCCGTATTTACTTGCCCCGTGTGGAAGCAGGCGGCACAGAGGAAGCTGAGACGCTGCGCCGTCACTGTCGCCTACGAATTCATCTGGGCCGCTACGTACAGCATCGCGACACTCGCACTCTTCGTAAACACGCAGAGAGAATTCATCGCCAATTACATCAACAAAAAGGTAAGATGAAATTTATTATTGTTTGCGTTTCTTTATTTATATTCTTATACAAGATAAAACTAAGACAACTCAATACCCAGAATCTATTTATGTGCTCAGAGCTCAGCAGTCGTGTATGTTACTGCCCCCGTTTTTGTGCTCGTAAGATTCGTGATAGTGTACCTTGGCAGGCTTGCATTTCATGCTATGACTTGTGTAGTTGTCTGACCAAAATAACGTTGGATATTAGCCTTTAGTAATTTGAACTGTAGGAAATTGGTATTTAAAAATTTTAATAATAAAAAACAACATAATAATATTAAAAAAATGTCTTTTCTATCTATCAATTATAATTCACTAGGTTCACTGTACTTAAAAACTACAGCCATAAAATGAAAACTATACAATGTAACCACAGAACAGAGAAGACAGTAGAAGTCGCATATAGCTTCATTAGTATCGGAACCAGCGTACCCAATCTCACACATATACAGATTAATTGTATTTCATAACACTAAGAAATCTTTAGTGTGATTGGTAGTTTAATTTTTAGATGAAAGTAGAAAATATGTCAGTCGTCGCTTATTTGAAAATAAACCACAGCTTTATGACCATAGAGTTGGTTTATTGTCTACACGTTTTGAGTATTTATTACTTTTTCCGTTTAAAGCGTACACGGAATAGTTTAATGAGCAAGTTACGCTACCCGCCGCTAGATGTCACTATAATAAATGCATTCAATTCAAAGCCGTATTTCGTTAACGATAAGATTTATATTTGCGAAATGAGGTCATTACTACCCGTCCTCCTGTAGGGATGTACCACTGTCGTTGGCTTATTTATCGACATCCCGTTTTATATTCAAACAAAATACAGTCAATAACTAGAGTCGATAAATATTATTATGTTTGTAATCAAGTTTTTATATAAATTTATTCTAATACTTACGATTTATAGAAAGAATAATTAAGATATTTTATGGTAAACTACTGATCCGATTTTGAAAATGATTGCATGTGGTGTTTTTTCTATCAATAGAATTATAGAATAGAATACTCTTTATTATGTACACCATATAAGTTACAGAAAGTATAGACCAAGAAAACATTACACTGGGTGACACAATGGCGGCCTTATCGCTAAAAGCGATCTTTTCAAGACAACCTTTGGATGGATTTAAAAAATGAAAGGAAATACAGTACTTTAGGTAGTCTTTGGTGTACTATTATTAATTATGCGATAGACTACACTACAAATGCAATACGTCCTACTGATATGGGAAGCTTACGCTTTCGGCTGCGGCTACACTCTTATTATGATTAGCTTGACTAACTCCTTAAGGGCCTACATACGCTTTAGTGCCGTAAACGGCAACTTTCTAAAGCATACTCCTTAGTAACGGCTAGGTTAAAAGGTATGAAAAAAAAAATTATTACTGATTCATGTACATAATTTTGAACACAAGGTTTTTACGTGTAACTAATAGTTTTGCTTTAAAAAAATTATTAACAACACGATAATTTTCGCAACTTTTGGTAACTCCTCCAAAACGACTTGGATGTTTAAAAATATTTTTACACAGAAAAATTGATGGCTGGTATTTCTTCATAACTAACATAGCATATCGTAAATCAAATAATATTTTGCAAACAAAACTGTTCAAAAGGAGGTTCAATTTTGATATTTTGGACTCGAGCGGGCGCACGGCCAGTACTGCGTTAGCATTGGGGTGTATATATCGCCTTGTCGAACTGTTGAAATTTTGGTCTATACACCAGTAGATCTTAAATTTCAGACTAACACATAAGCCACTTTTTAACTGACTTAAAAAAAGAAAGAGGTTCTATATGTTCATGTGTTATTATTATTGCACTTTGTAGATTTTTAACCGACTTCAAAAAAAGGAGGACGTTCTCAATTCGTCGTAATCTTTACTTTTACACGGCTGCAAGGAAAGGGTTATGTTTTTCGCGCGTAAGAAGATTTTTTCGAATATTGTAAGTTTAAAGTATCGATAACTCATTATCGATATTGGTAATCTCTAATTGAGTAGCTGAATGTGACATGTGCATAGTTGGAATCTTCGAGAACAATGTTTGAGTTTTAAAGAAAGTAGACCTTAAATTTAACATCATAAAATCAACTTTTACTTGTCTTGTTTAATAAAATATTGTTTTTACATTTTTATCGAAATAAAATAAATTAAGACTTGCCGATGGTAAGATATACCTACATTTGATACATTTTTGGTTCTGCTATCGTGTTTACATTCTAAAACAGCACAATAAGGCATTTTTATATTTTTTTTTCAAGTTTTTGTCACCGTTACGGTTGAACCAAGACTGATGTGCGTAGTGTGTGCGCGGAAGGAAACATATGCAGAACTGAGCAAAACTCGGGGTACGCGGGCCCCGCCCACTTGCGACTTCTATTGTAGTAGGCGTTTTTTTTGTTCTGTGAATGTAACACAGAAAAAAATGGAAAAAACAGTTCAGTAGATCAACTGCTAATATTGTTTATCTACACTCACAACGTAATTTCCCAAATATGAATTCAAAAAATATTGTCTATGGATGCGCGCGCTGCGAATTCATGCGCAATGAGAATTTATATTTTTTTTGTATTTGATTTTCAACCAACTGCATCATAAAATAACTTTTTAATTTTTATAGCACTCTTACTTTTTACTTTATAGGCGCTTATAATAATATAATTCATTGACATAATGTAGAAAAGAAGTGTCATTGTCTATGGAGGTGCGCGCTGCGCAGTCATGCGCAATGAGAATCTAAATTGCCCGCCATACCACATATTTTTCCGTTTCCGCTTTTGTTTTATTTCAAATGTTTGAGTGAAGATAAAAAAGTGTATGCAACGGCATATATTTAGGAATAAAAACACTCGCGTGTTATTATTATCCCACGCTCGTATTATATGAAGATTGCATAAATACTATTACTGTGGCATAATCGAATGACAAATATTTAGTGTTGAACATGAGGGGTCGCAGGCGGTGGTAGCCTTTATGACGCCTACAGGCTCGAATGATCCAGCCTTAAATGAAATAAACAAATCCAGAATTCTCATTGACAGTGAAAAATAAACACTAACCTACCCTACCTACCTTTTTTTTTTCTTTTTTTTTTTTTCTTAAGACCAATTCGCTCAACAAAGTTGGCGCCTATTCTGTGCAAATTCTTTCATTCCATTCCTCTTTCATGCCTCTCGTACTTTCATTCTTCATACCATGGTTCTTCTTGCATACGTCTTCTTGTATACGGTGGGTGGGACTCCCACTTTGTGTAAATACTTAAAAGGCAACTTTATTTATTTAGTGTAAGGTTAAAAGACAAAAAGTGCTACATATACAAGAATACAAAAAGTGCTGTTGATCACAGTAAAATATGCAAAAGTGCTCTCATCATCATCATCATATCAGCCGAAAGACGTCCACTGCTGGACATAGGCCTCCCCCAAGCGTCGCCACATTGACCGGTCTCGTGCGTCCCGCAACCAGCGGATCCCCGCAACCTTCACCCGGTCACTGGTCCATCTGGTGGGAGGCCTTCCAACGCAACGTCTTCCGGTTCGCGGTCGCCACTCCAGAACCTTTCTGCCCAATCGGCTATCCGTTCTGCGAGCAATGTGCCCTGCCCACTGCCACTTAAGTTTGGCAATTCTTCGGGCTATGTCGGTAACCCTGGTTTTCTTGCGGATCTCTAAATTTCTGATTCGATCACGCAAGGAAACTCCGAGCATAGCCCTCTCCATTGCCCTTTGGGTAAGCTTTCTGATGAGGCCCATTGTAAGCGACCACGTCTCAGAGCCATATGTCATCACTGGCAACACACACTGGTCATAGACTTTCGTCTTGAGACACTGGTAAGTTGGACGAGAAGATACCGCGCAACTTCCCGAACGCTGCCCAGCCGAGTCGGATTTGACGGTTGACCTCTTTTTCGAAGTTGGCCCTACCCAACTGGATCGTTTGTCCCAGGTAGACATAGTCGTCCACAACTTCGAGTGTAGAGTCTCCGAATTTGATAGGAGTGGGTGTAACATGGGCATTCAACATAACCTTGGTTTAGTCCATGTTCACCCTAAGACCCACTCTTTCGGAAGCTCTACTGAGGTCATCGAGCATTGTACTGAGGTCCTCCATGGTCTCAGCCATAACCACTATATCGTCGGCAAACCGAAGGTGAGTGATGTACTCGCCATTGACGTTGATGCCTAGCCCTCTCCAGTCCAGAACCTTGAAGACATCCTCCAGTGCAGCGGTAAACAGCTTCGGAGATATGACGTCTCCCTGTCTCACACCTCGCTGCAGAAGGACTGGTTCCGAGGTCTGATTCTGAAGTCGAACTGACATAGTGGCGTTTTTGTATAAACACTTCAACACTTCGATGTACCTATAGTCAATTTGGCACCGTTGTAGAGACTGTAGTACAGCCCAAGTCTCGATCGAATCGAAGGCTTTCTCGTAGTCCACAAACGCTAAACAGAGAGGCAGGTTGTACTCTTCAGCAAAAGTGCTGTAGATCACAGGTAAGGTACAGAAGTGCTGTTTATCACAGGGAAAATCACAATACAAATAATGCCTTACATTTAGGGATGAGAAGCACAACAGTGCTTTTCACCATACAGACAATCTGTTTTCTTAGGTACTACCCCAGTGCACGGTTCGTCATTGCACTTTTGTGCGTGCTATTCTATGCTTCTTACAACTTAAGCTTCGGTTTCGTGCAATGACGGTGGAGGCCACATTAACACAGTACGCCAGGAACTTTTCCCTGTGTTGCTTACTCATGAGCCCATGCAGGCTCTCCTTCGTCAGTGTCCTGTCCAGCTCACATTCGAGTTGGTAGCGTTCCCTGATAAATAACGGGCACTCTACAAGTATGTGCTGGACAGTCTCTGCCACGCCTGGATCGCAAGACGCACGATGGGCTCTCCTTACACTTGAAGCGATTCAAGTATTCAGAGAACCCGCCGTGCCCCGTCAAAACCTGCGTGAGAACACCCTACCTAACCTACCTACCCTACCTTCCCTACCTACCCTACCTGCCTTACCTACCCTACCTACCCTATCTACCCTACCTACCCTATACCCTACTTACCCTACCTACCCTAGCTACCCTTCCCTGCCCTACCTACCGTACCTACTCTACCCTACCTACCGTACCTACCCAACCCTAACTACCTTACCTTACCCTACCCTACCTACTAATTTGTTTAACTATTTAAATAAGAATTATACTACAATACGAATGTAACCTTACCAAACTGTTTCTACCGGCGATCTAATTAAGATTTAGAACATAAAAGCTGCTATTGAGACCTTACTATGATAGTTAGATATATTCTCTCGCAGACTTTTGTAGTTAATAATGAGTACTTTAACCATGTAGCATATAATTTTTATGTATCATCAATAGTTTTCTCAGCGCATGCCAAAGAATGACTTTTATGGGCAACATTTTGCTACTTTGGGTTACATTATTGCAATTTTGGTAAGGATCTCTAATTATTTTGAAAATAAATTATAGCCTATGACACTCGGGATTAATGTAGTTTTCTACTGGTGAAAGAATTTTCAAAATCGGTTTAATAGATCCAGAGATTACCCCCTACAACGTCACAAACTCACAAACTTTACCTCTTTATAATATTATTAGTATAGATTAATGGCTAAATGAGTTGCTAAGTGCAATTCTCGAAAAAGAAGATCGATTTTGATGAAATCTTTTGTGTATTTGAGTGGGTCCCTGGATGGTTTTTTAGATTCACAATTGGACCCGGTATCTACATACTGGGTCCAATTGTGAATCTAAAAAACACAAAACAGACACAACAGACGTTGTCCTGCCCGGGCCCGAACCTGATTGCAGCGCTGCCGCTGCAACCAGGTTCGGGCCCGGGCAGGACTACGTTTGTTGGGTCCGCTAGTATGATATAAAAGTTTGTCGCGAGGTTTTCTATATTATATTTTTTTGAAGGATTTCTTTTTAATTATTCTTTTTTTCAGAAGAGGAAAAAGAAGCTAATGCTGAGGCCGGGGAAGTTAAACCAGAAAATGTTGAGACTACTGAAGAAAACAAAAAGAAACTCGACAATGGTGCTGATAATGCATCTGGTAAGTAATTACATACGGTACACGATAATAAAGAATCCATAAGACTTAACAGATGTCCTTTCGATTGATTTGTCTTTAAAATAACCGTATCATATCCATAAGCTATGTTGGTAAATAATAATAATATTCTTATGGACGAGTTCACACAAACCACCAAAGAGTATTAAAAAAACTAAGAAAAAAAAGCGTCTAAAAGTATAAAACAATAAAATAATATAATAGTTGTATTTGTTACTACGTAAGTTAACAGAATATGCATCACTTACATACAAAAGCGAAAATTCCTTAGCCAGGGATGGCGAACGTTTATTTGGTAACCGTGCCATTTTTAATAAAATTATCGTGCATGACAATGTGACCATGACGTGCAGCCAAAGCATTTTAATTTGGTGAATTAAAGGACAAAACAAAAAAGTTGTTGCTATTAACGTAACTTTTCTTTTATCACAACAACACTTGAAGGCTTTCGAAAAAGGCCTCTTTCGGAATGGAGTTTAACTCGCCTGTCGTTGCAGCCATAATTTCCTCTCTTTCTCAAATAGAGTTCTTTTCAATGACTTTTTGAGTTAGGCGAACAGCCAGAAGATGCAGGGAGCCAAATCAGATGAGTTGTTGAACCACAGAAGTCGGGTTTGTCTAAAAAAAGACTGAATCAAGTGCGAGGAGTTTTCGCCGCCATTCTCTTCATGGCCAAATCTTTGTTCATAATGTACGATTTCCACCAACCGGGCCGTGCCGGGGCGCGCTGGAGCGCATTTCATACTGTGTTAAAGGAAATTCAGGCTTCTATACAATAGTTAGGTTTCATGTTTGCATGGAATTTACACTGCTTGGAACTCGGTTAGAGTCGCGCGTATACCACGTCAGCTAGTAGCCTGCGCTCGGACGCCGCGGCAGCCGGTCGGCTCATCGCGGTCTTGGACGGGCTCGGCTGTCGTCGCGTCCGATCGGCTTCGATCGGCTACCGACACGCGCGCTCCTGTTTTGTCGCCGGCCGGCAAGTTGAATCATTCAAGTTGTGCGTTGAACTGTAGACTGACGTGATTTATTTATTTGTTTATTGCTTTTTGTGCGTAATGAATATGGATACAGATGAATAGCTTATCTGTTTATTTGAAAAAAAAATGACTGAGACACGAAAGTATCACTAGTCGCTGAGAGCATGCTAGATACGCGAGCACGCGCGCGTTTGCGCCCGGGTTTCAGCAGATTCTAGCCGTCGGGCTGACGCGGTCGGCTAACAGGCGCGTACCCGCGCATCCGCTGCGCCGCGCTGCGCTGCCCTCCTGCGTGGCTCGGTGCGATTTTTCTCGGATATGACGCGGCGACGGACCCGCAAAAAAAAAAGAGGTCGGATACTTTTCTAACAGACTATGTACATTGTGTTTCAGGAAATGAGGATAAATTGTGGGCAGATGTTGATAAAGACATAGGAGAGTTACTCCGAGAAGTAGACCCCCAAGGCAATGAAGGCAGCGACGACGAGGAGGATCTTGGAAGGTATTAAAGAAATTATATCTTTCTTAAACATCTAAGATCGTAGTCAGCCGTGTGGCATTTTTTGTGTTTTACACGTTTTTTCTTGCGGGTTTTAATTATTTTTCCCCTAGTTCCATTGTTAGGGGAACTGAAATTGGGCCGAACATGGAAGTTCGCATCCAAAGTACGGTGTACTTCTTGAAAGTATTCCATAGTTAAATTGGCCTTGACAATAACTATTTCTCTGTTCTTAGGTACGATAAATTTAGGAAGAGTGACAAGAAAACCAAAGCTGCTGAAAATGGCGAAAATCCTGTTGATGCTACGGATGCTGCTAGCGAGAAAAGCAATGCCGAAATTAACACAACAGCCTAAAAAGCTATGTCATTTTAAGAATTTATTTAGTAACGTAATTGTGCGTATGATTTGCAATATATGAATTATTGTAAGCCCCTTTATGTAAGTTAACTGACTTAAATGTATTAAACTCCTAGTATCAAATTGTTCTTTTATTTTATGCCTTTAATAAGTGAACAGAGCATTGGGGAAGACAGCTTGTCGCGCAGCGGCACTGTCAAATCTATATAAATAACACTAGCGGACGCCTCGCGGTCTCACCCGCGTAGTTTCCGTTCCCGTGGGTACACAAGAATAAAAGTAGCCTATGTCACCCGGGGATAGTGTAGCTTCCCAACGGTGAAATAATTTTTGAAATCGGTAGTTTTTAAATTTATTAGTTACATACAAAAACTTTTTTGTAAAAAAGTTTTTTTATTTTTCACTTTTTAGGGAAGTTGTTTAGTAAGTTTCCTATAACGCCAGAATAGATTACCCGAATATCATGATACTTGAACAAAACCGATCAAATGAGAGATCTGCTTACCCCTTAAGACCGTACTGGCGTGATGTTATGTTATGAAATGGTATAAACAATAAACAGACATGCGATTGCAGTAATCCCGAGAGATTTGCCGTTATTTATTGAAGAGTTCTGTTGTATATCCTCGAAGTTCTTCATCAGATGTCCACCAAATTAAAATGGGACCAATTTCGGAACATACTCTTTCAAACAAAAAAAGTAATTTTTAAATCGGTCCACAATTGACGGAGTTATCGGTCCACAATTGACGGAGATATCGGTGAACATACATTAAAAAAAAACATACAAGAAGTCGAACATAGAACCTCCTCCTTTTTTGAAAGTCGGTTAAAAATACAAAGCAATCCTCTTTATAATATTAGTATAGATTAATGTAGTCTGTAACTGTCCCACTTTAGGTTAAAGACCTCTTCTCATAGAGAGAAGACACAAGCATTGATTACTACACTTGCTCAAAACGGGCTGGTGATATCAAACATAACTATAAGTCCAGGTTTCCTCACGATGTTCTCCTTCACCATTGTCAGTGATATCCCAGATAAACTTGAAAGTACATATTAATTGAATAAGTGGACGACCTCAAGCAAGAGAGGCGAGGTCTTAGCCACTGGACCACCCCATGACCTCAAGCACGAGAGGCGAGGTCTTAGCCACTGGGCCACCATATGACCTCGAGCACGAGAGGTGAGGTCTTAGCCACTGGGCCACCCCATGACCTCAAGCACGAGAGGTGAGATCTTAGCCATTGGGCCACCCCATGACCTCAAGCACGAGAGGTGAGGTCTTAACCACTGGGCCACCTCAGTTCAGTGTTCATCTCAGTTGATTTTGCTTATCCAGATTTTTTGAAGCAGAAGTTTGGTTTTTATTTATTTATAGTACATTACTGCAGAATCCAGTAAGTAAGCCTTCCTGGCCAAGTATGAGTTAACGGTTATATACGAGGCCAGGATGGCTTTCTTACTGGTTGAGGCTTGTATAATGCTTTTCTCAAAAATCAAAGAAAGTTTAATAACAAATTCGTCATTCATATTAGGGCAATTACTGATAGATATTGTGATCGATTTACCGGGGCATTTATATTTGTTTGTTGTAGGTGCATCTTGACATCGGACTCAAAAATATATCTATCTTATAAAATGTCATACCAAAAAGAGAGATAGATATATATTTGGAGCCTCCCTCCTATAACCATGTTATAAAGGCTAAACTCTAATCTGCAGTGTTGCCAGTGACAGATAGTCAAATGATACATCTCAAAAAGTTACATTTTCATGAGAAAAGTTACGTGACCTTATTTTATGTGGAAAATGACACTATAGGCTAAACACGCATAGCGATTTTTTTTCACACTTTTTTTATCGCGCTTACTGAATCTGACTAACACGCACTGCTGATGGAATTCCGAGCGATTATTGTCTTTTTCCAACTGTTCATACAGTTCAAAATGATCGCGCGAATTTAATCCGCGTTGCGGTGGATTCTGTGGCAAAACATGGCTTTCTTGCGGTATTATTTCCGCGCTAATTTTTTACCGCAATGCGTGCAGCTTCATATAATTCCATAGGTCGCAGAATAGGCGGAAAAAAAATCGCGCGAATAAAAATCGCAGTGCGTGCTAAGCGTATTAGACGCTCACTCGCTCGCCGGAGTAAGCGGGATGGAAGATTTAAAAAAAATACGTGAGTGAGTGAGGAAATAAGCAAAACGTCAATTTGTGTGTCACAAAATCAGGTGCGACAACACAACGAACGAAAACTTTCTTAGATGCGTTCCGTTTCACGATTATTTTTTATTTGCTTGAAAACATTTTGATATTTTTATTAAGTCCTAAAAGTTACGTAAATGTTACATTTTGAGTCGTGTTACATGGTGGTTACATGAGAAGGTCAACAGTTACGTAAAATGCAACAAAAGTTTCGTTCTAGCAACGCTGCAGTAATCTGTGTCTGGCTGGTACTATGTTATTTTTTCTAAGCAGATTTAAAGAGGATGACGTAACGTCTAGAGATGGGCGTTATCGGTTTTTTGCACAAACGGTTATCTAACCGTTATACAGTTTTCATATCGATATCGAAAACGGTTTTCAGATATCTATAACATTTAGTACAGTTTGCAAAAGTTAAGTCCCTCCTACTGTCCAGTAAGTAAGTATGTAATTTACTTACTGGACAGTAGTAGGGATTGGTCCGATATAACAAAACGTAACTTATATAGGATATGTGTTAGATATCATATCATATCGATATCTATATCAAACTAACCGATATTACAAAAACTGTATCTAATACAATCCTTACTAGCGTGCGAATAGGTCAAAACTTAAAACCGTAACAATGCGGAAATGTACGAACTACGAAAAAAACGCAAACTTCACAAACGATAGGAACCATAATTATGCGCTACCTCTCTTTCTAAGTATTATTTCGCGTTCGTTGTTAGTTTGCTCATCTAAATAACATTTTAACTTATGCAAACTGTACTAAATGATATCAATATCTGAAAACCGTTATCGATATCGATATGAAATCTATTTATCGGTTACATAACCGTTTGTGCAAAAAACCGAAAACACCCATCTCTAGACAGTACGTTATCCTCTTCAGATTTGCTTAGAAAAAAAGAACATAGTACCAGCCAGACACATATTAGAGTTTAGCCATTATAACATGGTTATAGGAGGGAGGCTCCAAATATATATCTATCTCTCTTTTTGGTATGACATTTTATGAGATAGATATGTTTTTGAGTCCGTTAATCAAGACGTACAACAAACAAATATAAATGCTCCCGGTAAATCGATCACAATATCTATCAGTAATTGCCCTATAATGTAACCTTCAATATTAATTAAACGAATTTGTTGTTAAACTTTCTTTCATTTTTGAAAAAGCATTATACAAGCCTCAACCAGTAAGAAAGCCATCCTAGCCTCGTATATAACCGGAACTCACCTGCGGTACGGTCCGGTTAACTCATACTTGGCCAGGAAGGCTTACTTACTGGATTCTGCAGTAATGTACTATTATTGTACACCAAGATATAAATAGTTCAAAAAGACATCTTACAACAAAAACAAACATACAACAGGCGGCCTTATCGTGATCCGTGATCTCTTCCAGGCAACCTAGAATGGAAAGAGACAGCCTGGACACAATAAGGGGTTGCACTTGGTGCAAATTTTCAACAAATAATTAATTTATTAAGAAAGTAGGTACTAAATACAGAATACAAAAAAATAAAATAATAGATACATAAATACATACATACAACTAATATACAGACAAGAAAACAATCAGCTTATACAAGATTATGATCACAGTGACAAGTAGTGCTCCTTCACAAGTCGCTTAAAAACAGGCAGTGATTGCGCGCGCTTTATAGTCACAGTCAATGCATTCCATAGACGAGTGGCCTGGACAGTAAATGATTTGTCTAGGAAGGTAGTGGAAAGTTGCTAGGGCATTTTAAGTTTCATATTATTCGATGACCTCATGGAGGTAATAATGTTCGTGGTACATATTATCTCAATGGATGATCTAAGAACTTTCACGTGCGAGTCACACAGAAACTGAAAACGTTTCTTGAGATAAAGAGGGGTAGTAGGAAGAAAGAGAATATTGTACAGGAGAGAAAGAATATGAGCATTCCGGCGATGTCGATTTGGCAACCACTTGAGTTTCACACGAAATTCAGACACATGGTCATATTTGCGCAAACCAAATATGAACCTTGTACAAAAATTTTGAAGCCGCTCAAGTTTAACAAGTTGCACTTCAGTGAGATCAAGACAGCTGGTATCAGCATAATCAAGGATGGGTAGCAGAAGAGATTATGCAAGCGCAATCTTGGTTGGAGTTGGCACAAAATTATGCAGTCTTCTCAAAGATCCAGCAGATGCAAATAGCTTGCGGCTAACTTCCTGTAGATGGGCAGTCCAAGAGAAGCTTTTGTCAAGGAATATACCCAAGTTCTTAACTTTCTCGCTAAAAGGGATAACAGAGTTGTCAAAAGAAACTTGGGGTGGAGTTGTCCAGTCGATCCTTGAGACCGTTCTTGAGCCGCCCACCACTAAAACTTGCGTCTTAAGTCAGAACCTCTTGCTCCAGTCGCATATACGGGCCAGACCACTATTAATGATCGAGATAGCCTCAGATAAATTTCCAAGAGTGAGTAAATTTGCAGATCATCTGCATAAAGGTGGTGTGAAGAAATTAATTCGTTGGAGATAATGAATACAGCGAAAAGTAAGGGAGATAGAACGCCGCCCTGTGGTACCCCGGCACAAATACTATACCAGGAAGACAAGGTCTCTCCGATGCAAATACGTTGTCGGCGGCCGAACAGGTAACTACGAAACCATTCAAATACCGTTGGAGATATGTTAAGAGAGTCAAGGATGCCAAGCAAAACAAAGAAATTACGGTATTAAATCCAGTAGAGCCAAAACCGTTCTATTTCCCAGTTCCATGGCAGACCTTATATCGTCAGTAACATTCAGAAGCGCTCAGTGGTGCTACTCGTATGACCAGGACGGAAGCCGGACTGGAAGGGGTTAAGGAGATTATTTATTGGAGAGGAAGGTGTTTATTTGGTTGTGGATTAAGCGTTCAAGGACTTTGGATAGGAATGGCAAGACAGATATTGGGCGATACTCGGCAAAGGATGTGGGATTGGATTTTTTAGGTAAAGGAATTATTTGAGCGTCTTCCCATGAGCTTGGAAAGACACTGCTTGACGCGGAAAAATTGAGGGTATGGCAAATGACGGGAAGGATAATGTTCAGCACCGGGAGTAGCATTTTGAGGATGATACAGTCGCTTCCAACCGCGGTTGACGAAATCTATAGTATGCTCTTCTTAACGTCATATGTAGTAAATTGACCAAAAACAAATGGAGAATAACTGGGAGTCGGAAGAGATGAAATATGCTTCAATGTATTTAATTTAGTTGTCCTATCAAAATTGGACGAAGCAGTAAAATGATTATACATTGCATCAATATCAACATCTTTAGGAATAGTCTCCTCCCGTGTTTTAACGACCCCCAATGACCTTAGAAATTTCCAAACTTTAGATGCGTCCTCATTTTGGGCAGAATCATGAATATGTTGGCGATTAGCAGTCCTACACACCTTATTGCAGTGTTTACTTATTGAGACATATATCTCCCTATTAGCGTCAGTAGGGTTGTGCTTAAATTTCGACTTTAACCGCCCGAACAGAAGCGTGATGGTCGTAAAGCTCAACAAGCTTAGTGGTGAACATAATAACTTGCTCATCGACTGGAGCAAAGGCAAATAGATAAGTTTTTATTTACTTCAATTGTACGAGAAAACACTTATCTAAACACGTTGCGTTACAACTAGGGCAAAGAGTGTTTACGATGAACTCTGGCACCCAATGTAAGATTTAACTTGTGTTTAGGGTGCCAGCGTCCTCGCCTATAATTTGAACATGTAACAGCAGTTGTAAGACGAACACAGTACAATTATCATTATTAAATTATAATAAATTTACCAGCTAATGCTGCTATGATGTGCCCTGTTGGGTTCTTTGTGTCGTCGGTTTTTGGTTAAATAATTAAACAGTTTCTATTGAGGTAATGTCTATTAATTTCTTTTACATTGGATACACACATACACTTATACAGTACCGCGACCGGGCTGAGACTGAAGGGCCGGGCGAGATCGTAGTTCATAATCATGTTTTGTTTACCTTAGCGCCGGCCCAACAATCCTCCCCTTGTTAAAAATGAAAATAAAATTACAGAATAAAATATTATCAGTACAAATAATTAATTACAAAAGTTCTAACATTTATATTTGAGCGCACAACGCACACAGGAATTTGTTTAGTTACAAGATGAATGTTTGCCTTCTACGAATGTGTGACATAAACATCGTATCATGTTACAACTTATTTAGAATAGGACAAGTTGTTTAATTTATCATGTTACCGTAGTACAACCAGAGGCCTTAGTGTGAGTACACACTCAATCGCGTTAACGTAAACATCAATCTGTATTGAAACTGGATAAGAAACGTCTGGAGACGGTAATGAGAAACCTCTTTTTTTGTATACATTTCGATATAAGAGATTGTTTACATTATCACGAGAGAGTACAATGAAAACAATAAAATAAAACTCGGAATAAGCGCACAGTACCTATTCATTTACTACAAGTATGAATATTTAATATAAAAACTGTTGTAATAATTTTTATTAAGAGTGACAATCAATTGTGACAAGTAGAGTCATAAGGTAAAAAACATAAAATTAAATAAAGAACATAATGCAGCCAGTACGATTCACATTTCAACATCCTCCCTTTAATCGAGATGGCCACAAAATTATTTGGTTGACTGTACTAACAGGGTCACATATCAATCGACCTGACTGTACTTTACAATCATTTCATAGAAAAAACACGAGAGCATATCACTAGTAAACAATTTAGTACAAAAAAAACATCTTAAGATATCATCAAACCTATATCAGACACGCAACGTTGATGTTTGCAACGATTCAACCCTTTGGTCAAAATATCCGCTAACATCCTATCAGTAGGCAAATACGACAGCTTAATTTTGTTCCTTTCGACAAGTTCTCGAATAAAGTGATACCGGACGTCAATATGTTTTGTCCGATTATGATGAACTGGGTTCTGTGCCAACTTTTGTGCACTTTGATTATCATTACAAAGAGTAACCACAAAAGACTCACCTGTAATCTCACCAATTAAGCGCTGTAAATACACAGCTTCCTTAGAAGCACTGGTTAAAGCCATGTACTCGGCCTCTGTGGATGACAGGGCAACTGTGGGCTGTTTTTTGCATTCCCATGACACTGGTGTATTAGCTAATTTAAAAATATAACCTGTGTACGACCTCCTGTCATTACCATTGGCCCAGTCAGCATCGACAAAACCACATAAAGGTTCTTCAATCTTTTTAAATGTAAGACCGTAATCTAACGTACCTTTTAAATACTGCAAGACACGTTTAGCTGCAGTCCAATGCGCCTGCATAGGGTTCTATTAAATTGACTCAGAAAAGTAACGGCGAACAAAATATCAGGCCTAGTGTTTATTGCTAGAAATATAAGGCAACCGATTAAGTTTTGGTAGGGAACATTGACAGCTGGTTCCGACTGAGAACGCAGGTCAACACTAACGTCCATAGGAGTAGGGACAGTTTTGCACTCCGACATATTAAAACGATTCAACGTCTCTAATATATATCGCTTTTGATCTACCTTCACATCGTTAGTTTCATTTTGCCTAACGACATGCAGACCAAGGCAATAATTAAGTTCACCTAAATCCTTGACACCAAAATATTTGGTCAGACCGTCCTTCAAATAAGATAACTCGATTTCTTTGTCGTAAATAAATATTAAATCGTCAACATAAATTGCTAGAATAGCAATACTAACAGAACTTCTTTTCAAATAAATACAGGGCTCAGACTGTAATCTGTTATAGCCTAAGTCAAGAAGTACTTGATCTAGTCGTTTATTCCAGGCTCTAGCGGCTTGTTTGAGACCATAAAGTGATTTATTCAATTGACACACTTTCTTCTCCTCATCTTCAGCTATAAAGCCTTCAGGTTGTGTCATGAACACCTTCTCTTCTAATTTCCCATACAGAAAAGCTGTGTCTATGTCTAAATGATGCATTTTCAAATTCTGTTCAACTGCTAGCGCAATCAAAACTCTTAGCGACGAATAACGAACTACCGGCGAAAAGGTTTCTTCATAGTCAATTCCGTAACTCTGATGAAAACCTTTTGCTACCAAACGTGCTTTGTATCTACTGATGTTACCTTCAGAGTCACGTTTTAATTTAAAGACCCATTTACACGGTATGATTTTCTGACCTTTGTTCTCTACTAAGTTCCAAGTACCGTTGGTCATCAAAGAGTTATATTCGTCTTCCATAGCAGCTATCTACTTAGCTTTGTCAGGACGTAAAAAAACATCAGAATAAGAATAAGGTTCATCGGTTAACTCACCACTTTGCATCGTCGAACAACAGACAGAACAGCGATAATTTACAGGTTTTCTATCCCTCAAATGGTACCTTCTACCAGATTCCACATGCTCCTCTTCTTCCTCGACAGGAACTATTGAAGTTGCGGGAAGACGATCGGCAATAAGGAGAGGTGGTATTGCAGGTACGGCAGCAGCACTACTTGTATTTGCTACAGGATCGTTATTCAAGGCTGAGCTGCTTTGCACCTGTAAATTATTCGTATCAGAAGAGAAAATAATATCGTGACGGGGTGACTCATCCTTCATCTTGGGATTAGAAAAACAATTCTCTAAAAATATTACATCCCGTCCTTTAATGGATTTCCTAATATTTGTAGGATCTCTGAACCTGTACGACTTGTTGTCATCACAATAACCAACGAATATGTACTGTTTTGCTTTTGGGTCTAACTTTTGGCGATCGCAAGCGGGTACATGTACGTATGCACGACAACCAAAAACACGTAAATGAGCAATGTCAGGTTTTCTGTTATACCATAACTCATAAGGGGTACGATTTTCTAGAGCTCTGTGTGGACTTCTATTTTTAAGATAAGTAGCTGTTCGAACCGCTTCTTGCCAGAAAGTTTTAGGTAGGCCACTGTCTTGCAACATACACCTAGCTTTCTCTACTAAAGACCTATTTGTTCTTTCGGCAATTCCATTTGACTCCGGGCAATATGGTACAGTAGTCTGATGCCTAATTCCTCTGGAAGCTAGATAAGCCTCGAATTCAGCATTGACGTACTCACCCCCGTTGTCGGTACGCAAGTTCTTTATTCTAAGAGAGGTCACATTCTCAACAAGAGCTTCAAATTCTAAAAATGTTTTCTTTACATCCGCCTTACAGCGAATAAAATAAGAAAAAACCATCCTAGAAAAATCGTCAACAAAAATAAGTAAGTATCTATTCGATTCTAAAGAAACAACATCAAAAGGACCACACACATCAGAATGTATAACTTCCAACATTCTGCTGCCTTTCTTGTAATCTATAGTTTTGAAGGGTTTTCTACTCTGTTTTCCTTCAATACAGGCTACGCAAGGGTTTTTATCTAAAGAAGAAAAATCAATACCTTTAGCTTGACCACGTCGCAGATGTTCCAAAGCAGCGCGGCACAGATGGCCTAGCCTGCGATGCCACAGGTACGAAGAACTAGCTAAAGCTTCAGTAGCCATCGCGCTTTCTGGATAAATGGGAACATGATCCAATCTATACAACCCACCAACGTTGCATGAAGCGTGGCCTATCGTTTTGCCAATTATTTTAACATCGTTATGTTTGTACATCGAACAACCTTCCCTATTAAAAATAACAGTTATACCCTTTTCAACAGCCTTGTTAACAGAAATTAAATTGGTACTTAACTCGGGAACATATAGAACGTCTTTAATCCCATTTAATTTTAACTTATTGTCTTTTAAAAGCAACACTTCACCAATGCCAGACGAAATAACCTTCTTGTTATTTGCTAAAGTTATTTCTTTGCTGTCAACCGTAGGGTTAAAATTGGTAAGCCATTCTTTCTGACATGTCATATGTGTGGAAGCGCCAGAGTCTACGTACCATTCCGTAGGACTTAAATTTCTTCCAACACCATAGGCTGATATTAGTGTAGACTCTACGACATTTTGAAGTTTTTTCTGTTTGACCTTTTTCACTTTCCTTTTGTGTGGACATTTAGGACTTTTGTGTCCTGGCTCCTGACAATTATAACAAATAATGTTCCTGCCTTTTACATTATTTGCAGCAAGAGCCGACTCTTTAAGACTCACGTTTAGCGCTTTCATTGAGTAACTTCCTTTTAACTAATTCTGACGAAACTTCTATATTTGCATTTTCTAAGGCCATCACAAGGGGATCAAATTCTTTTGGAAGACCACCGAGTAAAATTGCGCCTATGGATAAATCGTCTATTTTTCGGCCTATATCTGCCAAATCTTGTGCAGTGCCAGTAACAGCATTAATATACTCTTCGATGGAAGGAAAATTCTGCAACTCGTATCTATAAAGCTTTCGTTCTAACGCCAACTGTCTACCCATACCTTTGTCTTCGTACGCATTAGCTAGAGTATCCCATACCTCCTTAGCAGTTTTACAGGCACGTACGTGAGTGATTGCTCCGCTTTCCAATGTAAGACACATCTTGGTTAACGCCTTCAAATCTCTAGTCTTCCTCAGGGTAACCGATGTAGTATCTTCAGCACTATAACCCTCAACTGCTGACCACAAGTCCTCATGCAGTAGATACATGCGCATCTTAAATTTCCATTGAGCGTAACCATCCTTTCCATGTAAACTTTTAATGGACATTAATGATGCTCCGGAACCGGCGTATGTAGAGGGAGCAGAAACCATATTATCACCAACTGACATAGTTAATTACGCAAAAAAATATTTTACGCTATTTTAAATATGTTTACGTACAAAATAAATTATTACAACATAACCGATTGTTGTAATAATTTTTATTAAGGGTCAATTCATACTAGCGCAGAGTCGAAGCGCATCGAAGCGTCAATCCGAAACTTAATATAGCAAATTCAAGCTTCCAAGGAAAAAAAAAGACGCGCGAATTCCCTCGAATGTGCGTGAATTCGCGCGTCTTTTTTTTTCCTTGGAAGAAATATGTGCATTACATTGTGGAAATAAGGGTGAATTTGCTATATTAAGTTTCGGATTGACGCTTCGATGCGCTTCGACTCTGCGCTAGTATGAATTGACCCTAAGAGTGACAATCAATTGTGACAAGTACAGTCATAAGGTAAAAAACATAAAATTAAATAAAGAACATAATGCAGCCAGTACGATTCACATTTCAACAAAAACTACGTTACTAAAAAAAAAACTACGTTACTAAATACTAATTAACTGCAAACATACTTATACAATACACACTATACAACTTACATATATGTAACCATACCATTGTTCCTGTTGATCTGAACAATGTTTTCTCAATAAGTATCCCAATGTTCACATTTTTAGTAGTTTTATGTAAGTGGGTTACTACATTAAAAATCGTACCGGTGGCTTTACGTGCCGACCGAAGCGTGTGGTTCTAGTATCAAGCGAGGGCGATTTCGTTTCCTTAATTTTGCTAGCATTGTTTCCTACTTCTAAATTACTATCTAAACATGATTTATCATCAAGGTCTTCTTCCTCATTTAATATATAGGCCGGTTTGAGCCTATCTATAGACACCTGTATGATTCTATTGGGTAGCCTTACTTTAAAGACTTTATCATTTCTGCTTAATACGCGGTATGGGCCATCGTACGTGGGACACAAAGATTTTTTTAGAGTATCGTTTCGAATAAATACATGCGCACACGACATCAAACTATTACTAACAAATATTTTTCGCGAGTCGCTATCCGCTCGTGACTGAGGCCTTATTTTACCCATAGTGTGTCGTAATTGTTTCAGCAAAACATGTTCGTCCGTAATCTTTTTATTATCTACATGAAAAAAATCGCCTGGAAGTTTGATTGTTTCTCCATATACCATTTCCGCTGCACTTATGCCTGTATCTGTCCTACTTGCTGCTCGCAAACCTAACAAAACCATCGGTAACTCTTCTGCCCAGTCTCTGTCGGCCGACAGTCGAGCGGTCAACGCATTTTTTAAAGAACGGTGCCATCTTTCAATTAACCCGTTACTTTGGGGATGATACGGGGTAGTTCGTATCCTTTGCACCCCAACTAGTTTCATTAATGCATTAAAAAGGTCGCTCTCAAACTGCCTTCCCTGATCCGTTGTAATTCTACTTGGGCAGCCAAATCTGCAAATCCACTGCTCAAAGATAACCCTAGATACCGTATCCGCTGATATGTCTGAGACTGGAGTGGCCTCAGGCCAACGCGTAAAACGGTCTATAATTGTAATGCAATAACGATATCCATGTTTCGATGAAGGCAACGGGCCCACAATGTCCGTATGTATGTGTTCAAATCTCGTGCACGGTGGAAACTTGGATAAACCCGAAACTGTGTGTCTATCTACTTTAGACTTCTGACATGAAATGCAAGTCCTAGTCCAATGATTAATATCCCTGTTCATTTCTGGCCAAAATAATCTCTTTGTCATCATCTTACGGGTGGTACGAGCGCCAGGGTGGCTTATGTTGTGTATACTATTAAAGGCTAGTTTTCGAAAATTAGAAGGTAAATAAGGTCGTGCATTGCCCGTGGACATTTCGCAGTACACTTGATTATTAGAATTTGTTACATTAACATGTTTGAACACTAAATTGCTGTTTAATTTTGTTATCACTAGAGCTTCGGCTACCTGTGCTTGCGCTAATTCATTGTAATCTATCGTCGTGGGGCCAGAAATGGACTCAACCCGCGATAACGCGTCCGCCACTGCGTTATCTGAGCCACTTATGTGTTGTATATCGCTAGTGAATTCGCTGATATATAACAGTTGCCTGGCCCTTCTAGGTATTTCTTTATCTGTTCCTATTTTCGTGAAAGCAAAGATGAGTGGCTTGTGGTCCGTAAAAATAGTAAACTGACGGCCTTCAATTAAACTTCTGAAATGTATCATAGCTAGATAAATTGCAGTCAATTCTTTGTCATACGTACAATACTTTTGCTGCGAATCCGATAGTTTTTTTGAAAAATAGCCTATTGGTAACCAGTTTCCTTTGATTTTTTGTTGTAATACAGCTCCGACGCATGTGTCAGATGCGTCTGTCATGAGAGCTAATGGTGCGTCTGCACTTGGATGCGACAGTGTAACGGCGCTCTTTAGGCTTACCTTGCACTGCTCGAATGCCTCTACACTTTTTTTGTCCCACACGATTTGCGTCTGATCTTTTTTCCTAGTATTATGTAAAAATTTGTTTAGTTCCGCCTGGTGTATGACTGCGTTGGGAAAGTGCGACCTGTAAAAATTAATCATTGCCATAAAACGCCTAAGCTGTTCAACCGTATCTGGCCTGGGGTACTCAGTTATTGCTTTTATCTTATCAGCTGTTGGTTTGATACCTTTTTCCGAAACGGTGTACCCTAAAAATTCGACCTCTGTCTGACCGAAAATGCATTTAGTTAAATTAATAGTAATGCCGAACTCATGTAACCTTTTGAAAAGCGCTCTTAAGTGTAATTTATGGATATTTATATTTTTAGATGTCAGCAAAATATCATTTAAATAACAAAAGATCGTTGACTCAGCGTATTCGTCCGACATTCCCATTTGTTCTATACCTTTCAAAACTTGTTGGTCCATGAATCTTTGGAATGTCTGTGCGGCATTCCTTAATCCAAAACTCATACGTGGAAATTCATAGAGGCCAAACGTAGTAGTAATGGCAGTTTTCTCAATATCTTCAGGTGCCACAGCTATATTGTGGTAAGCTCTATTTAAATCTAATCGTGTATATACTCGTTTATTTGGCAACATATACGTAAATTCTTGCAGCCTAGGTATAGGGTATCGGTCCGGTTTCGTTATCGCGTTAAGGGCCCTGTAGGCCCCGCAGGGACGTATCTGACCGTCTTTCTTAGGAACTACATGCAAAGGGCTAGCCCATTCACCTTGCCCTGGCCTACAGATCCCCAGCTCTTGCATGGTACAAAACTCGTCTCTAACTTTCTTATAGCGGTCTGGCGGTAGCGGTCGCGGGCGCGCATATACTGGCGGACCGGAAGTAACTATATGATGATAGACGGCATGCGACGGAATGTCCCTATAAGCGACTGGCTTCGTTATATCTGAAAATTCCTCTAAAAGGTCACTGTACGGATTGTTATTTAGTATACTCTTAATAGAAGGATCGACGCACTGTATGATAGACCCATCCGTGCGCAAATTCGTAACGCTATCAACAAGTCTCTTATGATATAAATCTATAACTAATTTGTAATGTTCAATAAAGTCAGCGCCCAAAATGGCCTGCTTGACCTCACATACAATAAAAGTCCACTTGAACGCTCTACGTAATCCTAAATTTAATTCTAACGTCTTAACTCCGTATGTTCTAATTTCGGTGTTATTTGCCGCATAAAGTTCGTAATCAGTTATTGAATTTTCACACTTAAAATAACTCACCGGTAGAACCGAAACGTTGGCGCCCGTGTCCACCAGGAAACGAGTTCTAGTCTTTCTATCCATTACACACAAACGGTGATTTGCGCCTAACTGCCTGCAGTCCCCCACCGAGCTGGACTGCACGGCATCTAGTTTTCCGACGGAGCCACTGCTCCAGGTTTCTTCCAGCTGCAGGGCTGCTCACACATCCTGGCACGGTCCCTCCAACGGTAGTGGTACCTGCACAGCCATCCGGGGCTTCCTGAAATTTTCGGTTGCCCTCGAGATTGTGATCTCGACCTTTGTCGATTCCATGCTCCTCCTCTATTCACGTTCCTTCCTCTAATCTCGTTCAATTCTAGACGCAACTGCTGCAGTTCCCTGGTCATCTGTCTTAACTGGTCTGATATATCCGGTGTCGGCGCGGCAGATGCGACGGCGGCCACTTCTCCCGTTCGCATATTTTCTATAATTTTATCAGCCAATTTAGCTAAATTATCCAATTTCATATCCGGCGCTGCAGATAACACGGTTTTCACTTCGGTCGGTAGCCTTGTAATCCAGAGCCGTCTTAATGCGTCATCCGAAACTTGGGTGTTGGTAGCCAGTGCCGACATCCTTCTTAGAAGCTGTGACGGGCGCTGGGACCCTAGATCCATCTCACCTACGAGCTTGTCGAATTGCTTCTCGGCGCTCTCTTCAAAAGTTGTCAATAGCCGTTCCTTAATTGTAACAAACTTGTTATCTGCTGGAGGTGAATATATCAAATCGCTTACTTGTTGTAGAGCCTCACGACTTAATTTTGCAACAACCATGTTGTATTTCGCTGCGTCGCCTTACTTTTGGGGGTCCATCACCGCATCAAACTGGGCGAACCACAGCCTCGGCAAATCAGTCCAAAATTCAGGTATTTTCGAGGACACGCTGATGCCGGCTAGGTCCCCGCTTGTTTGAATGTCCGAGCTTGGTGGTTGAATTGGTTTTTGACCTTGTTGATTTGGGTTATCCATTGTATCTAGTGTCTGTTACGCGGCGTGTTTAGAAATACTTAAATACATAAAACTTGTGTCACTGAACTCTGTCCGTTCGTATGTTGCATTCATACACTTCACTATATTTCACGATTAAACTTGTCTTCTAATTGATCTGTCCATATACTAATATCAAAAATGAATAATTGCACGACGGTGGTCACCAATGTTGGGTTCTTTGTGTCGTCGGTTTTTGGTTAAATAATTAAACAGTTTCTATTGAGGTAATGTCTATTAATTTCTTTTACATTGGATACACACATACACTTATACAGTACCGCGACCGGGCTGAGACTGAAGGGCCGGGCGAGATCGTAGTTCATAATCATGTTTTGTTTACCTTAGCGCCGGCCCAACATGCCCTAATTATGTACCTATGTATGGATGTGTTGTGTGTGTGTGAGGAAGAGGTAAATATTATGATGAAAACTTGTGTTTATGTAAGTCTGTATAAGTGTGTGTGTTTATGTGTGTGTGTAAGTATAAACATATTACTTTATTAACTACATTAGGGTGACCTGTCAAACGACGATTGCACAGCCTGTGTGTGTAGATGACAATACAATTTATATTGTGACTGCTAATTGGCGTGCAACGAGTTAAGCGATCGATACCTGTAGTAAATCTTCAGTCTTATTGTAATTCAATGTCTAGAGCCACTTCATGACCCTGGTTTTGCACCCGTTTAGATATTTGGGCGCAATGGAGCAGATTTTATTTATTTTAATATATAAGTGGCTTGTTTGGTAGTAGCTCCATGTAAAACACTGGTACTTAGCTGAATCCGGTAAGACTGGAAGCCGACCCCAATATAGTTGGGAAAAGGCTAGGCAGATGATGATGAAGGGGCTTGACAGTACACTTAAATGACGCTGAGCAAGGGCCGTTCTACATCCGTGTGTTGAGCATACTTCGAAGTGTCTACGCTTTTTGGCAGCATTCGGATCATATACTACAGAGGGATGTTTGCGCACAATAGTGCCAAGGACAAAGAGCTGTCTCACGGTAAGAACCTGACATTCGGTGTAGAGTCGCGGTGGGATACCCAAAAGGCTTCGAGGTCATAACCTTGAGAACAGCTCTCTATGCTCGCTCCAAAGGCAGGAGGATTGTCTTGGGAGTCCCACCCCATACTGTGATGCAGTAGTTTATTATGCTTTGACACAGGGCATAATAAACCGTTTTAATAGTAAGGCAATCCGCGGAGTGCCTTAGTTTTTTTTAAAATAAATATACACTTGCGGACTCGGGATATAAGATTACTAAGGTGAGGTTTCCAGCTTAGAGAACTACCTAACTACATAGACTCCGAGATATTTGCCAGACTCACATCTTTTGAGCTGAGGACAGCCACATTGTGAAGAAGATAGACCAAGTAAGCAGGTATGAGCTCTGAGCTCCATTGAATCCGGTGAGGGAAGGTTGGTGGATCGTAAGGAGAAACGTAAGTATACCGTTTTATTTAAATTTAAGGTTAGGATATTATTAGACAGCCATTTCATCACTGAGTTTAGAGCAAGTTCCGCGTATTTTACTGTTTCGGGGCAGTCAATACCATGAATTAATAGAGCCGTATCATCTGCTTAAGTGAAAATTGAACAATTCATTGCAGACATTTTGCATAAGTTGTTAATATAAATAAGAAATAGGGTAGGACCTAGAATTGAGCCCTGAGGAACGCCAAAACTCAATGAAATGGTGTCACTAATAACATCATTTATTTTGACACATTGAGTTCTATCACACAGATAAGCCTGGAAAACCTTCAAGGTATGTCCGCGAATGCCCATAACTTCCAGCTTATATAAGAGGTTGGGAATGGACACAGTGTCGAATGCCTTAGAAAGATCCAAGAAGATAACCAAGCATTTAAATTTACTATCTAATTTAGATACTACATGGTCTACCAAGGCAACAACAGCGTTTTCAGTTGACCTGCCACGTCTAAAACCATATTGGTTATTGCTTAGTAATTTGTGACTCAAGATAGTCTACCAATCGTTTATTAAGGATCTTTTCTAATATTTTAGAGATGGCAGGCAAGACAGAGATCGGTCTATAATTATACACATTGTGTCTGTCACCCTTTTTGAAGATTGGGTGAACAACAGCCCTTTTAAAAACCCTGGGAAAACAGCCTGTTCAAATAGAGCGATTGCAGATATGAGTAATGGCTGGGACAATCGCGGGGAGGCAGGATTTTAATATTCTCGATGAAATGCCATCCCAACCTACCGCAGCATCAGTCCGTAACCCAATAATGAGATTTGAAACCTCCACTTCATCTGTGGGTAAAAGAACTAGCGAGTTAGATGGCACCGCACCGACAGAATATTCCGAGGTATACGAGGTGGTTAAAAATTTATCAGCCAAGTTCTTGCCAACATTGGCAAAAAACTCGTTGACTATATTGACCGAGGACTTTTCATCCGAAGAAATTCTTAGTAGTTCGTCGGGTGATTTCGCATCGCAACTAGTTCCAGTAACATTTTTAACGACCTTCCAAGTAGACTTAGGGTTGTTCTTCGCCATTCGGAACTCCTTCCTCTCATATGCGTGCTTTAAATTTTTGAGAAGTTTGTTACAAAAATTACGGTATAGTTTGTATGTAATCATAAGAATGAAGTTTTCGGGATCTGCCTTCAGCGTACAAGCCATGTTCTCTATTTCGGATACAGCGGAGCAGTCCATTTGTAATAAAAGGTTTCAGAACTCGACGTTTCGAAGACATGTGCACCGATTTGGAGTGATTGGCGATGACGGAGCTAATGCTGGAAACCAGACACTCGGCGGCATTGTTTGGGTCTTGAATAGTCAATATTTCACTAAAGTCCATCGATGATATATACATAGATATACAGAAATATATACATATATATAATATTCTATGTTATACAGAGGCTGATATATACAAGATGCATTATTTAAAGTTGACAATCTTAATGATCTTATTATAAGGTAAGAAGTAAGATTGATAAAAAAGCAATAATAAGCTGATTTGTAAGAGGATAGTAGTAGGGTAAGTTGATCGACAATGAACCACCTAAATTTTCAAGAGCTGTAACTTTATTCCTGGGGGGCCTAGTTTTATACTTTTTACTTATAATTGTAGATAATATAACTGGCTACATTGTGTAGTACTTAATTTTTGTTCAAATAACAGAACTTCTTAAGAATTATATATTTTTTATTTTTTGGTATTTGATTCACTGTGTACACTCAATGGTACTCAATGAACCGGGGGCTGGTGCACATTGAACCGTGGGTGTAAACAATGAACCATGCCAACAATCAAAGCTTTAAAATTATTGGACTATAATAAATTTTGTAAAATAAAACTCACTTATTAACTTGAAGTAACTATATATTTATATGATACACAGATGCGCTGTGTCTAGCCTAACGTAAAAAAAAATCGCTCTGTGTTAATTATATGTTTAAAAATACTATTAGTGTTCAGAAGTGAATAAAAATAAGTGAACTATTAAAATATTAACTAATAACTTGGTGGCAAAGTTATCTCCGTGTTTTATACAAAAACTGTGAAGTTAAAACCAAAATTATTATTGTCAAAAACCGTAACATAAACATCAAGACAATAACAAGTGACAATTCGCATTAAACTGTATAATTATAATCCAAAAGACACTCTGTGATCCTAATATCTAGTTATAAGTGTAATAAAATCAATAATAACAAAGACTAAGTGAAAAAGTGATAATACAGTAATTTTAATCTTCAACCGTCACTAAGAAAAAGTAAATTTTGAACTTTAAACTGCCACAAAAACTAATTTCGAACTTTGGCGGAACGACTCCAAAAATTCGACTCAAAAACGTATTACATAGTTGGCTTAGTGGTTAAGACAGTGACCATCTTTTGCCAATTAATTTGCGCCGCACAAGTGGTCGCGAGTTCAAACCTCACTCCAAGCATTATTCACTTTTCGTAAATTTCGTAAATTTCGAATAGTGGAATTCTTCTACATAATTGAAATAACGACAGGAGTGAATTTAAAACCACTATCAGGCGCAAGAGGGCAGTATCTACTACAATAATAATTACAAAACCAGAAAGAGTAATGGAAGGAATGATGGAAATTTTAAAACAAATACAAAATGATCTTGTAGATCAAAAACAAGCGATGAGAAACATGGAGACGAGTATAAATAGCAACATAAATGAAAAGTTTGGGCAAATCGAACTAAGAACCAAAGAATTAGAGAACAAAATAGACCATCAACAAGTTATAATAGATCAACTAGAAAAGCAAATAAGAAAGAAAAATGTAGTGTTCTTTGGAGTTGAAGAGTCGGAACGCAACTATGACGGGTTACTGAACAAAATATTCGTCATCATAACCAAAAACCTTGGCATAAGTTGCCAAAGAGGAGAAATAGAAGAAGTGAGGCGATTGGGTAAGATGAAGGACAAAACCAGACCTGTTGTCGTCGTGTTAAGTACCGTGGGACGCAAACTAGATATATTGAAAAATAAAAAGAAGCTCGAAGACTCACCAATATATGTGAAAGAAGACCATCCTATTCATGTACTAGAAAAACGAAAACAACTACAAGAAGAACTAAAACGTGAACGTGAAGCTGGAAAAAAGGTTGCTCTCCGTTACGATAGAATAATAACTCTGGAAAAGAAGTCTTCAGAAACGAAAAATACACGCCTGCAAAAGAGAAACCTATCACAATCACCAGAAGTAAATGTAGTCACAAACACAGAAGATGGTAAGGTCAAACAGATCCAGAAGAAAAGCAAGACAGCAGATATCGCTTCATATTTGCGAATGTCGAACATAAACATACAATCACCAAACCGAACTAAAACAAACGAAGAACAAAAAAACGCCTAAGCAGAGCCTCTCTTCCTCCCCCAAGCCGGTTGGTCACCGTGGGAGAGTATGACCACTGCCCCCCAAAAGTTAACACTCAACCAAAAAATCCACCAAATAACTGTATGAAAAAATCCTCTGTTAAACCGATAAAACAAACTCAATACCTCTATACAGCATGTCTAAACGTTAGGACGCTCTTACAAGATAATAGGATTTCAGAATTGGAACATGCTATCGCAAACTTAAAGTGGGATATTATAGGCCTCAGTGAGGTTCGGAGACCAGACGAAAAAATAGAGGAATATGAAGATTTTGTGCTGTACCATTCGCATGCAACAAATGGAAGAAACGGAGTTGGCTTGAAAAGCCATGGAAAAACAAAATTTTGAGCTTCAAGACATTCTCAGACAGAGTAGCAGCCATGGAAATTCAAATTTCAGATGAAACCGTTTGGTCTTTTGTCCAAACTTACGCACCAACAGAGAGCTACAAGTCAGAAGACGTAGAAATCTTCTACCAAACTGTTGAAAACGCCTTAGACTTCGTAAACACAAAAAAATCTGATACTTATGGGTGATTTTAACGCACAGATAGGTAAGGTCAGAGTAGGTGAAGAAACAGTAATTGGTAAATTCTCTGATGGGAAAAGAAGCAACAATGGCCAAAAAATGTTAGAATTCGCTCTGGAAAATAATCTTATGCTTATTAATAGTATGTTTAAACGAAAAACCCAAAAGAGATGGACATGGAGATCACCAAACGGAAAACACTTTAATGAAATTGATTACATTCTAACAAACCAACCAACTTGTATCCATAGTTTTAATATATTGAACAACCTAAACTTTGAAACAGATCATCGTATGTTAAGATGCAAAATAGAAATAAATGCACAACGGAAAAGAAAATTTATCAAAAACAATCATAAGCATACAAAGAACCTACCAATATTATCCAGGGCTGACGGTTTGCATTGGGAAAATAGCTTTATAGAAGCAGTAAACATATCAACTAAAGTCCAGGACCAATATAACGATTTCGAATTGAAAATGAAGGATCTAGTAAAACAATTACCGAAAATGGACGAAAACAGAAAACAATTTACGGCACACATCAAAACTCTCTTCGAATATAGGAAACAATTATATAGAGAAATGCGGACAAAATCAGTAAAAGAAAAAATTACAGAAATAAGTAAAGAAATAAACAAAAACATATCCAAAGAGAGAAAAATGCGAAGACAAGAAGTCTTAGAAAGACATTTAGAAAAGTCAGGTGCTATAAAAAAAGCGTACAAGGAGCTCAGAAACAAAAAAGAGTGGACGGAGAGCCTAAAAAACAAAGCAGGGAATAGGTATAATAAGTAAGAGACCAGGGATAATAAAAGAAGCTTCTAATTATTACAGGGACCTCTATGCATCTGGGGAAAGTCAAGACTCGCCGAGGCACACGCTTCAGTTTTCAGAGTGTCTTTCTACTCCTGATATACTTAAAAGTGAAATCGAACAGGCAATAGGCTCTCAAAAATCAGATAAAACCCCCGGTGAAGACAGCATAACGAATGAAGTATTAAAATCCCTCTCTGAACCATTACAGGCCCCACTTCAAGTCCTATTCAATAATATACTTGAAACAGGAGAAATTCCCCAGCAGTGGTTTAACTCAACCATCATACTACTACATAAAAAGGGTGACAGAAAGGATCTAGGAAACTACCGGCCTATCAGTCTAATGTCGAACATGTACAAAATTTTCTCCAAAATACTTTTAAATAGACTCTCAGTACCATTAGATGAGCAACAACCGTACGAACAGGCGGGTTTTAGAAAGGGCTATTCGACATTAGACCACATACATGTTGTTACACAAGTAATAGAGAAGATTAAAGAGTACAGGAAAACTTTATATATATGCTTTATTGACTACAAAAAGTTTGATTCTATAAAGCATGGTGCGATCTGGCATTCTCTCTTGCAACAAGGCGTTGAAAAGAAGTATATCACTCTACTCCACAATATTTACTCCAACAGCTGTGCAAAGGTGAGGCTAGAAAGAGAAGGGGATCAATTCCCCATCGAGAAGGGCGTTCGGCAAGGTGACCCCCTTTCGCCTAAAGTTTTTTCTGCTGTTCTAGAGTCAATCTTTAGAAACTTAGACTGGGAGGGCAGAGGTCTTAAAGTCGATGGGGATTATCTCAGCCATCTTCGTTTTGCTGACGACATCGTACTTTATGCCGAAAACCCTAACGACCTGGAAATCCGGTTAAAGGAATTAACACGTGAAAGCAAAAACGTAGGCTTAACACTCAACACCGAAAAAACCAAGATCCTCACTAACGGGGACAGAAAAATAATTTCAATTGACGGTAACAGCATAGAGTATGTAGAAGAGTACATTTACTTAGGACAAATGGTTTCATTTAACGAATGTGCCAGCAACGAAATTCGAAGACGCATATCTTTGGCATGGAAGAGGTATTGGAGCTATAAAGAAATCATAAAGAATAAACAAATAAAAATACATTTAAAGAAAAAACTCTACGAAGTAGCAATTCTTCCATGCTTAACGTACGGCTGCCAGACCTGGTCATTAAAGAAACACGACGAAAACGTACTTGCCATATGTCGAAGAAAAATGGAACGCAGCATGATGGGAATAAAGCAGAAAGAAAGAATCAACAACAAAATTATCAGACAGAAGACAAAATTAGTTGACGTCGTAAAGAGAATAAGGCTACTTAAGTGGAACTGGGCTGGTCATGTCTGCAGGTTAAAGAATGGTCGATGGACCAAAAAAGTAACTGAGTGGATACCAAGAGATCAAAGCAGAAGTAGAGGTCGGCCCATGAAAAGGTGGGAAGACATATTTTGGGAGAAAGGTGGACCTGGTTGGATGACTAAAGCTAGGGATAGGAATCAATGGAAGGAAATGGGGGAGGCCTACGCCAAAGAGGCGACTACTGCTTAATGGCGTGATATACACTCGTTCAAACATTTAAATTAATTAAGGAAAAAACAAAATTTAACAAATAGAATAGAATCTAGTGTAAGTAATTATAGGATTGTCGAAGGCTTTCGACAGGGTCTGGCACGAAAGCCTCATTGGTAAGCTTCCTTCCTTCGGTCTGCCTAGTGGTCTGTGTGATTGGATAGGGGACTTCCTGAGGGATCGCTCCATCCGAGTGGTTATCGACGGCTGCTCGTCCGGTCAGTTAGATATCAACGCCGGAGTCCCTCAGGGGTCAGTGCTCTCGGCAACATTATTCTTGCTGCACATTAATGATTTGCTAAAACCCGGCACCTTTGGGTACGCAGACGACAGCACTGTTGCTGAGAGATACGTTTCCAGCGCACGAGCTACTGGGCCTCAGATTCGGTCTCTCCGGGAGGCCATGGTTGAACGCTTGAACCTGTCCTTGAAGGCGGTCTCCGAATGGGGTGATGCCAATTTGGTCAGTTTCAATGCTGCGAAGACCCAGGCGTGTCTTTTTTCCGCTAAAAAGAGCCAATTTCACCCGGCTCCTTCTTTCCGTGGTGTAACCGTGCCGATAACGGACCATCTCGAACTTCTCGGTGTTACGTTGACATCAACCCTCAACTTCGGTCCATTTATTGAGGCGAAAGCTCAGGTAGCTGCAAAAAAGTTGGGGATTCTTGCTAAGGTGAGACGGTACTTCACGCCTGAACAGCTGCTCAACTTGTATAAAGCGCAAGTTCGGTCATGCATGGAGTACTGCTCTCACCTCTGGGATGGATCTGCCAAATACCAGCTTGATGCACTTGAGTCGATCGACAGACGGGCCAAAAGGCTTATTGGCAACGATGCACTGGTCGCCTCAAAGCTCCAGAGCCTCGAACATCGACGCCGAGTTGCCAGCCTGTCGGTTTTTTATCGGTTACATTTCGGGGAGTGCGCGACGGAACTGCACAATTTGATTCCACCTAGCCCTTTCCATCATCGGACTACAAGACGTACGGCCATGAGCCATCGGTACATGGTGGACATCCCTCCCATACGCACAAAGCGTTTTGCTAATACTTTCATTGTGCGTACAGCTAAGGAGTGGAATTCCCTTCCGGGGTCTTTGTTCCCTGATAGCTACAACCTTGGGGTCTTTAAGTCAAGAGTGAATAGGTTTCTTCTAGGCAAGCGTGCTTCACCGTAGACCACGTCATCGCTTAACATCAGGCGAGATAGTGGTCAAACGCGAGCCTATAGACTATAAAAAAAAAAAAAAAAAAAAAAAAAAAATAGGAAATATTTATGTAAAGTAGTAGAATAAAGGCTTTTTTATTTATTTTATTTAACTATATATTTGAAGTATGAATCAAGAACCGTAATTTTTAGATAATAGAGGTATCTACTATCGTAAAAATTTAAGTAAGTAAAGAAATTAACAAAACACATTTTCATATAAATCAACAATTAGGTTTTTACATAGGTACCTACTAATCACCTGAAAACAAGTTCGTAAGTACAAGTAACATTTATAATATTATTTTCTTAATCATTAATTAACAATTCTTTAACTATTACTAAATGAGATCTTTTTCAGTCGAATTACTAAAGTAATCAGTCAATATGTTCGTATTTAAAGTATCACAATAATTATTTTCTTCCAGCCTTTTTTTAACAAATATAAAAATAAAACTTTAATAACGCATATTTAAAAGAGAGATATCGACAGGAAATCTGTAAGTGGTATGACGTCGATTATTAGAATTTTCAATTTTAGGAAATGGCAGGATATATTTAATTTCCGCAATATTAACACCAGCCGTATCAGGTTCCTTCGGATCAGTAAATTTCTGTTGAATATTGCTTTTTAATTTTAAGTATGAGACATAAAAATCACAATCTTCTTCATCATCTAAAATTTCCAGAATTTTACCGACGTAATAGATTTTTTCATTTTTTGTTATGAAAAGTATTATAACAAAGTAATTTTCACGATGACTACGTGGAAGTGTTGGAAAATCATCTTTCAGAACTATATCATCTTCATCAGAATCACTTGTAATCTCATTCATCTCACTGCCAGAAGATGATCCACTTGGCTGAAATTCTTCCTGATCTTCATCCGAAGACTCAACTGGGGACACATTTTTCTTTCGTCGTTTACTTTCCTTTCCTTTAAATAAGTTAAGTGTTACTTTTTTACAGCTTTAATCTGGGCTCATGTGGGCTACGTATTTATTACGAGGAAAAATCATGACAGGTGGGAGTGCGTATCCTGTTGTATTAACGATGAAACACGTAGTTACTAAAATCCCACGCTCAACTAGTAATCATAGCGATATTTCTACCTTTTTGGGCTATCACTTTTCCAGGCCGTTGTACAGTTGTAGTAGATGTCTCATCCAAATTATAAACTCTAGTGCCGTCACCAAATTGTGGAAATCTGCCATACACTTTTTGAAGATTGTCAAAATATTAATTAACATCCGTAGAATTGAATGATGTGGCTCGTGCAATACTGCTTTTCCTTACGGAGACGCAGATAGCGAGTCCGTCAGACGTGTCGTACTTATCTTACCTAGGGTGTGTGTATGTACGCCCGTGACGACACTTGCTATCGGCGCCTCCGTAACCTTGAGGACACAAAATTCACAACTCTGTGGGCTCTGGTGGACACAGGTCTAGATAAAATTATCTACGCTTGTGTCTACCGTTCGCACAGCGGAGATCAGGAGAAATTCAGGCTCACAGAGTACCTCAGTGAGGCGGCTGATGCGGCACAGCAGCGGTACCCTTCCGCCCAATTAGTGTTACTGGGGGACTTTAATGCCCACCATCAGGAGTGGCTCTTCCCATACCAGTGCACTGACCATGCTGGTCGGGAGATGCGTAAGCTTTCGCTAGCGCTAAACCTCACCCAGCTGGTCCAGGGGGCAACGAGGGTACCGGATGTTGATTCGCACACAGCGAATTGCTTGGACCTTCTGCTGACAACTGATCCAGACAGATACTCTGTGTCGATAGGTTCACCCTTGGGTAGTTCCGACTACTGTCTGGTGAAGTCTGTATCCATCTATTCCCCGCTCGATCCCAGCCCATGAGGCTCCCGGCGGGTTTGGCGGTACAAGTCAGCAGATTGGGATGGTATGCGATCTTTCTTCGTATGCCATCCTTGGCAGCCTACTTGCTTTTCTTCGACTGATCCATCGTCGTGCGCGGACGCCGTGACGGATGTGTTGCGTCAGGGAATGGAGTACTACATTCCGTTCTCTGACTTATCAATGTCTAGCGAAGACCGGCCATGGTTTGGCGCCGAATGTAAGCGCGCCGACGCGCTTAAACATGGGGCGTACCTGGCTTGGGTTGACGCTCGATCGCGTATGGCGAGTGACGTGGGTCTGAAGAACGTCTGAAGAGCCTTCAACAGGGCTGCCAAGTCCTGCATGTTAGTGTTGCGAAGGGCTCGGTTCGACCACATTGGCCGAATAGGGACCAAACTTGCTTCTTACCCAACAGGTAGTAAAGCGTTTTGGTCTCTGGCTAAGTCGGTCGTGTCGAACTTCTGCCGTCCCTCACTACCACCACTGCTGAAACCCGATGAGTCGCGGGCCCACTCCGCTGAGGATAAGGCAAATTTATATGGCTCTCTTTTTGCGGAATCTTCACGTCTGAATCCTGGTGACGTGCGGCCCCCTCCAGAAGGAGGGGGGCCCCCTCCTGATGGATGCGAGACGAGTATGTCGGACATTCGTATCCATCAAAAGGACGTCCGTAGGGTGCTGCGCAACCTCGACGTGAACAAGGCTAGCGGCCCTGACGGAATACTTGCATTTGTTCTTAGAACCTGTGCGCCTGAACTATCTCTGATCTTGACACGCCTATTCCGCCTTTCGTATGAGGCTGGAAAATTGCCGAATGCTTGGAAGCAGGCTAATTTACAGCCCGTGCCCAAGAAGGGCAGCCGAGCTGACCCGGCCAACTACAGACCCATATCTGTAACCTCCATACTCTGTAAGAGTATGGAACGCGTACTCAATATTAAGCTCCTGGCATACCTAGAAACTAACGATATCCTAGGTGACCGCCAATACAGCTTCCGCCGAAATCGGTCTACTGGGGATCTTCTAGCGTATGCCATTCACATCTGGAGTGAGGCCATCGAGAGGCATGCGGAAGCGCTTGCCGTCTCCCTCGACATCTCGAAGGCTTTTGATAGGGTCTGGCACGAAAGCCTTATTGGTAAGCTTCCATCATTCAGTTTGCCCGGTGGTCTGTGTGATTGGATTGCAGACTTCCTGAGAGATCGGTCCATTCGAGTTGTTATCGATGGCTGCTCGTCGGACCACTTGGATATTAATGCCGGTGTCCCTCAGGGGTCAGTACTCTCAGCAACTTTATTCTTGCTGCACATTAACGATCTGCTAAAACCCGGTACCTTATACTGTTGCTGAGAGATACTTGTCCAACGCTCGTACTACCGGGCCTCAGATCCAGTCTCTCCGGGAGGCCATGGTGAAGCGCTTGAACCTGTCCTTGCAGGCAGTCTCCGAATGCGGCGATGCCAATCTGGTCAGGTTTAATTCTGTTAAAACCCGGGTGTCTTTTTCCGTTAAAAAGAGTCAATTTCACCCGGCTCCAACTTTCCGAAGTGTGACCGTGCCAATAACTGACCATCTTGAGCTTCTTGGCGGTACGTTGACATTGTTGATGACTGTTTGTCTGGATGTTACTGTTGACTTGTTGACTTGATAGGGTTCGCTGGCGGGAGTACTTGAGCGGCGTTATAGACACAAAAGAAAGCCTTGTTGGATTGATTATTACTCGTTGTTTATTTTCTTGGAATGTACACCGGTAACCAACCACAACACTACAATTTGCGCGGGCATCTGACTTTAAGACCGTTGGCCAATCAGGGCGCTCATACATGTTCGCGCGAATCCCATGCAGCGTGGTATGGGGAACTTTCTCTGGCACTTTTCTGCGGTAAAACATCCCTTACAATTTTGAACTTATGACTAATACATGTTGAAACACTTATTCTATCTAATTAAAATACATTTCAACGATAAACCTTAATTTAAACACTAAAAACTCCGAAATACTGAAAGCTCTGGCGGCGTCTTATGTAACTAGAAATCAAAAAGCAAGGAGCTCTCGGATCGGCAACGCAATTGGTCGGTGTCGGGCCGGGTCGTACCTGAAACCGAGTGTACGTCGGGGTCGGGTCGCATTCCAATCTTATGGTGAAACTATTATTAATTCTATGCTACTATGCCTTGCTGAATACAGCAATTCATTATTCCTAGTCTAAACATAGATGTCTACTTAATCATTATACAATTTAAAGATACGAACCTACACTTAAATGACATCTACGCTTAAACTTACTCTTTATTTTATACAACTTATGTATCTACGCTTAAAAATATGATTGACCTCTTATGATAATTGTGTCTCATCGCTAACAGACATCGACTCTCAATTTTGGCCCATACATTGAGGCAAAGGCTCAGCTGGCTGCCAAGAAGCTGGGGATCCTTGCAAAGGTGAGAAGGTACTTCACACCAGAACAGCTGCTCAGCTTGTATCAAGCGCAAGTTCGATCATGCATGGAGTACTGTTCTCATCTCTGGGACGGATCTGCCAAATACCAACTTGATGCACTAGAGTCGATCGAAAAGCGGGCCAAGAGGCTCATCGGCGATGAGGCATTGGTTAAGTCAAAGCTCCAGAGCCTTGAACATTGTCGCCGAGTTGCCAGCTTGTCGGTTTTTTATCGATTACATTTCGGGGAGTGTGCGATGGAATTGCATAATCTAATTCCGCATAATCTAATCTACACAAGATAAAAAAAAACTTTAATTATATTTTATATTTTTTTATAGGTTATTTTATAAGTGCTTTACCCTTTGTAACAATTTTTTTTTCAGTTTAGTTTACCATTATGTTTTTATTTTAAAATGTTGGTAAATCCTAAGGTTAATTATATAAGGAGAGTCTTTTTTATAAGTATGACATGTTTTGATTAGTTATTACTTTTTCTTTTTATATGTTTTACTATTACCTTGTAATAAGAGTATATATTTTAGTTTCTATTTAGTCGATAATCTAAAATGCATGTTGTGGCCTCCTATAATTGAGGGAGTGCACTTGTTTCAGTTTCGTTGGAGGTCCTGAATAAATAAATGAATAAAAATAAATAGATGATTCTTTTCACTCGGCTATTAAATCCGTTAACTCTGCCGCAAATGCTAGTTTTACTTCGATGACTGACACCCTTAGCGACTTTGTGCGTCAGAGCTTCGTTCAACAAAAAGTTATTTTTTTAATGTCTGCCATATAAATGCTCAGAATGTGCCAAGCCACTACAGTGACTTGTTCGACACCTTCTCTGACGCCAATATCCACGCCGTGCTGGTTTCGGCGAGTTGGCTCAAACCTCATCTTCTTTCTACCACCTACCCGCTGCCCGATTTCATTCTTATCCACAACGATAGAATTGGAAAGGGAGGAAGGGGTGTCGCTATCTATCTTCGTAGTGATTTTCCTTTCAAAATCATTGCCTCTTCTGTTTCAACCTACAGTGCTTCTGCTGAGTACCTCTTTTTGGAAATATACATAAAAGCTGTCAATACCCTACTTGGTGTAGTATACTGTACTGTCCACCCGCCATTGATTACTTTCCAACCTTGAATTGGCGCTGGAATCGATAGGGTCAGAGTATGCATATTGCGTCATCATGGGCGATTTCATCATAGACCTTAGTCACCCAACCCCTAGTTCCCGTAGACTCCTTCACATAATTGAGTCCCTGAGTCTCCATGTTCTACCACTGCAACATTTCAATATCTCAGGCGATGACAGGTGCCTTGACTTAATCCTTACTTCCGCTCCCTCCCTTGTTTCCTCTCATGGTCAGTGTCCTGTACCTGTCTTTTCTCACCATGACCTCATTTTCCTCTCATATGTCCTAAAACCACCAAAACCTCTCCCTAAAGTTCTGCATGCGTTGTTTTGCTCGTATGGATGTTGGAAAAACTACGTCAGGAAGCGTTGGAACTCGATTGGGGACATCTTGCAGCTTTAATACAGACGTTGATGACAAATCCGGCAATGCGTAGGACTGCTAACGTTTGTCCCTCCGTAAGACATAGAACCACGCTTGCGCAGCGACATTATATGGTACTAGGTGGTCGTATATACAACTTCATTAGCAAACAGTGCAGCATTTACAAGTGCAATAAATTTGACTGCAAGGCTCAAGTCAGTAAATGGATCATCACTCTTTGCTATGATGAGGTCGAAAGAATTCTCGATGCGTGACCGTATTCTGCTACCCCTTATTCAAACTTTCCTCCATCCCACACATCCTCAAACACACATAAACACTTACAACACAAAACATAAACACAATACATACACACGGTTTGCCTCTCAATTAATAATTTAATTATTTTTATTGTCACAGTCTTTGTTTCTTGTTTGACGTGTACTTTACTCCGAACTGTATGCATTGTATTGCCCTAGTGAACGAGAGCCCTGACACTCATAACACAAGTTCAATCTTAGCTTGGGTGTCAGAGGTGTATAACTCTGTGTTATGTAGAATTCTAATTTAAATCTTAGTTTTGTTAAACCATATAGTGACATGGAATTGGAATTGTATTCTGGCAATAAATGTTTTATTATTATTATTATAACTACGTACCTTTAATAGGATGTTCCTTGCCCTCTACGACAGACATGCCCCTGTGAAGAAAGTTAAACTCAGGCGTCCACCTGTACCTTGGTTGACGGTGGGGGTACGTGTGGCGATGAGACGTAGGGATCTAGCCTTTCGGCAGTTTAAAAGGGATCGCAGTGAAGTAAATAAGAACCTCTTCAGAACTGCAAGAAATCGGTGTAATGCAACTCCAAACGCCGCCATATTCTCGAAAACATTTCCTCCTCTTCTCCTGCTGATATCTGGCAATTCTTTTAGATTATTCGAAGACGATTGGCCTGGACGAAATCAACCGTCATTTCACAACCACTTGACATTTGGGTTCCCAAATCTTGTCTCAAACGGTTGATTTCATTACTAGCCTACCCGGTCCTGTCATAGAACCATTTCGCTTTTCTCCAGCCACCGAGGATAAGGTTAAAAAGATGGTCCTATCCATAAAATCCAAGGCTGTGGGCCATGACGAGGTCAGTCGTTACATGGTCACCTCCATGGTGATCCTCGACTTTCTTCTCCCACCGATTACCCACATCATCAATTTTGCTCTCGATTCCGGACAATTCCCATCCCTGTGACATATGGCATACGTACGCCCACATCCTAAAACTTCAAATCCCTCCCAGCCTAATCATTTTCGTCCAATTTCCATTCTCCCTTTCCTATCCAAAGTGCTCGAGGCCAGCGTACACAAGCAGTTTTCGGGGTTTATTTACCGAAATATCCTCATAAGCTCATTCCAGTCTGGGTTCAGCCCTCGAACCCAGTACAGCTTCTGCTCTCCTTAAAGTGACTGGCGACATTAGAGAAGCTATGGAGAATACTAAGGTAACTGTGTTAATATTAATTGATTTCTCAAATGCCTTTAATGCAGATACATTACAGTCTACTTTTATACAGTCACAATATACTCCTATCTATCCTCTCCCATCTTATGGTTTCTTCCGAGGCGTTGGAATGGTTAACTGTCTTCGGTGTTCGTATCATCTTTATGCCGATGATCTTCAACTGTATACAGCGGCGCGGATACTAGATTTATCGGACGTCATAGAGGATGTAAACGGGCACTTGAATGCTATTAAGGACTGGTCTGACAGATTCGGGGTGTCCTTAATACCTCTCAAAATGCCAGGCCATTGTAATTGGAAGCTCGCGCATGATGGGTAGAATGGCGTTAGGCTCTCTTCCACCGATCTTGTTCAATAATTCCGTCATTCCCATTAGCCCTAGCGTGAAAGATCTCGGTTTGCATCTTGACTCGACACTTGGCTGGCAAGTCAGTTATCGTCAGTCACAAGAGCCAATGGTACTTTGCGATACTTGTATCGTTTGAGGTGGTTTTTGCCTGTAAAGACGTTGCTTGTGCAGGCTTTAATTTTCCTAGTCATCGACTATGGGGACGTGTGCTACTTTGACTTGAACGCGGTCTTGCTGGACAAACTAGATAGAGTCTTGAACAATTGTATTAGATTCATGTTTAATCTTCGGAAATACGACCATGTATCGAGCTATAGGTCCGAGTTAATATGGTTGCCCATTCGCCAGAGAAGAGATTACGCGCGTTGACCACCCTATTCTCTCTACTCAATTCGTCCACCCCCACACCTCCTTCCTATCTTATCTCTAGCTTTCAATATCTAAGTTCTTCACACGCTCGCAATCTGCGTTCTTCCAGTAATCTCCTCTTACTCTGTCCCTCTCATACTACTGATTTTGTTCACTCTTCCTTTCATACCCAGTCAATTCTTTTTTGGCATGCGCTTCCTTCCGAGATCAGGACGGCCACCAGTCGGTACGCATTTAAGCAGCAATTGCGGATTTATTTTCAACACAAATAAGCTGAGTCATTTCACTTTCTTCTTTTCTTTTACTTCATAAATATATATAACTAGCTGTTGCCCGCGGCCCGTGGACCACCCCACAGGATCCAATTTCGGTATTAAATTATCCTATGTCTTTCAGGAATAATGTAGCTTTCTATTGGTGAAATAATTTTTCAAATCGGTCCAGTAGTTTCGGAGCCTATTCGGTACAAACAAACAAAAAAAACTTCCCTCTTTATAATATTAGTATATAAATACAGATATTATATTGATATATATTATATTCATAATATAATATAATATTTATTAGCAAAAAATACAATTTTGACACATATTAAAGTACACATAAATTTAACTTGGATACAGAGAAATTAACACCCGAAGTAGTGTGCGAAGTACAGTCAATGCAAAAATTTGAGCCCAGGTTTGACGATTTCCAGCCTCCCGAACAAGCCGGATTCCGCAAAGGCTTCAGCACCGTAGACCACATACATACGCGGCAGTTTATACGGAAAACCGAAGAGTACAACCCGCCTCTCTGATTAGCGTTTGTGGACTACGAGAAACCCTTCGATTCGATCGAGACTTGGGCTGTACTGCAGTCTCTCCTAGGGTGCCAAATTGACTACCGGTACATCGAAGTGTTGAAGTGTTTATACAAAAACGCCACCATGTCAGTTCGACTTCAGGATCAGACCTCGGAACCCGTCCTTCTTCAGCAAGGTGTGTGACAGGGAGACGTCATGTCTCCGAAACTGTTCACCGCTGCACTGGATTATTTCTACAAGGTTCTGGACTGGAGAGGGCTAGGCATCAAGGTCAATGGCGAGTACATCACTCACCTTCGGTTTGCCGACGATGTAGTGGTTATGGCTGAGACCATGGAGGACCTCAGTAGTACAATGCTCGATGATCTCAGTAGAACTTCCGAAAAAGTGGGTCTTAGGATAAAAGGACAAAACCAAGGTGATGTTGAATGCGCATGTTACACCAACTCCTATCAAGGTTGGAGACTCTACACTCGACGTTGTGGGCGACTACGTCTACCTGGGACATACGATCCAATTGGGTAAGGCCAACTTCGAGAAAGAGGTCAACCGTCGAATTCGACTCTGCTGGGCAGCGTTCGGGAAGTTGCGCGGTATCTTCTCGTCCAACTTACCACAGTGTCTCAAGACGAAAGTCTATGACCAGTGTGTGTTGCCACAGTGATGACATATGGCTCTGAAACGTGGTCGCTTACAATGGGCCTTATCAGAAAGCTTACAGTCACTCAAAGGGCAATGGAGAGGGCTATGCTCAGAGTTTCCTTGCGTGATCGAATCAGAAATGTAGAGATCCGCAAGAGAACCAGGGTTACCGATATAGCCCGAAGAACTTAAGTGGCAGTGGGCAGGGCACATTGCTCTGGAGTGGCGACCGCGAACCGGAAGACGTTGCATTGGAAGGCCTCCCACCAGGTGGACCGATGACCTGGTGAAGGTTGCGGGGATCCGCTGGTTACGAGACGCACGGGACCGGTCAATGTGGCGACGCTTGGGGGAGGCCTATGTCCAGCATTGGACGTCTTTCGGCTGATATGATGATGACTTATTCATAATAAAATTAATACCAAATGGTTTTTGTTAATTTATAATATATAATTGTCTTTTTTGTGTTATTTTCTATATTTTCTTGTTCTTTTGAAATGTTCGAGTGAATTGCCCATTCAGTATTCGATTTTTTTTACGTATTTTCTGTTTATACTTAATTTGGCCAAGTCGGGGCGGTATAACGTGCGCAGGCGGTTGTACTCTACAATAGAGCTCTCTTGTGCCTTGATTTGACGTGAATCTAAATTGATAAGATGTACTCCATCTAAGGTTTTGACTCTCTCAGAGTCCAACGTAAGTTTACTAAATATGGAGGAGCCTATGTCGAGAAGAGCGCTGTCAAGGTTAAGGCTTTGTGATTTGTGGATTAATAGGGAATTGTTCCCTGTGAAAATATAGGTACATTACTTAATATCTGAAACTTGGTCTTGACTCGTTCTAGAATTAAGGGTGGTATTCCACTCGTTATATATTTACGTTAAGAACGCGGCGAACTAAGCTCGCAAATGCAATTGGAGGCGAGTGAAAAATTCGTTCGGAGTATTGCTATCTCAGTTTGCACGCACACGCGGCGCTGTGTGTGTGCGCGGGTAGATACTCGTACACACACGGCTGCGCACAGCGCTGCGATAGATAGCTTCCTAATCACAGAACAGAGAAGACAGCGATTTTTTTTGTTCTGTGTTCCTAATCATCATAACGACTCGAAAGCATTTAGAATGTTATTATTTAGGTATGTTCATTATTTGCTTTTTTTTGTTGACTACTTTGGGGAATCGTTGGTAAATGTACAGACTAGTAATGCGTTTTTACGAAATTTCTTTAAAATATCTCAAGTTTAGGATAGCTAGCTACCTATCGCTTGTCTTTGTACCTATAGAGATAATCTAGCAGATACGTCATGCGTACCTTTCCCAATGGGTACTTTTGTAAAGCAATGTTGAAAGTTTACAACATTGGTGCTTTGATTATACACCGTGAAATTTAAGTGGTTTTTTTCCCGCGGCAGAACGACTTGCCTTAAGGAGTACTTTCGAAGCATAGAGTTAAAGTAAAAAAATTACGATGTTTTTGTTTTAAAATAATTAAAAAAAAAAACATAAACTCGAAAAAGTGAGTAACAATAGTAATTTGTAGGTACTAGGTACTACGGTGAATAATACGGTGGTGACGCGAGTAGTACCTAGTACCTACAAGTTACTATTGTTACTCACTTTTTCGAGTTGATGAATATTTTTTAAATTATTTTAAAATAAAAACATCGTTATTTTTTTACTTTAACTCTATGCTTCGAAAGTACTCCTAAAGGCAAGTCGTTCTGCCGCGGGAAAACAACCACTTAAATTTCACGGTGTATACATGTCATTTGATTATTGACATGTATATAATCAAAGTATTGGTGTTCTTGAATAAATAAGTACCTACATCGTTTACGCAGGCAAAGCGTCTTGAGTCTTGGGGCCAAGCCGGCCGATGCGAACGGCGCCGCCGCCGGCGTTCTTTTATCTTATTCATGTAGGTATTCCTTTTAATAAACCTCAAATATGTATTGTTATAATAAATAATTAAAGCAAGTAAAATAATACAAGCGTTACATAAGCAAAGTATTAGTAAAAGACTAATATTACAATAATTTTATGCCTATTTATGGTATAAGTACAGATAAATAACAGTGCTCTGAGCTAAGAATATTAAAAATAAAAATACGGATTTTGAATAAACTTTTTTTTTTATGTTCTAACTTTATAGATCATCATTCAACTGTTTAAAAAATATACAATAATACAATAATGATAATCAGAAAACTTAGTGTCAAAATCCACAAAAAACACGCTGATTTATAAGATTTTGCTTGTAGGTATAATAATATGTATAAATAGGTAATCTGCAGTAGGTACCATTCATAAGATGATAATCGACCGCAAAAAAACGTAAGTAATAGTAGTATTTTAGTTTATGTACGCACTGCTTTTTAGTTTATAAGTACTTACAATTTTATTTTATTTTATTAATCTTGGGAAAACTTACAGCTAATACAATAAATACGCAGAAACAACATGCAAAAAACGGCCAATTAAAAGTTTTCACACATATAAAAATTTGCATAAAATACATATCAGCGTGAGTTTTTTTTCAGTTGTGTTCTTTTTTAACCCAAAGGTTGACTGGTAGAGAATGCCTTGCTGCATTAAGTCCGCCTATGTATCACCATTGTACATAAAGTTTAGATTTTATTAGGGCGCACGGTTGGCGCAGTGGTTGAGCGATTGACTGCTGCGCTGCGTGTCGCGGGTTCGATTCCCGCACGGAACAATTATTTGTATGATCTACTAATAGTTGTTCCGGCTCTGTTTGTGTATGTGAGTTTATATGAGAGAAGAGCGCTAGTCACACACACAGTCAATTTTAAATTACTTACCGCCCTAGGGCTTTTCTAGCTACATTATTACCCTAGAGCGCTAATTAGTCACCTACAAGCCCCATTTGGAGGTAATAAGAACCTACTTACCGAACATGAGAGATGTAAACGTTATTTAATATTCTACCATTTTGAATAATGGTTAAGGTACTTCGATTAAAATTTCAGGATTTTATGGAAAAAAATGAAGCATAGACGGAAACCGTATATGAATTAACTTTTAATTTATGAGTAAAAACTGAAAAAAATAGAAAAATCATTTGTGTTTATAAACTTGAAGTTAGTAGTCTGAGAAAGCGCCCATGATGTTCATAACACATCGGCAACGATTCGGCATGCTCAGAACAAGGTTGTCAATGTCTTGCTGCGGAATATTGTCCCATGTCCTTCTGTGGTGCGCAAAAAGTTGATCTTCTGTAGCCAGATTTTCAGGAACTTCCTTCAGAGCTCTTCTTTGGAGCATATCCCACGCATGCTCAATGGGATTTAGATCTGGCGATTGAGCAGGCCAGTCTAAGGCTGTTAGGACTTTGGCTGTGCTATGTTAGGACATTGTGTGTATGTAACCAAGCTGCTACCGTTCTCGCCGTGTGTGCCCGGGCATTGTCGTGCATGAGCAGGAAATCATGCCCCATTTGTGTTCTGTGGGGCAAGATTACGGGCCCCAGCACCTGTTGGACGTATCGTTCTGCCGTCATATTGCCCCGCACCCAAACGAGATCCGTCCGTCCTCCAAGACGAATTCCTGCCCAAACCATAATTGTTCCTCCTTGGTATGGGTGAACTTCCTGAGGGTTCTGAAGACGGCTCCATCGTCCAGGAACTCGCCAAACACGCGTCCTTCGTGAATCTGGATGGAAGCCGAACCTGGATTCATCCGTGAACAGCACATTGGACCATTGCTCACGGCCCCAGTTCACGTGGTTCCGAACCCATTCTAATCGTCGTCCACGATTGCCTCTCCGTAAAGGTGGGACCCGGAGTGGTCTACGAGAGCGTAGATTGCTTTCATGCAGTCGCCTTCTTACAGTTTGGTCACTCACAAGCACTTGGTGTTCCACTCGCAGCCTTTGGACCAATTGAGTCGCCGTTGCATTTAGTTGAGCTCGCGCAGTAATTTGCAAAAATCGGTCTTGTCTGGGGGTAGTGATGCGACTTGGCCCCCGGTGCCTCTCCGCTACTTCACCTGTGGCACGATAGCGTGTCCACAATCTTGAAATTACATTTTGGTGGGTCCCTATGGCCTCAGCAACATTACGCTGAACAGACCCAGCTTCCAGCATTCCCACAGCTCGTAACATCTCCGCCCTCGTCAAATGTTGGCGTTGCATGGCTACAATATCTTAATTTTAACTTTATCTTTCGTTTAAAAATGAAAAAAAACTGTAACTAAACGTAATTCGTATTGTTTTCTAAATTTCGCACAAATGAAAATTCCCTCTCCTACACATCAAGACATTTTTATGACACCGAAACAAAAGCATTTTCAAAAATTTGAATTTGGAATTAGTCTGACATAAATTACAAACAAATCGGTGTATAAAAGATTCCAATGCGGCCAGTACTTTTCGAGTTATTTAATTGAGTATGAAATATCCCTAGACCGTGTTGATGTGTTTATCTAAGTAACCGTTAGAGCTATATTTATGAAATTTTGGTTTATAGTTCATCTTAGCGATTTTAATACATAAACCAAATTTCATGTGTGTTCGCGACGAAGCGTCATCAACCATACTAAATGGTTCATAAGAGTTAAATTTTGTATGTGTAGACATGTCTGCTCACCACGGCGCGCCATCTAATACTAAAATGATTTTTAGAGGCACGTTCATATTTATACTAAAATTTTAACTACATTTTTTGAGATAGTAGTATAATGTTTTTAGTATTTGTCAGTATGTTATAGGGTTCAATAGTTCACCCTTAATAGAGTAAAAGCATTAGAAAGCATACTGATAAGAGTTATCATAGCAAAAAACATAAATTTCTGTCGTACGATACGTCATTGCTCGACGACGGATTAGTTCCGAATGGCCCGCGAGGTGGCCCCACCCGATATATATAGTTTTGGAGTTTTTTGGAAAAATTATAGTAATTAAAATCATGTTTTTAAGGGCTTATCCTATGTACTGGACATGAAATCAGTACATAATGATGAAACTATGTGAAAACCACATAGTTTCTGCTATGTAAATATGAATATTGACTTGATATCTCAAACACCGAATATATGGTTTTAGGTCATTTTAGGGTATATGGGAGACCTAGACCGAGACAGGAAACCTATATACACCTCATAGTTAGCGTAGTCTTTTATATAAAGCCCATTTACTTGAGATATCAAGTCGGTATATAATAGAAAACTGCTGTTTATCTGGTTTTCGGCAAATGCTTACGGGTTTAGGTGCCCTAAGTACCTAGAAAACATATAGGTGTACTGGTAAAAGTACTACCATTGGAAAGCTTGCTAAAAGGGCTTCCAGGCGGTTTCTAGATGGGAAGAATCGCTTGGATAGTCAGCGAGATAAACAGTCGTGAAAAATGTAAACAACGTAAAACGTTGAAATTTGTAGACCCTTCAGGTGGAATAACTCCATGAAGGGAATAGATGTACTCATGGTGTAAGTACTTTCTGATGGCTTGCTGGACTAGCTACCAAGCCATCACTTTGGAGCGAAAATCGCTCAAGTAGTTTAAGTACAATTCCAGAAAATAGGTTTCTGGAAATGTAATTTTTAGTCAGTTTTTGGCATTCCCGGGGACTATACACCCCTGGGAATTCCGAAAATAAGGAATTTTTGGGGACCTCCCGATGGCCCGATAAACGCACCATCGTGTCGTTCCAATCTTGTTAGGGTTTTATAAATAGTTTCTCTGATAGCTGGGCGCAAAGAAAGTGACCAGCTATCGAATTTGTACATATCGAGGCACCTTATGTGCATATAGCCTAGATAGACTTATATGAACACTAGAAATGTAAAGTGTGGTCTATCGGCTACCAGAATCCCCATAATAGGCGGTGATTGTCTGGTTAGCCTAAGTAGGAAGTCCTAAAGTCGGTGAAATGACTTAGGAATTTATAGATTCATTACATAAGGGATGATATCCCATAGAAGATTCCCGAAAATAAGCTTTTTCTAGACGTCAACAGACAGCCTGCTATTGGCACCAGCAGGTCAACCCAACCTATAGATATCCTTAGGCTAGGTTAAAAGCTATTAAGGTTTTAACCGAGAAATAAAGGAAATTGTTCCTTTATTTCATGAAATTAGTCTAGGGAAGCTATCAATACCTGGAAATTAGGTATATGGATTAGATACAGAGATAGGGGGCGTTACTGTGTTACAGTACGAAGAAATCCAGCTATTGATAGCACCATGGAAGGGGTGCGGTAACCCTATTTACCAAATGTTGATAAGGGTTTTTTACAGAAATAAAAATTATTTTCGGCGAGAATTTGCGGGGCTCTCAATAATGGCACGGTCCGAGGGTATATACACCCCCCGGGCCCAAATAGAATTTGTAGTCATCCAAAGCTAGTCGCTTGTACTTGTCTTAGTAAATAAGAAGTAATTCTTATATAGAATCAAGTCTCAGAAATTGTTGAGAGCCCTAGAATCGTGCCGTGTACTGAATAACTTAGTGTTTCATTCAATTCATCAACTTCAACCCTTATGAAGACACCCCTTTTCGATCCTGTCGAGCTGAACCTCGGGACCTGGACACCAGGAGTGCTGATCCAGAAGTAGGCAACCCAGAACCTGGAAATAACTCGAGTACAGCCAACACATCGTTGAATCGTTAGAGTCGATTTGCAACCCTACGTCAGTGCTGCAGCTAGGCATCCAAGAACCTTGTTTCGTGGTGTGATAGGGGCGTTCAGCGGCAATGGCCAGAAGGTTTACGCCCTTCTTTTCTCGGGGCCAGTGAACACGCTACGTCCAGCACAATGTGTTTATGTTAAATAGATTTTGAGTTATTAAGATGACAAAAGTGGCTCCAAATGGTTCGTGTAATATTACATACAGCTGCTGCGTCGCCAGTTCCTTTTTTGCTTGAACCTGGCTTGACACGCTGCCGCGTGTCTAGATGATATGAGAATATTGAGATGGATGTGCGAAGTGACGAGAATGGATGCAGTGAGAAATGAGTATATTAGAGGAAGTTTGAAAGTGGCGCCAGTGACAGAAAAGTTGAAGAGAAACCGTTTGTATCCACATTTATATTCATAACTCTTTTAGTAACATGCGTTTCATCCCTCCTCATCAGATGATCATACCAGGACAAACGGTTTCCTTTCAACTTTTCTGTCACTGGCGCCACTTTCAAACTTTCTCCAATATACTTATTTCTCACTTTATCCATTCTCGTCACTCCGCACATCCATCTCAACATTCTCATCTCTGCTACATGCAATCTCTTTTCGTCCTTATTACGTTAGACAGTAAAAAAAAAAAAAAAAATGATAAAATTCTTTCTCCATTAAAACGACTTAATCGGTCAAAGCCCTGACGAGCGGCCTTTCCTCGGGTTCCTCTTCGCTTCACCGTGGGTGACTAAGCCACGGCTACTGAGACACGGAACGAAACCACGCCTTAGCTTGTCTGTCGAGTTTTTTATTTGATCTGAGAGCTCGACTGACAAGCTAACGCGTTGTACGTGTAATTGTGTATGTATACGACAAGGCGTAGTTTTAAGCGGCGTCACCTTGTTGTTTGCAACATTCCATCTTGGTTTTTTATTTGATCTGAGGTCTAGGTATACAATGTCTCTGACAAAACAAATGATGACAAATCACACGCTGCGTCGTGATAAAACGGACCAACTTAATTTTGTTCGTGACGAAAACCCACAAAACTTGATTTGACTAAAATTAGTGAAAAACTAATTAGGTTAGATTAAGTTCGGGCGTACTGCCGTATTGACACTAGGTACTATGCCTTAAATTATGGAATTTACAACGCGTAGATAAATTAAATAATAAGTAGAAAGGCACATGTACCAGTTTTTTTAGTTGAAGTTAGTTACAATATTGAAGCCACGCATATGATAGCGTCTCGACGTTGGGAAAAAAAAACCTTATTACATCGTCTATTATACTTCTGTTTTTACAGTTTAGTACGGAACAATTAACAATTTTCCTTGTATATCTTTCATAGTTCACGGGATCATCACAAATGTTTGGGAGCCACAGTATTTTGCTCACCGAGCGAAACAACGCTATAGGTGTGAGCGACACGACAATATCGAGTAACGAGTTGTCAGTATGACACTTGTTTTTTTTATTTTTTTTTATTTGAACCGACCTGGATCATGAAGGTATAGATAAATATGGAGAACACACTTCGAATACCTCCATGAAGCAAAACCTATGTATCACTATCTCGCTCTCTGTGGGCAGACCCTCTCTGTCTAAGCAGGGTAACCTTCATTTTATTTTTCCCAGGACATCACTATAATTGTTGCTGTCCATTTAGTGGTTTACAATAATATTTATACAATTATCTACATCTCATTAATACTAAGACCGAGCCCCTAAAGATTATATAGATCATGATAATTATGCATGCGTATAATAAATTAATAATCAATATGTAGCGACGCTTGGGGGAGGCCTATGTCCAGCAGTGGACGTCTTTTGGCTGATATGATGATGATAATAAATTACGAAAGAAGCTGTTTGTTTAAGTGTGAAAGTTTGGATGTTTCAGAGTTTGTAAATTTGGCTCTTTGTCATTTATCTAATCACGCAGAAAGTGTAGGGTCCACATGGACAAAATTTTTCGTAGAAATAGATCATGACCAGGACATAGGTTTAGTTACAGTGGCAATACGAAATGAATGACTGAGATCTGTGCGGGCACGAGAAAGAGGCATCATTGTACAACAACTGGTACTAAGGGACCAACCCAGAAATTGCGAAAAATAAATCAGATGTTTCATAAATTTTGCTGTTAGTGAAACATAATGAACAGCTGTTTTTTTTTTCAGATTCCTGGGTTAGTCAGTGTTAAGAAGCAAGGGTGGTAAGGAGAGTGTTCAGATGCTCTATTTTTAATATTACGTATATATATTATACGGGACTATAATAGGAACTGTAATATATTGAAAAAAAAAACAAAAAGGAAACAAAAACACGCCGAATTAAAATCATATATTTTATAACTTTGCTATTTATTATACATGACTAAATATTATTGCTCTGTGTAGTTTCTGTCTCTTACCACGTAAATCACTAAAATATTTTCTTTATGACTCTTTAAGTGAGCACGTATACGCATGAAAAATAACCAATTAGCTATTTGCTTAACTATCTTAGTTTCATGCAAATCATTACAATCAATGGAGTCCGTGATGGCATAGTTAACCATTACCTGCAACAGAGAAGTAAAATATTGTGAAACAACATTTTTTTTTTGTGTTATTTTCTCTAAGTCTCTAAGTATCAATTTAGCTCGTTGAAAAATTTTGTCCCAGATATATCCTCAATAAGGTCACACTACTGCAGTACGACTTCATGTAAACAAAACAAATTAAATTGCACAAAATCAATGAAATTCAATGTAGATGTATTTGATGTATTTACATAGTTATCATTTACAATTATTTTGAAAAGACTGGATAATCAATTTAAGAGGAAATTATGTGAAAATACAAAGAAATATGTTTACAATGATTCAATGTCAGAAATCACGATTTAAACACTAACGCTTGAAATCTTATATCACCTTTTGGACACCACGTACTATGGCAACCACTCACAACACAATTTTGCACCAGTTTTTGATTTATAACAATGTAAAATATCGAAAAATCTCAAACGAAGCTGTAAACCGCAAAGTAAACAACCGCCATATTGGCCTGATTTATTTTGGCATATAGGGCCAATTGCCACATTACCGAATCCTTAAGAAATGGGATTATATTTCGTTGATTTGCCAACCCAGATATGCTGTGACCTACAATTTTAGGATTTTCAATTATGGAACTAATCTTAGTTCAAGTATTTATATATAGGTAAATTATTTGACAGTGTTTAACTTCTGGTTTGGCTAGTGTGGTGACTATTTCTAAGAATTTTCTAGAAGATTTAAATAAGAAGATAGCAATACTATAGTCCACACTAGAAAGAGAGGTCGGCCCACAGAAAGCGAGATGGAGATAAGTAGGTATTTGCCTCAAGATTTTGTTCTAAGTGTGGCCTCCATCTTTACCTATAACTTCATGTCCTGGATTCAAATCCGTTTGGCCCACTGACCTCTATCATAAAAGTGTATATTAGAGGTCAGTGGTTTGGCCCATTTTTTGCGTAGCAAAAAAATTCTAAATCTATGGTTTGGCCGCGTCCTCATTAGTGTCAATTCGATGTGTTGCTACCATGTTGCTACTGTGTATGATTGCATACCCGAGCAAAACGCATTTTTTAACCTAACAAAACAATTATGAACTAATAATTTAATATATAAATTAATTTACCACTAAATAGATGAAACACAATATTCAGAAGAAATTTATAGAAGGATAAGCAATAATTGGAAACGTTACTGGTCGTTTAAGAGTCCCTACTAGTTTCACGAGCCAAAAACAGTACTTTTTCAGCGAAAATTTCTCAATAACCACAAGATATATGATAAAAAATATAATGACAAATATAAAAACGACACAGGTCCGTCGTCTACAAGCCCTTGAGCGAAATTGAATGCCTCGCGCGAGCGCAACGGTTTATAACGCAATATTTAGACAATTTATTAAAATAAAATAAGTACTCAAAAATAAAACATAAAAATTGGATTCGATTGATAAACACCTCAAATTTCAAATTATTTACCAGTTATTTTTATATTCGACATATTCTTACACGTAGGCGGCGCTTTCGCACATCATAAAATTGACTTTTTTCCGCGTGAACAATATTTTATAAACTTTAAAAAACAAAATTGGTGGCTTACTAGTATACTATACGCCCAGTCCACACCATTTTTTGCAGATTGTTATTTGCCACCAGTAAGCTGAAAAAGCAATTGAAAAACCTGGTGTTTCGGGATTACGTAAAACGTGTGTTAAGGATTTATTTTTCTAATTTAAATTGAGCAATTATCAAAAATATGTAATGTACATTTACTAGATAACTGTGTGACGCAAAAAGTTGCGTTAAAATATTTATCACATATCTTGTAGTTATTGAGAAATTTGCGCTGAAAAAGTAGGTGTTTTCTGTTTTTAGCTCGTGAAATTTGTAGGGACTCTCAAGGATTTACTCAAAAACGATTTAATACCAATGTCAGTGAAAAGCAAACTGTATAACACGTGCATTCTCCCATGCCTCACGTATGGATGTCAAAGATGGCCTGCTACGAGGAAAAACAGCCAAAAACTTATAGTTTGCCAACGTAACATGGAGAGAAGCATGCTAAATATAAGACTACGAGACAGGTGGACCACTTCAAAAATAAGGAAAAGGACAAAAGTAAGCGATGTCATACTTAAAATAAAGAAATTGAAATGGAATTGGACTGGTCATATTATCATATAATCATAATGGTATGGTATCCTAGGAATGGAAAAAGGCAAAAGGGACGTTAAATAAAGACATGGTAAGATGACCTACTAAAAGGATGGAGGAGATTAGCTCGTGACAGAGATGAGTGGAAGAAACTAGGGGAGGCCTAGGTCAAAGCTGGACAATCTGACCAACAAACTCGTTGCTGAGTAGGTACTCGACTGATATTAAGTTATTTTTTATATAGTGTTAAAATAGTTAAAACTGTAGGTATTGATTTTTGGTCAGTGAATAAAGGCTTTTATTATTATCTCGTTTATTCATCTTATTTCTTATTATATTAAATTTTTAAATATTTCTTAAAAGCATAAAAAATACATTTAAAAATATAAAAAAACCGGCCAAGTGCAAGTCGGACTCGCGCACGAAGGGGTCAATTAGCGCAAAAAAATCACGTTTGTTGTATGGGGGCCCCACTTAAATATTACTTTTATTCTGTTTTTAGTATTTGTTGTTATAGCGGCAACAGAAATACATCATCTGTGAAAATTTCAATTGCCTAGCTGTCACGGTTCATGAGATACAGCCTGGTGACAGACGGACAGACAGACGGACAGACAGACAGACAGACAGATGGATCGCGGAGTCCTAGTAATAGGGTCCCGTTTTTACCTTTTGGGTACGGAACCCTAAAAATAGAGGCCCACCGGTAACGGGAACAGGGTCCAAGCTACCGGCGGTCAGGGCTCCAGAGAGAGAAACCACCTAACAATACGAGCCGTGTCCATGAATACTGCTTTCTCGATCAGGCCCTTGACCCAGCCGCCTAACGAGAGCCTATATTAGCCCCTTATTATTATTATGTTATTTATTTATTTTATTTACATATTTTTACATTTTAAATATTATTCTAAAAAAAAATAAAAAAATAAACATTTCAAAATACAAAAATAGTAGCCCACCGGTATCGGGAACAGGGTCCAAGCTACCGGTGGTCAGGGCTCCTGAGAGAGGAACCTCCTAACGATACGCGCCGTGTCCAGGAATACCGCTTTCTGGATCAAGCCCTTGATCCAACGAGAGCCTCCTCAAATGTTCGTCGAGGCTCTTGGCTATTATGCCATTGGCCGTCACGACTATCAGCACAATGACATTGACATTATTATTATAAGATGAATCACATGAGTTACTAAATAGTTAAGCTAGTTAGTAATTTATTTTAAATTCAGTAGAGGGGGCTTTACCTATAGTCCAGGATGTGCGTAGCACACGGGCGCAGCGCCCTAGGGGGCGCCGAGCGCAACTCGAGCGCCTTCAGGCCTTTCAATTACTTACGTAAAAAGAGCTTCGGTTTGTATACATTTTTTATGGCAACTGGAGCTCTTCTTATATAGGTATGTCGAATTAAAACAAAGCAAGGCGCGCCACGAGCGGCTTTTACAATAGTAACTTTTATTTCAACATGAAATAAACTTAAAAACAGATAACTACAGATTATATTGGTTTAGTAGTGAGTGTCGCATCACTCGCATCGCTACTAAAGGCGCGTGCCGGCACGAAAACACGGCGACAATTATTTGCGAATCCTAAATTCGGCTGTTTACAATAAAATAAAATTCAAATTGCCATGGACGAACGTCACGCCCGCGGCATTTCTCAAAAGCGTGTGTGTGTACGCGTGGCGCGTGCCGCACTTTGTTTACACCACTACACGTAATTTTGCGAAGTAAGCCTTGACGCAATGGATTATTTATTATATTTGAGTAACATGTAAATAAGAAGTAAATTGGCTTTTCTTTTAAAAAAGATTAAAATATAAGATTTGTTATTAGTTTCCACAACTGTTGCGACTTTCACCAGCTTTTAAATCACCATCCTATCTTAAAATACTTTTTACCCGTGTACAGTGGGCCTCGCATTAAGTTGCCCAAATCTGACAAATGTTCCCAATTGATATTGAACTCTGTAAGTATGACATGAGGTCGTAATTAGGGTTCTATCAGACAGAGAGCGATCACACGGTCAAGCGTTCAAGAGGTCAGTTTTGGGTTCTACCGTGCAGTTGCTCACGAACCCCGCGCTGTTGGACGGTCTACGTGGTATCACCTATTGTCACCATGTTTTTTGACGATAGTTCTTCATAGGAATTGGAATTCATGATTTTGTGGTCATTATCAGCATCAAGACGGAAAAGGGAGACTGGGTGTCGCCCAGTAAATAAGGATAAAAACACTATGGAGATTTTCATAGACTTTTTTCTAAATGGGTTAAAGGTGAAGATTTTTTTATAATTCTTTTCGGATGACAATTGATGCCTTCAATGAAGACAAAGTTGAGCATGACTTAGTTAAACAGGATACTAACTGGAGGAAAGTCATTTCAGTAAAAGAAAGATTGGTGCTACTTTTCCTCGGTTTTTATAATCGTTATCCTTCGCATCGTATAAAAACGCCTTTAACCGCCATAATTAGCTTTCAGTCTCCATCTTCCTTCCAATTTGGTCACCGAAACAGCAGTGAACGCGCGAACGCGTTAGTTCTGGATGACCGACGCGGTCAGAATGCCTCCTGTGTGGTTATATCTATGCAGTGTTGCTTTCAGGTACTACTCCGGGGGGGCTTGCCCCCCCGGGGCATTTGGAACTAAGGGTCGGTTCATATCTGACGGAACATGCGTCGCGTATTATCGGTCGCGTAACGCCAGAACAGACAAATGTATAGAAAAACACTCGACCGTTCACACTCAACCGATGATGCGTTAGCGCGTTTACTGTACTAACTGACTACGCTCGACGCATCTTCCGTCAGATGTGCACCGACCCTTAATCAATAGCAATAGGTTGCCACTCGCTCACTTTCGCGCGTCTACAGCAGATCGTATATTCGCGACAAATATCCCTATAATTTCGCAAATTATTTAAACCTTGTACCATCATTTTAGAGCTGGCACCCTTTACTGACGTGACGTGGCACTCAATCAGCCAATAAGGAATTGAGTAGTGCATGACATATTAAAGTAGCCAGTCAGAAATCAGAATAGCGCCTAGAAAGAACAAGTTTAAGTATAATGAAAAAATAAAAAGTTTAGTACGATGAACAGAATACTAAATAAGGCAAGAAACAGAATGCTACCTGAAACTTTGATGCATTGTATGATGATTAGCATCGAGGGACCAGAGAAGAATTTCTAGAAAAAGTTGTTGATTTGTACGCAAGAAAAAAGCCACGTAGAATAAGATTTTTGTAAAGAATATTAATTATTCTTCGTGGCTTTTTACAGTGTTACTTTGACAATTTTGGTTCAGCTTATAGCCTCTTTTATTCATTAAAATATTAATAATGATTGGAATTGATTTTAAATATTACTTTATTTCCTTTATTTACCCTGCCCTCCCCCCCCAGATCTCTTAACCGCCCCCCCCGGAGAATTTTGCCTGAAAGAAACCCTGTATATATGTAACGTAATACAACACATAGAACGCTCTTTTCTTGAACGGTTAACCGCCTGACTGCTCTGTCTGATAGAACCCTTAGAATGAAGAAATTTGACAGATGTAGGAAGCTTGATGCGAGGCCCAGTATTTGTGTTAGTGTTTCTGTGTGTATCTGTTGTTTACCGGCATCATTTAAAATTAAACCATTTGCAGTTTTGCACCTGGACCTCCGTTCACTGTTGAAAATACAAGGTGTTTGGTAAACACCCTGTATAGTTCTAAATACAGTCAACTGCACATCATGGCATCCAAAACAGTCAAATTTCTTCAATAGATTTTCAATTTAATCTCCAAACTATAGAGTTTATTATTCATTGGGGTTTGACAGTTTGTGGTAATGTGCTGTTAAGAAAGAACCTAAATTTTCTGAAAATGACAATCAATGGTAAAACTTATCGTGACGTAGTAAGAGACTACCAGGCGAAGTATACGGAGTATATTATTATACCATGGGTAGAATGACCTCTGGGTCAGCTTTGTCAATCAATATGAAGGCTGGCTTAAGGCGGTCAATTGTGACCGTGACCTCCTTGCCCTTGAACAGGATTTTGAAGGTTTTGTCACCTCTTTGCAGAAGTTTGTGAGGACCTGTGTAGGCTGGCTATAGCGAGCCACGTAATGTGTTGTCATGAAATAACACGTGATCAGTTGTCTACAGATCCTTGTAAACGAATATGCTCGTTTTGTTGTGACGGGCAGTGGCAGCGGGTTGGTTGCTGGTTTGGGCAAACTTGCGGATGCGAGCGACGAATTCCGTGATGTCGGTCGTTCCTTCATCACGGGGAGAGAAAACTTCACCCGGGAGTCTTAGCGGTTTGCCGTATACCAGTTCGGCGGAAGATTGGACATCATTTTTGAATGCGCTCCTTATTCCAAGCAATACTCACGGCAAGGACTCTGTCCACCTGTCGTTAGCATGGCACGTGATGGACGCCTTGAGTTGCCTGTGAAATCGCTCCACAAACCATGCCATTACACGCCGGATGGTATGCCATTGTCCGCTTGTGCTGAAAACCAGCCAACTTGGACAATTGCTCGAACAGGGCTGCCTCGAACTGACGGCCCCTGTCCGTAACAATGTCTGCGGGACATACAAACCGGGCAATCCATCCGGACAGCAGTGCTTTAGCTACTGTCTCGGCAGTAATGTCGACGATAGGTACCACTTTGGGCCACCATATGGTAATATAATCCTTTTAATTTGTACTATTTTATACCGCTAATTAGAAATTTTATAGTTCTCAGTTATCGCAGATATACAGAATGAATGTTTAGGCATGCTCCCGTTTTATCATCTTCTATGCCAGCTGGAATTTTAGCGTGGTTGTGCTGGGAAGAAATCTTGCCAGCCCCAAGTAGCACAGATAGCTGTATAACTACTCACTTTTAGACCTATTTGAAACTCTATGCGTATTAAGACTCTTTTAAGAGTACACTGGTGATCCTACAGCTGCATAATAGCTGTCAGTTATATTTAAACAGCTTAGGCTGATTAAGAGCTGCATTAAGGCTGATTAAGACCGACAAAACTACCATTAATACGCTAAGAGTGCTATAAAGGTATATTTTCAACGACTCTATTCAGCTTTTAACCTTTTCTAATGCCGTAACCGTAGTAAGGGCTGTTTAGTGGATGAAATTACGCCAAATGCTGTATAAGAAGGTATTTGTGAACTCCTATTACACTGACTTATTAAAGGGCCACGTGTGAACTATTATGACGTTAATAACTGTACAATGGATGATTTGTGGCCCACATTACAGCTTATTGCTGAATATGTCTACCGCTAATCAGCCTTTATACTGCCATTGATAGTGGCTGCATAGCGGCTGTTTAAACATTCACTAGATGCCTCGCAGCTGCTTAGAGACTCACTAGTGTATCGAATTAACGGCTTCTTTTTTATAGTGGTTCGCATAAGTACCTTTAATCAGACTTTACCTGAATAAAAGTAACATGTGGTACTGTAATCAGTCAGTGTAACTAGTTGAAGTAGATGGCGATTATATACTGACGTATATATTTTATTGCTTTATAAATATGAATTCGACTAATTCGTGGAAAATTAAAGCTAGAACAGGGGGCATTAGAAGAAAATTATCGAAAGAGTACCAAAGAAAGAAGAAAGAAGAAATAAAACCTTCAAGTTGGGAAGTAACGCAAAGCGTGAAAAATAGTTTAAAACAGGATGGTTCCGTACAAAATATTAGTCGCAATAGCTCAGAAGATGTTGTACATTCAACAAATTATGTGTGTCCAAGTTCTTCTTCCAGTAACCTCGGTGATAATATTAATTGTTCCACCGGCAATTATAACTCAGAAAAAATATCGAGTTCGAGTAGATGTAAAGCACTCACTGTTTAGGGAAAAAATAGAGCGTGGGCTGTAGAAAAGAGTATTAACCATGTTGCTTTAAAAGATCTGGCAGCAATTATCAACGACTTGTTTCCGCAAATATTACCAACTGATCCAAGGACAATTTTAGCAACTCCTCGAAATGTCAACATAAAAGAAATCGAAGGTGGCGAATACTGGCACAACGGAATAGCCAATTCTGTGATTAAAATGGCCTGCCAGTGACATTGAAACGGTATTCTTAAGGAGATGTAAGTTACTATCAGAAATTCATAGAGCGGTACGAGCCCTGGATACGCTGGCTTACTGGAAGGCATACGAATTCCGATCATTCTTTTATTATTTGAGTGTCATTATTTTGCCTGGAGTGCTAAAATCAACTGCATATTCACATTTCTTAACACTATTGTGGTATTGTAATTTGTTTAAGCGAAGCTTACCAGAATATGTTGCCACTTGCTGATAAGCTTTTAAACATTTTATAAGACATTATAGAGACTTTTATGGAGCCGATAACGTCACAAGCAACGTGCATTTAATTCATATGACTGCTGAAGTAACGATGTATGGGCCACTGCAAAGTTTTAATGCGTATCCCTTCGAAAACCAGTTGTACATGATCAAAAAAATGTTAAGAGTTGGCCGAAATCCACTATCACAAGTGGCCAAAAAATTAGCCGAACTGAATTTTATTGATGTGAATAAGAATATTGCACAAAACAACTCGTAAGTATCCGTTTGTAAAGACAAGTAAAAACGGTCTGAAAATTCTACATATGAAAGAATAAAAGTTATCTTCAAAAACATGTCACAGGTATATTTTAACCACTAATAGTGATATTATTGAAATTAATTTTATAATCGATGAATCGGATGTATTGGTACATGGTACTAAAATACAAAATAAAAATTACATCTTCACGTACCCGGTGAAGTCATCACGCTTTGGCATATACAAAGCTACAAGTTCGGAAGAATGTGCTAACGCTACCGTAATTTTAGATCTTCGGGAAATAAAATGCAAATTAGTATGTATTAAACATAAAGAATGCCATTATTTTATTCCATTATTACATACTTTGTAAATAAAACAAAATAAGTGATTGAACTTGTACATATTTATTTATTCATTTAGCTCACATCAATTGGTACTCTGTCAATGTAGATATCATCTGCCACAGAAAAGTAAAAGGTAACAACAATAAACTTAACAAAACCATTGATATCCCTATTGTATCATATCTTTTACCTACACTTTCATGCAACTAATAAAACCTGCATCACAGTAAATCACTTATTAACAAAGTATTAAAAACTTGAACATAAAACAAAAGTACTGTTAATAAAGATATACCAAAACAACGAAAACTGAAATCTACATAATCATAAGAGTCTAGAATAACAATAGCCTTTAATCATAATAAAGTCACTCGCAATAACATAATTTAAGCTTACATAATCATAATAGGTAACAACAACAAATTTTACATAAAAAAAATACTTTTGTATCATATTTTTTACCTACACTTTCAGGCAACTAATAAAACCTATTATACGTGGAGTAGATATAAATTATTAATAAAGTATTTGAAACCTGAACATAAAATAACCTTCGATACCGTTAATAAAGATATAACAAAACAACGAAAACTGAAGCCTATTTGATCATAACATAGGCTAGCTAGAATCATATTAACCTTTAATCATAATAATAGTCACCCGTAATAACATAATATGATGAAACGAAGTCTGCAAGAGATTGCCAGTCTTCTTGATTTATTCGTCTACAAAACTACCAAAATTAGCACAATGAGACCACATCGTTGTGATCGTTTTCTGGTGAACTGTTGTTACTTATAATATTCTCTATGACTCCATCTCTAAATTCTTGTTTGTCCTCCGTCTCTAACGAGTTTTGTTCTCGTTATATATTATTTTCGCCTTGTTTTGTAGTAGAGTCATTATTTATTTTTTCAGGATGCTTATTTTTTCGACGTTTCTTTACTGACGCTCTTAGGTCTCTCATAAATTTTCTCTTTCCTGATTTTTTAAAGCAGAGTTGAAAAATATTTCCGAAGCTTCTACTGTAAATGCTGCGTCCCACGAATGAACCATGTCAAAAAAAACTTTCTTAATAATTTGTAGTTTTTCAAAACAATATTCGATTTTTCTCCTCGGCTTCCACCAGACCACGAACACAAACAGATAAATTCCCGAGAAAGCAATGTGTCAAGTAATCGATAAGCAAATGTTTTACCATCTCCAGTGGAAGAGGAGCATAAAAATGACAAATGTTTCTTAAGTTTCTTGTATCCGGATTTATCTGCTAGTTTGACTTCTAACGCATCCAACTGACGTTGGTCTTCAATTATATTAAAGCCAAAGCTCTCGGCTTCATCTTGACGGACATCTTTCAATAAAGTCACTTGTACAGGTTGTTCGTTTCTTGGCTGGTTCAGTTTTCTGATATGTCTTCGAATTGAACAGACATTATGCAGATTTTGTTCACCATATTTTCTATAATTTTATTTTGATTATGAATCATATTAACCATCGTATCAATTTTGTCCGAAACCATATTCTGGTCTTCACAAACTTGTAAAATTACTTCTCCAGTATTAGGCGTATTATTGATGGACGTATTTGTTATGTTTCTGGGTATGGAGTTGGTGTTCGTCTGAAAAAAAATATATAAATGAAATATACCGTACATACAAATATATGTATACACATATTATACTCATATGTACACATGCCCACCATGGGCCCGAGCAACCCGACAACAATTTTAACTATGAATTGCTGGTGATATTCATGAGCAAAAAATGTTATGGCAATACTAGTAGGTCAAATTCTGTAATTTTAAAGTAATATTCGACGCAGTAATCGACGTCACGTTTTGAGTAACAGCCTTCTTAGATTATGTAAAAACTAGGAAATTAAAATATATTGAGGATGAAATATTGCATTTATGTTTATGTTGCTGTACAATTTATATATTAATATCTTTCTACCCAATTTGAAAGGATCGCGCGCGCGGAAAACGGTGTGTTAAAAATTTTGAACTAGATGTTATCCATGCGGTGGTTTTAGATATAATACTATGGATCCCTAAAGAGTCTGTATAACAACTGTTTAATTGTTCACATTATGGCTAACGGTAGAGCTTGTGGCCCATTAAAAGTAAATAAAACAGTTTATAGCTGCATACAGTTCACATGTGTAATTTTATTCAGTTTTTTGCTGATTAACAGTACACTAGTGAACTATTAGACAGCCTTTTGCAGCATATAAGAGTTTTAACCATTCACGTCGCTGTTTAACATTGTATTGTATAACCTATAAATATACTGATTCATTTTTCAACTTTTATGATGTTTTGTGTATGAATTAGGAATATATTGCATTAGTTTTTACTTTCTGATAATATAATAATAACTTTTTATTTTATAATTCTTTTTGAAGCACTAAAAATTGTTTAATCAAGTTTTCATCACGGCTTATTTATATCACAAAACTAATTAAAAACAGAATATTTTCGTGGCGCATTAAAATTTTCTTAGACAATATATATGTATAATGTCAGTGAAATTACATTCCCAATCATTTTTCTTTTATTAATATGTAAAACACGTACTTACCTGGTAATATGAATATTATCCATGTATAATTCACTTCACGAAACAAGTGTTCAATTGGCAGCTAGGGTTATATTTGCTTCTTTATGTTTGCTACATCAAATATGTTCCCTTTTACACTGGCCGCAAGCAGCCTTTACCGGTTTAAAACATCTTTTAAGAGCGTAGATGTGACATATTTACTGGATAAAGAGTAACTTGTGATGTCTTAGTCAGTCGATATTCAGCGCATAGTAATGTTGCTACCCTTTATAACACTGTTAAACTGCTGCTACACAGCTCCTAAGCAGCTACGTGAACATAAGGCTGAATAATTTGTGCCCATTTAAGAGTTATAAGAGCTGTATAAGGCCCTATACAGCCCTTATGCAGCTTTTTTATTCAGCTTTAAGCATGATGGAAATCCGTTATTCGGCTGATAAGCAGCCTCGTGTGCTACTTGGGGCAGGCCTGTACACCAGACCAGCAGACCTGTATATCTGCGATAATTGAGAAGTATAAAATTTCTAATAACATAAAATAGTACAAATTAAAAGGATTTTACTACCATCTAAATTTAAAATGAATGCGTTTGCATGGTCGTGCTCCGAAATACAACACGCGCAAGTGATTTGCCGCCGCGTCTCTGTCCTTGAGTTCGATGGATGTTAATGTTAGTAGAAGAAATTTGTCACCACATGGCAATATATACGACTTTTAGAAAATTTCCCTTCGAAGGATCATGGCCTTCCATGATCCACCCACCTTACTTAGATAATTATAAAACCGGCCAAGTGCGAGTCAGACTCGCGCACGATGTGTTCCGTACCATTATCGCAAAAAACGGCAAAAAAATCACGTTTGTTGTATGGGAGCCCCCACTTATTCTGTTTTTAGTATTTGTTGTTATAGCGCCATACATCATCTGTGACAATTTTAACTGTCTAGCTATCACGGTTCATGAGATACAGCCTGGTGACAGACAGAAAGACAGACAGACGGACAGTGGAGCCTTAGTAATAGGGTCCTGTTTTTACCCTTTGCGTACGGAACCCTAAAAATCAATTGCCTTTCGTAAGTCTTGCAAAAACTTTAAAATTACTCTTAACTTCATATTAGTTTGGCTCAATAGAGGGATGGTTTAGGTTGAGAGTTCATCGGGTTATCTATCATGTACTTATTAATTCCATGATACTACTAACTGCAACCACTTTACATGACTGGCCGTTAGTCCGTCTATTGTTTTATGATTTTGACAAGTGCCTATGGACTTACGTAATAAAAAATGATGTGCAAATATAACTGAAAGAATTCAAAATTATGCCTATATTATAATATTTTTCTATATATTTTGGAAGAGCAAATAAAACCATGGACGGCGAGCACGAAACATTATCTGATACAGCGACTAACTGTAACTTCGCATCTGCGTCTGAAACGGTGTCGGAAAACAATCAGGCGAAACTAGATTCTTTAGAAAAGAAAGCAGTTCATTTAAGGTGTGTAATAATTATTATTTATTAAGTACTTGCGGCATAGTCGGATCCAGTTAGGCCTCGAAAACTTAGGAGTGTTCAGTGTATTATTCTTCGATCGATTACTTCAGCTTGTTGGGGTCATCACACATTATTATACAGAGAGTTTTGGGGTTTCTGCAGCAAATTTTATTTTATGTGGGTTCCACGTGTAGAACCGGGTTAAAACAGTAGATACTTTTACAAAATCTTCTTACAAAACGGTAGGTTCCTACTTTTATAAAATAATTTATATCGACTTTACTCTAGCCAAAGCAAAAATTACGTCCCTCAAGCTCCTTACGATTAAAATACTGGACAGGTAGCACTTTGGCAAGAACCTACATGATTGATTGAATGGCATGGTTCCGAAAGAGCGAGCGATGAGACCTCAAACATTTTAGCTCTGCCGGTTGGTTTTCTTTTCACCATTCTGAAAGCAATAGGATTTATGTACTTAGCCAACTTATGCACAGTAAGAGAAAAAGACTTGCGTGTGTTTGTTACTTCTTTGTTTCATATTGACGGAGAAATTGGTGAACTTACTTACACATTATAAAAATATGTGTGTGTCAGCGCCGAAGCACGACTGAAGTCTGGAGTTATTTATTAAGGTTACACTAGTCGAAAATTCTTCCACACAAACGTAGTCTAGGGATTATTCCACTGTTTGACGATGTACGTTCAAAATAAAAAGTGATATCAATTTGTCTTATCATTATATAGCCCTGTATGGAAGCAAAAAAGTATAAAAAGAAAATATATGTAAGTTATGAGCGTCGAAAGTTCCATATTTCGACACTAATTTTAACGCATTTTTGGGTGCGAATATATACTTTTAGCGACCAGGATGGAAAAACAAATAAAAAAAACAATTCGAACAAAATAAAACGAATTTATTTCAGAATAGACTTAATTTTAACAATTGTTCAATTAATCATTAAAATTCGAGCAATCGCAAACAACCGTTGATATTCAAAACGAGAACCAATAACACAAAAACCCAAATAGCATAATATGGAACGAACTTACTGCAAAGTAGCGAAGGTTCCGACAACCTTACCGTGCTACGACTCAGTAGCAAAGGGCCGATACTCGCTCGAGCGCACGCTTTTATATTAATCGGTAGGTACCACCACTACCAACAATAAGTTCTGCTTATACGACCTCTCCTGATCTTGCACCGTCCTCGGCTGCACCTTGGACTTCTTCTTCGGATGCACTGCCAGGTATAGCGAGAGCTTGATCGCCGCTTTCGTCAGACTTGGTCCCGTCCGTTGTCGAAGCACCAGTAGGACCAGCAGATGCACCTGAAGGCTCACCCACATCGTCCAGAGTCGTCATCCAGCAGAGGCATAGACGGGTCAGCCACACGCTGTGATCCGGCTGCAGGCACCGTCTCATCTGATTCCGCATGCTCACCTGGATACAAAATTACATTAAGAAGACAATTCAACAAGACTAAATGAACACATTTCACCATTCACAACTTTCTCTACGTCATCTTTCAATTAATTCACATATCATCTATCAAAAGATTCACACAGCAACTTCACATTCATCTCTTAAAAATTCAAACCCGACTGAGCCCTTTATTTTAAAGGTCTCCGTTGTCCTCGGGGCAGCTCCCTGCGACCAGTCTTAGTTATCTGAAACAATGCTTGACGCAGACCGTATTCATACGTCAAGCTGCTTGACACGCAGACCGTATTCATACGTGCAAGCCTGTCCAACATGCAGGCCATGTCCATACATGACAAAAGGACAACTTTGATCAAGTGTAGCGATAAACGCCAAGCGACGAACGCCCGAGTGACTAGTACCACAGCGAATAGCACTTACACTTAAGCAAATGCCTGACACGCAGACCGTATTCATACGTGCAACCCTGTCCAACATGCAGGCCATGTCCATACATGACAAAAGGACAAAAGGATCAAGTGTAGCGACAAACGCCAAGCGACGAACGCCTGAGTGACTAGTACCACAGCGACTAGCACTTACACTTACACACAGGCACCGACCAGGTGCAACAGTGCACGGCACCAACCAGGTGCAACAGCGCACAAGCACCAACCAGGTGCAACAGCGCACAGGCACCAACTAGGTGCAACAGCGCATAGGCACCGATCAGGTGCAACAGCGCACTGGCACCAATCAAGTGCAACAGCGCACACGCACCAACCAGGTGCAACAGCGCACAGGCACCGATCAGGTGCAAAAGCGCACAGGCACCGATCAGGTGCAACAGCGCACAGGCACCGATCAGGTGCAACAGCGCACACACACCATGCAGGGGCAGCGGCGCTTAGGCACTGTACAGGTGAAGCAGTGCACAGGTACCAACCAGCTGCAGCAGTGCACAGGCACTAACCAGGTGTGGCAGCAGTTCACAGGTGCCAGCCAGGAGGAGCAACTCATACGCAGCACATCTCTTCAATGCGCAGTGAAGGAGCCATACGAGCGGGCCCCACAAGCTAGAACTTGCCCGTCGACTGGGCTTGTTTTCTGCAAAAACTTGGATCAAGGTTAAAAGTACGAGGAGGCTTACTCCCCGCATTGACAAAAGAGTAATTTTTGTTTTTAAGCCGCCCCGAAGCTCTTTGTCGACTCATCTCATACTTTGCCTCTCTGATAGAGGATCAAGTAACACTTTCTCTTTATTACAGCTCGGTCTTACCTGACCACGACTAATATAACTATGAGAGGTGTTTTTATTATTGTCAGGTTCACACACACAGCACAACACTCAGTGTTTACTTTTAGAACCTTATCCGATACATGAGTCAAGTACTGTCGCATGTTTTGTGCGAATAAACGTGACACCATCGCGATTTAGTACGTCAGTCCCTATGATAATGGGATTATTCATACACGACGCGGGTACTATGACAAAATCTACTTCAAGCGCGATATTACTAACTCTACAGTCAAACTGATGTATTCGCGAGCAACAAACTCCTTATCACTTAATCCCTTCAAAGAACACTTCATTTGTTTACGTGAACCGGAAAAGTAATTTACTACCGCTGATTCAAATTCAAAATTCAAATCTTTATTAGCCCTACCTGCTTACAGAAAGAACCAATCTGTCTAGCATTATTACTTCTACAGTCTTTATCATTGGCATTACGCTTCTTGGTGAACTTCTCTTTTTATTGCCCTGTTTGGCCGCAATTAAAACATTTCAGATTTACTAAGGCCGTTAGACTTATGCCTTTTAGTCATATTACTTATTGACGCTGATTTATCTGGGTTACGATTATCAGACTTACGAATAGGCTTTACACAATTAGCTAAAAAGGGAACTAGGCATTCTGACGTTAGTTCAGCATTGATAGCGGCTGTACGTACCTGTACATCACTGATACCGTAAATCATGCTTATGTTTCGCGATTCACTGCGACGGCTACGCCTACGCTCAGAGCGAAACGGCGTTCTAACTAGCTCATCAAGTTGCATTTTTATTTGAAATCAACGGCTGTTTGTGTAGGTAACAAAGCTAATAATTATGAGCAAATGGGCTGAATCCCACTTCTGATTTTAGCGACCAGGATGGAACAACAAATAAAAAAAACAATTCGAACAAACTAAAACGAATTTATTTCAGAATAGACTTAATTTTAACAATTGTTCAACTAATCATTAAAATTCGAGCAATCACAAACAACCGTTGATATACAAAACGAGAACCAATAACACAAAAACCCAAATAGCACAATATGTAACGAACTTACTGCAAAGTAGCGAAGGTACCGACAACCTTGCCGTGCGACGACTCAGGAGCAAAGGGCCGATACTCGTTTTTTTTTTTTTTTTTTTTTTTTAATACGTGGCGTCTCGCAGTTCAGTCAAAGGGACCGACTACTGCTTAAGCGGGCTTCCCTGTGGAGACTAATCTAGTTAGCCTCCAGCCAGGCTTCAAAAAGCTAAACCTAAAGCGACACGCTGAGGGCTACCCCAGTTGGGGTCGACACCTCGGCTCAGGGCGTCACTTGGGGGGACAGCTAAGGCTGGATCTAATAAAGTGATTCTACCATCCGTTCGGAAAAGCCTACGTGGAGAAGAACGGACAAGAAACTCCAATTGTAAACTAGCTACTTTAACTATGGCACAGCATTCGCGGGCTGGCTTCATAATTTATAGGGACGTCGCGACGAGCCTCGGCGGCGAGGGCGGAACGAAACGGTTGATATTGTGTTCTATTGTCGAAATGTTCGTACTAGTTACGAACCCATTGACCGTCTTTGTAGACGAGTCTATCTAGTTCCCTAGTGATGCATTCGTACCTCGAGAAGATGGCACTGCATGAAACTGGGTCAAGAGGGCCTGCATTCCGGATTTCTGCATCCAGAGCACGGGCCTGAGGGGTCATCCAAATGGAGTACGCGTTGATGATGTTTACAGCCACGCTCAGATATGGCTTGTGCCCAGAGGGGGCGACAGGGGGCGGGCGCTTAGCGTCGGTGGTGGTGGGAGCCACCTTCCGGCTTTGTGCGGTCGTGGGGGCAGCAGTGGCTACTGGGCCTGGGGTTGGAATGGGCGCTGCTATGGGTTGATCCAGCAGCGCTGGCATGGGCTGGGAGTAAGACTGAGGGGCCACCCTTTGGTGGTTCAGCTTACCCCAAGGTGAAGTCCTCTGAGGGGCTAGACGGGGGGGTTGGGACAAGGGCGCATAAGGCGCTTGGAGTTTGTTGAAACGCTTGGCCATTTTAGGCGCAAGTTTGGGAGCTTTTGGACAACCCCGGTAGTTAGCAGGGTGTCCTATCTGGCCACAGAGCACGCAGCTGGGAGGCTCCGTGCAATCTGAGCGGTCTTTTGGACGTGTACAGTCCTTCGTGTTATGCTCACCCAGGCACTTTACGCACCTAGGGGTAGCATAGCAATTTGCCTGAGAATGGCCGTACAGTTGGCAGTTATGGCACTGACCAACTAGGTGGGGGCGGTACGGTTTCTCAACCGAAATGCCCGACAGGGAGCAAACGGTTTTGATGTTAAAAATGGGATTGCGACCCTCAGTCGGGCTGCATGTAACCATGACAATGTCGTACAGTTGTCCACCTCTAGCTTTGTGCAGCCGGTGGACCTCTGTGACTGGGACTTTCTGGGCTATTAAATCCTTACGGACATCTTCCGTAGAGATTTCTTTCGGTATACGCCGAATAACCACACGGAGGGGCTTTTCCTCCGGAAGGGAGTATGTGTGGAACGAAATGTTCCTGTCTTTTAGATAGCGAGTAAGATCTCGAAAATCACGGGACGTGGGGACTTGAATCCTGATGCCTAGTTGGCATGCAGTAGCCTTGGTGTAGTTGATTTTCCGCTCAACACAAGCGTTGGACACATCGTTCCATTTCCCCTTGTCTTGGAGATATATGGGAGGAGGGGGAGGAAACTTCCTAGTGGTATTTGTTTCCATCGGGCTTTGTGGGCGGCTTGTCCGCTGTGAAGCGGTAGTGGCGGCGGGAGTGGGGGTGGGTTGCCTGGCAGGCGAAGCCGCTGGCAAAACTGGCTGGGGAGAGGAATTCTTTACCGCCTTTTTGGGCTTGGTAGCATGGTTGGGGCTTTTCGTCTTTCTCCTTTTACCTCCAGAGCAGACTATGGAGTCATCACCGTCAGAAGTGGAGACGGTGTCATAGTCGTCTGATTTGTCTGGGATATCTATGTCTATGTCTACTGGGTTATCAGCAACTGACTCATCCTGGTTAGCTACAGCTTCCCATTCTTCGTCAGTGCTAAGGGTTGCTCCATCCTCCATGGGGGAGTCATCCTCATCAGCCCATATATTGTACTGGCTGGACTTTTTAGACCTATTGGACCTACGTTCATCCAAGGACTTGTGCAAGGAGGCAATGCGCTCCTTGTAGTCTTGGTATTGTTTGGTGGATGGAGGATCTCTCCTTGATTTGGACTCGGCAGCCTTGCGCGCTCGATAGTCCTCTAACTCTTTAATGGCTTTGGGGTCCCTCCATGATCCAGGCACGATGGCCGGAGACGTGGGTTTGGATGGGATTGGATCGCTACCAGAAGGTTGTGCAACAGGCTGGATTACCTGAGCATCACTCTGGGGCGGGGTAGAAGAATTAGGTCTTGAAGTAGACCTGTTTGGAGAGGAGGACAACCTTTGCGAGTCCTGAGCCACGCTCGGCACGGGGGCCTTGCTAGGTCCAGAGGGCTCGGTCGGGCACGAAGCGGGTATAAAAGAGGCTAAAGCCTCATTTACAGCATGGTCGTATTTCTTACTTAGACCTTCTTTCTCGAGAATCTCGTGGAGTAGTTCGATAATTGCCGCGAGCGACATTTTCGAAGAAAAGATTTCCGGTGAAGCCGGTAGGGAGTCTTCCCCGGGTGGGTATGCCCGGGGATGTGTAAGCCTACCCTCCCAGTCGGGTGAGACTGGGAGGTGTGTCCCTGGTGAGCCCTAAGCTTGTTACCCTGCACCAATCTTATTGTGTGACAGGGGCCCTAAGGTACCGGTAAACCCACTGAAGGTGGGCCACCCACCTCTGTGTACCGAAAGTCTAGCACGTCGGGGTAGACACACCCAACCGTGCTAGGTGAATGCTGTGGAACGAAGCAGGGGTTGGCTAGGCTATCTACCAAGGCCAACGATCCTGCTCCCGAATCCAATGACTGCCGAGCCCTGAAGGGGCTTGGCGGGTGCTTGGGTCGACACCCCACTTGGCTTCGTTAGCACCGTTAGGTATCCGCCAAGGACCACAAGATGTGGATTTAAAACGCGACGCGGCGGCCGCAGCGACGACACGCAGGGGTGCGGCGAGGCGGGGGCGGTGCGCGGGGCGCGCAGCGGTGAGGCGGCGAGCGAAGACGCGTCGGCCGCAGTGACGTCACGCAGGAGCGAGACGGAGCGATGAGTGGGGGCTCGCAGCGGTGGGCCGGCGAGCGGAGCGGCAGCGGGCAGCGAGACGACCTCTCGGGGCGGCGGCTGGCGGTGAATGACTGACCGGCCGATACTCGCTCGAGCGCACGCTTTTATATTAATCGGTAGGTACCACCACTACCAACAATAAGTTCTGGTTATAATACCATAAGAAGAGGGAAAATTGCAAAACGGCCTCCATACAGGGATAGATTAGTAGTTCAATGCAAATAATTTTATTTTGTACAGATAGATTTAGTCGTTTTTTCATGATATCTAGACTCCCAAAGGTCCTAAATCATTATCCATTTCGCTACAAAGGAGATTGCCCCACAGGCCCCTTATGAGGTATCGTGTCTGCGATTTCAATATTATCCAAAAATAAGATTTATTTTTTGTGTTTTTTTCCAGCCGTATCCTTTACTTTTTATGTACAGACAACAACAGATCAGCAGCCTAATTGCGTAAGTATATTATCCAAAGCAAAAGAATCGATTCTTTCCCAAAACCGACTTTACGTAGTGCATATTGATACGAAAAGTCGTTTTTGGGAAGGAATCGATTCTTTTGCTTTGGATAATATACTTACGCAATTAGGCTGCTGGTTTCTTCACTTGGACATTTGTATGCACCTTATTGCATTGTAATAAGGGTTCATTTCAAGAACAGAAACATCGTTATTTCTCGTGAACCCCGCAAAATAAATAAAAAATGTTTTCTAATTATGAATATAACGTGTTTTTTCTACAATATACAACCAAATTCATCAAGATACAACCATTTTTTCAAAGGGGCCCAAGTTCCCTTACAAAATGGGCATTCCCCTTTGCAAAAGTGTGTATTCGTACGCGAACTAGCTTGCTACTGCTCATCACAGCATCTATTTCTTCCGCACGTGTTGTCGGTTGATATAAAATGCATTTTAATCACGCGCACAAAATAGTTCGTGCCGTCGACTAGTGTACCCTTAAGTACCTACGCTTGTCTTTGAATATAAAATAGTATAAATGATTTTAAAGTGATAGGTGTAATTTCACTCCTCATAAAATTTACATACCATACCATTATAATATGAAAATCGATTCTTATGAAGTAAACTCCAAAAAAAACATACAGTCGAACATAGAATCTCCTCCTTTTTGGAAAGTAGGTTCAAAATACTTGTAATAAATGTATCATGAAAAAATAAATCGGTATAGTATGATTCTCAGTCTCAGCTCCTTGTTTTATTTGTTGTGGAGGGGCACGCACGTGCCCCCGACCCCGTGCGCCGTATCCGTATGTATACGGTGTATCATTATGGCTTGGATCCGCCAATGAATAAAGCTTGTGAATCGTCTTCGCGTACCTACTTGTGTGTACCTACTTATTTTGTAAAAAAGAATCAGATTCGTTCTGGAGAAAGATTTTGAAGCTGCAGATATAAATACCTACTTATTTTGTAATGTTTTTTTCAGATTAGTTCTGGAGAAAGATTTTAAAGCTGCAGATATAAAATGGAGTCTATTTGTAGCAGCAGCTTTTAGTTTTAGATATGAAAGCTGTTTGAGACCTTTTCCACCAGCTTTCTTGAAAAATGGAATCAAGGATATGGATGAATTGGTAAGCTATTCATTAAATATACATATATTTCGCTGTTCATTAAATAGATATTTTGTTATCACTCAAAACGAAACAATGTGCGTCAGTTATTTACAGGCTGCTCATTATTTGGTTGATTTATTGGAAACTGTTTTTCATTTATTTACTTTGTACCGTCACTCTTTTGCCTAACCTAATTTGTGCCCAACTGCTGGGCAAAGGCCTCGATCCCCCTTTCTCCTACCAACCCTCCTGTATTTTTGTCTTGCCAAGTTTGAGCCGCAAATTGAAGTGATCAGATCGTCACATCTTCGACAGCGTCGTCTTTCCTTTAGACGAAGATCGTCAGCGTCACTCACTGGATGTTAACGATCTTCGGGTGGTGTTTCTACGCTGCGTTCCATTGCCCGATGAAATATCTTGAGTTTGGTCTTCTGTTGTTCAGTAAGGGCCGCTTTTATGATCAGTAGTTAACGCAACTATTGGTTAAATATGATAATCAACGGTTTCAAATTTCGATAAAAAACGTTTTTCATCAATATAATTATTAGTTTAAGTCAAATCATTAACTCTCCAACGTTTTAACTATTTGTGACGTTAACAATAGGGAACATTACTGCCAATTGCTCCCGCCAGATGGCGCTTGACGGCTCTGAGTAAACAAAAACATAACAACATTGCGTCTACTACTGTTTGTGGTTAACGAACTCGTTTTACTGTTTTTTAAGATAACTTGTGTTCAAAAACCAAATAATAATATTGGGGAAGTTAGTTAGCTTCATTTTTCTTACACTATTTGTTTTATATTTTGTATACATAAACTGCGAAATATTGTCGCTGGACTTTGACAGTTTGGTTTTTTTTTAGGGATGTGTCCGATATATCTAAACGTAACTTATATCGTTCGTATCTGTTCTCATAATCGTAACGAACAAAACGCAAACTTCACAAACGTTAGGAACCATATGCGCTACCTATCTTGCTAAGGACCGATGTTTCAATCCTCAGATAAACAGTTAGATAGTACTTATTCGTCAAATAACGAAATATTGAATTTTTCAATCGTCAGATAGGCTCTATCTGGTCAATAACGGCCCTAACTGAGGAATAAATCTATTTGGCTCTTTGACGGCCAGATAAACGTCTATTCAATAGATAAAACTAGATCCATAAACGTTTAGTTTGAGGTTATTTCTTTTTTCCAAAGTTATGTCAAAATTATGGAAATTTTCGACACTGTTGACGATTTGGCAATTGAAGAAGAGGCTATAATGTATTATTTCAACGTCATTGAAATCTGGAGCATTTGAAGGTCCTCCTCCAGTTCTATACATCTCCTGCCTTTGTACAGAGGACTTCTTTTTTGTACTTTTTGAATGCCTCCATACTTTAGTTTTAATGTTTACCATGTGTGAATACTAGTTGATATTCCACATGAGTTAAAATAACTCTCAATTTTCTTCCAAGCCGCAAATCGAATCAAATCAAATCAAAATGTTTATTTGCTAGTAATGCAAAGTTTTGAAGGGAAGATGTTAAAGCCTAAAATTGACTGTATTCTGCCTGCAAGCAAGCGTGCAAATTATTTATATAAAAATTGTAATCATTAAATTAAATTAAAAAGAAACCATAACAACATTCATGCATTTCATTCCCAATCCCAGTTTGGCGATTCACTTCAGACCGATCTCCATTCTCCCTTTCCTTTCTAAGATCCTAGAAGCAGTTGCTCTTAAACAAATATCCTCCTACGTCTTCAAGAATAACCTGCTGTCCAATTGCTCAGATCTCTTTGCTTGCTCTTCACTATTATGAACGATCCTTGTGCTCCCGATTATCTAAAAACTTATTTCAAAGTTTTGGGCAGTTCTCACAAAAAAACCTTCGAGCTTTAAAAAATCTACTCCTCCAAATTCCTTCACACCGTACCGGTTTTATGTCCAATTCATACGTTGTCTCAACAATAAAGCTCTGGAACGCGCTACCCTTTAGCATTAAAAAGGCTGAAAGCAAACTCACTTTTAAAAGAAAAGTTCGTGACCATTATTTTAGTCAGACTAAATAGCTCTCAATGCTCTCATCTAGAGACAGAAGTCTAGTCGTAATAATTATTAATAGGTTTCTCTTTTATTATTGGTATTTATTAGTCTATTTTATTTGTATATGTGTATTATTATTATATATGTAAGTATATACATTTTCGTATACTAGTTGTTATTTTAAATATTATTTTGTACCCATTCATAATGTTGTCATTTTTAACCCAAAGGTTGACTGGTAGAGAATGCCTTGTGGCATTAAGTCCGCCTATGTACCACTATTGTACATGAAGTTTAAATAAATAAATAAATAAATTTCAATAAATTAAATTACAATTGCCCAAGTACAGAGCCCAAAACAAAATTTTATAATATATTTAAAAAAAAATTTCAATTTAAAAAAAATCCATAATAAATGAAAAGGCAAAAATTAAAATGATCCATAAAAAGACAAAAACTAAAAGCCATAAAAAAATATGTCAAAACTAAAATTTAAATATTTGTATATAATACTGACACTAATCTTTATTCATTACACCATTATTTCCACGTTCTATAAATTTAAATTATTAACACGCTCTCTTTTCTTTGATTCCCTTATTATCAAAATAATAACAATTCATTTACAATAAACCAAACTACAAAAACACACGAGAAAATAAACGATGTTATGATACATGGGATGCGCTATGGAAAATTTAGAGGTTATTTTACACGTCAGATAAATGAGTGTCAAAGCATTTGCTATCCTCTTCTAACACACATTACACCGTATGCGTGTATCACGCTCCCACAACCTTACGGTGAAGTTAGCAACTAAAATCACAGATACTAAAGTATAGATAGAACTATTCGTTTGCTATCTGGCCATTGAAAAATGCAACCATTTTATTTGTCCTTTTATCAGTCAGTTAAGTTAATTCGCTAGATAGTTATTCGTTTAGTTATTCGATGATTGAAAAATCGGCCCTAAGTATTATTTCGCGTTCGTTGTTAGTTTGCTCATCTAAATAACATTTTAACTTTTGCAAACTGTACTACTGATATCGATATCTGAAAACCGTTTTCGAAATCGATATGAAAACACATACATAACAGTTTGCGCAAAAAACCGAAAAACGCCCTTCTCTAGTTTGTTTACGCAGAAACCTGTGGCGCCATCTGAGCGCAGCTTTGCGGATAGTTCCCTATTGATGTAAAATAGCACTGACTTATAAACCTATGGACTTGCCATACCTATGAAATTAGCGTGCATACCTACAAAAATCGGGCAATTAAGATGGCTGCCCATTTGCACGGACTTATAACCTCATTGGCCCATTTGCAACTGTTTGACAGCACAACTACACAGATAAACGTATATATACGGCACACAACTACCAATTTTATCGGCAATCAACATGGCGACCGGTCACGCATAGACACAGTCACTCAAAAGTGTTACCAAGTTTAGTCCTTGACAAACATTTAGATGTCTCTCTTTTCATATGCAGCTCTTGGTTAGTTAAAAAGTGACAAAACTTTTTTAACCGACTTTCGAAAAAGGAGGAGGTTCTATGTTCGACTTCTTGTATGTTTTTTTATGTATGTTCACCGATATCTCCGTCAATTGTGGACCGATTTTCGAAGATATACAACGGAACTCTTCTATAAATAACGGCAAATCTCTCGGGACTGCTGCAATCGTATGCCTGTTTATTGTTTATATCATTTCATAACATAACATCACGCTAGTACGCTCTTAAGGGGTAAGCAGATTTCTCATTTGATCGGTTTTGTTCAAGTTTCATGATATTCGGGTAATCTATGCTGGCGTTATAGGAAACTTACCTAACAACTTGCCTATTAGGTAGGTACAACTAAAAAGTGAAAAATAAAAAACTTTTTTACAAAAAAATACTACCGACTTCCAAATATGAAAACTACAAAGTGAAAAATAACTTTGTTTTTGGAAGTTGGTGTCCATAACGCAAAAAAATGGTACCAACGAAAGACACCGACTTCCAAAAACAAAGTTATTTTTCACTTTGTAGTTTTCTTATTTGGAAGTCGGTAGTATTTTTTTGTAAAAAAGTTTTTATGACATGCGTGTGTCGATATTATAGATATTTGTATAACTATTCTTCACAAAGTAGAATATGCCGTCTCCATAGTTTTCCTACCTCATTGTAAAATAGTATATTATGCAACTAGTGAATAAAGGACGTATTTAAAGCGAGTCATCATAGCGAGTGATTCAAGTGTTAGAATCCTGAGCGACGCGAGTGATTCATGACCCTCGATATAACTCCGTTTCATTCAAGAGTTGCATACTATATTTTATACCATGACTACGAGAAAAATAAAGATTTAAGCGAAAAGCACAAGGAATAATAATAAATAAATGTTTTATTACCTTCAAAATTTACAAAAAATGTGAAAACTCAAGGTTTCTCATTTTTTGTAAATTGTACTGAGCTAGGTAATAGCATCCTCCGTTACTTTACATAATTTTAAATAATTAATTAAACAACAAAGCAATTTATATAAGAATTACAATCCAAATAAGTGTTCACTAAACATCCTAGACTAAAATCAAAATCATAATAAAATCCTAAATATAAACAAACTGAAAATAAATCGATGAAGGAGTTGGAATGCCGGTTTCCCAGCTCTCAATTATCGGACTGTTAACGTAATCGAGGATTACGTTAACAGTCGCCTAAATGTGACAAGCGTTTAACAATTTGTCACAATTGACAAAAATCTCGAATTAACCACATGATACAGCAGTTTTGGGTTTCTGAGAACCTTTTTCAGTGTTGATCTCTTGTCAACGAGCCTAATTTATAATTGTTGGAAATTGGTCGATTATTCGCAGATTAAAATAATATTATGATTTTAAAGGCTTATATTACGATACAAAGATAATAGGGGTCGGCGAAAACTATGGTATGGGTTGAGATATACAAAATATGTTAATTTAGATAAATTATTTAATTACCAAGATTAAAAAAAGTAGGATATTGCAAACTTTTTAAATTAATTACATTATAAAAACTTGACAAATTAGCAAAAACAGTTATTTTGTATTTATGTAAATAAAAATAAAAAAACAAACTGTTACCGACCTGGGAATCGAACCTTCCTCATGCGCATTAATGTTGACTTTACCCTGTACTTAGTACTTACCAAGGTCAATTTCTGGATAGGTTTGTGTTTAACTTGAAGCGGCTGGGGTGGTGACCGCGCCAGGGTAAGCAGCAGTTACCAAGGTCAGTCTTGAGATGGGTGACCACTTTTTTTCGGATCGCTTGTTTATAGATAGATGACCCCGCCAGCGTAAGCAACACTAAGGTCAGTCTTTGGATGGGTGACCATCACCACAAAAATTTTGATCACCCATCCTAAAGTCACCCCGCTAGGTTAAACAACATCTACCAAGGTCACCCATCCAAAAACAAGCGAACCCAAATAAAGTGGTCACCCATCCAAACACTGACCTTGGTAAGTGTAGCTTAGGTACCCTGGCGGGGTCAGCCATCCAAAACAAACGCACCAAAAAAAGCGGTTTGCCCATCGAAAGACTAACCTTGGTGAGTGTTGCTTAACCTGTGTGGGGTCACCTATCCAAAAACAAGCAAACCAAAAAAAAGTGGTCACCCATCCCAAGACTGACCCTGGTAAGTGTTGCTTACCCTGGCAGGATCAGCCATCCAAACAAGCGAACCAAAAAAAGGGGTCACCTATCCATAAACAAGCAAACCAAAAAAAACGGGTTACCCATCCAAAAATCGTCCTTGGTAAGGTTTGCTTAACTTGGCGCCTACACCAACCCAGCCGCTCAAGAGAAAATACTACCTATTTAAAGTTACTGATTATGTTTTAGTAGTGAATGAATTGAATGAATACCAGCTAGGGTATCCAAACGAAATAAATTAATGCCGATTATTTAATGTAACAACCGATTACGTAATTTCTCGAACATGAAGTGTTGAGAAACTCACTGACAACGGGGCTGGTTAATTTGTGACAAATTGTCAGCGGATTTGAGATGTGACGTCGACTTCAGAAACCGGCCCAAAGTCGAATATTCTTTGCGCAAGGAGGTTGTATAGCATTGGTGTGTTCTAAATTCAACTACCAAAACAGTGATTAAAAGTGCTTTTTATTCACTATTTTCTGTGAATAAAATAAGCTTTTTAGAGGGGGAATGGTATAATAGTACATTATGGTACAAGTGTCCAATGTTGGTGATTACCGCTGAGGCGCCATTGGTCTTAAGAGAGCCGAGGACGGTAATCATCAATACACACGTGTATCATACGACGTTTTTCAACACACTTGTGAAGAAAATAATACAAAAAAATCATTTTCAACAGTGAAAATGAGTTGTGAAAAATTTTGTCAATGGCGGGGTAAATTAATCAGTTTTCCTATGCGCGCGCATCTAACAATGGCGATCGGCCGTAGACTAAAACAATGAGGGTACTTTTTTTTTTAGCTCTTCACGGATAGCGTTTTAGCCACCTACAAAATCGGGCATTTCAAGTTTTCTTTATTTCAGAGAAACAAAAGTTATATTTGAGGTCAAGTTTTATTTATTAAACACGTACGTTGCATGAAATGAGCAAGCAATATGTTATGTACTAGCATTTTGCTGAATTGTTTGACTAGAAGCTATGCCACATTTTATGTATTTAATGGATATCATGGAAATAGTAATTACTACCCATATCATGTTATGGATATAGTAAGTACTACTTCCATGACAGGAATAGAAAGGGATTAATGTCGAATGGGACACTTTTAATTGATTAACAGTGTTACATTTTATTACATTGAAAATACTTCAATTTTAACTGGATTAGAATTAATGACTTATTTTATTAATTTTCATTGGATTGATTTGTGACACTTTTAAAATTAGTTTAATTTAAAAGTATTTAAAATGAAGGCAGGACCCATTAAAAAAAAAACTATAACTCACCTTGTGGCACACTTGCTCATAAAGTGGCTCTAATTTCACCACAATTAGGCATATAATGATACCTGTAATCAAACTGTGACTTTTTCATTACTATTATTCACAAAGTGAGTTATACAATTTTTTTTTAATTTATTGGTTGAGTTGCTTTGTTCTTAAAAAAGTTTCGAAACAAAAAAGGTCGTGCTCAATAGTACAAATAAATTAATGTACCTATTGCTTGCTCATTTCATGCAACTTCGTATTAATTTCAACTTGTACGTGCTTAATAAATAAAACTTTCACTCAAATATAAATTTTATTTGCTCTGTAATTAAGAAAAATTTAAATTTCCTATTTTGTACGTGGTTAAAACTCTATCCACGATAAGCCAAAATAAAAAGAAATTTCATTATTTTAGTCTATGGCCGATCGCCATTGTAAGATGCGCGCGCATAGGAAAATTAATTAATTTTGCCCGCCATTTTGAAAAAAATTCACAACTCGTTTTTACTGTTAAAAATATTTTTTTGTATTATTTTCTTCACAAGTGTGTTGAAAAACGTCGTATGATACACGTGTGTATTGATGATTACCGTCCTCGGCTCTCTTAAGACCCTCACCTACGGCTCGGGTCTCAATGACGCCTCAGCGGTAATCACCAACATTGCACACTTGTACCATAATGTACTATTAGATAGTTTGAGTATCTTTGTCACTGATATAAGGTTAGCATTCTCTTCGAATCATTCCGTAGTTTCTGCTTTTCTAGATATAAATTCGGCTTATGATAATGTGGAAATATCAACATTAAAATGTAAACTTCAGCAGATAGATGTTCCTATTTTACTCACAAACTTCATTTTAAATATTTTATCTGAGAGGTGTATAAATCTTACACTCGAGGATTCTGTGTGTGAATCTAGACTCGTGTGGAAAGGACTCCCTCAAGGATCAGTTCTTAGTCCTTTATTATATGACATCTACACTCATGATCTTGAATTCTCTTTGAACAGTCAAGTAAAAGTGCCTCAATACGCTGATGATCTTCTTTTATATTGCCCTCATAGCTCTATTGCATCGGCTTGTAATACAATGACATCGGCCCTTGGACTTTTAAAAAAATGGTTGGACATCAATGGTCTTGAGCTATCTACTTTCAAAAGTACAGTTGTGCTTTTCTCTAGAATGCGCTTTCCTCCTCCTGTTTTTATATATTATGATGATGCTTCCATTCCTGTAAAATCTTCGGTAAAATTTTTAGGTGTGATTTTGGATAGTAAACTATCTGGGATTCCACACTGTGAATATATAGTGGCAAGGTGTGAACAAAGATTAAATATATTAAGATGTTTATCAGGGGTTTGGTGGGGTGCCCATCCCTTTTCATTAAAATTAATCTATAATGCAATAGTTAGAAGTGTGCTTGATTATGGAACATTTTTATTAGAACCTTGTAATTCGGCCGCATTAAAGAAATTGGATAGTATCCAGTCCAAAGCATTACGAATAGTGACAGGAGCTATGAAATCAAGCCCAATAAATGCCCTACAGGTTGAAACTGTAGATCCTCCTCTTTCACTTCGACGTCAGTATCTTTCCGACAAATTTCTATTCCGTTCGTTACAATTTTTCAACCATCCTTTACACGCAAAACTTCAGTCACTTTTAGATGAAACCAATTCTTCTAACTATTGGTCTCGCAAATCTATTCCATGTCTTGTTGTAAGCTATAAAAAGTTTATAGCTTTGCAAGCCCCAATTTACCAGTCACTTACATATCCACTCTTTAATCATTCTTATGAATCATTGGTGCACACTCCGGATGTTATCTTGTATTTAGGTATTAATAAACACGATGATTTCGTAAAAGAGTTTTTAACTTTTCCAAAGACTTGCATTGGGAGAGTTGGCATCATATTTATACAGACGCCTCTAAACACTCTTCTTTAGGGAATGTTGGAGTTGGAGTTTTTCACTCACAATACAACATAGTGCAAAAAATTAAACTTCCTCCTGAGTCCTGAGTGTTTACTGGCGAATGTTATGGTCTGTTCAAAGCCTTAGAATATATTTACATCATGAAATTGGGAAAAACAGTCATATTTACTGACGCTTTAAGTGCATTGCAAGCCATTAAAAGAAATCCTTTTAAATGTAAACCAGTATTTCCTATAGTTATGTTCATTAGAAGCCTTTTGTACAAATGCATAAAATTCGGTCTTAAAATTTCTTTCGCTTGGATACCTGGCCATAGTAATATCACGGGAAATGTTAAAGCCGATAACCTGGCTAATGAAGCTGTAGACTGCGGTGATTTGTTTCCCTACATCATTTTTAGCCACGACTTGGCGAATCTGCCTATGAACTTTCTTTGGGAAGCTTGGACCAAGTTGTGGGCGGATAGCAGCGTTACCAAAGGAAATTATTATTCACGCATTCAGACATATATTCCCAAAAAACCATGGTTTTCGAAATTTAACTTCTGTAAGGCTGCTACCAGTTGCCTTATTCGCATGAGGTTGGGCCATAAGTGTTCCCGAGTCCACCTTGCACGATTGCAGATCGTTTCTAGCGACCTATGCGATTGTGGTGAGGTGGGTGATTTAAACCACATTTTCTTTTCCTGTCCTCTACTTAACCATGATCCCTTTATTACATGTTTACTTTGCTACAACATTCCTTTTCCTACGTCTATCTCTGTTTTACTTGCATCTAATGATTTCAAAATATACATGTATTTGTCTTCATTTATCACTCTTAATAATATACGTATTTAATAGTTATTTTATTTATAATATCGTTCCTAATAATCCTGTCCAATATCCATCCAAATTCCGTATCCTAAATTAAATTATATTTTATACCAAGTTTCCCTGTTTTTGTATGTGGCATTGCGCAAATAGCGACTAGCCAAAAAAAAAAAATGTGGCATAGCTTCTAGTCAAACAATTCAGCAAAATGCTAGAACCTAACACATTCATGCAACTTCGTATTCAACTAGATAATTTCAACTTGTACGTGTTTATTAAATAAAACTTGCCCTCAAATATAACTTTTGTTTCTCTGCAATAAAGAAAACTTGAAATTTCCCATTTTGTACGTGGCTAAAACGCTATCCGCGAAAAGCTAAAAAAAGAAAATTAACCTCATTGTTTTAGTTTATGGCCGATCGCCATTGTTAGATGCGCGCGCATAGGAAAACTGATTAATTTACCCCGCCATTGCGAAAAATTTTTCACAACTCGTTTTCACTGTTGAAAATGATTTTTTTGTATTATTTTCTTCACAAGTGTGTTGAAAAACGTCGTATGATACACGTGTGTATTGATGATTACCATCCTCGGCTCTCTTAAGACCCTCACCTAAATGGCGCCTCAGCGGTAATCACCAACATTGCACACTTGTACCATAATGTACTATTGTGTGCCTAATTGCGGTGAAATTAGAGCCACTTTATGAGCAAGTGTGTTGAAATAGTTATTTATGCTACAAGTGCGGAAGGTAGGTGATTTCCGATGAGTGGAATTTTTATTCACGAGCGAGCGAAGCGAGTAAGTGGATAAATCGACACGAGTCGGAAATCATCTTACGTACGTGTATCCTACAACATTTTACTATGCATTGTGCGAGGAAATAAAAAATATCTGAACCAAGCAAGAAATTAACAAAATAGCGGGCTTATTTAAGCGCGCTCAGCATATCCACAGATTAACTTTTACTGCGCATGTGCAAATAGCTGTCACGTCGTAACGCATAAAAGGCACGAGCAAAATATTCATTCTGCCAAACATATTTAATGAATATTTAAAATTAATTTATTGATCAAACCATTTGTTAGCATATATTTTAACCATTGCTTGAGTTAACTAGCGATCAGAAAACTGGGCTAGCGATCAGAAAACTGGGCCTAGGTGACCAACTTTATGCACCGTAGGCTATGACGGGCAGAATTCAAATGTCAATGAGTTTTCTTCTAGCGTTATTGGAAGACTTCCCTTCATATTTTCCATTCTTTCATGTTTTTATTTTAAACGACTTTCCAAAAAGGAGGTGGTTCAATATATGTTCGACTTTGTTTGTTTTTTTTTTGTGTATGTACACCGATATCTCCGTCAATTGAGGACCGATTTTGAAAATTAATTTTTTGGTTGAAAAGTATGTTTCAAAATTGGTCCCATTTTAATTTGATGAAGATCTGATGAAGAACTTCGAAGATAAACATTATAACTCTTCAATAAATAACGGATACTCATTCGGGATTGCTGCAAATGCTTGTCTGTTTATACCATTTCATAACATAACATCACGCCAGTACGCTCCTAAGGGGTACGCAGATTTCTCATTTCACCGGATAAAAAACTACAAAGTGAAAAATAACTTTGTTTTTGGAAGTTGGTGTCTTTGGTAGGTACCAATTTTTTACGTTATGGACACCGACTTCCAAAAACAAAGTTATTTTTCACTTTGTAGTTTTTTATTTGGAAGTCGGTAGTATTTTTTTCAAAAACGTTTTTTTAAACACACTATCTGTCCCAAATATGTACGTATCTCATTGATACCTACACTGAAAAAAATGTTAGGTTGGATTTAACAGATTTTGCGTAAATGTAACCAAAGTTTGCGGTTGATTTCGGTCCTATCACGAATTTTGGTTGATTTTACCAAACACATTAAGTTGATGTTGTACCAAATTTATTTGGTAGATTACACCTATATTTTGTACGTTCATTACCAAAGTAATTTAGTAACATTTCTCACCAAAGTACTTTAGTATAATGTTTTACCAAAATACTTTAGTAACATTTTTCACCAAAGTACTTTAGTAACATTTTTTACCAAAGTACTTTAGTAACATTTTATACCAAAGTACTTTAGTAACATTTTTTACCAAAGTAATTTAGTAACATTTCTCACCAAAGTACTTTAGTATTATTTTTACCAAAGTACTTTAGTAACATTTTTCACCAAAGTACTTTAGTAACATATTTTACCAAAGTACTTTTGTAACGTTTTCATCAAAGTATTTTAGTAAAAAGTACGATGTAGTTTGCTGCAATCTACCAAAGAGATATTGTTTATTTTACCCAAAATACTTGTTATTTTTACCAAATACATTTTGTATGTTCTACTGTTACTTTTCTGGTACAAATGACCGAAGGTAGTTTAATAGAAAATGCAAAGGTATTTGGTAAAATCTACAACAAAAATTTGGTAGATAGCACTAATTATATGGTAGAATGAATTAAATCAGTTTGATAGAGAAAACTAAACTTAACTCGTAAGTATAATCTATTTTATCTGGTAAACTCTAACAAACAAAATTTTGCAGCAATTACTAATGACGTTCGGTGTATTTTATCAGCGTTAGTTTGGTAATAAGTACCAGACTTAATTTTAGTTACTACCAAAGGTTGTTTGGTAATATCTACCAGATGTGTAATGTAGTTCTTATCAAGGTTAGCTTATTATCATCTATCAGATGTGTATCGTGCTTTTAATCAGAGATAATATTGTATTATCTACCAGAAGTGTATCGTAGATTTTATCAGATACAATTAAGTATTGTCTATCATGTTTGTTTCGTATTTTTTCCTAACATTTGTTTGGTAATATCTAACAGATTTATGCTGTAGTTATTACCAAACTTTAAATGGTAATATCTACCAATATTTTATCAGTGCTTGTCTGATTGTACGTACCGGTCTTAGTTTAGTAAAACATACCAAATAAATAGTGTAAATTTTACTGGTGTTAGTTTGGTTAATTTATCAAACTAACACTAGTAAAATGTACACGACTTTTTGGTTTATACTACTAAACATTGATTTCCAGAATATTAATAGGGTGTGGTATCATTGAAAATTAGTAGCTAATCTGCAATATTGCTGACATGGTATGAGAGCAAAATCATATTGCAGTTAAGATTTTCAAACAACGTACTACTTTCGTGGCCAGCAGTGGCCACGAAAGTACGTGTGTACCATATCAGCAATATTGGAGATTAGCTAGTAAGTATCTAATTTTCAATGATACCACACACCCTAAAAATATAGTAGAAGAAAAAACCTTGCAAGAAATGCAGACTCTAAAAAAAAAGGTTTTAAGACCGTTTGACAAACACTTCAAAAATATACAGGATTATTGGTTATTCAACATATTCCTTTTCAGCAAGTAAATCAGCAGTTTCTAGAATACGTCGAATTACCATTAACCTTATTTAATATGGGCTTAATAAAAACGGTGTATTAAAGAAAAATAAACAGATTTTTGGTACATATCATAAAATTTATTTTAGCAATCATAAATACAATTAAATAATCACTAGATCACTCATCTTAAAATTATATCCGTATATGATACAAAACCTTTCTTATTATAAAGGACACAAGGCTGCTAGGTTTTGGCTAGAAATCCTTTAGGGCATCGATGGTTGGTCCGACAGCAATAATGATGGGTTGGCACCATAGACCCTTAGCAGTTTGGGCTTTTCGCCGATAGTCCAGCTGGGTGGGGACTTCGCTTTGGTTCTGGAAATTAGAATGAATTGTTTACTTTTAACCATATTTTTTATAATTCCTAGTCTTTTATTTTTTATTGCTTAGGTATTGCATTTTTATTTATTTAAAGGGGTTCGGAACGTAATGTCACCCTTATGATTAGTCTGTGCGAAGCTCTCAAGCAAGAAGTGTACTTATACAGGCTGTTCCAAGGCAATGCCACATGGAGGGAAAGTATCTTATGTATTTTAAATAGACAGTTTTACTGAAAGAAGACATTGTTTTGATTATAAAGACAATTTGAACAGCATTCAAACATTTTTGAATAATCTCCTATCTAAACCGGGAATCGAACCCGCCAAATTGTAAAAACAAACCGTAATTCTGCAAAACCGATCAAAAGGCTCAATCGGAAGCTTTATTTTTTTCCACGTAACATAGCATCTTAAATAAAAGGAAGGTCATGAAATTCGTTGTTCCGCTTTTTTTCAATATCATCATAAGATTTAACTATATTCCTGTTTTAGTGTTTTATTGTTTATTGATATTTAATAAATATTTAATACTAGATAATGTATGTAACATAGATTGTGGTCCGACTGATGGTATATCAAAAATGTGTCAAAATCGGTTAACGCTTAGAGGGTTGTAGTTGTTAGTATGGAAAGTCATCATCTCACAATAGTCTTAAAAGTGAAATTATACATACCTTTGCATGAAGAATGAAACTGTTCATAGCTTCTTGAGTGCTTGGCTTTATGGTTTTTTTTTGCCAGCTGTATCTTGACACTGTATTCTCACAGTTGGAACTATTTTGTATCCAATTGCCGCGCAATAACAGAAGTCTCTAACATCTGAAAAATAAAAATGGAATAAGTTATGATGCATATTCGTTGACTTAATTAGTTTAAGTTTTACTAAGAAGATAGCTGGTTATCAGAGATTTTTTTGCTAAACCTCCGAAACTATTTTTGCTATTATAAAAACACACTTTAAATATACATAACAAATATAAATGGTTTTATTATCAAAACTCACTAATTTCACAAACCGAAACTTCCGAGTTCAGTTTTAGTGTGAAATTCGTGAAAGTTTTGATCGATACAAGTATATAATAACCAACCTTCACTTGGGTTTTCTTCAATCAATTTAATGTAGATAGAAGCAACTTTTTACAGTTTTTTACAGTCGGAGCTCTGATCCTTTAAACTTTGACTCGAAATCCAGTTCAACCTGAAAAAAAAAAACGATTATATATATATATATGTCACAGTCAAAACTGTTAACCAGTCAAAACTATTATAACAAATTATTAGGTGGTTTCTGTTTTATTTCTCTACTAAATTATAATAACCTAAAGGTCCGTTAGGAAACTTATTAGGTTGTTAGGTTTTTTTTTGACCCTTTATATAACCTTGTACGATAGCTAACATTTATTTCATTAGAATAAACGCGTTTTAACGCAATAAGGGTTTTGACTGAAACCAGTCAAAAGTAGTTTTGACCGATTAAGAGTTTTGACTGTAACATATACATATATATATTTTTAAATATTTCTCACAAGATTGAAACAAATATATGGGGTCAAGCTAATAAAAAGCATGTAAAAAGGGTCACAACTTACCAACTTATATCCGAAACTCAATTTATAAGAGGGCCAATCGTTTACTATGTCATGTAAGTTTGCATATTTTTCGGATTGTAGTTCCTTCAGGCGCAATGTGGTTGTTTTCCTCCAATTTTCGATTACTTCAGGCACTGGCTCCTTGTTGTATTTCAGCCAAACTTTTAACTCTTCAAATTCTTCATTAGATACTGGTAAACAATAGATCAAGTTTAGTCGAGCTTCAGCCTAATTAGATATAACTATTGAAAATTAAATGTATACCACTTTGATTTTCAACTGCTGCAGCTGTGTCAGCCGTAACATCGTTGGTGCTTGTGTGGACTCTCCTTTCATTTATTATTACCCCACTCTTCCGCAGCAAACGTTTGTGATTGTTATATTTATCAGGCAGTTTTCCCCTTGCTGGAATATATTTATTTTTTCCAAACTTTTGGCTCGGAATGTAGTATGTCTCCTATGGAAATCAAAACAAATTATAAAGAACTAAGCATGAAAATCAAGGAAATCAAAATAACCATTAAGTGTATTTGTCATAAATATCAACTTAACAACATGGAATTGAAAGTTTTTAGGGTTCCGTACCCAAAGGATAAAACGGGATCCTATTACTAAGACTGCAGTCCGTCCGTCCGTCTGTTACCATCCTGTATCTCATGAACCGTGATAGTTAGACAGTTTTTTTTTTACCACCGCCCCCCCTCTATCTCCGAAACTACTGTGCATAAAATTTGAAAAAAAAGCACTACACTACATGCCTTACACTACAGGGAGTAAATAAGTGATCATAATTAACTAACTACCGTAACTACATAGGTATCTCATTTCATTACAATTTAAAAACTGAATTTGCATTTCAATACCTTCACTTCAGTTGGGACTAACGAAACAATTTGGGCGGAAATATCTTGAAATTGTTGTTTTTTCATTTCGCCATATTTTTTCACATGGTATTCTACTACTGATTTAACCAAGTAGTTGCGTGCCGCAGTGTCTAATTTACCATTTTTTTTTAAAGAAGCAAGACACATTTCTCCAGTATTATTGCTTTTTAAAATAATCGTTAAATCATCATTCTAAACAAAGAGAAAATACCATACATTAACACCAACCCTTATAGCTTCTTCCCAGTTAACAATTGAGAGCCCAAATTCACAGGTAGTGGTCGGGAAATGAAATGCACTAAATTTCATTAATCTAGCTTTCATACTTTGATTGATTCCTGAAATACCCGATTTTGTCACTGGCTCACTCAAAATATAAAGGCAAAACTTACAGAAGATTTCTCTCTCCTCGTGGTCGGCAACTCTCCACTGCTTGTGCTGGCCGTGGAACTGGGCACAGAAAAATCGCTAGCAATGCTTAGAGTTTCATCAGATTCTGTCGCCTGTAACAAGCAATTATCGACGATATTAACGACTTAGAGCCATAGGTAAAGTAAAAATAAGGTTTGAATTTGCTGGTACGAGTTGTTCCGAAAACGGTACGCGCGGGCCAGTGAGGGAGCCGTGACACCAAAAAGTTTTGAAAAAAATAATATGAACACTTACCTGAATAATGTTTTGCAGATTTTTCAGTCCTCGCTTGAATAATATTCTTTCCTTTAAACTCGGAATTAATTCTTTCAGTTCCGTTTCTTGTATATCGTCAAGCAATTTGAATGAAATCTGATTTACTAAAAAAACAAGAGATAAACTTAATTGAATAATCTGTAAAATTTACTAAAGTTCGTTTTGTAAATCTATCAAAGTAAAATATTAATTAGATAGGTACCTAACCACTATTTCTAGCTCAATATCTAGGGCCTATGGTATAGGCCTAATAATTCCTATACTCTGACCCATTAGCGGCAAAACCGGAACACAAATAAATGTAGAATTAATTAGTCACATTATAGTATACTCGATAACTTTTTTTCTTTGTAGTGATTAGCTATTTACAAAAAAGCACGTGGATTATCGGGCCTTGACAATGAGGGGCTATTATTATCCGTTTCAAGTTGAATTCTGCATTAGCCATCCACTCATTCGTTAGTTCACTGCACAATAAGCTATCAATATTACACATTGAACAACCAAAATTAGTTTAATGAACAATACAATATATTATTAACAATATAGGTATATAATATCGATCAAAATAGGCACTCACCTTCAAAGTTTGTTATAGTGTCTTCAGATAGTCCCCATTCTGTTAAATATTCGGCGACCCCCAAGTTTAATTAAGTCTTCTTCTTCCATTGCGAGGGAAGCGACTTTAGCGACTACTCACTAGCCCGGCGGCCTAAAATTAATAAATGAACGCAACGCAGACGCTGAGACGCTCGCCAAGTCGCCACGCGCACGCGCGCTCTAGTCTGAGCAAGTGCGCAGCCGCGGTGGCGGCGACGCGAGGGCTAGGGTTGCCAACCGTACTTTATTATAAAGTGAAAATAATTTCATTAGAGATGACGTTTTTGACGATAATGCTAGCACTAGCAGTAGTAGCAGTGGTAATAGGAAAAGAAAACGAATGCAAAACTATAAGCCGCTGTGGGAAGCGGAATACCCCTGGATCAAAAGTGCTGGATAGCTTAAACAATGAAATAATCTTTATAAATGAAATTAGGGAGAAAATCTATAGTATGTAGTACTATTAAAGATTCTTGTGCAGTGAAGGAATGGTAATCCATTTTTAGGGTTCCGTACCTCAATCGGAAAAAACGGCACCCTTTATCTCGAGAACGCTAGTATCGAGTTCAAATTATACTCAAGTCTACGGTCCCTTGAAGCTGTGAAAAAAATCATACTTCTACGTTAATGTAAAAAAGCCGTTTATGTCGCAAAACACATACATTTCGACATTCTCGAGGGAATCAAAATGATAGACCCGTTGACCTAGAAATATGAAATTTGGCAAGTAATATCGTCACATACTACAAGTACTTAGAAAAATCTGAAAACTATACATTAGTAATTACATCATAATAAATTTAGTCCTTTTTAAACATTATATTTGGAGAACTCAGTTGCGTTAAGCACCTCGTTTTTATGCGGCGTCATACATTTAAGATGGAATAAGTGAAAGTTTGTACGGGGAACCCTAGGTGCGCGAGTCAGACTCGCACTTGGCCGGTTTTTTTTTCCGAGGAAATACTTTTCCAAACATACTTAAAGTGGTGTCACGATTACTGTGCGTTCCCGCCACTTCAGAATTTACAGAAAAGGTGTTTTCTGTATTTAATACGAAGTGGCGTGACGACAGAACTAAAGCTTCTATTAAGCTTATACGCAATTATTTAAATTTTTGCGTTCCGCGTACCATGTTTAGATGCCATAAATATATTTAAAGCAGATACGAAATTGTTATTAGCTGAAAAATAAAACATAAATTTGTATAAAACAAATATAGTACATTGTTTAACGAATTTTTCATCATATTTGCGAGGAAATAAATTACTACAAAAACTACAACCGCACCAATCAAGAATTTTCGAAATTAACAACTTCACTTCCAGATCAGAATATTTTATCCGTCAAAGAAAAAGGTGGCAACCCTACGGCAGAGGTCGTAAACAAAGGTGACAGAAGTACAGGACGAGAAGGTAGGATGGAAATGGAACTACCTATATTGCGTATGGTTTTGTAAATTCTACGATACTGTTTAGTAATTTTAACATTTTTTAACCACAGCGACAAGTACCTAGGTTACTACCAAAGCAAGATATAATGTTATTAGGTACAAGCATTTTATTAATTTAATTTGCCATGTACCTATATATGTACCTATGTATGTTTCTTCGGGTGGAATCTTGCAACGCAATTTTGAAGTAGGTAGATATCCTCAACCGATTGAGCTGAAATTTGGCAATAAAATAATATGGTTGGTACCATGAGGCTGGTCTGATGATGGAGCCGGAAGTTGGCCTTAGGAACTCTGTAATAAATAAAACAATCGTACCGAATTTGGGCTCTTCAGAATCTCTTGGTGAGCAATTGCTGGATGTTTAAAGAAAAGTAGGTACCTACAGTTGGCTATAAAAGCTTGTCACAAAAATATTTTTTTTGACAGAAACTTAATCACCGACAAGTAAAGACATAACGATTCATTAATCACTACATAGTTCATTAAAACAAAATCACTGCCCGTTGTCTATGTAGGTAATTAGGTAGGTACCTGCTTAGATCTTTAAAAAAACGCAACGGATTTTGATGTGGTTTTTAGGGTTCCGTACCCAATGGGTAAAAACGGGACCCTATTACTAAGATCCGCGATCCGTCTGTCTGTCTGTCTGTCTTTCCATCTGTCACCAGGCTACAGCCTGTCTAGAACTGCATCTAGCTATCACCGTTCATGAGGTGTACCTCATGAACGGTTATAGCTAGACAGTTGAAATTTTCACAGATGATGTATTTCTGTTGCCGCTATAACAACAAATACTAAAAACAGAATAAAATAAATATTTAAGTGGGGCTCCCATACAACAAACGTGATTTTTTTGCCGTTTTTTGCTATAATGGTACGGAACCCTTCGTGCGCGAGTCCGGCTCGCACTTGGCCGGTTTTTTTTTAATAATAAATAGGTGATTCAAGATTAAGGTTTATATTTATCATAAATAGGTAGGTAGGTATGTAGTGTCAATTTGGACTCACAAATTACACTTCGAAAGTATAAAAAACCAGCTGATAGAAAGTGATCTCTTCCAGACAGCCTTTACCACAGAATAGATAATTTATAGCGCCTTTACTTTACTACTTCTAATACCTACTACTAACTTTATTATTGTTAGGTACAGTTGAAATTCTTCGCTCGGTCGCATGTTTATAAACTTCTAATGGATTTTGAATCTTATAAAGTTAACAATAAACGTGCTATTCGAACGGTCTGTTTTGGTACAACTTAAGTACCTACCTACAGTACCTACATAACTACTTCATATATTAATGAACAAATGAAATGAGAGTGTGGTGGCCCCATAGAAATATAAAATACAGGTAAAGACGTCTTACAGGCTTGCAAAATTGCAAATATAAAGGTCAAATAGATCTTAAGTTATTGGGGGGTCAAAAGTGGACCGAAATGATTCACAAAACACAGTAACAATGATAAAATCAACCAAACTACCTATATTGATGTGATTTGTTTTAGTTAAATGTACAATACTAGTCAGTCGTTTAAACCATAAGTCTGATGATAGCGATTGCAGCGCCACTTTGCATCAGCAGTAGATTTTTAGGGTTCCGTCCTTGAAGGGTGTTGTCGGCGACGAGACACCATCTGTAAGCTAAAGTAGGTAAAATGACGAAATTTAGGTATTACCTACTTGTGCAAAAAACCTTAAGTACATAAGTAAAGTATATAAGAACTGTATATAAAGTGTTAGTTAAGTAGATCTATTAAGATTTCAATCAACAAGCAAGAATATCGAAACAAGTTGTAAGCAAATGACAAGTACTCAGTAATGAATGATTAATTCTTGTTAGATACTAATTAGAGAGTAGTAATTGTTTTGTTTTATGTCTAATTAGCATGTGCAAGAGCACGTACTCCTAATCTGAACGTTAAAAGTTGTAAAACATAGTTTTTTGACGAAGTGATAAGAGATATCATACACGCGGATAATTACGCGAGGAATTTGAAAACATGATTTTTTGTTTATGAAGATATTTGTGTAAGGTGGGTGTCAAATGAAAGGTCTTGCTCTAAAACTAATTAATCTGCTTGTTTCATAAGAATCGGTCTATGCGTTTGCAAGATATTCGCATTTCTTTGAAATCAAAATGTAAACAAACCAAATATTTTTATGTTTTTGTTCTAGAAACTTTTTTGCTATTGTAAAATGTGTTAATATTATTGTTTTAAAAGTAGTACGTGGTCAAAACCTATCTTTTAAGCCTAAATATGTAGTAGTTTTGTTGAAATTTGAATAAATTACACAGCTCCAAAGATTTCGGCTAAGTGAAAATTAAAGTAAAAATGGTCTCAAAACGCGCGGGCGTCAATTTGGGAACAACGGGCCATTTATAAGACGGGCTACCGGCCCAGTGAAGTCAGTCGCAGACTCGCAGCTCAGCCACCGAAGAGGCAACAACTAGAAGAACAGCCGAAATCTGCGGAACGATTTTCAAGAAAATCCGCCTTTTATTTCTTTATCTGTCATAAACGTGGGTCCTTGGGTAGTCCTAGTACAACCCTACGCATTCAGGGGTGCGTGGTGACGTGTGCCACCAGCGGAGTCGCAAGGCTCAGGAAACGCACGTCAAACATAGGTGGGATACTTTCCCAGAGGGCGTGGGTACTTACAACACCCAGACACCAAACCGCCACCGCAACAGGTGTCAAACGGAACCATAATCATAAACAATTAATTATTTTCAAGTATACAATTTTACAGTGAGACCATTCTTAGCTAGTTGAAATTTTCACATAAGTACTAAGAACCGTTATGGCGGACAAATCGTTAAATAATAAAAAACCGGACAAGTGCGATTTAAACTCGCATGGAGAGGGTTCCGTCCGTATGACCCTATAATTAGAATTCATTCATTTACGTAACACGTCCGTCTTTGGGTCCCCGACTTACATAATTATGTGTACTTACCAAATTTCATCCCAATTGGTTCAGTGGTTTCGGAGGAAATTGGCTGTGACAGATGGATGGACAGGCAGACACACGAGTGATCCTATAAGGGTTCCGTTCTTTCCTTTTGAGGTACGGAACTCTAAAAATATAAATAATTAAAAAAATAAGGGGGGGTCTTCCTCTAGAGTAGATTATAGGGCATAATTCAACAAATAATAAAAACTAGTCAAGCGTAATACTTACTTATTTTTAAATAAACATGTGAAAATTATAAATTGTTGGTACGGAACCCTCGGTGCGCGAGTTTGACTCGCACTTAACCGAATATTTTTTATCAAATGAGTCTGCTACTCATTCATTACCAACTGTCCCGGTAAATATAGGTAACTATAAATTGCTTTGAAACTAACATAGTAACAATGATACAATCAACCGAATGGTTGTGACTTGTTCTACATAATGTACAATGTTCTTAGTTAATTTACACCATGAACTCTTGTAGGGACTATATTTTGACCTCAACCTTTTTAGTTTTGTAGGTTCAACTGCGAGGTCTTGTTACATTTATCATATTATGTTTATGATAAAATCAGCCAAACCAAATTGTTGAGATTTGTTTGGTAAAATGTACAATATTCTTTGTTAATTTACACCATGAACTCTGGTAGGGACTATATTATCACCTCAACCTTTTTTGTTTTGTAATTGCAACGAAGTTTGCGAGTTCTTGTTATATTTATCATATTTTTATGATATACTCGTAATCAACCAAACCAAATTTTTGAAAGGACGATTACCATTTTTGCCCTGATATATCACTATCAGTACATAGTATAAAACAAAGTCGCTTCCCTCTGTCCGTCCCTATTTATGCTTATATCTTTAAAACTCCGCAACTGATTATGATGCGGTTTTTTTAATAGATAGGGTGATTCAAGAGGAAGGTTTATACGTATAATAAAGGAGGGCAAAAGTTAGTATATAATATATGTCAGGGCAAAAATTAACGATTACAGTAAATTAAAAATGTAGGCATCCTTAATTATTGCCATTTTGATTTTTGGGATACATGTAAAACTAATTAAAGCTGGGGTTTATTATTCACAGATAAAACATAATTAACACGTTTCCGGTTTGCAATTAATAGTGAAAATTATTCAAACATATTTTTGGGGGACTAATAAGTTAGGTCAATCTCTTTACATAAAAATATGAAAGAACTAGGTTTGTATTTTGTTGACTATGTAAACGTCTATTCTGTGAACAAAAACGGCTAACCGCAGTCTACCTACAACATTAAAGTCTATGGGTTATTCAGGTGGCTCTCAACCCTTTGTCTAGAAATAATTCGCAAATTGTTTGGGCACATTATCGATCCAACCAGTACTGCCTCGAAAGAAAAATCTACTACTGCTATGTCTGAGGCATCCTTCCTTCTACTATTTGCATTTCACTGCTTAGAGGCATCAAATCGCCTTTCGTTTATCGAAAATGTTTTCTAAGAAAACTATTCTAATGGAACCAATTATTCATAAAGACGCCTACAAAAAAAGTAGCGGCAAAAACACTGTAACGTGTGAGATCTTATTAATGTAAATGGGGTCTTTTTTAATTAAACACATTACACACTATAAAGACATACAGCTTTCAATGAAATAAAAGAAAATAAAGCTCAATCTATAAATTAACTTTGTAGTCGGCAATTTTTGACAGGGCACGCGTTCATACTTCATACTAATTTGGTCATCGTCCTTTGTTTAATAAAACGTACAATATTCTTTGTTAATTTACACCGTAAACTCTGGTAGGGACTATATTTTGATCGCAACCTATGTAGTTTTGTAAGTTCACCCGCGAAGTCTTGTTATATTTATCATATTATAATGATAAAATCAACCAGACTAAATTGTTGACATTTGTTTGGTAAAATGTACAATACTCTTTGTTAATATACACCGTAAACTCTGGTAGGTACTATATTTTGTTCGCAACTTATGTAGTTTTGTAAGTTCCACCGCGAGGTCTTGTTATATTTATCATATTTTTATGATAAAATCAACCAGACTAAATTGTTGACATTTGTTTGGTAAAATGTACAATACTCTTTGTTAATATACACCGTAAACTCTGGTAGGGACTATATTTTGATCGCAACCTATGTAGTTTTGTAAGTTCCACCGCGAGGTCTTGTTATATTTATCATATTTTTATGATAAAATAAATTAGACTAAATTGTTGAGATTTGTTTGGTAAAATGTACAATATTCTTTGTTAATATACACCGTAAACTCTGGTAGGGACTATATTTTGATAGCAACCTATGTAGTTTTGTAAGTTCCACCGCGAGGTCTTGTTATATTTATCATATTTTTATGATAAAATCAACCAGACTAAATTGTTGACATTTATTCGGTAAAATCTACAATACTCTTTGGTAATTTACACCGTAAACTCTGGTAGGGACTATATTTTGATCGCAACCTATGTAGTTTTGTAAGTTCAACCGCGAGGTCTTGTTATATTTATCATATTTTTATGATAAAATCAACCAGACTAAATTGTTGACATTTGTTTGGTAAAATGTACAATACTCTTTGTTAATATACACCGTAAACTCTGGTAGGGACTATATTTTGATCGCAACCTATGTAGTTTTGTAAGTTCCACCGCGAGGTCTTGTTATATTTATCATATTTTTTAAATAAAATCAACCAGACTAAATTGTTGAGATTTGTTTGGTAAAATGTACAATATTCTTTGTTGATTTACATCATAACTCTGGTACCAACTTCAACCTTTTTAGTTTTGTAAATTCAATAGCGAGGTTTTGTTATATTTATCGTAGTTTCCTTGTAATTCAGCCAACCTTTGCTAATTTGGTAAATCCAACAAACCTTTTTTTTCAGTGTATGTATATTTATTTAGTTTCGTGCTAGGCGTTCATTGAAAGTGCATCCTCAAGACTTGCCGTGCTCAGTTCTTGGAGTATTTCTTCAAGTTAATTTCTGAAGGTGATGTGGAGCACAAAACAATGAAAGTATTCTATATTTTCAAGAAAAAAAAGTATTCAGAGCGTTGAATTAATTACGGGGTGTGTCAGACACACCCCGTAATTAATTCAACGCTCTGAATACTTTTTTCTGCGTAAAGGAACAAGTTCCAATTTTGCCCCACTTATGGGTGCATCAGTAACGGTTACCGAGCGCCTTGAGCTTTGGCATATATTATATTTGCCTTCAGACCTTAAGCCCAACCATCGAGTCAAAAGCCCAGACTGCAGCAGTGCAGTGCAGCCGAATTTCTGGGAATTGCTCTAAAACCTTGTTACATTTCAGCTTTGCGTAATAACCGACGTGCCTGCTTTGGATTTGGTCTTACAACAGCTGGATAACTTGGATAATTTGTCGAATATCAGCGATATTATCGACTTGTTGTTTTACGTGCTCGTAAGATTAAAGGAACCATCATTGAAAACAGTGCCCCCTGAAGCGGTATGTATAATGAAATTAGCAAATTAGATAATACTTCGTAGTTCGTAAACCTATGGCATTTACATTCTTTATGAATACGTGGTCATTTTTAGGGTGCCTACCCGAATGCCTAGTACCTATTGCTGTCACTCACGTGTCCGTCTGTCTGTCTGACAGTCCGAAATTTGCCACAAAATTTTGTTCCGAAGATTTTTTTTAACTTCTTGAAAATTGGTGAAAATGTTTATTATTAAGTTTGAAAGGTGATAATGTTTATTATTAAGTTTGAAATTTGGAAATAATGTTTATTATTAAGTATATTTTACTAACAAATACTAATAGGTATATACATTTGGTACGGAACCCTAAATGTGCGAAGTCCGACTCGCACTTGGCCGGTTTTAAGTAAAAAAATCGCCTTCCGCTCTTGCGATCAATATTTTAATTGAAGCTTTTCGTCTACGACGAATATGTTTTGAAATCACACACGCGGTTCTTTGCTCACGGATATCGATAGAATCCGATCGCTGCCTCCGAGAGCAACAGAGAAAGTAAGTAGATCAACGACTAGAAAAAACGTTGTACATAAGCGTATTTCCCTTGGGCTCAGAAGATGGTAGAAAAACTGTCTCATCAATTTTTATCACAAAAACTAAGAAAAAATATAGGGTCCACTTGGAAAATGATTCAATCATTTGCTTGCTTGTTTTGTATCCCATGATTGGACTTGAAAGTTGGACTCCAATAATGATTTAGTTTAAGACTTTGTGAACTAACCCAGACTTTAGTGCATGGGCCAGATCGTCAGTTTTGCAAATAATTTTTAACTTTACTTATATATTATCATTGTTTGTTTTAATATTTTGACGAAAATTTATATATTTACTTGCAGCATGATACAGTATTAGCAAACGCACATTCAACAATAACTGCAACGAAGCCACAATATATATTCCAAGTGGCAAGCTCTTGTAAGTCCACAGCAGAAACTAAATGGAAAGAGCTGGCTAAAAATCATCACGTATTTTACGCCTATCATGGAAACCGTTTGGAAAATTTCTACACCATTCTCAATTTTGGTTTACAGCAACACTTAAATAAGGTAAGTCGGTTATTATATCTTCATATTAATAATACTGTGGGAACAAAATAGTAGTTTATTTAACTAGGTATATATGGACAGAGGTATATAATTGCTTGAGGTAGGAACATTTTAGCGTATGAACCTACCTTCAGTACCTCTGGCAGATCGTCCAATAGAATGGGCATTAGACCTACAGGCACTTGAGTAGATAAACAGAACAGAGATAAAGCTTCACACAACCGCGCGAATCGGTTGCACTACTACAAGCACGCGGACGCATGAGTGCGTGACCACTGGCCGCTTGTCGCGTACGCGGCGAGACTGGAAAAAACTGGTTTACGTTGGCACAGCCAGTGTACAATCTCAGGGTCTGTGCAACGCACGTTGTTTGTTTTTTTAGTTCCAATTTTGAATATTTTAATATAAAAACGTTGTATTTTATTATTAATAATGGTTGTTTAATGTACTGTGTGTATGAATAATACTATTAAAATTAAAATACATCATACTTTAACTATCCCAAGGAGTACAATAGGGTAAGTAAATATTGGAATATTACTTTTTCAATTAAGTAACTTTATTTTATTGTATGATCCTTTTGATAAGAAGAGGGTACTTACTACACGGTGTGTTTTTACCTTTTTATTGTTATTACAAGCTTTTACTAAACATTTGTAGGTATGTTGGTGGGTTGGTATATCGTAGGTATGTGTGTTAAGTTCAAATATTGCAAGTAAGATTTGAACCACTGCCCGATGTCTGATTGAGCTGAAATTTTGTATACCGTAACTTCAGTGCTAATGCAATAATATGATAGATATAACCTGATGCTGCAGCAAGGATTGTCTCCTCACTAGGGAAATCTTCAACGGGTAGTAGCACGGTCACGAAATTTTGTGTGTTAGTTTAATTTTGATAGTTAACACGATTTTTATCAAAAACATTACAATAAATTATTAAAAAACAAAAATTATAAAAATAAATTTATTAGAGTAAGTAATTTGGAAAGTATTCTATCATACATAATAAATAATAAAACTATTTAACAAATGTTTTGTTTTTGTTTTCACGTATTGTGACAACCCTACCAAAATAGGTAACAATTTTGTACGTTCTTAGGAAGCTTTGTCTCTGTTCCGTTTATCTACTCATGTGCTAAAGGACCAACCGGATCAATCCGAAAGATGAAATCGCGGCAGGTCGCAGGAACAACTTGTAACCCACGGATGGCCAAGTTAAAAGGGGATAAAAGTCTGAAATAAGACCTGTCGTACTGTATGGATCGGAATGCTGGGTCATGAAGAAGACGGATAAAAAAAATGCATGTAGCAGATGAGACTGTTGATATGTAATATGGGGTGACGAAAATGGTTAAAACCGGCCAAGCAAGTGTTGGACTTCGCACATTTAGGGTTCCGTACCAATCCGCAAAATTAAGTTGTTTGTTCTAGGAAAGATGAGGGAATTTCAAAGAAAACAATCTGATGTATTTCAATATATTGGATTTTTTTGTAAAATATACGTAACAATAAACATTATCGCCAAATTTCCAGTTCATAGGTCAATGGGAAGTTAAAAATTCTCTGGAACAAAATTGTGTAAAATAGCTGACTTTGGAGGCTTCTCATTTCTTTGTTTTCAAAAGTTATTAATAAAAAAATATTTGTCTACTCAACGAGTTCTAAACAACGATAACCGACTCGATGGGGTAGGTCAAACATTTATTTTCACGCTCCCCTTTAGCTGCATGGGAGCCAAACATTAAAAAATATTTTTTAACAATTTTTATGGCTTTGGGTCAACAAGATGCATAATCGAATTAATATTTGTTTCGGGATATTTACCATGTAAATTCAGATTTTGGTTGAGAGTTCGATATTTCGGCACCGTTACAAGCGCCGCATGATCACGAAAACAAACAATAAATACATGGTAATTATATCTACACGGTAAATATTCCGAAACAAATATTAATTATAATGATTGTGACCATGTTAGCTTAAAAACGTATATAACAAGATGCTTATACTCTTATACTGTGAAAATTTGAAGACTGTAGCTCTAACCGATTGGCTGTAAAACCCGTGTGACAGAGGACGGACAGATAGACGGACACGTCAGTGACAGCGATAGGGTTACGTTTGGACCCTTCGGGTACAGAACCCTAATTATTATATTAGAGGAAGTTTGAAAATGACGCCTTGATAGAAAAGTTAAGGCAATCGTTAGGGGCGGGACACACAGAAAAGACGTAAGACGAGGTCGCGTCGCAGACGTCTGCGTCCTGTCTCCTGTCGCTTCAATACATTTTGTATGAAAAATTTTTGAAGGGGCGCCGCGTCTGTGACGCGTCTGGTCTTGCGTCTTTTCTGTTTGTACCGCTCCTTAGTCTTCGTAAAGCATATAACTTTGATGGATGGAGAGGAAGACAAAAGAAAGGATGGATGGATCGTGTGACAAATGACATGCAAGAAAAGAAAATGAATGATAACACCGCTATCGCACCCCAACCTTTCGCTGCCTGCAGTAAGAGATTTTATCCTCCGCAGTCATCTGCGCACTGATTGTACTCAAACTTGCGGTACAGATAGGTGAGGGAACAGGAGTCTTGTTACACCACATAGTTTAGAAAATATTTACTTTATTTTTGCTGCGCACCACTGCTGCCGCCGCCACCGGTGTGCGCTCGGTTTTAACATTAATTTCCTAACCGACTCCTTTTCTTTATCGTGTAGAACATACTACTGGGAAATGGCGTATACTTGTCACCCGAGTTGAACATAAGCTTGCCCAGTCATGGAGGATTCGGATGGGGCGCCAGTTGCATTGGTGGGCACTTGTCCTGCATAGCCATGTGCGAAGTCATTGACGCTCCAGAAGGAATAAATTATCAAAAGCCGGTTTCTAATGAAGGTGAGGTTTTTGATCTTTCGGGTTCACAATCACATCCGTTCTCTCTGAGTGCAGTGTTGTCTAAACTTGCATTGTGATTAATTATGAAATGATTTTGAGTCTCAGGTGATGGTATATATGAAGATGAGAAAAGCAAATTACTATCAGAGCAAGGCGACGGACAAATGACACAATACATCGTTACTAACTGTGATCTTGTAAGAGTGCGATATATGCTTGTTTATGCCAAACAGCCCGCATCGATGAGGTTCCCTACATCGAGCGTCAATAGAAATGGTAAGTTTATCTGAACAAGTTTAAAATCTAATATATTGTTTGTTTGTATATGTAATTACATCTAGCTATTTGCTTTTACTTGCCTATCGCAGCCTCCTAGAAAGGGAAGGAGAAATTAAGATACTGTTGATGTTTCACGTTAATAAAAGTTATCCATAAACATTGTTGATGTGTGTACATTACGCTTGATTGTTTCTTTCCTTTGTAATTTCAGCTGGCGGGATGCGCCAATGGCTAGCAAGGCACAAGCTTTTTTCCATTCTTCTTGGCTACGGATTAATGTTGGCAACCATAGGCTTCGCAAACAATCAGCCGATCCACTATTACTACAAAATACTCTTAAAAAAGCTCGACATTGCGTATAGTTCTGTAAAAGTGTGATGTTTTTGTAATAGGAGTCTTTAGGGACCTCGCGCACTCGGCGGCCACGACCACGACTGTCCTTCGCAACCTTAGTCGCAAGCTTCGACCAGTTTGCGCACTTTCATATCAAAGTATCAACGCAAAGTTTGTCCACAACTGACCGGACGGGCGGCCGTGGATATAGTTGGTTCTTGCGACCAAGTGTGTGATGTGCTTTCGGTTTCTATCTCCATAGCTACTCTATGCTCCTCGCGCTTCTCCTCACTTGGCTCACCGCGCTGCCACGATGTTGCTTCATCGCCTGACGCCCGTGACGGGCTAACCTAAAGGAAACAAATTGTAGATATTATCTAATTGCACAAAAACACTCACATCGCCGCATTTTTTTATGATCCGGAAGATTTTTAATGAGTCTGGCTGGTAGGTAGCCAAATGATACCATATGTCTGACTGTGTTGCAATTCCTAGAGGTGGAAATGATGAGTAGCATGAAGAGTGGAATGACAAGGAAAATAGCCAAACGACCTAGGCGTTTGGGATCTTACTCTAATATAGTTAAGGCATCACCACCACCGCTGTCGAGGAAGCAACTATTAAAATATTTTCTCGTTCAACTTGTAGTTTATACAGGTCAATGCTTACAACAGTAGATCCCGTGAAAGAAATACATATGTCGCAGGATAATTGGACGGGGATTTTCAGGAAATTCACGTCACCAGTTATGGCACCACTTTGGCAAGAGGTCCTCCACTTGGAAAATGTAACTTATGACATCATGTTGACGTCAACTTAATTTTGACGGGTGCGTAGACCTGATGCGTCATTGATGCCACAGCAAATTGCCGAAAACGCTCATACCTGCTAATATTAGGATTTTCGCAAGAAAAAACGAGACTGCTTAGGACGTTTCGAAACTTGAACGCTGATTGACTGATGAATTCCGTGATAATAGTAGCTAATATCAGGGTTTTAGCAAAAAAACTGCGATAAAGAGGTTTGGGAACACAAACATGAATGCTGATTGGTCCATCTTTGTTATTGCTATTGAGTTTTAGTTTGATTTCGTCATTTTCCGAATAGAATTTCTCGATTAAAGTTCTAACAAAATTTTAGATCTTTGCAGATTCAATTCTGGTTTAGAATTTTTATCTTGACAAAAATGCTTAAAAACTTAGCTATTTATAATTTACTGTGATAACCTATCAATTATCTGCGGTAACAGATCCGACACATGATATCTCAGCAACTTCAATCACACTTCCAAAGCACTGGGAAAATTTAGCGACTCTATTGATGTTAATACTTCGTGGTTTTCTGATAAAATAACGTAAACAAGATAACAAATACAGGATTAATATCTAATAGTACCTTACTAAAATATGATGGAGTGAACCTCTCAGCCAATCAGAGCATGTGTCAAGACGTTTGTATCACAACCGGCGATCGTCTCTTCGACGTTGTTCGCGATTATCCCAAACAGACATGGTGTTTTGGAAAAACCTGATATTAGCTAGTTTTATTATGAAATACTTTCTCTGTCTCCAATAATCTGGTATTTCGCAAATATCCTAGAACTTTCGTGAAAACAGTTTTTCCAATTGCTCTGCTGCAGCACATGTAACAGTTGGACGTTGACTGTTCAATATGAGATAACCATCTCCGCTAGTTTGTCGCAGCGATAAGAGCTGTAAAAGAAAAAACTCGCTCAGCGATGCTCGCTAGGCGAGCAGAAACACGCTGACCGTGGTCACAGCCGTTGTTGTTATCAAATCGTTTGTATTTTCCTGGCTTTACTGTCTCTAATCGTCGGAGCTGTAAGATGTTCGGTCGCACGCGGTCGTGGCTACGTTGTGCGCGAGCGTCTATGTAACATTTTTTTAGATCAATGTTCTATCTAAAATTTTAAGTACCACCTACGTAACTGCGATACTTATACTGTATTTTTGACTTTTTTTTTCTTTTAAATAATAAATACAGAAAACGTATATTTCATTTATCGATATTAAAATTGGTTCAAACTGAACCCCTACACCCATATATTTAATTTTATTACCCTTAATTTATAACCTACCTACTTTCGTTGGTTTTATTCTTATTTAAGTCATTCAAACTAACCGTTATGTATAAAAATTCCATAATTAATAGAAAATAAATTGAAATTGTAAACTAAAAAGTCGCTAATCCTGAAGATCTTGGTAGGGCTAATGAGATAAACTATTTAAACGCGCACGGTAGAATGAACTTTCATTACTTGTAAATTTGAACCAAGTTGAATAAACATATTTGACTTTGGCTTTGACTTTGACTAAATTATTGCATTGCCATCGGTCCTTGATAAGTGTGCAAAGTTTCAAATCAATCCCACGTTTTGAAGGGGGTGAAAATCACGTTCAAAGATTCCGTGACATTGATACATAGATACATACCAAGCTAATAAAAGCGTGTTAAAAACTAGCCGTGCTGAGACTTCGCGCTTCGTTCGCGTGGACTTAAAAGAACAATTTCATTAAGAGATGGTGCCCTTATTACTTCTTCATTGGGAAGGATCTTCCCACTGGGTCAAGCAATTTTGCTTAATAGGAGGAAGCGTAGCATGGGGATAACTTTCCTGGCCTTCCCATGTGCGTCAGGATTGAGAGTCCAAACCGTAAATCGAAAAATTATTGATGCAGACATAAATAGTAGAAGTTGTAGAAACAATGTAGAACCTATTAAAAAAAATTTAAAGATCAAGAGCAACTCATACTCACTCAAGAATAAAAAAAGTCAAGACTCAATCCTTACTCAAGGGTTCCTGTATCTCAGCAGGGCCGTAGCTACGGGGGGATGCATTGTGGGGCGATGCCCTACCTTAAAATACCAAAAACTAAGATAAATTATTATAATTAAATTGTTTGTTCATAGTTTGAGATAAAAAAAAAATGTAGCGATAGATATCTCAACTTTTGTGAACATACCACAGTTAAGGACATTCATTTCATATTATAATAATTCTTTGTTCTGTGTATAGAAGGCATTTGAAGCGCCATCACATGAAGCGGTGGGTGTATTTAATTATAATATCTGTGATGCAGAGGGGATTCCCCGTACCATAGATTGCAATAATGATCCCTCAATAATCCTATTCCTTGATAATCCCTTTTTAAACTAAAATAAACATAAACTAGAGATTGATTATGAATAATTATGATTGTTTGTAGTTTGGTTAAGTGAAGTTTACGGTACAGAGTGTATCAGTAAAAAAACGATATAATTGTTATTATTATTGCTATAAATTGAAGATTCATTGATTTAAAAAAAAAACAAAAAGTTAAAGTGAAAATTGACATTGAATCAGAATCAGAAGCAGAATCTTTATTTGTAAACATAGGTGGTACATGGTGTTACAATATAACGTAGATTCTCTATGTGTTGCCGTGAAGCGTACAAATATCATTAGCAAATTACATTAACAATGAATCAGAAAATGTCTTTAATACATTAGCTACCAAATTATAAGAAGGGCCAATACATTATAGATTAAGAAAAACAATACATGCAAAAATAATTGAAAATTAAATAAAAACAATTAAAATGTAATTAAAAATTAGATGTCAATTATTAAAATATCTTTAAAAAATTCGATGGCGAATAATAAATTAACCTTAAAAATTTGATGTCAAATAATAAATTAACATTAAAATTAGATGTCAAATAACAAATTAACCTTAAAAAATTAGATGTCAAATAATATTTTTAATGTCAATTTGTAAATAATCAATTAATTAAACAAAAACTTATTATAATTGATTATTGATGTCTGATAGAACAATTAAATGATGTCAAGTAAAAGAACAAAAATTTCAAAGATACAATCATAATTCGTCTTAGGTATAAATAAAAAGTTACTATCAGTACAAAATTGGATTTCAAAAACAATACATGACATGTTAATACTTAAAAATTATAGGTATATTTTTTCCTCTTGAAATTCTGAAATATTATAATAGCATCTACTTACTAGGAAATTTTTCAAATGTCCTTTTAAATAGGTTAATACTCAACATTTTAATGGATTCTGGTAAATGGTCGTATATTACTGGTGCAAAGAACACTATTTCGCATCAGTGCTGTTTTACATTGCCTCGAGCACAACATATTAATGTGTCGTCGACTTCGGTAATTTCTATCGGATAACTTGGGAAAAAGTTTTGGATTGGTTTTCACAAATATTGCAATTTCAAATATGTACATCCAGGGTAAAGTTAGTATATTGTATTTAGTAAAGAAAGGTTTACAGGTACCGAAGGTTACGAAGAACCTCACTACTCAAAAAAGGTGGAAGCACAAAATAACAATTAATTATTACCTCACTCTCACTCAGACGTGGATCTCTACATCCAAATCTGGAAGTACAACTATCTTGTTCGCTTGTTTTTCATCCCAACGATGATTTAATAGTTCTTAGATCCATGCTCATGTTCCGTCACAAATTATTTGTTTACGAATAGCTATTGAATGTACTCTAGCTTGAATGTAGCTCTAATATAAATGTTGATTGAGGAACCCGTACTTCGAGGGCAGATCAATTATGATATTTTTTTTACTTCCGCCCTACCTGTAACCAATGCTGCCGTACCTCAAATTCGACTCTAGCTACAGCCCTGTATCTCGGTAAATCGATGCAAGTACATGCTGAATCTAATACCAAGATTTAGTAGAAACATAACTAAACGCCCCCCACAAATTCCTCTGAATCGGTTAACGTACAAAGGTTTTACAAGGGTTTAAGGCGACCCTTGAGTAGCTGATTTTAAAATGAGAATCACGTCTAAACGGCTGGTCGTAATTTTTTGGAAAATATATTATGTTACATTAAACCATTTTCTTAATAATTTGATCTGAGAAAATTTTGAGTTTTATTCGTATAACATAGTGTAGTTAATTTGTACAGTTATGTCTAAAACGCAACAATCTCACGAAATTGACACCATCTCAAAGACAATTTAACTATATACATTTTGATCGGAGGCTTTTTTTAAGTCTTAGAATAGTAAGGACTGTACAAAAAAGTACTAAATTTTGAGGACGCGCGGGTTGAAATGAGTGCGCGTTTTGTTCCCTCAAGGTCGTTGGCGTTAGTCGTCATCTTAAATGGTAATCCTTATATGTATGGTTTGAGTGAAATTGCGTTCTGGCAAACTGGATATGTTTACAAGTTTTAGTTGTATGACATAATTTAGTAGAAGTGTTCTAATAATTTGTAAAACAAACAAAAACATGAAATACTACACAGTTTATATGTTTCAATGCTGAAAAGGGGACACTCAATAAATGTGCATCAGGATTAATCCATGTGCTGGATTGAGGTCCCATTTTTTAAATCCTTTCAAAACGGAATAAGACTTTTAGGGAAATAAGTTAAAAATAGTAAAAACTTAAAGCGATTTGCCTAGAATTTCTTAAGCGTGAATTAAAACTGTTATTATTAAATTACTTGGCCCTCAATCCAGACGCGTGCATAAAGTGGCATAGCCTAAATCTCAGAAAGTACTATCTCTGGATTAATAATTTTTATTTAGGAATTTACCTAAGATTTTCTTAGATATTTAAAGAAATTCCCAAGTCTCTATAATACGACATTACAGATTTAGGGCGGTATATCTAGGGCCCTCAATGCATTACTGTATTTACTGAGGAATCTGCAAAACATGAATTTGTCTGAAGAAATACATAAATGCCTTTAATATAAAATTCGAGTAATTTGGAATATGAGTACCGTCATGGCAGCATCACGGCACAAACGGCACGCTACATCAACGACGTTTACAGAGCACTACAAATAAACGCACCATCTATTATAGGTTTGTCCGCTTCCGTTCTGGAAATTTCGACCTGAAAAATTAACCCCGTGGTCGTTCGAAAACTGGTCGACAATGACGAATTAAAGTTGTATGTGGAAGCTGATAATACTCAGTCTACGGCTGAATTAGCAGCAGCTTTCGTCGTTAGCATCAAAACAATATTGGTCCATTTGCGTCAAATTGGCAAGATGATGTCATCACTAGAACATCCATCAAAATTACCACCAATTTTTATAAGGTTCGATACTTAGCCACTTTATAAAAATACTATATCATTTGCTTCAAAGATAGCATGAATCGAAACGTAAAAAAAGTTTTATATCGGTTGTATTTTATTATTGAAGCAGTGTGAAGATTTCCAAATGGTTTAAGTAGTCATCCGAGATATAGTTGTAATGTGAAACTGAATTTAAAGCTGCTGAAAGTCGCCTCGATAAAGTCCAGTGTAGTTTTTGTAGGGTTATATCGTGATGAAACAACGATGAATGATGACAGTGTTATAAAATTTATAGAAGATGATGACCCTAACGAATTTCAGACTTTTCATCCTGGATGGCAAACTTTTGGTTGTTTTTTGACAACAACTCTAAATTTAGAATAAACTAGCTTCTGCCCGCGGCTTCGCCCGCGTCCAAAGTTCAAAAAAAATATCGTTGAAATCGGTCCAGCCGTTTCGGAGTCTATAACTTTCTCTTTTATATATGTAGATAGTTTATAATTTAGTTTTGTTATTGAATAGGGTGTGTTACGTTCCACTTCATGCTGCATGTTGCTTAACAGTAGCCTGGCCGAATGCTTTTTGTATTTGAAGTACCTACTTACTAAAACGAATTCGATATATTATTATAATTTTGTTTTTGTTGTACATCGATTTAACCGAGTTAGTAAAGATGAAAGCTAGTTTGACAATATAAAATATCCTAGGTTATAGTACTAGATGATCAGATTCAGGGTCAGACTGGCCCCAATATAGCCGTGATTAGTAAATAGCGCTAGGTCGCATAACGGTTAACCACTCGCGGTTTTGAGCCGCGTTATTTTGTGATGTTTCTATATCAACACGATCGATATTTTTTCGCGACTGTTTTTTAAACCGCTGTTAGCTACAAAATTTGCGAGGCTATGGCTCGAACTGGTCCGACTGGCGGATCGGACCAGCCCGGGCCAAAGCCTGACCTGCCCATGGAGCGACCCGGAGCTGGACTCCAGCTCCAGCCCATTAGGTGGCCACGCCAATTGCAGCGACAGTGGCGAGCATAATATCTTAAGTGCAGGTGTATGGCACTCATATTAGGTATCAGAAGGGTCTATAAAACCCCATCTCGCAAAATTGTGTTTTCAGCGGCCTAGTTGGGTGCGAAACTGATTGAGTGCTGCTCTACGGGTGCGAAACGTGGAAGGTTACAAAGGATATCTCACGCCAAATCAAAGTTTTTGTCAACCGCTGTCTTCGTCGTATTCTCGGAATTTGGCCCGCGACCATCGCCAACGTAGAGCTTTTGGAGAATGGCCACGAGAGCCCGAACAACCGCTAGATCAAGCGTCGCAAGCGATCACAATATATGGAAAAGAAAGCGTGGCCGTCCCCACCGTATTTGCAGAAGTGGCGAGCATCGAAATGACGTGGGCGAACGCTTCACTTCCCGTGAAGCGTGAAGCTCAGGACCGATCTTGATGGTAGAGATATGTGGACACCCTCTGACATGTGCCAGGAGAGTTACCGCCTCAAAGGATACCAGTCAGTAACCTCGTGCGATACGAATTACCATATTCCGCTGCATACTATTAATTTTAGTCCTGCAGCGTCGGACACCTGATAGTCTGCTTGATCAAACAGGCGCCCCATAAAGGACCATCGATCGCACGACACCCGCGTAGAGACGGCGAACTTCTTCCCGTGGTCCCCGGAGAATGGGCAGCAGTGCCAGCAGAGCCTATGCAAAGTACTCACTGCATTTTCAACGCGGGGGCCAGGCGCTCTAAATACTTTTCGAAGCTCCACCGACCGTCCCCAAGATACTTAATGTATCGACCTACCTGGGTGGCTCTCTGCTCCTTGGCAGTTTCTGGAACCATAGCGCCTTATATTTAACAGGCGCTACGACTCGTGCCACCCCGAGCAAGCTGAATGGTCTCGTCAAAGGCGTCCCCGCCGGCTAACACCAGGGTCTCAATTAAACTAATATAAGTAAATTATGTAGGGTTTGCAGAGCCACATTTTTAAATTAAACTTTCACACCCACCGCCAATTTTTTTTTATGCTAAGGAAGCGAAAACCGACCGAACCGACTTAAAAATGAGGAGGTTCTATGTTCGACTTCATGTATGTTTTTTTATTTTTTTTTGGTTATGTTCACCGATATTTTTTTACCCGGTTACCTTTATTAATTGTTACAGATCGAATATACGTATTTTTTTTTTTATTCGCTACTCATTAATTTTTAAGTTTTACAGCTTTGACAGGTCATTACATATAGCAAGATGACAAGTTAGAAATTCAATGTCTAGGAAAATAATAAATTATTTTAAGTCCATAGACGAAACTGGAAAGGCTATGAAACTTGTCATAATAATATGGTTTAAGTCATCCAGCTCACAAATATGTTTCCTCCGACTGCACAGCATAATTTTCTTTCCGACTGCACAGCATAATTTTCATCTTACTTAAGTACATCTTTTTAGTTCGCTTCTTAAGCAGTCGGGTTTATTGATTTTATTAACTTATTTTTCACATACAGCTTGGTGTTTTTTACAATTTAATGTTTTTAATGGAATCAATATTACACTATTGTTACCTCTTGTTACCCTCCAATCTTCGTCGTATGTGGCGTCGTTATATTTAATGGATAATTGGATATTTGATGCTCTGTCTGCCCTCTAAGGCATGTTAGCATGATATCAAGTATGTTTAGTTTAACAACCTACTCTTTTTTTAAATTCGGAATCAGTATAGTAGCAACCCTAGTGAATCTGACAAGTTTAGCTGTCAATTTTCGAAACGGCGGGAGTGGCCCTTCTGTATACTTTATATTTTGAGATTGTACATATTTGATGTTGAGGTTGTTGTTTAATCGAATTTCCAAAAAAGTAGGAGGTTCTATGTTCGGCTTTGTTTTTTTTTTGTATTTTCTCCGATTTCTCCGTCAATTGTGGACCGATATTGAAAATTATTAATTTTTTCTTTGAAAGATTGTTCCGAAATTGGTCCCATCTTAATTTGGTGAAGATCTGATGAAGAGCTTCGAGCTTTGGATATATACAACAGAACTCTTCATTACATAGCGGCAAAGAGGTAGTCCACGAAGCGCACCCAAAAGAAGCCCACCCAGAGGAAGCCCACCCAAAGTAGTCCATCTTGCGCACCCGTAGGTGGGCTTCAAATAAAAAATTAAAATAATTAATTTCCTATTCCACGAAGCACACCTACGAATATTACTCGCATAGTGCGGGGACTAAGAAATAAAAATATCGATAGAAGAAAATATCTATTATTTAAAATGAATAATAATGTGATACAATACTTGTAATTTTCATAATGTTCATATATAAATCCCAAAGGTAAGACGTATACATGATGCGCTAATATAGTCAACGCGTGCGCCCGCCACTGAATTCCCGAGCCAACCCGAATTTAGCCGAGCGTTTCCGGAACTTGTTTACATGCTTAGTTCTCATTACACTATCGCGACGTCACGGGCTGAGTGTATGCAATTGTGCGCCGGTCTTGTTATTGTTATTTTTTCTAATTTTTGTGCAATTTATTTAAACAAAATAATGGAGCCGATGGCAGGTCCAAGTAGTAGAAATTTTAACCCATCTATTAATTACGTACTTGGCCGGAAGGGGACACAAGTGTTAGTGTATAATAACAAACAATATAGTAAACACAAAATTTATAAAAACGGCAATGCCTTGTGGCGGTGTATTAAAAAAGGGTGTAATGGCTTACTCACATTAAGTAGCATGGAAGAAGTTGTTAAAATAAAGGAACATAAATGTGCCTCAAACGTTTTGGAGACCCAAATTAAAGAAGCAATGCATGAACTCGAGCAGCAAGTAGTTTCCACCATGGAGCCCATTCCTACAATCTACAAGCAAAAACTTAATGATACATTGGACCGAGGATTGAATTTAGTCAGTGATATGCCACAATATAAAAATGTTAAGTCTGGCCTCTACAATAAGAGAAACAAATCTCTCGGTGTAAATAGATTGTTTGCGAAGTCACCTATAGATGTACAAGTAAGTAGAGTTCATATTTCCTTAGAATATTATGAAAATATTGAGACATGAAATCTATGTATTTTTTTTTATTTGAACGTTATTGTAATAAAATAAACCTCATGTAAGAGTTTGCTAATATCATAGCAAAGAAATGTGTGCATGCCATTTTCAACTCTATTTTAATGGGATAAGGTTGATAATAATATTTGATTTAACTTTGAAAAGGCCACAAGGCATTGCCGTTTTTATAAATTTTGTGTTTACTATATTGTTTGTTATTATACACTAACACTTGTGTCCCCTTCCGGCCAAGTACGTAATTAATAGATGGGTTAAAATTTCTACTACTTGGACCTGCCATCGGCTCCATTATTTTGTTTAAATAAATTGCACAAAAATTAGAAAAAATAACAATAACAAGACCGGCGCACAATTGCATACACTCAGCCCGTGACGTCGCGATAGTGTAATGAGAACTAAGCATGTAAACAAGTTCCGGAAACGCTCGGCTAAATTCGGGTTGGCTCGGGAATTCAGTGGCGGGCGCACGCGTTGACTATATTAGCGCATCATGTATACGTCTTACCTTTGGGATTTATATATGAACATTATGAAAATTACAAGTATTGTATCACATTATTATTCATTTTAAATAATAGATATTTTCTTCTATCGATATTTTTATTTCTTAGTCCCCGCACTATGCGAGTAATATTCGTAGGTGTGCTTCGTGGAATAGGAAATTAATTATTTTAATTTTTTATTTGAAGCCCACCTACGGGTGCGCAAGATGGACTACTTTGGGTGGGCTTCCTCTGGGTGGGCTTCTTTTGGGTGCGCTTCGTGGACTACCTCGCGGCAAATATCTCGGGATTGCTGCAATCGCATGTCTGTTTATTGTTTATACCATTTCGTAAAATAACATCACGCCAGTACGCTCTCAAGGGGTACGCAAATGAGTACCTACAGTTCGCCTTGGTACACTCTCATTTCACCGGTTATTTTCAAGTTTCATGATATTCTGGCATTATAGGTACAACTTGCCTATTAGGTAGGTACAACTAAAAAGTAAAAATAAAAAAACCGACTTCCAAAAAAAAGTTAATATTTTTCACTTTATAGTTTTTTTTAATTTGAAAGTCGTTACTTAGTATTTTTTGCAAAGAAGTTGTTTTTCAGGATGGAGTTGGAGCTAGCCCGCACTCTGTAGAACAAAGAGACATATTTCTGCCTGACGATGACGTTGAATCATAGACGTCAGATTCCGCGAACATACCTGAAGCACTGAAGGAACGGTGTAGGCCCACCAATATCCTAAAACTATTAGCAAAAAAAAATGAAAGTTTTTCCTATCGAGGCGCTTTTGTGTTGTCACAACATATTCCTGGTGGAATTAGAACAATAGTGACCAGTCATCGTTACAATTCTCTCGTCATGGACCGGAGCGCAATCATTGTACGATCAATTTTTATTGTGTAGAGTCTACACTGTAGACTATACATATTCATACTTGCCTACACTACACATCTACCTATTGAATACATAGTGACAAAACATCAGTTACAAATGGTCACTACACGCATTGCAACATTATATCTGAGCCTGTTTGCAATACAACTTTGGTATTTCAGTACAATCATATACTAAGTGATACAGGGTCAAATAGCTAATAAGTGCGGTAACCTGTTTCGTATATTTTACCATGATGTTTACTGACACAATGTGCAATTTATTATTTATGAGTATCTGGTGTATATTAGTTTTAAGTACAGTTTTAACTCAAGACCCAGTGGCTAATTTACCACAAGGACGAATTGTAGGGGTAAGTTTTTCACAGTAAATTCATTGTTATGGTAGTAATTAGTCTATTGTATATATTGTATAAATAAATTTATTGTTAAACGACATAAAAAGAGAAGTTTTTCAAACCATCGGCAACTTTTTTGTGAATGTTCAGGGGTATTTCTTTATCATGTCGACCAATTTCGATTTCCTGTTCTTATTAATTAGTTTTAGGGTTCCGTACCTCAAAAGGTAAAAAAAGGAACCCTTATAAGATCAATCTCTTGTCCGTCTGTTTTTTATCACATTTGTTCCGCATTCGCCCCAACAGATTTTTATTTTTAACTTCGAATGACTTGTATACTGCTTGAGTAATATTGCCGGAGTAAAAACTTACTGGTAGAGTGTAATGACAACGGTAAGATTTCTTCAGTGTCACTACAATACTTTGATAGTTGGCCCTTGATTGGACAAACCGCATTTATCCCAATCAAGGGGGTTATTTGTAGCGTGTATTATGAGGAAATCTTTCACCGGCACATGCAATCCGCAACAAACAAAATAACAACAAACTCAATCAAACAACAACAACTCCGCATTGGAGAGGTAGCTGTTGACTTGTTATTTACAAAATTAATATTAACTTTACGTGTGTGAATGGTGTACTTGTGTTCTTCAATACCTAACAGCAGGTTAATCGTGACTCGTTCAAGCAACGCCAAGCGGAGAACAAACGTACGGAACTCCAAGCTAACTGGACAGGTCGCACATGGCATGAGCAAGAGTTTTGCTTTAGTCTTCGCTTTAGTGATCGTCGAGACGGCATGGCTCAAAATGTTGTAAATTATACAAAATTGACGTTTGCATAATTGTTTTGGTAGTTTATCCGTTATGGGTTTTATTTTCTGCGTGAGGACTGAGGACCAGACTTTGCAGCCAATATTTTTTTCAATAGACTATCACAAACTCTAACTTTCAAATTTTTTAAAGTATTCTTAGGATTTAAAGAATACAAAAGCATTTTTAACAAATGGGTCCTCAATCGTCAAACAGACTGTCACTTTTTTTTAAGTCTGTAAAAAAGCTGATTAAAAACTGACAACAAACTGCTAACAATTCTGTTTCCGGTTCCTTTCTTTTTGGGCTTTTAAATCACCTAATGACTTCTTCACCTATGACGTGAAGCGGGAGGGCGTGTCAGATTTTTACTGACTAAAACACACCCGGCAGGCTTATTACGTATCTTTTGCGGGTCTGTCCCAATAGTCCCATTGGCCCAGTCCCATGGTGGGACAAGTGGGATAATATGTTCCACTTGTCCCATGGGACAACTGATACTAACATATTTTTAAAATTATGTCCCAATAGTACCATGGGACAACTGATACTAATATATTTTCTAAATTATGTCCCATTAGTTCCATAGGACAGCAAGTACTGATTATATGATTGCGACGGTGAATCAGTCAGCAGGGTAGGTACACCAGGTGCATGTGAAAATGTAAATTTCATTCCATACTGCAGGAACCTATTAATGAAGGAGAAGTAGAAAACATTAAGTAAAAATTAAATTTGTTATTATGTTTTAATTGTTAAAATTAATAAAAAAGTGTGAAGGAAAACATCGTGGGGATATCGACATGTCCTTGGGCAGAACCCTCTCTTCCCCCAACAGTCGCCAAAAGAACCTTGCTATATCGACCTTCGAGAAAGATCTAACCACAGGCAAAACAGAATTCGCAAATCACTCCTCTTTAAGCTATGACCATATTATATTTCAAATAATAAGTTGTTGTTTACCTATAAAATTGTGGTAATTTAAATATCTTTGTTAATAAATTGTATGCTTAATTTTTTGTTTCACACTATGATATATATGTCGCATCAAGGGTGGCCGATAGATGCAAACCATCGGGAAGTCAGGATGTATTCCCATAGGTTAAGACATCCTGTAGGTAGGTGGGTAGAATCGTGAAAATGCAATCACACAAATTATTCGATACACTATTCACAGTTACAATCCTTGCTCACAAATATTACGATTCTACGATGTCTTAGCTCTAAGGCGGTCAGTACTCAACTGCTATATTCTGCTGTCCCCACCAAGCAAGTGGGCAAGAAGCAGGGGCTATACATTATTTTCATGGTAATATGAAGTATCTGGTTTTGGTCAGCCAGCTCGCGATTAGGTATCCTCCGACTGCACAGTATGATTTTTTCTTGTTTACCTTTTTTTAGTTCGCTTTTTAAGCAGTCGAGTTTTTTGTTTTTTTTTAATTAACTTTTTTATTTATTTAACAATAGCTTATTTTTAATCGCCTTTACTAACTTTATTAAAGGCGATATTATGCGCGATATTATTGTGGGGGCTGACGCGACAAAATGTATAGTCGACAACTGAATTCATTGTGTGCGGGAGCGCAGTCCCTAACGAACAGCGGTATCAATAACATGTATATAAATTAAGAGGCTACAACTTATGTGTCGGTTTTGAGTGAGAACAATAAACTACTGCGAGACTTCTATGTCTATGACTTTCAATTACTTTCCCTACCCAAGGCACACTACACACCAGGGACTCAACATTATTATTAGTAAGGCGGTATTATGTGTACTTACACATAAGAAAGTTATCTGTAGGATATTTTTTATTTATTTTATTTACGCAATCACGCGAACGAAGCCGCGGGCGGAGTCCTAGTATGTCTACATTACATTATCATTAAAACTATAATCCTAGACATATATTACGTAATACCTACCCTCTAAGGTAATGGGAATAGCGGCAATTCCATTGAAGGTCGACACCGCAAAATAAATAAGAAATTTACAAAGGCAGAAGTATTTCTTTATAATTTTGCCATTAAGTATTAGTAGACGATGACGACGTCGCAATCATACTCGTATAATCAGTACTTGCTGTCCTATGGAACTATTGGGAAATAATTTAAAAAAAATAAAAGTATCAGTTGTCCCATGGGACTAGTTGGACATACTTTTAAAAATATGTTTGTATCAGTTGTCCCATGGGACTAGTGGGATATATCATCCCACTTGTCCCACCATGGGACTAGGCTAATGGGACTATTGGGACAGACCCTCTTTTGCAAGATCAAAACGATAGCGATCAAACGCTTTATTTCATAAAAGTCGCAGTGTAGGTATGGTAGGTCCTACACAATCGTTTGCTAATCGCTCGCTGTTTGTCTAATGCACTTAAAAACCGCCAACAAGTCTAAAACTTATGTATGGAAGAGCAATTATCGCGCAAAAATCGCTATCGTTTTGCTTTTGCAAAAGATACGTAATAAGCCTGCCGTGTTGCTTCCGTTGCTTGTGCTAGGGTCCCGGTAACTCTTTAACTCTCTTACTCTCTCTGTTTCGTGTTCCTGCGACTGCTACTGGTATTTGTTGTTTTAAATATACCAAGATTGGACTATAATTATATAGATGAATTGACTAAACTACATACGACTTTAATTACAGATAAAAGCTTATACGGAAAGTTCTGCAGTGGAAATTTACTACGGAGTGCCATATGCGACGCCTCCAAAAGGACGATACAGATTTTCGGTATGTTTTTGTTTTCTATTTTTAGGGTTTCATACTAAAATGACGTAAAGGAACTATCTGTCTGTCACAGCTGCTTATTTCAGGAACGACCTACTTATACTGCCGACTTGTTTGGTATAGTCCCAAACTTTAGACAACAAACGAAAGAGATTATTGGTTCCAACACTGTAATATTATATTATCTGTGGTTTGAACCAATAACGCTGAATTTGTTCGTAGAAGTCAGGACGGTACGACAGGTGCATCAATGACAGTGCGTACCGTTTGAGAAGAATTTGGAACTCTATATGAGCCACTAGGTATTTAAGGTATACCGAGAAAATTATAAGATTATCACATTGTTTATTTACTTAAACACAAAACAATGTTATTGTTTACGGTGTAGGCTAGTAACTGTTGGTTACACTAGATAATTAATTAATAAACATTTGGAACGAAGTTTTATTTAAATATTGGTAAAAATTACAATTATCAGACGTCACTAAAAAATAAAACATTTTTTATTTCTTTTTTTATTCTTTAATAACGGGTATGCCCTCCTCTATTGGCTATGCACTCCTGTAGCCTGGAATACATGCTCTCGATCAAATGCCTCACGTTTTCAGCTGGGATCTCTTGCCAGCCACTGACCGCTTCGAATTTCCTTCTTGGTTCATTGTAACAGCTCTGGTTGCAGTAATTGTATCCATATCTCTTCGTACTTGTGGCATATTAACATAAGATGTTATTTAAACAAATAAACAAAACAAAATTACGATTGTTTCAGATTACCATGAAGATAATCGAAACGAAACAAAGATAAATCAAAACAAAATAACAAGAAAATTTCAGTTTTTTTTTTTTTTTAAGTTTTCCTGTATTTTGGTCTTAAGAAAAACATTTAAGAGTTTTAATATCGTTGAGTTTGTAGCTTCAATATTTTTCTAAATTATAATTAGTTAATCTTCATTAAATTACATTGAAATGTGAAAAAGTGCCTCTTATTTTGTTTTGAGTAGTATATATACTAGCTTTTGCCTGTGACTTCGTCGTCTGCGTAGCATTAGTACTTCAAAAAACCAATTTAATGAAACGTTCAATAATATTGTAGGTGTGTAGGCTCTGCCTTACTTGAGAGATTATTGACACACCGTACAAACTGCCAGGTCTCAAACTATCACCATACCAAATTTCATCTGAATCGGTTCAGCGGTTTAAGCGTGAAAAGGTAACATATAAACAGACAGTTCCTTTCGAATTTATAGTATGGAATATATATTTTACAATGCATGTCCTCGAAAAGAGTGTTTTCCAAGCAGCCAAACTGTGCGGAAAGTGTCACTTTTTTTAGTAGTGCTTTTTACTTTCCTGTACTTTTTAATTTTTAACTCCCAACGTCAACCCGCCGCATAGAGTTTTTATTATTTGAGAAAAGTTTAAAAAATTAGTTAAGTACAGATTATCATTCTTTATAAAAGGTAAAACAAAACTAATACTTAAATGAAGTATTAGTTTTGTTTTACCTTTTAAATACCCTAGATTTTGATTTTGATCAATAAATTAATTTTAAATATTCATTAAATATGTTTGGCAGAAAGAATATTTTGCTCGTGCCTTTTTGCGTTACGAAGTGACAGCTATTTGCACATGCGCAGTAGATATGCCCGAAGAACTATGAACTATTAGTAAATCTGTGGATATGCTGAGCGCCCTTGGATAAGCGCCATTTTATTAATTTCTTGCTTGGTTCAGATATATTTTTTTATTGCCTCGCACAATGCATAGTAAAATGTTGTATGATGCTTAAGATGATTTCCGACTCGTGTGGATTTATCCACTCAATCGCTTCGCTCGCTCGTGAATAAAAACACCAATCATCGGAAATCACTTACTTTCCGCACTTGTAGCATAAATAACTATTAAATTGCTTTTATATTATTAAAAAAAACATTTAACTTGCAAGATTTGATTACATATAAACATCGGGACAGGTGAAACTAAATAAAAGCTTGTAACAAGCAAAATTTAAAAAACCCCCGACACAAATACCTTCAAAAAGTAAATTAAATTAAAAAATGCATATAAACCACACATTTTATCTACGTATTACTGGTCTTCAAAACTTACTTTTAAAATTGCAATTGATCCTTCGAAATAAAAAACGTTTGATAGAAAATTTCATCAAAATTATAGTTTATTATATACTAGTTGTGCCCGCGGCTGCGCTCACTTGATCATGATCCACCGGCTGTTAGTTTTCATCATCGTAATTAGCCTTTTAATGTGCCCACTGCTGGGACAAGGGCCTCCCCTCTGAGAGAGGGAATGGGCCTTAAGGGTACACTAGTCGACGGCACGAACTTGTTTGTGCGCGGGGTTAAAATGCATTTTATATCAACCGACAACACGTGCGGAAGAGATAGATGCTGTGATGAGCAGTAGGAATCTAGTTCGCGTACGAATACACACTTTTGCAATTTTTTTGCGAAATGGATAATGATTTAGGACGAAACCGAGCGCGCGAAATTTTATAAACAGATCTTTGGCAGTCTAGATATCATGAAAAAACTACTTAATCTATCTGTTCAAAATAAAATTATATGCATTATTGAACAACTAATCTATCCCTGTATTGAGGCCGTTTTGCAATTACCGTCTTCTTATGGTATTTATTTGCGCCCATAAATGCGTTAAAATTAGTGTCGAAATGTGGAACTTTCGACGTTCATAACTTTCAAATATTTTCTTTTTTTACTTTTTCGCTTCCATACAGAGCTAGATAATGACGAGACAATTTGATAACACTTTTTTCAACACACTTGCTCATAAAGTGGCTCTAATTTCACCGCAATCAGGCATATAATGATACCTGTAATCAAACTGTGACTTTTTCATTGCTATTATTCACAAGTGAGTTATAGTTTTTTTTTTAAATGGGTTCCTGCCTTCATTTTAAATACTTTTAAATTAAACTAATTTTAAAAGTGTCACAAATCAATCCAATGAAAATTATTAAAATAAGTCATTAATTCTAATCCAGTTAAAATTGAAGTATTTTCAATGTAATAAAATGTAACACTGTTAATCAATTAAAAGTGTCCCATTCGACATTAATCCCTTTCTATTCCTGTCATGGAAGTAGTACTTACTATATCCATAACATGATATGGGTAGTAATTACTATTTCCATGATATCCATAAAATACATAAAATGTGGCATAGCTTCTAGTCAAACAATTCAGCAAAATGCTAGTACATAACATATTGCTTGCTCATTTCATGCAACGTACGTGTTTAATAAATAAAACTTGACCTCAAATATAACTTTGGTTTCTCTGAAATAAAGAAAACTTGAAATGCCCGATTCTATCCGCGAAAAGCTAAAAAAAATGTACCCTCATTGTTTTAGTCTACGGCCGATCGCCATTGTTAGATGCGCGCGCATAGGAAAACTGATTAATTTACCCCGCCATTGACAAAATTTTTCACAACTCATTTTCACTGTTGAAAATGATTTTTTTGTATTATTTTCTTCACAAGTGTGTTGAAAAACGTCGTATGATACACGTGTGTATTGATGATTACCGTCCTCGGCTCTCTTAAGACCCTCACCTACGGCTCGGGTCTCAATGGCGCATCAGCGGTAATCACCAACATTGCACACTTGTACCATAATGTACTATTATTTTGAACGTACATCGTCAAACAGTGGAATAATCCGTAGACTACGTTTGTATGGAAAAAAAATCGACTAGTGTAACCTTAATCCACCACGTGGGCCCAGTGCGGTTTGGTAATCTTCTTTTTTTATACAAATACATTGACACGCCTTTTAAATTGGATGGTTTTGATTTCTTTGCCCACTAAGAGTTTCTCAATTTTACCCTAAAATAGAATAAAAAAATAGAATAGAAAAAGGTCCTCTAAGGGAAACCAGACAACGAAGTGGTAAAGGGTAATAAGCGGTTATTTTTTCTTTTTGAGGAAGGGAACCCTTAAAATGGTTATGGAAGCTTGCGTAGGTAGGTGGCTTAGCGGTAGGCAGATTAGTTCAGTTTGTGCAGTTGCCGATCCGATGGTAAGCTTGAATTCGTCTCACAATTTCTTAATGGTGCTCCTACACTGCTGTTAAAAGTGTTCGCAAACATTTTCTAACACTAATACATTTACTTACAAATGTTAGAAATTGTTACATTCTGTTAAGAATTGTTAGATGTTTTGAGTGCACTTACACTAATAGAAAATTATTACAAAAGAAAAAGCGCTCTATCTGGATGTAAGCACTTTGTTACAATTTGTTAACTAACCATTTTGTGTTTACTAACAATACCTAATATGAAAACATGTTCTTAAAATTGTGATCAGTTGTTTAGAAAATGTTAAGTAATGTTTGTAAATATTTATAATAGCAGTGTGGGCGCAGCACCTTTACTTTCAACGGTTAATTTTAATCAATGACCGTTGTTCCTTCAGTAGCACAGAAATTTTACTTCTACCTACTGCTGCTTGGTAAATTTTCGATTTTGGATATTCAAACAAAATATATAAAATATTGGACACATTGTTCGATTTTTTTTATTCGTATCAAGAACAATTCGATTTATTAGAAGCTAACTTTTCAAACAAGAAGAATTGCAAATTTAGCTCTACAGTGGTATATGGTATGGATGGATGGTAACCCAAACAGACAAATTCCGTCTAGAAAAGTTTTGTCGCGAATAGTGAAAAATTTGTGAATATTGGCAGATTGGATTTTTACTTTGAGTTTTACCCGAAAGTAGGGAAGCTGCTCAAGAGATAGACACCAGCAATACTCGTGTGCTTAGTGTTTTGAAAAAGTACAAATACAAATGTTTTCGTGATGGACGATTGGTGCAGAAACTATAGCGTACAGCGTATAGGGTACTATAGCGATCGTCAAAGAAGATTAGCTTTCCGTCTGAATATTCAAACAGAAATAGCCCGCAACCCAATTTTTTTTGACTAAATTTTATGGTCTGAAGAATTCTGACTAAAGAAATTTCAGTAATATTGCAATTTAGGTATAATAGGTGTGACAATAATTAATGGTCCCGTCTAAATCCATTCCGTGTTCGCGAAACAAACAATCAGGTCATATTTTCCTTTAATGTTTAGTGTGGAATCAGAAGCAATATGGTTGTTTTGGTGCACGTATACGAAGGACATCTGAATGCGGCAAAATACATTAAAATATTAGATCTTTTACAATATCAATTAAACCTACCGGAAGAGGAACGAAATAATATAATTTTTCAACAAGATGGTGCTCCTGCTCACAATAGTAGAATTTCCAGGGCTTAACTTAGTGAAAATTTCAATGTCTGAATAGGTACAAACGGAATGATTAGATGGTCTGCAAGAAGTCCAGACGTGACGCCTCTAAACAATGTTTTATGGGGCTATGTAAAAATGTTATTAACAAAAAGTCTCATGTGATGGTAGAAGAGCTAAGGGTTTAGGTATAAAATGTTATTAGATGCATACACCACAAGTTTTGCATAAGGCTACACGAAGTAAATTTCTTAAAAGACAAAATTTGTGTATCCGTAACGAAGAACAACTTATCAGTTAAATTATTAAAGTGTAACAAAATTGTCTTGCTAGGTAATTATTTTCTTTTATGTTTACGTGTTCTTCATATTAGGATCGATGTTAGAATAAAATAATGTTAGATTTCATGATCTTTTTATTTAAATGTCCCAATGTTGATTAGAGAGATTTTATCCTGAACAATAATCCTATCGTTTAGTAGAATTAAACTAGCGAGTATTTATTATTATAAGCGATTTCCGGTTTTGTTAAGCTTGTTGAGAAATCTGTGAATGCAGTTTTGTTCCATTTTAAAAATAAATGAATGTTTCCTTTAAGTTAAATACATTATGTTATTTATCTTAAGAATTTAAAGTGGTTTCCCTTCAGGGCCCATAGATTTTTCCACCCTGTGTAGTATTCCTTCTAAAACAATAATGCATAAGTAATTCCTAAAATAAGCACTGTGGACTAAGACAAGCAGACGAAGTTTACCATTTTGGTACGGAAACCAAAAGACACAACTTACTTATACATATACAAAATTACTTAATTATAATCTTTTACATTTTATAAAAACTAATTTTGTGATATTTTTTGCATTATAAATGTGGAGAATAATTCCGGAAATCTCTGCATCTATCCTACATATTTGAAAAATTATTTTACCTTTTGTAAGGTATAATATTATTCCAGCTGGATATAACATAGGCTATGTGTATTACGTTTGTATTTTTAACCGAAAAGGAGGAGGTTCTATGTTCGACTGGTATTTTTTTTCCTGTTTATGTCTAAGTAAGGAAAATTGTCGTCAACCGGGGCAAAACCAGGGTGTGCTACTAGTCATTTATGTTTGTTGTAGGCCCCAGAACGACACACGGGTTGGAGACGCACATTTTTTGCCCATCGAATACCTCCACATTGTCCTCACGTTGGTGATGGTGATAACGACAATTACAGTGAAGATTGTCTGTATCTAAATATATGGACTCCTCGGGTAAGACTTAGTTTATTTTTTTATTAGCCAATGTAGTTTTCATCAAAATCGGCCCGTGACACTTTTGAGTGTTTTTTGCTATTTCTCATAGTTCTGATTTGGCCATCCATGGAAAACTCACCTTATATATCTACCATTATGACGAGTTTCTGGACCTATCGTTGAAATTCTGGTAACTCTTCGAATAAAAGAGTTAAAAAATCAACCTATTTGTAATTTAGTTCTGTTCATTTATTGAAACTGTACGCGGTTCCATTCCAATAAAATGTGTAGCTAGCTAGAGCTTAAATTCTGGTTTCATTACCATTGATGTGAAGTTTACTGTAAGCCACAAGGCATTTTCTACCAGTCAATGTTTGTTCTAGGTAGCGTTCGGATGGTAAAACTGTACCAGTGGTCGTTATATTATTCAGTGAATCTTGGATAAAAGGTGGTGTATCTCTCCCATGCCAAGAATTAGCAGCCGAAGGAGTAGTGGTTGTCACGGTGATGTATCGCCTACACTTGCTTGCCTTTTTCACGCTACGTTCTTTATCGGCTCGCGGTAATCTTGCACTGTTGGATCAGTACCTAGCCCTCCTGTGGGTGCGTGACAATATTGCTGCATTTGGTGGAGACCCTACTGCAATAACGTTGCTTGGTCATTCAGCTGGTGCTGACAGTGTATTGCATCATATGTCATCGCCTCGGTCTATCGGTAAGATACCACAGTTCAATAGGGTACATTCACGAAGAAGGCTAGCTGGCGGTTTGCTTGCAGTTTCTTGTACGAGCCTGTATTTAAGAACCGGTTCAGTGTCGAGAAACACTATTTTGATTTGGTTGGCGTCAGTTCGTGCAAACCTGCTCCAAATGCCAGCTTTCTACGTGAATATACCCATCTCATCTTATTTCTTATTATCTTACTATATCGTATCTTATCTTACTTCTTACTAATCACACTATCACACTAATATTATAAAGGCGAAAGTCTGTGAGTGTGTATGTTTGTTACTTCTTCACGCTCAAACGGCTGAACGGATCTGGCTTAAATTTGGCACAGAGATAGATTAGAGTCTGGAATAGCACACAGGCTACTTTTCAACCCGGTGTAATGTTCCCCTGGGATAAGAAAACACTTTACATGTGGGCGAAGCCGCTGGCAGAAGCTAGTATGCCACAAATCTGAGTACAAACTACACTGACACTGCCTGAAATTAACGTTTTTTTATTTACATTCATTTAACGTTTTCATCGACAGGTTTATTTCAAAGGGCAATTATAATGTCACCTTTTGATATCTGGAGGGCAATAGATGAACAAAGCGTTGTAGAAGCCTCTAAAGTAGAACGGATATCTCGTGAAATTGCAAATTCACTCGGATGTAACAGTGGCACAGATCATGAAATCCTACATTGTATGCGGGAACGGCCATTGTCAGATATTATGTCATTATATTCGGTAGGTATTATTCAATTTCACAAGGTTATGTGAAATTTATAGACGACACTATTATTTGAAAATGAGCAGTTTTAACTGTAATGGAACTTACTTTTCCAGAACAACACCTGGAGCGGAGCTATGCAACCGATATCTGATGTCTTTTTACCAAAATCTGAACAATTTTTACCAAATTCATTGCTGGTGGCATTGTCAACATCTACACAAGCTAATATCCAAATCGACGCAGTTATCGGAGCCACGGACCTTGAAGCTTTAAATTATAACGGTACTTTAAATTAAAATGTATTTCTAATTAATTATCCTCGTACTGCTGAAATCACGGTCGGAAAAGTAAGTCAATCAGCATAATTCTCTGTTTTTAACACGCTTTTATTAGCTTGGTATGTATCAATAAACGGAATCTTTGAACGTGAATTTCACCCCTTTCAAAACGTCGGATTGATTTGAAACTTTGCACACTTATCAAGGACCGATGACAATGCAATAATTTAGTCAAAGTCAAATATATTTATTCAACTAGGCCAATAAGCGGCACTTTTGAACGTCAAACAAAAATTAAAATTTACATTGAATAAAAGTTGATTCTACCGTGCGCGTTTAAATAGTTTGTCCCATTAACCTTACCAAAGCCTTACCAAGATCTTCAGGATTAGCGAATTTTTAGTTCAATTTACCATTAAAGCGTGTTTTTTTAGTTTTTAGAACTACAATTTATTTTACTGAATGTTTTAGATGTTACTTGCGTAATTGTGCAAAAGTTTGTATTTTTTCATCTTCACTTCTTTTGCTGATCGTACCTACATTTTGCACAGTACACTAACTCAATGCTCCGCTCAGCTCAAGGGTTCAAAATCCTTCAGTGAATAATTTCAATATAATATACGATACGGGGTGGCACCCCTCCGCAGCAAGCCTCTCGGCTCGCTAGGCAGCCTTCTGGGCGGTGATTCCCCTCTCCACTCCTCAGTCTCGGCCCCCACCCTGCCTACTGGTGTTGATCGTCCGGGCCGAGGCCAGCACATCATCGGAGGACGATCCCAGGCCAACCCCCGATTTGGGGCGCTTCCGGAAGAACCTCAGGTTCTTCGCAGCAGGCCCCACCACTTCGCGCTCTGAGCTCTGTGAACAGATGCGGCTTCAGACTCCGACCCGGAATTACTCCTCACCACTTCGTCGGTTTTATTTAAAATAATTTGCGTCTGAATATCACGCGTGTGGTTGTCGTTGTTGTCTGAGACAGACTGAAAACGTTTGTTGCCCATTCCAAAGTACGGAGGGAAGCCTGCCGAAGCGGGGTACGATTCCCCGACCGCTGAGCAATCGGAACCCACCTGGGGACGTTTTTCGCAAAAGTCTTGATTCATGGTTGTGTTTTCTTGTTGTGTGTTGTGGTTACTTATTGTAGTCGCGTAAATTACGAAAAAAGGTGTGATATCATGTCATGTTACGTTATAACGAGTTCCATTTTATATTCCAGATATCAAATACGAAGAATTAATGAAACAAGGCAAAATATACGCTTCAGAGTACGCTAATTATAAAGTTATACCTGAAAGCCTTCAGCTGTTTTCTTTGGACCGATCAGAAACTTTACCCATGGTAAATTTAGAATCATTTAAGGATAAATTGGAGAATTATACAAATGTAATGTAATGGAGATTGCTAATTACAACATGATTCACAGATGACGGAAGCAGTACGTTGGGAATATTGGAAAGATAAAACAAGAAATGTAAATGAGGTTCTTAGTCATATCGAGTCTCTTGGCCGAGTGGAATCATCTGCAAAATGGAACGTGGGGATTGCACTGATAGTAGCTCGCTTGGCAAGGAGGGTGGCCCGCTTGTATGTCTACAGATACTCACAACCTGCAGGAGCTGACTTAGAGGGCCGGCAGTACAATTTTACAGGTTTATTTGTTACGTTTACAATCCAGCTAAGATAATCCTGTGTTACAAGAATGTTAAGGGTCTCTAATAAATATTCAATAGTACATAGGAGAATGGGCACTTTTGGGCGGTCGACGGTCATTCATGAAAGTAGTGTCAGATGAGAGTAGTTATAACTATGAACGTTTCACTACAATCCATTAAAGAAAAAAAATATTTACATGAAACGTAATGGAATTGCATAGAACATAATAATAATTATTTCGTATGTGTGTAATGCGTTTTCCTAAAACTCCACAATATCTCCAAGATACGTCACGGCAATTAAACTTTTATAAAGTAATTGGGGGGACTAGGACTATACTACATCAAAAAAATAACAAACTCAAGTTTGGCCGCACATCGCCCAGGCTCCATACAATTTTGCCCATTCCACTATAAGAAACAAACATATAGTTCTAACCAAAACGTTTGGTAGAAGTTAGACCAAAATTTGTTCTAGCAAAATGTACCTACCAATCAAAATGTTAAAATTCTATAAGTATAAGAATTTTTTTTACGTCATTTGAGTTCCGTACATCCGAATAAAATACAGAACACTTCGGTCACTTGTGTGTCCGTTTATCTACTGGACCGATTCAGTTGAAATTTGGTTCTGACATGCAATTCTAGGACCAAAACACGGACGACTAACGTACATACCTACATATATAAACTGTACTCCTGTTGTGCTTAAATGCACGCAGGATAACTCTCTTCCAAATTGGTTTCTCCCGAACCAATTACGGCAAGAATATTTTTATTAAAAGAGCATGTCGTCTGTACAACTACATAATCTCAGTTAAAGAAAATCAAGATTTAGATATTTTTCACCTTTCTCTACCCAAATTTAGGTTTTCCATAAGAAATATATTGGCATATAAATTTAAATAATATAATGTTATACAATAATATAATATTAAATTGTGACTTCTTTGAACTGTGTGAACTTCTGGTTGTTGTTGCACTTAGGTTAATTTAATTTTCGGAACCGAACGGCTGGAGAAGCCGTTCGGTTCCGTCCGGTGTAGTTCGGGCCATACTTGTTTACATCATCATCATCATCATATCAGCCGAAAGACGTCCACTGCTGGACATAGGCCTCCCCCAAGCGTCGCCACATTGACCGGTCCCGTGCGTCCCGCAACCAGCGGATTCCTGCAACCTTCACCAGGTCATCGGTCCACCTGGTGGGAGGCCTTCCAACGCAACGTCTTCCGGTTCGCGGTCGCCACTCCAGAACCTTTCTGCCCCATCGGCCATCCGTTCCGCGAGCAATGTGCCCTGCCCACTGCCACTTAACCTGCCTGGTTCTCTTACGGATCTCAACATTTCTGATTCGATCACGCAAGGAAACGCCGAGCATAGCCCTCTCCATTGCCCTTTGAGTGACTGTAAGCTTTCTGATAAGGCCCATTGTTAGCGACCACGTCTCAGAGCCATATGTCATCACTGGCAACACACACTGGTCATAGACTTTTGTCTTGAGACACTGTGGTAAGTTGGACGAGAAGACACCGCGCAACTTCCCGAACGCTGCCCAGCCGAGTCGGATTCGACGGTTGACCTCTTTCTCGAAATTGGCCCTACCCAACTGGATCGTTTGTCCCAGGTAGACATAGTTGTCCACAACTTCGAGTGTAGAGTCTCCAACCTTGATAGGAATGGGTGTGACATGGGCATTCAACATCACCTTGGTTTTGTCCATGTTCATTTTCAGACCCACTCTTTCGGAAGCTCTACTGAGGTCATCGAGCATTGTACTGAGGCTCTCCATGGTCTCAGCCATGACCACTATGTCGTCGGCAAACCGAAGGTGAGTGATGTACTCGCCATTAACGTTGATGCCTAGGCCGCTCCAGTACAGAACCTTGAATACATCCTCCAGCGCAGCAGTGAACAGTTTCGGAGAAATGACGTCTCCCTGTCTCACGCCACGCTGGAGAAGGACTGGTTCCGAGGTCTGATCCTGAAGACGGACTGACATGGTGGCGTTTCTGTACAGACACTTCAACACCTCAATGTACCGGTAGTCGATCTGGCACCGTTGGAGAGACTGCAGTACAGCCCAAGTCTCGATCGAATCGAAGACTTTCTCGTAGTCCACAAACGCTAAACAGAGAGGCAGGTTGTACTCTTCGGTCTTCTGTATAACCTGCCGCAGCGTATGTATGTGATCTACGGTGCTAAAGCCTTTTCGGAATCCGGCTTGTTCGGGTGGCTGGAAGTCGTCAAACCTGCGCGCGACTTGTTTACATCATGTATTAATTAAATGATAGTGTTGTGTGACTTGAAGAAAAGGCGTGACGAACTTCGTTCATGGGGGTCTATTTTTGTTTAATCAGAATTATAAAATAGCTAGTTTTAAAGTTATGAAAGTAGACCATACCTACCTCCTCTCTCTTATCTCAGAAACTTCTGAGCCAGTAAAAAAAAAACTACAAAATATAGTTTTTAATTCAAAATCAAAATTTCTTTATTCAATTAAGCCATTAAGTTTTCGGCACATTTAAAGGTAAAAAAAAAAAATGATTCTACCGTCCATTCGGAAATGTAGCTTGTTATGGTGAAGAATGAACAAGAAACTCCACACTTTACTCTTTTAAAATAAAAAGTGTTATGACAAGTATTTGGTTAGATCATTCTTGTTGGAAAAATACATATATGTGAGATCGATGTAAAAAGACGTACACGTAAAAGCGTCTAGAGTAAAATAAAAATACAATACATAGGTAATTAAAAACAGGCCGAGGCAGCTAAGTTATTACCAATACCAACTGATGGCGCCCGTTCACGAACATGAAACATAGATTGGCACCACTCAGCTCAACCACCATGAAGGGAACCGAATAATCCAACACATATGCCACCATCAGAGAGACATTAGAGAGAGCATGACACACTATCAACTGCCAGGGCACACTATAGTCAACAAACGACATATAGGTACAGTAAATTGTAGATTTATGTTGGTACATAGTACTCACATATGTGCTGTGCCGTTATATAATACTAAAATAAATTGAGTTTATACAACACAAATATATTCATACAGTCTTCAGTAGGTCCAACAATACTTCAGAACTTTTCTGCTTATCACTTGTTTTTGTGCCCTAGTGACTGTGGAGCAGGACTAGCGTTGGGCCAATCATTTTTATTAGCTATGTAATCCCCCAACTTATAATATGCCTGCCTGCATAGTGTGCGTTTTATACAAGTTTTGAATTTCGCCTCATTCAATTCTAAAATGTGGGGCGGTATTTTAATGTAACATTTTATACAGTACCCCATAAAAGATGACGCTACTTTAGCCAGCCTGAAACCTGGTTGAATTAATTGGTCCCTATTTCTAGTAACATAATTATGTTTATCGCTGGTTTTACTAAAAAGATGTATGTTCTTTCTAACGTACATGATGTTTTCGTAAATATATTGACAAGCTGTTACTGTCATGTTGTTAATGTCCTTAAACAGTTCCCTTGGAGAATCGCGCCGGCGAAGATTGTATATAACTCTGATGGCTCGTTTTTGCAGAATGAAAATTGACTCAATGTCTGCAGCCCTTCCCCATAGTATGATACCGTAAGACATGATACTATGAAAGTAACTAAAATAGACTAGCCACGCGGTATCTACATCCGTAAACTGACGTATTTTTCTAACAGCATAAGCTGCCGAACTTAGCCGCCCCGCAAGGGATATCAAATGAGGACCCCATTGCAACCTCGAGTCTAGCGTGATCCCCAGGAAAACCGCTTTATCGACGAATTCTAGCTTCTCATTGTTTAATATAATGTCACAATCATAACTTTTGACATTCGGCAAGGCAAGTTTTACACACTTAGTTTTTTTTGCATTTAAAACTAAATTATTAGCAGTGAACCAATTTTGAACTTGCCGCAAGGCATTATTTACGTCGGCAACGTTACTCGTATGTCTATTTATCTTAAAAATCAAAGAAGTATCATCAGCAAATAACACGCCAAGATGGGGTAAATCGTTAATGTAGACTAAAAATAAGAAAGGACCTTAAATTGAGCCCTGGGGTACCCCCATTTTCACATTCAACCCCGACGAATTGACTTTTATTTTTTAAACTAATTGCCGTCGTATCATTATGAAAATAGGATTTTACTAAACTTAATGCTGATTGGCCTAGCCCGTAATGCTCAAGTTTCAAAAGCAATGTTTCATGATTAACGCAATCAAACGCCTTCGACAGGTCTCAGAAGATACCTATGATATCTTGTCCTTCCTCCCACGCATCAAAGATGTGTTTTAATAAGGTGACACCAGCGTCGGTTGTACAACGTCCTTTGGTGAAACCATACTGTTTATCGTGTAGGATATGTTATTTATGTATTAAAATGAATGAGCATTGGATTTAGCTTTATCTTTTCAAATACCTTGCTGAAAACCGGCAACACGGATACTGGTCTATAATTATTTGTGCCTTTACTGTCCCCGGATTTAAAAAGTGGTATAACCTTACTATCTTTCATTAGATCCGGCAAGACTCCTTGATCTACACACAAATTAAAAATTAAAGCTAAGTACGGCGCTATAGTCTGAATAATGGAGGTGCAAACTTTGATGGACATTCCCCACAGATTTTCGGTCAGTTCAATCTTGATTTGCTTAAAAGCTTTTATTACTGTTATGGGGTTTATATGTGAAAAGTTAAAAACAGTCGGGCAGGCTGAAATGTTAGCGTTTAATAAACCAGAAGCGAGCGACGGCGAAGAATTTAAGGTTTCAGTAGTTTTAATTGGGATGCTGATAAAGAAATTTACAAATTCTTGAGCAACTTTTTTGTTATCTCTAATAAGTCCATGTGTAGTCTCAAGCGTGTAATCAGTATTTTTTTTGTTCCTGTACGTTTCATTGTTTATAATTTTCCAAACCGTCTTAATTTTATTTTCTGTGAATTTAACCTTATATATTAATTTAAATTACAGGCAAACTTGTAAGAAGTCTATGGTTTTAAAGTGACATGTTTAATATTATATATATATATATATATAATTCATTTGGAACCCCATGGTGCGCGAGTCCATGTGTTCATATGAAGTCATGGTGTTTCGTAGTAACATTCAATAAAACATTCATCAATTAATAAATCTGTGAATTACATATTTTAATTTTTTTTGACAGGGGCTGTCCACGGTTCCGATTTAGTGTCTCTGTTGGGAGATGCCCTGATGCTCCAAGTAGCTCGTCGACCTGCCACTCAAGACGAGAAACAAGCATCGTTTCTTTTACGAAAGCATCTAATCAACTTCATTAAATTTGGGTTTGTTGCATTTTCTAAATCTAAAGTTTCTAATAGGCACCTACTTTTCAATCATTACTTATATCAAACATTTTGTTTTTATAGAATTTAAAATGTAACAGTACTAAATTAGGTATGTTTATAAATTATAGAAGGTATTTTAACGTGTGAAAGTGCAAGTATAATCGACCGATCTAATTTCGGCATTTTTCTGCCTCTATGAGTCCAGTCTTAATTTGATTAAAATAATTATGTAGTTCTGCTATACCTACCACAGATCACCGGGAGAAGAAAGCGTATGGCAGCCATACAAGACGGGTGACGTTAACATATATGACATCCGCGATGCAAAAACTCCCCATGATAACTACCGCAGCGCTAACAGAGATGTCAAATTTTGGCTTCAATATTTGCCGCAGCTATACAATCTGTTGAATTCTGCAGAGAAAACAGGCAAACTGACAAATAACAAAGGTAGGTTTGCCAAATGGGCGTAGTTGATATTTTTAGGGTTCCGTACCAAAATGGTAAAAAAACACCCTTGTGGTGCGACTTCATCTGTCTATCACATTTGGACATTCGTTAAAATTTATGTATGAATTGTCAAAAGAAAGCTAAATTGTCCGAGATTGGGTTTAAAAAAATTACGAGCTCTCTTCGCTCGCTTTTACATCTTAGTTTCAGTATCTATTGATTGTCCCGCTTTTCTGCCAGAAAGACGCTTATTTCGTTCAGAGTGGTAGAAAGGAAACCAAATCAAAGTACTAAAACGCCCCTTTATTAATGTATGGCGTCATGTTCTAGGGCAACTCTCCAGTTAAGGACGCTGTTACATTTTCGACGAACTCAAATTTAGGTATCTAGTCACACACACAGCAACATTACGCGTACGCATTCATTGATACTACTGAGCGCTCGAATTTATACATCACTGAAATAATATTGATCCTTGATATTATTTTTTTATTTTAAGTTGATTCAGGAAGGTTAATTGACACTTTGAAAATGCATTAATTTGGTAACTGTTACTTAGAACCGTCTTCGTGATAAGTATGTTAGTATTTTCAACCGACTTCAAAAAAGGAGGTGCTCTATCTATTCGACCCGTATTTTCTCAAAAACTACTTATCCGATATCGATCGGGTTTTCGTCGATAAATGTATGTGTTTTCAGGGAAGGTTTTATTGTATAATATATAAGGATTTGATAAAGATCTTCGGAGATAGACAATGGAACTCTTCAATAACAAACAGCAAATGACCTGCGATTACTGTGATCGTATGTTTATGTATTGTTTTCACCATACCATAATATCACGCTTGTACGATTTAAGGGGTAAACAGATGTATTTAGTACACCCAATATGGGGTACCAACCAAAACTAAAAAGAGAAAAATAATAACTTTCCTGTGTCGAAAAACGAAAAACAATAGCTACCGACACCAACTTAAAAAAGGAAATACTACCGACTTCCAAGTTAGAAAACTGCAAAGTGAAAAATAACTTTATTTTTGGAAGTCGGTGTCTTTGTTAGTTACAAATTTTTTGCATCATGGACACCGACTGGATAGTATTTTTTACTGAGTCGGTAGTATTTTTTTGTGTAAAAGATTTTTTTAATTTTTCACTTTTTAGTTGTACCTACATAATAGGCCAGTCGTTTAGTAAGGTACCTATAATGCCAGAATAAATTACCCGAATATCATGAAACTGTACATAACCGGTGAAATGAGAGTGTACCAAGGTGAACTGTACACATCTGCGTACCCCTTTTAGAGCGTCTTGGCGTGATGTTATGGTATAAACAATAACTGTTTATTGTTTATACCATAACATCACACATGCGATTGCAGCAATCCCGAGAGATTTGCCATTATTTATTGAAGAGTCCCGTTGTATATCGCCGAAGTTCTTCATCAAATTTTCACCCAATTAAAACTTCAAAATATACTCTTGCCAACAAAAATAGTATATTATGCAACTAGTGAATAAAGGACGGTTTTAAAGCGAGGGCCATAGGTGAATCACGAACAAGTAAAGGATTCTATCAACTGAGTCACGACCGTAGGGAGTGATTGATGATGATTGAATCACGAGCATAGCGAGTGATTCAAGTGTTACAATCCTGAGCGACGCGAGTGATTCATGGCCCTCGATATAAATCCGCTTTATTCAAGAGTTGCATACTATATTTTATACCTTGACTACGAGAAAAAGAAAGATTTAAGCGAAAAGCACAAGGAATAATAATAAATAAATGTTTAATTACCTTCAAAATCTAGAAAAGGACTGGCCAAGTGCGAGTCGGACTCGCGCACGAAGGGTTCCGCACCATTATCGCAAGAAACGGCAAAAAAATCACGTTTGTTGTATGGGAGCCCCACTTAATTTATTTTATTTTAATTTAATAATTATTATTTTTTGAAGTGAATATACAACTAAATATTCTGTGAATATTTCAAGCGTCTACCTGTTGCCGTTATTAATATCGAGCAAAAAACGGCAAAAAAATCACGTTTGTTGTATGGGAGCCCCCCTTAAATATTAATTTTATTCTGTTTTAGTATTTGTTGTTATAGCGGCAATAGAAATACATACTCTGTGAAAATTTCAACTGCCTAGCTATCACGGTTCATGAGATCCAGCCTGGTGACAGACGGACAGACAGACAGACAGACGGATCGCGGTGTCTTAGTAATAGGGTCCCGTTTTTACCCTCTGGGTACGGAACCCTAAAAACTAACAAAGTCGAACATAACCAAAACAGAACCCCCTCCTTTTTGGAAAGTCGGTTAAAAATTGGGTTTCACTTTGTTGTAGCAAATAGGTATTTAAAAAAAACGCTACGTAAAATAAGATACCTAAAACAAAATAATTTCCGGTCACAAGGATTTCAAAAATGACTTGAACATTTTGCATTGAACACATAAAATATTATTAACTAAAATTTCTAGAGCATTACATAATGAGCATACGTAAAATATCAACTCCTTTTGATCACGAAAAACGACGGTGCGACGCGCGGCGGTACTCACACGCATGCACACTACAATCTTTTTTATTACTTTTATCGTATTTATTTTTTGCGAGAGAGCGATACGCCCATCCTTCCACGAGCGCTTCTGAGCGCGGAATGAATGATGAACCGCGAGTCGCGAGTGCGAAATGTATGAAGAAGTCGGCAAGTGTTTTTATTTTAGCTAATAATTAAAAAATATATTGATTTAGGTAAAAAATAATTAGCTGACCCTATAAAGGACTATATATACCGCAATTTCTTATAATTTTGAAGATAAAATATGCTGTAAATTTACCTAAACTGGTCCCTATTCGGACCCTATTTTTTTTACTTTTTTGCGATTATTGTGATGGGAAAAATGTATTTGTGCGTAAATTTTGTATGGTGTCATACAATTTTTTTGATGCCAATCTGGAGCTGAATATATTATCTTTAAATTAAGACCATGATATCTTCACATCTGTGATTGCTTAAACATTAAAATGGTACCTTAAAAGCACTGTTATTTGTAGAAAAATGTAATAGCGTCCTTAAGGAAATGGTGTTTAGAGCGCAAAAAAAGATGCGTTAGAGCGATTTTTAGGATGAAACAGACTGAAAGCTGTAGACCAATATTCCCAAAAATTAAAGTGTTAACTCTACCTTGTTTATATATGTCGGGTTTAGTCAATAGTACGGACGTCAAAACAAATCACAAGCACGCCCCTAGCGGCAATCGAGAGCAACTAAGCATTGGCGCGCTTTTATAAGCACTTGCGTGGTGCGAAATAGAGCAGTTGAGTACTAACAGCCTTAGAGCGAAGACGTCGTAGAGTCAGTGTCGATCCGTAATATTGGTAAGCAGGGATGTAACTTGTGTCTATTTGAATAAACCCAGTGTATCGAATAACTTATGTGATTTCATTTGCACGATTATACCCACCGACCTGCCCACACACGATGTTTTAACCTAAGGGAATACATCCTGACTTCCCGATGGTTTGCATCTATCGGCCAGCCTTGATGCGACATCAGAATTGGGATTCGGTCGTGCTAATGAGATCACATGTAAAAACGATGCTAGTGAAAATGGCGGTTACATTCTTGCAAAAAAAATTGCGGTGTCAGTTTAGATAGGAACAAATGTAGTTCGTTTCTGTGACTACCCCAAGTTTTTAATAATAAAAAACCAGTCCGGAGCGGAGTAGCAAGGAGGCTTGCAACAACCAAGGAGCTGGACAGGTCAAGGTGGAGCCTGTGAACGTGTGGAAATATCCATACACACGGATCTTTATGACAATCTGGTGAGTCGTTTTCATTTTGTTATGACTATGGAAAAGTTTTCATTATTCAAAATTCTGGTCTTGTTTACGGTATGGACCATGTCAGGTCCATAATCTCATTTTAGCTATCGCTGGTCAAGTTTTAATGTTACTGAAGAGTTGTTATTCTACTATCACTGTTAAAATTCCTTAGCTAGCTATTATTATTCGGACTTTAGAGCGATGTAGTAGCATTGCCGTACCAAATACATCATTCTGGAAATTATGATAATTCCTAATGAAATTATTAGTTTTGAGTTAATGGAATTTGATTATGAGGTTTCTATGCTTTTTCTTTTCAAGTTGAGGTTAAAGTCTTTAGATAGTTTGGGCCTAATATGTGGCATCGTTAATTGCGACTGACTTAAAATGCCACTGACGCTAGGGCATTGGATTTTCTAAAGCCCATATACCTGTCTGGACACTTGGGACACTGTAATGTGTTTCATGTTTTGGACAGGGACTTTGCACTCACATTTGGTGTCCACAATAACCCATTTTGCTGTGCCGGTTTAGTTTACTACACCGCTGCACAGGTTGATTTCCATCAAAGCTGTGTATAGTTAAGTTAACTGTGTGAACATATACTCTCATAATGTTTTTCATGTTTCAGATACCATATTGCGTCGCAGTGGTGCCTCTGCTGCAGGCTGGCGGTTCAAATGCTGAATGCGAAGGTTGACGTGTCAACATCTAAGAGGTTGAGACCGAAGGCAGGCTAGCAGTTCGCAGGTGGTAGCCGAACGTTATAAGAGCGTGCAAGTTTGGGATGGATTACTCGGTGAGTCGCTTCCATGTTATTTCGATAGTGACGTCGAATGTTCTCTAGTGAAGAGATGCTATTTCGAGCTTTAAGAGTGTTCATGTTTGACCACTGAGTTGGTCGTGGTTACATTAGCACTATCACTAGGCAATTAAGACACACTTGTAAGCAAGTAGTTAATGAGTTTCCTATTGGCGGTATTTTCATCATTTGGTTCAGTACGAACTTTAGGATGAGATATCCCATGAGAAGATGAGCTATCCAAAGTGACTTAACAACTAGTCATTTTCAGTTGCAAAGCGAGTTAGTAAAGTCGTTGGGCCAACGCAATTGTATCGAGTTAGTAACGGTACTGGTTATTTACGTGTATTCAGAACAGATCTTAGGTTGCGTAACGATTTACAGTCTTCAGATCTGAATTCACTTGCTTACTTTGAAAGTAATATTATGATAGCAGATTAAATCTCGCGATCGTTTTCCTTATCATGTAAGACTGAGTTAGTAAGCGATAGTGAATGGTTACTATTGATATTTGATTTTGAAGGTATTGATCAGAGTTTTTTTTTATTTCTTTTTATTATAGATAGGCTCGCGCTTGACCACTATCTCACCTGATGGTAAGCGATGATGTGGTCGACGGTGTTACACGCTTGCCTAGAAGTAACCTATTCACTCTTGACTTAAAGACCCGGCAGGGAATTCCACTCCTTAGCTGTACGCATAATGAAAGTATTTCCAAAACGTTTAGTGCGTATGGGTGGGATGTCCACCATGTACCGATGGCGCATTGCCGTACGTCTGGTAGTCCGATGATGAAACGGGCTGGGCGGAATTAGATTATGCAATTCCATCGCACACTCCCCGAAATGCAACCGATAAAAAACCGACAAGCTGGCAACTCGACGACGATGTTCAAGGCTTTGGAGCTTTGACTCGACCAATGCCTCATTGCCGATGAGCCTCTTGGCCCGTTTTTCGATCGACTCTAGTGCATCAAGCTGGTATTTGGCCGATCCGTCCCAGAGATGAGAACAGTATTCCATGCAAGATCGAACTTGCGCTTGATACAACTTAAGCAGCTGCTCTGGCGTGAAGTACCGTCTCACCTTCGCAAGGATCCCCAACTTTTTGGCAGCTAGTTAGTTGAGCCTTTGCTTCAATGTATGGACCAAAATTGAGTGTCGATGTCAACGTTACGCCAAAAAGCTCAAGATGGTCCGTTATCGGTACGGTTACACCTCGGAAAGATGGAGCCGGGTGAAATTGGCTCTTTTTCGCGGAGAAGAGACACGCCTGTGTTTTTGCGGCATTGAACTTGACCAGATTGGCATCGCCCCATTCGGAGACTGCCTCCAAGGACAAGTTCAAGCGCTCCACCATGGCCTCACGGAGAGACCGGACCTGAGCCCCAGTGGCCCGTGCGTTTTACAAGTATCTCTCAGCAACAGTGCTGTCATCTGCATACCCAAAGGTGCCGGGTTTTAGCAGTTCATTTATGTGCAGCAAGAACAATGTCGCGGACAGTACCGACCCCTGAGGGACCCCGGCATTAATATCCAATAGGTCCGAAGAGCAGCCATCGATAACTACTCGAATGGACCGACCCCTCAGGAAGTCTGCAATCCAGTCACACAGACCACCGGGCAGACCGAATGAAGGAAGCTTACCAAAAAAGCTTTCGTGCCAGACCCTATCAAAAGCCTTCGAGATGTCGAGGGAGACGGCAAGCGCTTCCCCATGTCTCTCAATGGCCTCACTCCAGATGTGAATGGCATACGCTAGAAGATCCCCAGTAGACCGATTTCGGCGGAAGCCGTATTGGCGGTCGCTAAGGATGTCGTTGGCTTCTAGGTATGCCAGGAGCTTACTATTAAGTACGCGTTCCATACTCTTACAGAGTATGGACGTTACAGAGATGGGTCTGTAGTTGGCCGGGTCAGCACGACTGCCCTTCTTGGGCACGGGCTGTACGTTGGCTTGCTTCCAAGCATTCGGCACTTTTCCAGTCTGATAAGAAAGGCGAAACAGGCATGTCAAGATCGGAGACAATTCAGGCGCACAGGTTCTGAGAACAATTGCTGGTATACCGTCGGGTCCGCTAGCCTTATTCACGTTGAGGTCGCGCAGCACCCTACGTACGTCCTTTTGATGGATGCGAATGTCCGACATACTCGTCCCGCATCCATCAGGAGAAGAAGGGGGGCCTGCGCCACCAGGATTCAGACGCGAAGATTCCGCAAAAAGAGAGGCAAACAAGTTTGCTTTCTCCTCAGCGGAGTGGGCCAGCGACCCGTCGGGTTTCAGCAGTGGTGGTAGTGAGGGACGGCAGAAGTTCGATTCAACCGATTTAGCCAGGGACCAGAACGCTTTACTACCTGCTGGGTAGGATGCAAGTTTTATCCCTATCCGGCTAATGTGGTCGAACCGAGCCCTTCGCATCACTTTCTTGCAGGACTTGGCAGCCCTATTGTAGGCTTTCTTCCTCTGACCAACGTCACTCGCCTTGCGCGTTCGAGCGTCGACCCAGGCATGGTACGCCTCATGCTTACGCGTATCGGCGCGATTACACTCGGCGCCAAACCAAGGTCAGTCTTGGCTAGACATTGTTACGTCAGAGAACGGAATGTAGTACTCCATTCCCTGACGCAACAAATCCGTCACGGCGTCCGCGCACGACGTAGGATCAGACGAAGAAAAGCAAAGCTGCCAAGGATAGCATGCGAAGAAAGATCGCATGCCATCCCAATCCGCTGACTTGTACCGCCATACCCGCCGGGTGCCTCTTGGGCTGGGATCGGGAGGGGAGTAGACGGATACAGACTTCACCAGACAGTGGTCGGAACTACCCAAAGGTGGAGATACCGACACCGAGTAACGGTCTGGATCTGTGGTCAGCAGAAGGTCCAAGCAATTAGCCGTATGCGAATCAACATCCGGCACCCTCGTGGCCCCCTGGACCAGCTGAGTGAGATTTAACGGTAGCGCAAGCTTACGTGTCTCTCGCCCAGCATGGTCAGTGTACTGGTACGGGAAGAGCCACTCCTGGTGGTGGGCATTAAAGTCCCCCAGTATCACCAGTTGGGCGGACGGGTACCAATGCTGAGCCTCGTCAGCCGCCTCACTAAGGTATTGTGTTAGCCCGGTTGTCTCCAGATCTCTGCTGTGCGACCTGTAGACACAGGCATAGATAATCTTATCCAGACCTGTGTCCACCAGTGCCCAAAGCACTGAGTATCGGGCGTCTTCAAGGTTTCGGAGACGCCGATAGCAGATGTCGTCCCGGGCGTACATGCATACACCAGTTTATTCGTGAAGCTCCTTCACACGAGGTATAAGGCAGAAAATATTATCAGGCATAATTGTTCTCCTCACATTAACAGTCGGTATCTCCAAAATCTTTGAGTGTAAGAAGAGCGAATATATTATGAGAAGGATACCCGATCACCAAGGTCCTTGAGAATTAGACGTCATAGTTGATGACAGTGGGAGTGAGAGTAGTGAGACCAAATCTGATGGCTTGTACACTTGTCATACTCAGAACTTTGAATCGCACCTCATGAGTAACATGTGGCGATGGATCAACGAAGAAGTTTCATGAGTTGAGTGTGCATTGCCTTTGAATTATGGTAAAGAGTAACAGAATTTTTACAATAACTTTGTTTAGTTGTTGAACTTTTTGATCGTTGGACCTTTTTCTAATAAAGTGTTGTGTGGGAATCTCTGGTTCGAAAACTAAATAGGCCCTGTATTAAGTCCGCGATAAGTGATTTTGACAGGACGGTGATCGTTATACACCGAAAGCTTTAAATAGGTACGCTTAGAACCTACAAGTATGCACAAGGTAGGTTAGGGCAGATGCCAGCGGGTCATGTACCAGTCGATGTTGATGTCCAAGGGATTTGATGATGATGAGCTTAAGCTTTAAGGTGTCGAGTACTTCAGGCTATCGAACGTATTATGTTTGACCGTACCAGTGGATTCTCGCGGAGGTCGGGGTCTAGAGAGACCGTTGTGAGAGCTATACAATTGCTGGACGGCTAGAGAGCCGTGGCGTTAGAGGTTTTACTCGACGGTTTCTGTAAGCTTGGCAGTTGTTGCTGCAGCAGAAGTTTTAAAGTTTGTTTGGGGCGACTAGTGGTATGTGGCCCTGGGTAATGATTTAGTTAAGAAGTAGAGTTCTCAAATTTTCCTATTTTCACGAACCCAATAATCTAGTTTGGTCAGGAGTAGCCGAGCGTTGTGTGGCAACTGTGAGCCTGAGTGGAAACTATGAGCCTGACTGGCAACTATGCGCCTGAGTGGCAACTGTTGGCCTGAGTGGCAACTGTTGGCTTGAGTGGCAACTTCTAGCCTGTGTGGCAAAGGTAGGCTTGTATGGCACCTATAAGTCTGTGTGACAGTCTTGTGTGAAAAGTCATGTTTGTTAGGTTAGGTTAGGTTAGGAACCTTACAGAAAGTTCCTATTGAGTCATGAGGTTAAAAGAAAGTAAACTCGCCGACACGCGTGTGGTGAGGTCACCATGTTAATATTGATGACGTTCGAATCGTCAAGCCCTCACTACGTAAATTGAAATAATTTTGGTTTTCTAATTTTGGTTACTATGCGTAGATCGTGTTGGTAAGACACACAAAGCTCAAGTACCAATTGAGATTGTAGATGAATTAGATAATGAATTGACGTAACATATGACAGACTAAATCTCTGTGTGAACAGGTTCTGAGTTCAGAGAGTTGAGTTGACTCGACATCGTGGGGATGTGCGAGTAGAGCAATTGTGATTGCTAAGAGACCTATCTTGTGATAGCTAGGAGAGATAAGAGATAGCTAGGAGAGCTATGAGATAGCTAAATATCGTGAATAAGATACCTGGTGGTTTCTTTTGCTTGATTTAATTTGAGATTAATGACTATCAGTGGTACTTGAACTTTGTAATCACGAAGATTGGGTGCTTTTAGGTACCAAATCGATGAGGTTGCTATTTTCTTTAAATTGGAAATAGAATTACTCGTTCCTTGCAATAGTGAACAGAGAGATTCGAATGATCATGTTTGATTGTTTCAAAATGTTTCCTCACTCTAGTGTATGAGTCAGGATTGGACGAGAAAATACTGTTTGAAAATTTTGTATTTTTCAGAAAAACATCCCTTGTATGATGGGAGATTGCCAGGATGGAGTGGACTAAGGCGACGTGTGGTGCAACACGAGGTGACCATGAGATGGCAAGGAGCAAGGACAAGAAGGTGATGCCTGCGGGTGATAGATTTGGGGATCTGTCACCTGAGAGAGGCCCGAGAAGGCGACGTGTGTGTTCCACGCTCGCCTCTCAAGAGGAATTACGGCCTAGAGAACACCATGTGGTTTTAGTCGGTAGGAGTCTGACAGACCCCTCAGCTTTCCCCAAGGGCTGAGGACATCCATTGAGGATTTCCACATGATTCGATACACTGTTAAAACCTGACAATTAGGAACAGACGAGGACGCCTGTCTCGCAGGATGGCCGTGTCGGGTTTAGTCAATAGTACGGACGTCAAAACAAATCACAAGCACGCCCCTAGCGGCAATCGAGAGCAACTAAGCATTGGCGCGCTTTTATAAGCACTTGCGTGGTGCGAAATAGAGCAGTTGAGTACTAACAGCCTTAGAGCGAAGACGTCGTAGATTCAGTGTCGATCCGTAATATTGGTAAACAGGGATGTAACTTGTGTCTATTTGAATAAACCCAGTGTATCGAATAACTTATGTGATTTCATTTGCACGATTATACCCACCGACCTGCCCACACACGATGTTTTAACCTAAGGGAATACATCCTGACTTCCCGATGGTTTGCATCTATTGGCCAGCCTTGATGCGACATATATATTGGACATGATTATGTTTGTCAGAAATAACAGCAGTTCTTTTATTAAATTAAAAAGTCAGAGGCACCGATTTAAAAAAAGCTTTATACCTGCACTTTTGAACAATAGTGTATTTTGTATGATTCCTAGAGTGTATAATCATTTACCCAATTTCTTACTCGAAATTTCTAACAATAATATTTATAAAATAAAAAATGACAACTAAGAAGAAAATGTTGATACGAAGCCAGGCCCGAGTCAAGAACACACGCCCAACATCTTCGGGTTCGTCGCTCAGCTCCGCCTCGCAGCTGTCGGGACCACTTACAACCATGAGTCAAGCGATCCCGGACGCTGCAGTTGCGTCGAGCTCGAGCGATGAATACTTCTCTCCGCCGACGAAACCACCACATACGCGTCGACGGGGAGGACGCCGGCCGCCGGATAGCCTGGGACCTCGAGGCCCATCGGCCTCTGACAGGGTCCCCGCTCCCGGTGGAAGTGTGCAGCGCATGCGATGGACGCAATCGATTAATGAAAACGTCATGCGCGCATACTTTTTGGCTACAGAGCGCATACTTTGGGGGTAACCGTATGCTGGATGACACCGTACTTGATAGACTGCGTGAGGAATCACGGAGTAGCTGTGTCTCGCCTGCCTTGCCACCGGCCGCGGTGCAAATGCAACCCAGTGTTTCACCGCGACCTGACCATGTTGGAGAGGATGACGACGACGGGGCTATATCCGTGAGTACCCAATGCAATGAACGATCGAGGAGCGCTTTGGAGTGTGCATGCCGAGAGTATCGTTCCACACCGCCTGAGCTTAGACCTCGATTACCTCGTCTGCCCATGCATAAGAAAAATAGGGCGCTGGTGTGTGCTCTAGATTCGCAGCTATCAAATGTTTTTGATACCAGCTATACCAGTTTGGCAGTGCAGGATTGAGCGTTGTATCGGCTAGAGCACTCATCGGCAAGCTTATCTGCTTCAGGGAGGGACAACACTCGCCCTAGAGTAATGCACTTTGTGAGGCGGGCATTCTCGGGGACTGATATCAGTTCTCGAGATTATCTGTCCCGCGTCACAGATCGTATCGACTTCCTGAAGCAGAAGATCTATGCATGGGCAAGCCGTATTCGTCGGTACAAGCGGCGAGTGGAGCGATACACTCAGAATCGCACATTCCGGAGCAACGAAAGGTGGGTTTATAGGGCTTGGGAGCGACCCGACCAAGGTTTGACTGATATGCGCCTACCGGATAATGACGCCATGTGTTCGTTTTGGCGCGATATCTGGTCGGTGCCTGTCAGTCATACCGAGGGTGACTGGACTCGGGCGATCGAGCAAGCGTGCGATCCGATACCACAAATGGGGGCAATTACCATCAGCCCCCAAGATGCGGCTCGTGCAGTCCGTCCGTTGCCCAACTGGAAATCTCCAGGACCAGACGGACTGCAAAACTTTTGGACTAAATGGTTCCAAAGGTCGCACGCTCGTTTGGCAACTGAGTTCCAGTCTGCCTTAGGGTCAGGGTCGCTGCCCCAGTTCCTAACGACAGGAATAACCCACCTGCTCTATAAATTGGGTAGTACCGCGGAACCTAAAAATTATAGATCGATAACGTGTTTACCGACGGTCTATAAAGTTCTTACATCCATTCTGAGAGCGAAAATTAATCAACATATTGACAATAACGCCATCATGTCTGCTTTTCAGAATGGATGTAGGAACGGGTCCCGCGGTACTAAGGAGCTGCTCCTCATAGACATTGCCATTAGCCAACAGGTTCGCCGTTCCCGCAAGGATCTGGCGACATGTTGGATAGATTACAAGAAGGCCTATGACTCAGTGCCACATACATGGCTCATGAGGGTGCTGGAGTTGTATAAAATTGATACAACTCTGCGCGCCTTCCTGACGTCATGTATGGGGCAGTGGAGGACGGTCCTTCACCATCCAGGATGTCGACAGATTCAGGAAAACAACGAACTTATAAGGATCGAGCGCGGAATATTTCAGGGCGACAGTCTAAGTCCTCTGTGGTTTTATTTAGCCCTGAACCCTCTTAGTACACTGCTGGAGGGTTCAAGCCTGGGCTATCGGTTGAGGAGAGGTGGTCAGGTTAGATCACACCCGCTTTACATGGATGACCTGAAGCTCTTTGCCCCCAACAACTTGCAACTGATGAAGCTACTGAAGGTAACAGAAACCTTCAGTGACGCCATCAGGATGGAATTTGGTGTGGACAAATGTGCAGTCATGCATGTAAAGTGAGAGGAGATTATGGATTCCGTGGGAATACAACTCTCGGACTCCATACACCTTAGATCCCTTTCCTCAACTGAGACTTACAAGTATTTGGGTATGTCGGAAGCACTAGGCATCAATGTTACTGACGTGAAACAGTCGTTGAAGGAACCTTTCTTTGGCCGCCTGAAAAAAGTACTAAATAGTCTTTTATCAGGCGGGAACAAGGTGCGCGCCTTCAACGGCTGGGTCATGTCTTGATGTACTCTTTCGGCATACTCAAATGGACTCAGACAGAACTTGACGCCCTGGATAGGAGAGTCCCCACATTGCTTACCGGAAATCGTATGCATCACCCACGGTCATCGGTTATGAGACTGTATATCCCTCGGAAGAGCGCGGGTCGTGGCTTTTTAAATGCTAAGACCCTGCACAACCGCAAGTTATGCCGTCTTAGGGAATACTTCCAGGCCGCTGACGTGGGTATGCATCGAGATGTGGTAGCAGTGGACAAGGGCCTTACCCCGCTCTCCTTGGCTAACGAGAACTGGCGCAAACCTATAGTATTAGATACTAATGACCGCATGGAGGTATGGCAGAGCAAGGAGCTTCACGGACGCTTCTACCGGGTCCTATATGGGTCCGATGTAGATTTTTTGGCGTCCGTGGCCTGGTTGCGATTTGGTGACCTTTTTGGGGCAACCGAAGGTTTTGTCTTTGCGATTATGGACGAAGTTTTGATGACGAACAACTACCGGAAATACATTGTGAAAGATGGCACGGTTGACATCTGTCGGGCATGTCACCGGCCTGGGGAATCCATCCGTCACATTATCTCCGGTCGTTCTAGTCTAGCTAACGGAGACTATTTGCATAGACACAACCTTGTAGCCAGGATTATCCATCAGCAACCTGCTCTTAAATACAATCTTGTGGAATCGGAAGTGCCTTACTATAGGTATGAGCCCGACCCAGTTCTCGAGAATGGCAATGTCACGTTGTATTGGGATCGGTCTATCATCACTGACAGGACTATTGTTGCCAATAAGCCTGACATAGTGGTGATAGACCGACTAGAGCATCGCGCAATGATTGTTGATATAGCGTTCCCCTATGACGAGAACCTCGTGAATGCTGAGAGAGATAAGAAAAGAAAGTATCTTGATCTGGCTCGCGAGGTTGTCGACATGTGGGATGTGAATACAGCAATCATTGTGCCGATAGTCGTTACGGCCAATGGCATAATAGCCAAGAGCCTCGACGAACATCTGAGGAGGCTCTCGTTGGACAGCTGGATCAAGGGCTTGGTCCAGAAAGCGGTACTCCTGGACACGGCGCGTATCGTTAGGTGGTTCCTATCTCAGGAGCCCTGACCACCACAGCTTGGACCCTGTTCCCGATACCAGTGGGCTACTATTTTTTTATATTTTTAAACGTTTTTCTTTTTTGTATGTATTTTGTAAAAATATTTAAAAATGTAAGAAATAAGAAAGAAAATTAAATAAAGAACTAAAGAAAATCCTGGTACATAAATCATATTACTCAGTAAGAGTTTCTTGGTGATAAATTTTAAAGTAGAAAATAATAATAATTGTTAATCTAATCTAATCGCATCTATATCGAATTATGTATATTTGTATAACTACTTTTGCACTTTTGACATGTATTGATCTTTCTATTTCTATTAATTGTAATAATATAAAGTAGTGTATGCTTGACATTTTCCGCTGTAATTCATTGCCTTATTTACTTGATACTATGTATAATTAATTAATTTGTAATGTATTTATATGCTTTTTAAATTTGCATGGCGTGAGCCTGACTATGGCGGTATATATATTTCAATTTAACACCTGTATACCCACCCATATTCTGCAAATAAAAGATTTGAATTGAATTGAAAAGTATCGTTGTATGTATATTGCCGAAGTTCTTCAATCAGTTCTTCACCAAATTTAAATGTAGGAATTAAATTTAAATCTACCTAGGGACAAATACTATTCCAAACGAAAAAAAAAGATCTAAATTACCTGATACTTATTGTTGCCTATTTGCCTGATAATGTGAACAATAATGTCAATAAATATGACCGTTCGTTTTGTTCTAGGTGATAATCGACTTCGGGGTGGCGTGTTTGCGATGTGTGGAGTCACAATAGTACTCCTGTTACTCCTGTTTGTATGCGCTTTAATATTATACAGGCAAAAGTCGCGGCGATTTACTGTTGAAGACGAAAATCATCATTAGTACATAATAATTCATCGTACTTACCGTCATATTGTGCAAGACAAAAATAAACTCTAAACTGCTCGTGGTGTGTTTTATTAGTTTTGCCAAATCACACTAATATTATAAAGGCCAAAATTTGTGAGTGTTCGTATGTTTGTTACTTCTTCACGCTCAAACTGCTGGACGGTTCTGGATGAAATTTGGCACAGAGATCGATTATAGTCTGGAATAGCACAAAGGATACTTTTTATCCCGGGAATATGTTCCCTTGGAACATTTTCGACGAAGCCGCTGGCAGAAGATACTAATCTAATATATTATCTCCCTAAAACAATGAGGCGACTGACTAGATGTGACCAACTTTGGGAAGCTGAATGAATATATTAATATATTTTTACACACCCCGTTTAATTTAAAAGATTTTTTTCTTTGTTGATGGGCGTCATAACCAAATATATAAAAGCGAAAGGTCACTCATCACGAAATATCGAAAACCGCTTGACGTATAAAGATTAAATTTGGCAGGTAGGTAGTGTTTAAAGTTAGTAGACGTCCGGCACAAAACGTACTACTCAAAACAAAATAAGAGCCACTCGTTATTTTCACATTTCAATGTAAAATTTATATATGAAGATTAACGCATATTAGTGTCGACCCGAACTTAACCTACACTAATTAGTTTTTCACTTATTTTAGTCAAGTTTTGTGGGTTTTCGTCCTGAACTAAATTAAGTTGGTCCATTTTATCACAACTCAGCGAGTAACATTTAAAACATTTGTTTTGTCAGTGACATTGTATACCATACCTCAGATCAAATAAAAAACCAAGATGGAACGTTGCAAACAAAAAGGTGACACCGGTTAAAACTACGCCTTGCCGTATACATACATACATACAGAATTACACGTACAACGAAACAACGCATTAGCTTATCAGTCGAGCTCTCAGATCAAATAAAAAACTCGACAGACAAGATAAGGTGTAGTTTCGTTCCGTGTCTCAGTAGCCGTGGCTTGGTCCCCCCACGGTGAAGCGAAGAGGAACCCGAGGAGGGGCCGCTCGTCAGGGCTTTGACCGATTAAGCCGACGACGTAGCGACCAACAAGTAGGTTGCGATGCCGTTTGGCAACAGGTGGCATTGCATCTGAGGCGAGCCGCGGTATCATATGGAGTGTCCCATACGATATCGTGGCCGAGGGTTGGAGACCGCGGCGGGAGAATAGTGCTGGTATTACGGTGCGTCGCTCTCCCTACCTTCCGCGGCCTGGACGGGGTCGCCACCGTCTGATTGCAGACGCGGTGGGGCCGCAGGAGAGGTCCCTATCCACTGCGGCCGAAAAGTGGTAGGTGGCGGGGCCTGCACTGACCTGTCCCGTCACAGGGGGACCGAGGGTGCCATACACGGGGTCGTCTGGCGCCCATGTGTTGGTTTGGTCCTTGGGATGGTCACGGCGTGCGTCATGGGAGGTAGGAGGTGGTGGTCCGGTGACGGACAGCCGCGGTGGGTTCGCGGTGAGTGCTAACGTGTGCCCGTGTTCCCGCCATAAGCGGCACAGGAGGACACCGTGAAGTTTTAGTGGGTTAGAGTTTTTGTGTCAAGGGGTAAACTGATTTACCCTTGCAAAGAATTGATCAGGGTTGCTGATGTAATGGAGAAAGAATTTTATCAATTTCAAACGTTGCACAATGAAAAATTCATTTTCACAAATTTGACTCCGATTGTTCATGATGCCACACAGGACTTGTATCTTCAAATTCAGTATGAGCTGGTAGTACTCTGTTAAGTTCAAACGAGAACCTACCTAAAAGTCATCGTCATCTTCCTGCCCTCGCCCTCATATCACTTGGGGTCGGCGCAACACGTTTTCTTCTTCCATACCGTCCTGTCCTCCGTCACGCCATCCTGACTGCCTTTTCTTTCATATCACACCTCACACTCCATCTATCTTTTCTTTGGCCGTCCCCTCCCTCTCCATCCATCCACGTTTATATTCATAACTCTTTTAGTAACATGCGTTTCATCACTCCTCATCACATGACCATACCAGGACAAACGGTTTCCTTTCAACTATTCTGTCACTGGCGCCACTTTCAAACTTCCTCTAATATACCCATTTCTCACTGCATCCATTATCGTCACTTCGCACATCTATCTCAGTATTCTCAAATCATTCTATCTACGCGTGAAGAAACTAAATAAAATCATAATATGCAATCAATTAAAAAAGAAGCAATGTCAAAATATACAAAATTTATCAAATATGTATGTCTATGACGAGACACTGGAGCTTGATCTTAATATATATATTAATAAAAAGAAAAGTCCTGACTGACTGACTCATCAATGAATAAAATTTGGCATTTAGCTTCTAAATAAAAAATACTTTTTTAAAGATTTTTTGAATTGCATCCCTTTTAAGGGGTAAAAAAGGGTGTTCAAGTTTGTAAGAAAAATAAATTGTTTATCATCAATATTACTTGAAACTTAGTATTTCTGCTCTTCAATACATTTAAAGAAACACGTGTTTGGGAAACAGACCTTTGGGAGTCTGGATATCATGAAAAAACGACCAAACGTATCTGTTCAAAATAAAATTATTTGCATTGTTGAACTACTAATCTATCCCTGTATGGTGGTGGGTTCGCGCCAAAAAAATGCGTTAAAATTAGTGTCGAAATGTGGAACTTTCGACGCTCATAACTTTCAAATATTTATTTATTTATGTACACACAAAAAACACTTTACAGAGAAAATAAATAATACAGATTGAAGAGCACAAAGGTACTGCTTATTTCATTAGAAATTTCTTCCAGCAGACCTGCGACCTGCTGTGTTTTTAATCATATAAATTACACAATATATACCTTAATAAATATAGAAAATAAAAATACATATATATATATGTAGGAGGAAGGTATTTCTAATAATCTAGAACAAAGAAGTATGACGCATTTAAACTTATTAATTCAGTTTTGTTTAATTGGCAACATTTAGCCTACGATTCAATCTCAGTTCGATTTTATTCGATTGACAACACTTTATTTGGCTTATGTCAAAATACTCGATTTTGATTGGATGTTAAAAGCTGTGAACTTTGCCCGAGGTGTTCTTGAACCAATGAAAGCAGGGTAGCCAAGGATAATGGCGACCTGAGCGAAGTCGCCCGCCATATTTGGTCGGAAAAGGGTTAGAAGAAGGAACGCGCGGGAGCGCGTTTGCAAACAGTTGAAAAACAGAGTTGTGAGAGAAATAATTGAGAAGTAGCCTAAAGTGTGGCGTTATAAACTTGAAAGTGTGTTTTGTTGAGAGAAAGCGAAACGAATAGGTGGCCGAATTCGCTGCTTTGATAAGATTGGAACAAGGACTATCTCCAAATCGGCATAAGTTACCTGCTTTGTAGCATGCATATACCCACGAAAGCCCACAAGATCGAGTGTTTATCCAAGATAGCCCTCGTATTTGCGATATCAGAAGTCCGGGATCAGTGCAAATACAAAGCGATGATGGAGAATGGACCAAATGAGACGAGTAATGGCTGGCGCGCTCTCTTTGGTGCGCAAGAAAATGGCATGGAAGTAGCTCGAGCTACCTACTTATAGAGACGTTTCGCAACTCGTCGGCTACTGGCGACAGGAATTCATGTTGCCCGAATTCAACCGTATAGTGTGGCCTATACTAGACAATGTGCGAAGTCGGGCTGCAGATAATGTTGATGATGACATCGATGCCCAATCCTGACTAGATACTGAGGAAACGCAACTGTGGTGGTGATGTTCAGGGAAGTATAAACTTAAGTATTCTGATAATAATAAGTACCTACCTAATGTCTTGTGAAGTTTAGCCACAATATTGTTAGTTTTTCTTGGTGTAAAGTGGCTAAAATTTGAAATAAAATTCTATTTTCGTTATGATGCTAAATGAAACTCAGTCAGTTTCATACCGTCAGCGGAGTTCGCAAGAGATTAAGACGACTTGTGCAAATACAATGCAAGATAGCAAACATCCTAAGCTACAGCTTGATTTAGCAGAACATCATTATGATTATGCTTGTGGAACACTTATTCATAGACATGAATTTTTCAGCCATTCGCACAACATGCAACAGATAACAGGGACGTCTGAGCCCTTAAACATGGCTGTGGATACCACAAGACCTGTTGTGACCAGCTGCGTGTGGTGAAACAAGTGCGGATCTCGGGTTCCAATTCAAGAGGCAACACACAAACTGCAACCTACAGCGCTATGAATAAGGAAATTTTGTGGTGTTATACATGCCGCTGCGGTGATCAATCAATTTGATGTTTTCTGAAAGCAGCTAGGAGTCTGGACAAGTGCATGGTCAGTGACAAAATTTTGCTTTTGTGCCTGGTGTACTAAGCGCTGCTGCCTGACCTTCCCGTGAGTACAGGCTTAAAGGTATGTGACTTTGATCTGCATTCAACTATCTGTGCATCGGCATACATTTGTGGCAGCCGAAGTATGTATTGGGTTTGGAAGTACCTATCTTATCTTATGGAGGGGCCGAGAAATAACTCGGGACACTTCGACCCATTGGGATCTATTGTGGTTTGGAAGTACCTAAGTTTTATAACTAATTGCTGTTTTCATTGCAATTTATAACTATTGCATTATTTTATTTCATGGAAATGTGTAAGGTAAGTTACATGAAAAGAGTAGAAAATTCAAACAGCGCCATCTATGTAATGGTATTGATACTGTGTTTCTTTCAATAATCATCGAAATTAGCTTCGGGACCCCATTTTGCCGTAATATGCTGCTTGGAGGAACTTATTGAATAGGCGCATGTATTTTTTAATGATCAATTTAAAAACGAACATATTATTTTTACATAAACAGAATGAGAAGTTGGTGCATGTCACGCCATCTATTTAAATCTATGTTGTGTTCGAGCTTTGAAATATTTTGCTACAAATATTTTAATCGTTTTGTTCACCAACAAAACAAACAACGAAACGATTTTCGCAATATTATCTTTAAAATGTACCCGGAGCATTGAAACGTGAGTACAAAACGCAAAGAAATCAAATTTCATTATGTTATGTTGCATGATGTTAGAACAATATACGGTTTTGTGACCACTAGTGCTGTCACAAGCGTACATACAGATTATTAAATAGGTTGTTAGTTTGCTGAAAATCGAGAAGTGAAGATATTAGCAATCCGTTTTTCTTTTACTTGTTTGAACACTAGCAATTTCAGCCATGCATTATTTTTTTGTTATCAATAGGTGTCACTTCAGATTTCCCGTAAATATTACTACCACTGAGGTTGTTGTTGATTTGATCACCAAGGGAATTTGTGAATATGCTTTTCTTTGAAATTAACTTACTTTCTAACTATTCGCGTTGGTATTTTTTAATGCAAGTGTGAATACAGTTACGGAACGCAAAAAGAAAAAATCGTAATAATAGCCGATCTTTAAACATCTTTGGCGGATCAGGGTTGTTTTCACAACTAAATTAAAGTATCAGGTATAAGGGAAAGATATTTGTTTACGTTGAATTCACTTAAGTTTGTGTAATACATTAAATTATTCTTAAATAATATTTTGGTTCATATCATAACAGCAAAATCTAATCTCGATTTTGTAGGGTGAAATATCGATTCGCTGAATCGATTCAGTACTAAATATCGGTTGGAAAATTGTATGTTTTTTTTGTGCTTTAAATCGATTCGTCGATTAATCGCTAACAGATCGCCATCCCTTGCCCATCTCTATCAGACAGTGACATGTAAATGTCAACATTGAAAAAAGTTTGACGAAACAAAACAAATAACTTGTTAGATGATTTTTAACTTATAAGTTACTAGATAGAGACTAGATTATTAATAAATCGATACAAGGTGTGAGTCAATGTGAGGATTAAACTTTTGTTTTGTTCCAAAGACTTGCGATAACTTTCAGTTAATAGTTATATTGTGATCAAAATTATTTTCAAACCGGTGTTTAAGTTTAGTGAAATAGTTTGTTGTTAGACTCGATTTGCAATCTTAGAACCCGAAAATATCACGAGGATTAACGTGACTATAGCCTAGAGAGTTGGCGTTTAGTTTTGTTGCTACCAACGGTTGAACAAAGGTAAAGTTAATGTCTGTAGTTGTTATATACCGCATTGTAGAGAACTAAACAAATAATAACATGTCATTCTAACGATACCTACAAAAAAATAATGATTTAAATTGACTACGGCGAATGAAAGTGCAACTAGACATTTAGATGGTGTCTAGCAGACGTATTTTGGTATTATGAGATGCCCGAGGGCCAATAACTGTTGAAGTTGTGGCTGAAGATGAGATAAATGTTCAATTGGCAACATTTTAATTTACATAGAACAGTTTCTTAGTTTCATGGGTCAGAGAGCTGACAGTGTCAAGAGTTGATTCGGCAATTAAGTTGAAAGTGCATTCTGTGTAGTGAGTTAATTCTAAGTTATTGTGGATTGTGGACACTTGGGTTTTATTTTATTTACTTGGTACAGGAGTCATTTTTTGGAGGAAACTTGGAATGGTTTTCTTGTTCTGCGTTGTTCAACGATGCTTGGCCTCGGTAATCTTGAACATTTTTCAAAAGTTTTAATAATTGTAACATCTCTTTAAAATAAAGGTGTGAATTTGTGAATTGTGTGGTGTCATGTAGGAAGTCTAGTACCTACCTAACTTGAATAATAAATGTGGAATTTAAAGTGTCAGTAATGGTTGTGGTGTTCTAACTTTTTGAATGTTCTGTGCTGGTCATTGTGAACATACCTAACGTAATTTTGTGTTATTTGCTATCTGACCAAGCTGGATAAGATAATGTTAACACAGATGTAAAGTCGGTGACATGCGGTACATGGTTTCATTTTCTTTTTATTTTGCAAAATTGGTAATGTTTGATGATGGTAGTTAGTTGGTAGATTATACCTATCGCACTGAGAGTTTGGTATGAAATCATGAACATAAAATGGAGTTCTTGAAAATGCTTTTGGCTGGGTAAGAAATCCTGAATGTGAGGTTGCTGTTGTATTTTGTACTGAGAATAAAGTATGAAATAACAAATTTTGTTATGGTTTAAAGGTGCTGTTTATGGTTATTGGAGTTCTGAATGGTGGCAACTATGTGTTGAATTAAAGGCTTTGTTTGGTTTATGATGAGTTAGAGAAAAGCTGAAAGAAAAAGTACCCATTGGCGTAAATGAATGTACTATGTTGAAGACTGATTCAAATCAATCTAGCAATGGTGAGGTCGGTGTGTACGGTCAAAGGACTGACTGTACGGTGATGAGTAGTCACTGCGGTGACTGCTGTAACCAAGGAGGGTTACGAGGTGTGAGTGGTCAAAGATGACTGCTGTAACCGAGGAGGGTTACGAGGTGAGTGGTCAAAGATGACTGCTGTAACCGAGATGGGTTACGAGGTGAGTGGTCAAAGATGACTGCTGTAACCGAGATGGGTTACGAGGCCTGGTCAGGATGACTATGGTTGCAGGATGGTCACAGGGTTGGCCATCGGGAGCCACAGCGATTGCTGTGGGACCAAGAAACATTGCTGGATATGTGAGGGGGGGAGCCTGGTCCCTCTGGGGCTTCGGTGACCTGTTGTATGTCTGGGGAAGCCTGGTCCCTCTGGGGCTTCGGTGACCTGTTGTTTAGTGTATGTGGTATGGGTATCTGGCAGTCTTGTTGCTTCGAGAGGACCGGTTGTCTGGGGGAGCCTGGTCCCTCTGGGGCTTCGGTGACCTGTTGTCTGGGGGGAGCCTAGTCCCTCTGGGGCTTCGGTGACCTGTTGTGTGTCTGGGGGAGCCTGGTCCCTCTGGGGCCTCGGTGACCTGTTGTTTGGTGTATGTGGCATGGTATGTTGTGTTGGGCGTTTGGATGGTTTCTGGCACACTTAGTGCTTCGAGACCGAATGGACGCCTGTTGGGAACCTGGTACCTCTGGTGCTTCGGTAACCGTTTAGAATGTGGTAATATGGTTGTCTAAACGGTGAGGTGGCTGTTTCGATAGTACGAAGATGGTTGTGTACGGTGTACGGTGTGGAGACCTAGATTTACATGGAGAAAACAAATGAACAGTGTGAAAGCTATGAGAATTCCGTTTTCATGAGTAAAGAAGTACTTGATTTTTGTTATAGGCTGGTAATATAGGGTGTTGATTGAAGGTTTCACGTAGAAGGAAGATGTCACGACCACGTTATTTTTTTTATTTGGTCAGGAGCGGCCGAACTTAACCTATTACTTATTTTTTTATTGTTGTTCTGTCTCTGTCTGTTTTTTTTATTAAAATTGAGTAACGATTTCTCTCGTCGCTCAAACGTGGGACCGTTTGTCTGTCAGGTTGGCCGTGTAGGAGGAAGGTATTTCTAATAATCTAGAACAAAGAAGTATGACGCATTTAAACTTATTAATTCAGTTTTGTTTAATTGGCAACATTTAGCCTACGATTCAATCTCAGTTCGATTTTATTCGATTGACAACACTTTATTTGGCTTATGTCAAAATACTCGATTTTGATTGGATGTTAAAAGCTGTGAACTTTGCCCGAGGTGTTCTTGAACCAATGAAAGCAGGGTAGCCAAGGATAATGGCGACCTGAGCGAAGTCGCCCGCCATATTTGGTCGGAAAAGGGTTAGAAGAAGGAACGCGCGGGAGCGCGTTTGCAAACAGTTGAAAAACAGAGTTGTGAGAGAAATAATTGAGAAGTAGCCTAAAGTGTGGCGTTATAAACTTGAAAGTGTGTTTTGTTGAGAGAAAGCGAAACGAATAGGTGGCCGAATTCGCTGCTTTGATAAGATTGGAACAAGGACTATCTCCAAATCGGCATAAGTTACCTGCTTTGTAGCATGCATATACCCACGAAAGCCCACAAGATCGAGTGTTTATCCAAGATAGCCCTCGTATTTGCGATATATATATATATACTTAATATATAAAATTACAATTTACTTTTTTGTTTCCATACAGGGCTAGATAATGATGAGAGAAATTGATATCACTTTTTATTTTGAACGTATATTGTCAAACAGTGGAATAATCCCTAGAGACTACGTTTGTATGGAAGTATTTTCGACTAGTGTAACCTTAAAGGGGTGTTAAAGTTTGTAAGAAAAATAAATTGTTTATCGTCAAAATTACTTGAAACTTAATTTTTCTGTTCTTCAATACAATTAAAGAAAAACGTACTTAAGAGTTTTTTTTTTAATTTCATCCCGTAAACGGGTAAAAAGGGGTGTTAAAGTTTGTATGAATGTTTCATACCTCGAATACCCAGCTCTGACTATGTCTTTGAGTTTAAACGATTACAGTTCACCCTTAGGTCTGCTTTGCCTTAAATAAATCTCAGGTTCAGTCATAACGGTGGCATGCATAGATTTAAGGAAAGATTGCATCTCACACGGGCAATTCTACGTTGCCTGTTCCAGAGTCAGTATTAGCAGCCTGGTAATTTAGGCACCAGACAGAAAAACCACCAATGTGATATACGAAGATGCTTTTTACGCAGTGAAACAATCACTATGTTATGGCTCTTAATAAACATGTATTGTATTGTATCCCTCAACTCATACACAGCTACCCGCAGTGGCGATGCGCATACGATATCGTACGTATACTTAGTTTCGTGTGAACATTTTTCTACAAATAACCTTTTACTATGTATGTATGTATTTTTGTCATAGTAAGTACTAACCCACTACACCAGTCGGCTTCATGTATTTTTAACCGACTTTCCAAGAAGGAGGAGGTTCTATGTTCGACTTCATGTTTGTTTAATTTTTTACTTTTTTTTTAATATAGTTTTTTTTGTGTATATTCACTGATATCTCTGTCATTTGTGAACCGATTTTGAAAATTATTTTTTGTTTGATATAGTATGTTCATAAATTGGGCCCATTTTAATATGGTGAAAATCTGATAAAGAACTTCGGAGATATACAACAGAACTCTTCAATAAATAACGGCAAATCTCTCGGGATGGCTGCAAGATTCGCATGTCTGTTTATTGTTTATACCATTTCATAACATAACATCACGCCAGTACGCTCAAAAGGGGTACGCAGATATGTCTTTGGTAGGTACCAATTCTTTTCGTTATGGACACCGACTTCGAAAAAGTAAGTTAGTTTTCACTTTATGAAATGAAGAAGTGCGTTTTTGAAAAATTTTCCAAGAAGTGGGTAGATAGGGGATGAAAAATTTGTATAGGAAACCGTAAATGAAAATCGGTATTAAAAGCCTTTTGGCGTTTTTTGTAAAATCATCCCCGAGGCGGCACTAACCCATCATAGCTCTGTCCAAGTTTCGCCATCGCCAAAGACACCTTAGTAATTCTGAGAATAATAAATTTACTAAGGTATCCAATGAGTCAGTATTTAAGTTTTTACGTATCTATTTTTTTCTAATTCTCACAGGATTTAATATTTTCACTTTAAGGTTGCCTTCAAATTTGGCATACATGTAGGTAATTTGGCGTTCCGTTCATGGTATAATAATATACTCCGTATACGTTCCGTTATATATTCCGTTTCTATTGTTATTATGATTGATGGAGGATAAAAATTAAAACCTAATTTTTATCCTCCATCAATCATAATAATATATCAATCCGCGCGCCGCTCCTCGGATACTATATATGCAGTGCGAGAAGGCGGGCCACTTCATGGGTCAAGTACCTCGCTCGCGTCATATGGTCGCAGGGCAGAGGTAGAGGACCTCGACCTACTTACACCTACGTCGCCCACCCCGTCTATGGAACTAGATTATGATTTTCAGACGGGAGGTAGGGCTCTGAGGCGACGCAGGAGTCCGAATGATACGACGGAGGAGGCGAAGCGCTACTGCCCAAAACCTGACCACCCTGGAAAAGGAAAGCGGGATAAGTTGGTTCGCCTACAGTCTGGCGGCCGACAAAAAGCTCAAGGTAGCAATTAGGGGCTGCCAGCGGACACCGACTCGCTAGAGTAAAAATTTTCTTTGGACACCGACCCCCAGGATATCGAAGAGGAGCTCCGCAACTTAGGTTACGAGCCGGAGTACGTGCGGCATATAAATACGCGCCAAGGAAGACCCAGCTGCGTGTTCCACGCCATGCTGGCAAAGACAGAAAATGTCAGAGCTATTTATGACACCTCCGTGTTTATGATAATGCGGGGGGTCAAATTAGAAGCATGGCGTGGCAAACGTGGGCCCGCCCAATGCCATAGATGCCAACTCTTCAGACACAGCTCTACCAATGTCATCGCCCACTCGCCTGTGTAAGGTGCGGAAGGACTCTATCGTCTCGCCTGGAGTCTGTGAAGAGTCGTTTTCCGTCTTCATTCGTGAGATAGCTGTTCCACGCTGGGTGCTTTCGAGTTAAAGTCACCGGCGAGTATAGTAGGGTTATCGGTCTGTTTGAGGAGCGTTCTTAGCTCCCTCATATCGAGTTATCGAGGCTGGAAGCTTGTAAAAAGCGTAAACCTCTACGTCCTCACCGGCCATGTGCAGCTGTACACCCACTGCAATGCTGGCAGTGGGAGTTCCTGGTGAACGACTCTTCTTTTTACGAAAAAGGCTAGGCCACGGAATCGGATTCCGTATGCCGACCGCTCGACCTTTCTATAGACGTGGTATCCTGGGATCTTGCACCTATCTTCAGGTCCCAGGAATGTCTCGTTGATTAGCGCCACGTCGACATTCTGTTCCCCCAGGAGATGGCGGAGGGGCGCGACCTTGGTTTTGAGGCCGCGGGCGTTCCAGTGTATTATCCTTAACGACTTATTGTCCATGATAGAGTGTAAGTAACGGAGTGTAAGGAAGAGGGGCGCGTCATCATGCTGCCCAAGGCGGGCAAGAATGTCCTGAAGCCTGAGAGCTATCGGCCGATCACTCTCCTGCCCACCATCTCCAAGGTGTACGAATCACTCCTGCTGCGACACCGGCCTTTTCCATGTCCAGGAATACTGCAGACGCGTATTCCTTCTTGTTGATCGCTGCTGACAGCAGGTGTAGCATCCTGGACAGCTGGAGCGTCGTGCTATGTTCCGCATGTCCAGGAATACGCGTCTGCAGTATTCCTGGACATGGAAAAGGCCTTCGACCGCGTGTGGTACGAAGGCCTCATATACAAGCTGACCACATCCAGCGCGCCCCGTCGCGTGATTTTGTTTTTGAGGAGTGTAACTATCGGCAGTTACAGGCTGTGTATCATTGATGTGAGTCATTAATACTTCTGTCCAACAGGAGCTTTAGAGTGGTGGTAGAGGGCGAACTGTCCGCCCCCCGCCCGATACTGGCGGGCGTGCCGAAGGGCGCCGTCTTATCGCCTGCATGTTACTCACGTTACACCGACGATATCTCCACAACACCAGAGGCAACATTGGCGTTGTACACCGACGATGCAGCCTACGTCACAACGTCAATGAACGCAAAATACGCTGCCAAAAAAATGCAGCGCGCCCTCGACCTCATCTCCGAGTGACTAGAAAAATGGCGACTGTCGGTTAACGTGGGTAAGACGCAGGCACTTGTTACAGGACTTGCGCCCCTCCCACCACATCTGACACTACAAGGAGCCGACATCGAGTGGACGCCCCAGGCCAAGTACCTGGGTGTGACCATCGACCGTCGGCTCACGATGGGGTTGCACGTCAACAGGGTGGTGACGCAGTGCAGGGTTGCCCGAAACCTGCTCTACTCAGTGCTCTCATCCCGCCTTCCTACCCGCACCAAGCTGGGTATATACAAGACATACATACGATCCATCCTATCATACGCAACCCCAGCTTGGTTTGCCGTCACTAGCGAGGCCAACAAGAACAAGCTGCGCGCCCAACAAAACCTCACATTACGACGCATCATGGACGCCCCTCGCTATGTAACAGTCTACACGCTGCTTACTCAAACAGTAACACTGCCGACCCCACACTACATCCACGACTTGAAGTTTGTACTTCACGACGTAAACAGCCATACATTACTACCGGCACTCGCAAGTACACCGAATAGCGTCGCGAGCACCTCGCACGCTATTAGTTCATAAGCGGTGTAACTCAACACATTGCCGCTCCTACATATATCCACGGCGCTAGTAGTCGCTTACATTTCTACACTATAGGTTCGTCCAAAGTCAGCGCTCCTGCCGCTGGTTACCTTTGCTGGGCCTCCCAGGGTACGCCCTGGGTCTCAACTGGTAGGGGTGGACCGCCAGGGTGCCGTGAAAAAGCGGCGAACCGCCGTTCATAACGGTCGCCGCGGCGCGCCTACAGTCACATACAACAAATAAACATAGCTAGCGTGGGTCGTTGACCCGTATATGTTAATGGCCGCGCTAGCATTATGTTCGGTCCAGAGGACAACCCAATGATGGGTTCGTCGTTACGAGCCTCGGTACTGTACCCGCGGGCTGGGAACTATGTTCCGGCACCGCTCGCCTCGCCCCCTTACAGGGACGACGCGACCTCCAAGGGCCACTTCATTGTAAACACAGAGTACATTGAAATAATTGTAAATGCAACATTTGTCTAGATAACACGTTTAGCGCAAGCGCAGCGATCGTTTACAATACAACTTACCGTACTTTTTAGTGCAAAACTGTATTTTAAAAATTGTGCTTTCCAGCGCAATCCTTTGTTTTCCAACTATCCAAAATTGTTTTATATAATATTTTCTTTACTTTCTTTTTTTTTCATTTCTTTGGTTTCCTTAATTAAACACAACACAACATTAACGTTTTGTTAACTATTACAATGGCTGTTGAATCATTAACAATTGATGGGATTATGGTGCCTCATTCCATAGTTCCTATAATTGGGGATGGAGCCTGTCTGTTTCGGGCCATCTCTTATCTTCTGTATGACACACAAGTGATGGCCAGGGAGGTGCGCGAGCAAATCGTTAGCCATGTGGCGGCCAACTGGGAAGAGTTTGCCATTATGTCCCACGATAGTAAGCGGTACAATTATTCCTGCGCCGCTGAATACTGCATTGACATGGTAGTTTATGTGAACAGGAGGCGTCAGGTCAACTATTTCCGTGGGTCTTTGAAGTTTACCGCAACGGTGAGCTGTATACAAGTTTTGGTACTGCAGGTAACCCCTTGGGACGACTACGCTTTTCTCATGGCCATTTCGATATATACGTACGTAGTGAGACTGCGATGTCCGAGCCCACCTCCCCTTCTTCACTTATCCCTGTCGTAGCTAAGAAGATTAGTACGCACCCATCCCATACCCACCCAAAAAACTCTAACACAAAATGAGCAACAAAAAGAAGAATAAGGTGAAACAACGGCTGCACTTCCTCCCACTAAAAGTGCACCTCACTAACATCAGGGGGCTGCACTCTAATCTCGATCCGGTCCACCACCACCTCGAGACCGAGAAGCCGCACCTGTTTTTCCTAACGGAGACGAAGATAACAACCCCGTCGGACGTGGCATACCTCAACTACCCGGGTTACTCTCTTGAACACAAGTTCAAGAAGCAAGCTGGGGTCTGTGTGTACGTCCGCGATGACATTTGTTGTCGTCGTCTCCGTTGCTTTGAGAGATCGGGCTTTTCTGCCATATGGCTACTTGTGGACACTGGCGTGGAGAAGTCTCTCTACATCGGCGTCTACCGATCGCACTCCGGTGACCAGGAGACGACAGCGCTTTTTAATTGCCTCGTGGAATCGGCTGACATAGCCCAGCAACAGTACCCAACAGCGAAGCTTAATTTTCTGGGGGACTTTAACGCCCATCATAAAGAGTGGTTGTACCCACACCGGAAAACTGACCATGCCGGGTTGGAGGCGCGCAAGTTTTCTCTTTCGCTAGATCTAACCCAGCTGGTGAAAGTGGCAACGCGGGTACCGGACGTTGACGGCCATACACCCAATTGCCTAGATCTTCTCCTGACAACTGATCCGGACAGTCATTCGGTGTCGGTCTCAGCCCCGCTGGGAACGTCTGACCACTGTCTAGTGAAATCCGTTTCGACTTGCTCTCCTCCAGATGAGAGCCCTAGAGGCACGAGGCGAGTATGGCGATACGAGTCAGCAGACTGGGACGAGATGCGGCACTTTTTTGCGTCTTATCCTTGGCGGCATGTGTGTTTCTCCTCGGGTGACCCCTCGAGCTGTGCGGACGCGGTTGCGGATGTGATTCGGCAGGGAATGGAATATTTCATTCCATTCTCTGACATTCCGCTCGGTCCCAAATCCCGACCTTGGTAATGCTGAATGCGCCCTCGCTGAGGCCCGAAAAGAGTTTGCCTACCAAGCCTGGGTCGGGGCCCGCGACCGCAAAGTTAGAGCGCGTAGGGTTCGCGCGAAAAAAAGAGCCTTTAATTCTGCCGCCAAGTTCTGCAAGCGGGTTCTGCGTCGGGCACGTTTTGACCATATTGGACGTATTGGGGCCAAGCTGGCATCGTACCCTCCGGGTAGTAAACAGTTTTGGTCCCTGTCTAAAGCGGTCGAAACGAATTTCTGTCGGCCCACTTTACCTCCGATGCTGAAACCTGATGGGTCGCTGGCTCACTCTGCGAGAGACAAAGCAAATTTATTTGCATCTCTTTTTGCTGGCAATTCACGTCTGGACGCTGGCTCCAAGCAACCACCTACTGTACCTCACTGTGACTCTTCCATGCCGGAGATTGCTGTGCACGCTAAAGAGGTCCGGAGAGTATTGTGCAGTCTAGACGTGAACAAAGCCAGCGGGCCTGACGGCATCCCAGCGAGAGTGCTGAGGCAGTGTGCGCCAGAACTGTCTCCTGTGTTGACTCGTTTGTTCCGCCTCTCTCTTGTAAAAAGAACGGTACCGAAATCCTGGATGCTTGCAAATGTGCAACCAGTGCCCAAAAAAGGCAACCGTGCAGACCCTGCCAATTACCGTCCGATCGCCATTACCTCCATTTTGTCCAAAGTTATGGAAAGGGTACTGAACAGTAAGTTGCTGACCTACCTTGAAGACAACAATCTCCTCAGTGACCGTCAATATGGCTTTCGCCGGGGACGGTCAACTGACGATCTTCTTGTGTATGTCACGCACTGCTGGGGCGAAGCCATCGAGAGACACGGCGAAGCACTTGCTGTTTCGCTTGATATCTCGAAGGCCTTTGATAGGGTCTGGCACGCGAGTCTACTCGGTAAGCTTCCTGCTTATGGCATCCCCGCTGGTTTTTGTAGCTGGATATCAGACTTCCTCAATGAACGGTCGATCCGAGTGGTCATTGACGGCTGCTCCTCTGACTTCATGGCTATTGATGCCGGAGTACCTCAGGGGTCTGTTCTCTCTGCAACTCTTTTCCTGCTACACATCAATGACCTACTTCAGCCTGGTATTATTGGGTACGCAGATGACAGTACTGTTGCAGAGAGATACTTGTCCAGCGCAAGAACCAGCGTGGATGAAGTTCGTTCCTTGAGAGAGGCTATGGTGGAAAGGACAGATTTGACCTTAAGCCTTGTCTCCCAGTGGGGTGATGACAATCTGGTCTCCTTTAACGCCACCAAAACACAGGCGTGTCTTTTTACCGCAAAAAGGATTATCTTCGATCAAACTCCTACTTTTCGGGGTGCGTCTGTTCCTGTGACTGATCGGCTCGAGCTCCTGGGCATGGAGTTGACATCCAGCCTCAACTTTGGCGCCTCCATTGAGTACAAAGCCCAAATTGCGGCCAAAAAGCTGGGCATCCTAAATAGAGTGAAGCGATACTTTACGCCTGGACAGCTTTTAACCCTTTACAAAGCGCAAGTCCGATCCTGCATGGAGTATTGCAGCCACCTTTGGGATGGCTCAGCTAAGTATCAGCTTGCCGCGCTTGACTCGGTGGAACGCAGAGCCAAGAGGCTCATTGGCGACGTTGAGCTGGCGGATGCCAAGCTACACAGCTTGGCTCATCGCCGCAAGGTTGCCTGCTTGTCGGTCTTTTACAGACTGTACTTCGGTGAGTGTGCTCAAGAACTCCACGACCTCATCCCACCAGCCCCCTTCTACCATCGGACATCTAGACGCACTGCAAGTTACCATCCTTACCTTGTTGCCATTCCACCAATACGCACCAAGCGCTTCCAAACATCCTTCATAATGCGCACAGCGAATGAGTGGAACTCACTGCCTGCGTCTGTGTTTCCGAACGCATTCAACCCGAATCTCTTCAAAGTTAGAGTGAACAGGCTTCTTCTGGGTAAGCTCGCTCCATCGTCGACTCTGTCTCTGTCACCTTTGACCTAGACTAGAGTCAAGAGCAAACCCAACACAAATAAAAAAAAAAAAAAAAAAAAAAGGAAAGAAGTGAAGTGCCTACTATCTCACCGCCCCTATCAGAACCAGATCGCGACTCTTCTCTCTATCAATCATTATCTCTCACCGTCCCTACCAAATGTTCTAAAAAACGTCGTGCCAGATGTACCGACGCCACTCGGAGGAAACATACTTCAAAAAGCTTCTAAAACGTATGTACAACAAAACCGTCTATTCCTCGTGCTGCTGTGTCCAAGTATCAAAAAAAAAATAGTAAGGCGCACATAGAAGCAGTGGCCAGATACCAGCAAGCTCACCCTGAGGTGCATACGGCGTCACAGTCTCGATATGATCAAAATAATCCTGGAAGACGAGTAGAAAGCAAAGGACGTTCCTGGAAAATCAAGGCCCACTCCGGCATGGCATATGATATCAACACAGAGTATGCAATCGACAGCACCGTGGCCTTGGGTTCCATGAGCAATAAGTGCCGGTGGTGCAATGCTTTCAAGTGGAAGGATGAGGCACCCGGCATGTGCTGTAGCGCTGATAAAGTGCAGCTTCCGCCTTATGAACAGATACCTGAGCCTCTCTACAGCTTTATAATGAATTTACATCCAGAACATAACCATTTTATGAACAGTATTCGTAAATATAATAACTGTTTTCAGATGACTTCATTTGGAGCTAAACTGATAATAAAGGACGGTTTTATGCCTACTTTTAAAGTTCAGGGACAGGTATACCACTTGGTTGGAAGTTTGCTGCCAGCACCTCAAAAGGAACCACAATTCTTACAAATATATTTTGTTGGCGAAGATGATAGAGAAGTACAATTGAGGTGCAGTAACTTTCCCGATGTAAAACCTGGCTTCTTTAGAGGACTTGAAGTTTGTGAATAATAATAATAATAATTTATTTCTTTATTTTCTCATATTCACAAACACAGTACAAGGTAAAACCTGTATTACAGATCACCAGGCTTATCCTCCATCGTACAACTCACTTATGACTAATGACTGTATTAAAATAACATACAGTTCGTACGTACATAATAAAACATAAAACAAAAGTGAAACAAAAAGTGAATCAAAAGTGAAGGAATGGCATCCTTCATCCAACATTTCAGTCTGCGTGTAAGGCCCTTGGATTACTGGAAGACGACAAACATTGGAACACTACATTAGAGGAAGCTGCATTGTGCGATTCTCCTTTGAAGCTACGAGAGCTATTTACAACAATGTTAGTTTTCTATCAACTCTCTGATCCTTTAAGCCTTTGGGAGAAATACAAAGACAGTCTCTCTGACGACATCAAACGGCAACTGGAGAGAGAGTTGCAAGATAGTGCGCAGCTGCTTCTAGACGAAGTGTACAACAGATGCTTGATATTGATAGAAGATGCAGTGTTAGCTCAAGCAGGACAAAACTTGGCACATTACGGATTACCTAAGCCAAAAAGATCTGCAGCAACTTTGGGTAATCGAGAATATCTGAGGGAGATCAATTATGATACCTGCGCCCTGGGGGAGGCCGTGTCGTGTAATGAGAACTTACTGACAGATGAACAGCTTTATGTTTATCAACAAATCCTTGGCAACATTGAGAAAGGAATTGGTAAAATATTTTTCTTGGATGCTCCTGGTGGCACAGGCAAAACCTTCCTTATTAATTTGCTACTGGCAAAAGTAAGGCGTAATCGTGGCATTGCCTTAGCTGTCGCATCGTCAGGAATCGCAGCTACACTGTTGGAGGGAGGCAAGACAGCTCACGCTGCTTTCAAACTGCCGCTAAACCTCATCCATATCGAAACTCCACTCTGCAACATTTCTAAGCAGAGTAATACGGCCCAAGTGCTGCGCGATTGTAAACTTATAATTTGGACGAAAGTACAATGGCGCATTAAGGAGGTTTTGAAGCACTTAACAGAACTCTAAAAGACATCAGAGGGAACGATGATATGATGGGTGGAATCACAGTGTTGTTAGCTGGAGACTTCCGTCAGACTCTGCCGGTAGTGCCGAGGGGAACTCGAGCCGACGAAGTTAGGGCTTGCATTAAGGCGTCAAATCTTTGGCCCTTAATAAATATAAATATAAAAATAAAAAAAAATATGAAACGGAGAATATACGGAAACTGAGGGCAAGATTATAATTCCATCAGATCTTGCCTCAGTTGTGTCCACCGTTGACGACCTAATAGCTCGAATATATCCAGATGTCCAAAACCTAAATAGCAAATCCATGAAGTGGCTGTGCGAACGTGCGATTCTGACACCTAAGAACGATCAGGCTTCCGTGATTAATGACACTTTGTTGAAGTCGTTCGAAGGTGCAGAATACTAATACAAGTCTGTGGACACTGTAGTGCATACGGATGATGCTGTACACTATCCGGTAGAGTTCTTAAATGCTCTCAACCCACGTGGTCTACCGTCTCACAAACTTATCCTCAAAGTGGGTGCACCAGTAATGCTACTACGAAATCTCAATCCGCCCAAGTTGTGCAATGGAACCAGGTTGCGTGTGAAAGCCTTACATATAAACGTGGTAGAGGCCATTATATTTACTGGCTCGAGGTGAATCGGTGTATATACCGCGGATACCACTAATACCATCAGAGTACCTATTCGAGTTTAAAAGGCTGCAATTCCCGCTTAAGGTATGTTTCGCAATGACGATAAATAAGTCTCAGGGTCAGTCACTGAAAACAGCGGGCATTGATCTTAGAGGGGACTGCTTCTCGCACGGCCAGTTTTACGTGGCCTGCTCGAGAGTGAGCTCATCTAGCATCCTGGTTGTGTTAGCACCTGACGGCAGAACCTCTAATGTAGTTTATAAAGAGGTAATTTAAGTATAAATTTAAAAGATAAATGGTCCTAACCCCCTGTGAATAACAATTTAAGTATAAGTGTATGAATTATTTTTTTAACTATTTAGCTTGACATATTTTTTACGCAGTATTTAAATTTCCGTTTTACAGTTGCCTTAAAATTTAGCATTCAAGTAGTCAATTATTCGTTCCGTTATGTATTCCGTTACAATTGCTAGAATTAAGGATTTGTTATACTCCACCAATCATATATCAATCCGCGAGCCTCGCCTCGGATTCTATAATAAGCAGTGTGACAAGACATTGTTCACCTGGATTAACACATGGGGTACTTTTAATCCCTGTAGTACGTTACCGTAAGATATTTTCCGATATCCACGCGGGCGAAGCCGCGGGCAAAAGCTAGTGGCTAGTAGCTCAATAAAACGAAGGAGTTTTACTTTAAACCTTTAATTTAATTTAGACAACAGTAGAAAACATAACACTTCGTTCCATTATTAATTTAAATAATTTCTAAATGAAAAAATGTGCGGACCGATGTTCGTCCGTATTAGAGATTTTTTGGAATTATTTATCGAAAAAAGTCATGTAGAACTTTTTCCTTAGCAGATTTATTTTGTTCGTGAACTACCGTCACTTAGGTGCGCCTGATCCGACACAGTTAGCAACAGACATGGACACTAAAGTCACTAAGACCTTAGGCGCAAACATCATCCCCCCCCCCCCCCCCCCCCCCGTTAAGGCCAGCTTTTCCCTGCGAAGTAGGTATTTAACGCGCCACTGTTACCGCGAAGCGAGCGGCGCGCTCGCGTGTCCCTAAAGCCGACTAAAGTGTCACAGTAAAGTTGGGTACAAAAGGCTTATTTTACTATTGTGTTGAGTTGATGCCAAACCGTTTGTTGTATTACAATAACGAAATTTTTAAGTGTTTTATTTTAAATAAATCTGTGAATATTGTATTTTGATAAATGCCCCAAATCGTATTTTATTAAATTATTTGATTATCTATCTATATTTTTGAAAACATAAACGGATGGACTAAATAAACACAATCATCAAAAAAAAATGGGTTTTACAAACATTCGATTGTTTTAGGTTGTTTTTGGAACGAAGTTCCTTATCGCGCATTGCGAAAGAGGGCTAGACGGAAAAAAATCTCACGAAAAGTTGTAACGACACTTTTTGCTATAGTTGTGTGCGTGCGGCGTGCGCTTGTTTCGTGCGTGTTCTAACCTATACGCTGTTGTGTTTACGAAGTCGAGAGAGTATATATGTATATATACGTGTGTGTATATATATGTATATATATATGTATGTATATATACATATGTATATATATTTAGTTTCTTAACGCCAGACGTACAAAACCTTCCACCACAGGCCGACTCGAGTCAACACTACAACCTAAAAACCTCCATATCTCGGAAACGGTTGGAGCTAGCTCAATTCTGAGTAAAAATTTGCCCCCCTGCCACCTGTCGCTCCTGGCCGGAGAACAAGATAGGATAACCCCCCGCCCTCCCTTAACTGTTCACCTTTCACCCCGCAATTTTTTTTTACCCCATTCTGTAATATCAATATGAAAAGTCTATAAAATCGTGCAACAAGTCTCTAAGACCGCCTTTGAAGACCTCCATTTTGTCCGCTGCTGTAATTCAGAGATATACTCTTTATTCCACCGCGACCAGAAGTGTTGACGTAATGCCTCTATTCTCTCATATCGCTTCAAGTGAGTAACAGAAGCAGCTTCGTACGATGGCACGGGCAATGATGTGAGCGTGCGTCCTATCAGGAAATGTCCAGGTGTCAGCGGCAGAAGGTCATTAGGGTCCGATGACAACGGCGTGAGTGGGCGCGAGTTCAGGAGTGCTTCAATTTGAACCAGTGCTGTATTTAGTTCCTCATAAGTTAAATGCCAATTTACCATTACTCTCTTTAAATGAAATTTCACTGATTTGATACCTGCCTCCCAAAGACCACCGAAATGTGGAGCGTAGGGAGGAATAAAAATTAAGTTAATCCCTTCAGTGGCCATGTCACCAGACAACGAACTGCTGTTAGCTTTCAAAAATTTTCCGATTTCATTATAAGCGCTTACAAACGAGGTTCCGTTGTCGGAACATATATGCGTAGGCTTGCCTCTGCGAGAGATAAAACGACGAAGTGCTGACAAATAATTTTGACTGGTTAAGTCACCCACCAACTCAATGTGAACTGCCTTCGTCGTAAAACAAACAAAAAGTACAATGTAAACTTTTACTTAATTCTACAACCGCGACCTTGTCGAGACGCTGACAGTATAGGTCCAGCGTAATCAACCCCAACACATTCGAATGGATGACCACCGGACGCCACCCGTCGTTCAGGTAAGTTTCCCATAGTGGGATTAATTGGTTTAGCTGTAACGCGACTACAAATTACACAACGATGGTAACACCATTTAGCCAGGTTGCGACCACCTATTGACCAGTAAGAATCTCTTATACATGATAAAAGTAATTGTGGTCCAGCATGCATTAGAGTTTTATGTTTAAATTCAAATAGTAGTTTGGAAAATCGATGAGTGGACTGATGATTCTATTTGAGAGAGTTTCACTCAAAATCAAAATCAAATATTTTTATTTTACATAGGCCTACATGGGCACTTATAAAACGTCGACAAAAGGTGCACGGTTCGGGTTAGTCGTTTCCTATGGAGAAGAACCGGCAAGAAACTCCATGGTTACTCTTTTAAATTGTTTTGTTTACAATATTTCCATGTTACAGCATTAGTACTTGGATATGGGGGGACAACGTAGGCCCGACAATAAGTCGTACGAAATTGAAAAAAAAAATAATGCACGAAATAAAAAGTTAACAAATGTTAACAATCATCTAGAAAACTAGAAAGCCTACAATGTTCACACATTCACAATAGGTAAAAGAATCTATACAAAGGTAAAAAAAAAAAAAAAAAAAAGGCGCAAGTATGCCCCAATGGCCTTGAGCATCCAGGCGAAGCTAAACTCACACACCGGCATGGCTCACGCACACATAGTGCGCACGGACTGTGATCAAAGAATATACGCGGACGCAGATGCGACTAGCTCGGTGGTATTTTGTCTACGATTCCGTAAATAAATAATACGTATACTTTTTACTAGACATATTTTTTTATTACACTGAGTATGTAGGTCATACAAAATAGTTTAGATTAACCTCTTGATTACCGGAAACGCAGATTACGGCATTCAACCGGTTAAAACCTACTTCAGTACAGATGTTTTAAGTTATTATATTTGTAAACATATATACTAAGTAGGTAATTTAAAAATAATTATCTTAAAAAAAACAACTCAAACTCAAACAAAAAAACTTAAATCCGCTTTCAAATTATTTTACCATGAGCCATTCAGCTTTTAACAGTTACATTTTCATCCCACCCTCAAAACTTTAGAAATGATTTCGAGCATTTTCTTGAGAATAGAGTTCCTCATTTGCGTAGCTTTAGACAGTGAATAGTTCCGTAGTCGTACAAATATTTACGGAGGAACAGGTACAGGATTGATTTTATCAACAAAAATTTAACCAAGTTTGTATTTCATAGAATTTCTCGAAAAATTGTAATAAGTATAGTTAGTTATGTGGTTGTTACTAGAAACATCCCATGCCTCACAAACGAAACACATTAGTCGCTTAAAATCAAATATCTGCATCATTTAAATAATGGGTAACAAAGAAAAGTACCTCACATGCTGAAGTGCATTTTGTTGCATGCATCCATGAAAACAGGGTGTGTGACGTATTATTGGTTCCCATAATTAAAATATTATAATGTTTCTAAGTGACTTTTTTAAGTCAATGGTTTGAGATATGGGTTGTTTTCGGTTACAACCCTAAAGATAACTTTGTTATTCACAATTTTATCGAGAAATTCAATGAAATACAAACTTAGTGTTGTGATTGATAAAAACCAATAATATACATCTTTTTACAATGTCAGGACGGTATGGAAGAAGAAAACGTGTTGCGCCTAATCCAAGTAACATGGGATAAGGGCAGGAAGATGATGATGTCAGTGGTAACAGTTTCCTTCCAGGTTACAAATCAAACACAGCTCATTCTAAAAATCAATAAATTATAATTCTCTTTCTCATTTCAGCTCTGCTAAAACTCGTATAATATTATCCGTTTTATGCTTCTTATTCTGCTCTTCATTTGAATCTTCTTTGATTTCATGTTTTGTGCTTTGTTCTTGATTATCTGGTTCATTACCTGTGGTAAATTATGTCAATTTTAATACTAAATTGTTAGAAATTATTTAAACAAGGTGTTTTCTCAAAAACTATGAGATTACGCACTATAAAACTTTTTGAAAGTATTTTACTGGAAGAGTATTACACAAAAAATTTGAAAAGGTTATACACTTGCGACAAATCCGTTGCGTGGTTTGGAATAGCACCCTAATTGCATAAGTGAATTTGGCAACACGATATTCGGCACGGCAAAGGGTTTGTCCCCATGAAAGAGAATGACAAATTCTGTTTATATTATTAGGTATTGCCAAAAATTATTGGAAGTTTTCATTGGTGAAGATACTCTTTTTGAAAGAGTCCAATATTTTTTGGCAATAACTTGTTATTTAAAGAGTATTTGTCATACTCTTTCATGGGGTCAAACCCTTTGCCTTGCCGAATACGATCGCGGGCCAATACAATTCACTGAATAGATTGGAGGGCCGCACAAACAAATACCTAATAAAAGTTATTCATTTACGTAATATCAAACTATTTAAAACATTTTAGTTAATTTATTTGAGATAACATAAAAGTAAAAAAATGTAAAATACCAAAACAAAATTGCCTAATTGTGGTAAGTTAGAAAGAAGCCGCGGGCCGCACAAATGTTAGCCGCCGCGCCGGCCACATGCGGACCGTGCTTTGGACAGCCCTGGTTTAGAAGAATTTAGAGGAAAAACAGAAATGACGTCGACAGACTTTGTTTTGTACTATTTATAAATATGAATAAAACAAGTGACTATTTACCTACCGCTATCATGTTATTTCTACTACTAGTATACTATTCAAATTTACCTGAATAGAATTAGTCGGATTATGGCCTTTTGATTTCTTTTGTTTTTTTTTATTTATTTCTAGATCGTAAAAACATTATATCAATTATGACATAAAATTAGTAAACAGTCGTGGAAATGTGTAATTGTTTTTATGTAAGTACAATTATAAAGTACATTCTATTTTACATCAGATAATAAAAAAGTTAAAGTAGTACTTTGATAATATTTAGGTATAATAAGTAATTAGGTATTTACAAAACAAGATGCTTTTTCTTAGCGCTTAGTACTGCATTTTCTTGATTTACTTGGTCTTGGCATTACTATAAATTTCATGATGCACAATATAAACAGTCTAGAAATATAAAGTATCAATAAAGAGTACAGTCAGTAGACGCGTGTGCGCACGATTATGTTGGGTTCTCTGCGTCGAGCTAGTCTATGAACGCACACTAATACACAAACTTATTAATTATTTGCACTAACACGTATGAATGCGCTTAGTCGGACGATAGCCCGGCGGAGCAGCGAGCAAAACAGCCTTACCGTGCCAATGCTAACGCGGTACTGGCTTCGCCCCTGTAGAGAGCTAGATATACATTGGACCTTACTTTGCAAGACTTTCTTCGCAAAATTTTTATTGATTAAAAAAAGCATAGTACAATCTAAAGAACCTTTTACCACCAATCTGTCTACCTAAAAATATTTTTAAATATCATAGCCGTTTTGGAGGGGTTTCCAAAAGTTGCGAAAAAATATCGTGATGTTAATTATTTTTTTATAGCAAAACGATTAGTTACACGAAAAAACCTTGTGTACCAAATAATGTACATGAGTCAATAATAAATATATATTTTTATCAACCCTTTTAACCTAGACGTTACGAAGGAGATGCTTTAGAAAGTAACCAATTTACGGCACTAAAGCGCATGTAGGCCCTTAACGCATTTTGTAACTCATCTTCACTAAGGTGTGAAGTGGTGGGTGGTTGCTTTTTACAAACATTAATAAATCGCAACGTATATGCTACTGTGTGTTTAAGCCGAGAAAGGTTTGAAAACCGATTAAAATCAATTAAAGGTATCGGAGTCTTAGAAGTATAAAGATACCTCAGTTTTAGTTTCTGGTAGCAATTCCACTGCATTGGTTGGAAAAGAAGGCCATTCGCTTGTATCCTGTTTTTAAAAATTAGGTCCCAACCACCATAAATTATGACTCTGCATTTGACTAACCTCAGTTCCTCGAGATACAAGATCAGCGGGGTTAAGATGTGTGGGAACATGTCTCCAGGAACAATTATTAGCATTAAAATCAATTAAAGGTATCGGAGTCTTAGAAGTATAAAGAAACCTCAGTTTTAGTTTCTGGTACCAATTCCTCTGCATTGGTTGGAAAAGAAGGCCATTCGCTTGTATCCTGTTTTAAAAAATTAGGTCTCAACCATCATAAATTATGACTCTGCATTTAACTAACCTCAGTTCCTCGAGATACAAGATCAGCGGGGTTAAGATGTGTGGGAACATGTCTCCAGGAACAATTATTAGCATTAGTGTTTTCAACTATTTCTGCCACACGATTGCGTACGAATGGTTGTAACTTACTAGGTAACATTTTCAACCAACCCAGCACTATTGTAGAATCACTCCAGAATGTACTACTTTGAATTGGCGCGCCAAGTGACTCAATAACCTTTTTATATAGCCTCACTCCAAGCAAGGCGACGCAGAGCTCAAGCCGAGGAATTGTAGTTGGCTTGATAGGAGCCACTCTACTCTTTGCTGTAAGCAAACGCACCATAATTTTATTATTATTATTAATACTCCTTACATAGATGCATGCACCATAAGCGGTTTGTGATGCATCACCAAATACAATTGTATTTGTAATTCTATCACTTGCCAAGAATCACACAAAACTAAACGTGGGATGCGTTAACTATTTAATAGTACATTACGGTACAAGTGTGCAATGTTGCTGATTACCGCTGAGGCGCCATTGAGACCCGATCCGTAGGTGAGGGTCTTAAGAGAGCCGAGGACGGTAATCATCAATACACACGTGTATCATACGACGTTTTTCAACACACTTGTGAAGAAAATAATACAAAAAAATCATTTTCAACAGTAAAAACGAGTTGTGAAATTTTTTCACAATGGCGGGCAAAATTAATCAGTTTTCCTATGCGCGCGCATTTAACAATGGCGATCGGCCATAGACTAAAAGAATGAGGTTTCTTTTTTTGGCTTTTCGTGTATAGTAGCCACGTACAAAATAGGGAATTTCAATTTTACATAATTACAGAGCAAATAAAATTTATATTTGAGTGAAAGTTTTATTTATTAAGCACGCACAAGTTGAAATTATCTATTTAAATACAAAGTTGCATGAAATGAGCAAGCAATAGGTACATTAATTTATTTGTACTATTGAGCACGATCTTTTTTGTATCGAAACTTTTTTAAGAACAAAGCAACTCAACCAATAAATTAAAAAAAAAACTCTATAACTCACTTGTGAATAATAGCAATGAAAAAGTCACAGTTTGATAACAGGTATCATTATGTGCCTAATTGCGGTGAAATTAGAGCCACTTTATGAGCAAGTGTGTTGAAAAATAAATAACCTATCAACAATGTCTTTCCATGTATTAGCGACATCTGATGGTAAACAGTCATCCCATGATAATTTGAGTAACCAAAGTTTTTGCATTATTACTTTCATTCGAATGACACAAGGAGCTAATAGACCTAGAGTCGAATATTTAGGATATTACTGACAGAACTTCACGCTTTGTTACATTATTCAAAGTTGACGTATTGCTAATTGAAAAACAGAGCTCATCGGAGTCTGTTAGCCAATTAAGGCCCAATGTTTTACTTGGCTCATTTGAACCAATGTTTAAATTTAATGATGAACTAGTGACTTGATCTGATATAAGCTGGATATTGTTGGACTTCCATTTCTTAAGTGGCATACCAGCGGCAGCTAACTCGGCAGTAATTTACTGGCGGATATTTGTGACGTCAGATATTGTATCCCCACCTGTGAGCAAATCGTCGACATAAAAATCATGGATTATAATACCAGCAATCTGCTCATCCTTACAATTTAAGCCAACTTGTTTTAAACACCGAGTTACTAAAAACGGTGCACTTGCGGTTCCATAAGTCACATTGTTTAATTCATAGGTTTTAATAGACTCAAAAGGGTTCTCACGCCAAATTATTTTTTGTAAGTGTCTGTCATCAGGGTGTACAATTACTTGCCGATACATTTTTTCTACATCAGCAGAAATAATGTATTTATGTTTTCTGAATCTATTAAGTAAAGACATTAAGTCGTCTTGAACAACTGGACCTACCATTTGTAAGTTATTAGATGAACACCTGAAGTAGTAAGACTACTGACATTAAACACTACTCTTAATTTTGTCGATATGCTGTGTTCGCGTAGAACACCGTGGTGTGGAATAAAACATGCAAGTGTTTTTGAATTAATGGAACACTCAGACATGTGTCCTAACGAAATGTACTCTTTCATGAAATCACAATAAAGAGCTTTTAAAGCTGGCTGACTTTTAAACCTACGTTCAATTGAAAAGAGACAATGTTTTGCTCTAGCCAGTGAGTCACCTAGAATATGGTGTGATTGTTTGAGTGCTATCCTAACACAAAAACGACCATCTGCCATTCGAGTGGTGTTATGTACAAAATGTTCTTCACACTTGGCTTCTTCATCAGAATATGAAGATGAATGATTGGGGACTTCTTCCAGTTTCCAGAAACGCGATAAAAGGTTTTGAATGTCATCTTCTGAAGTGGGGTTGTGAGAAGAACGGACATTGAGTTGTGCAATGTTAACTTTAAAAACTGATGGTGACCGTGAAACTTGGATACTATTAATTAACGGACCTGAAACTAGCCAACCTAGCCTAGATTCAAATAATATCGGTTTACCGTCACCTAAGTTAATTTTTTGCCGCCCCAAATGATCCCAAAAAACATCTGCCCCTATTATAAGATCCACTGCCGACGGCGTGTGGAAATGAGGATCAGCTAAAGAAATATCGCTAGGTATCTTTAATTGATGAATGGCTAATTTATGACACGGTACTTCGTGTCATGCTCTGCCGCAGAGCCACCCATTTAGAAACTGATCTATTATATCTTAAAATGATGTACGTCAAACGTACATCATGTACGTGAAACCGTTATCGCTGTACGTGCTTTAGGTAATGATAAAATAGACATTGATTGTGGCTCTGCTGCAGAGCATACTCTCTAGCAGAGCCACACAGAACATGTACTCAGGCAAGATAAATGCTACTGTTTTTTTATGAAGACTATTGTACGAATAATGCATATTGCGTACGTGTTTAAAAATATCATTATTAGACAGTGGTTTTATTTATTTTAACTTTACAAAAAATATATAGAAAGCGCCTGATTATTTTGTGACAGCAAATGTTGTGTGCATCAAATGACGGGAGTATGGCTACAAATGGTCATGCTATATGCGTGAGAGCAATGTACGAGCAATGTACCGAATGTTCGTAAAATTTGAAGCAATGTACTATTTGAAAACCACAGTTTTCAGATAAAAGTATTTGAGCCACCAACCTTATATCAGAATGGCGGGTGTGTTAAAAATCTGAACAAATTACCTACTATCTGACTGTGAAATGCCTACCGTAGCAATGTACGTTATCATATTAAAAGCATAACCCGATGCTCTCAACAGTTAAAGAGTAATTATAAAAATAAAATTACTCCACATTTAGAGCCTGCTCAATTTTATTAGCAACTAGTTGTGCCTACGTTATACGTTGCTATGTCTAAACTAAAGGGATTTCTTGCGTGAACAAATGGCCATATTGGTCATGCGATATGCGTGAGAACAATGTACGAGCAATGTACCGAATGTACGTAAAATTTGAAGCAATTAACTATTTTACAACCACAGTTTTAAGAAAAAATATGTGATTCGCCAACCTGATGTTGGAATGGCGGGGTATATTCAAAATCTGATCAAATTACCAGCTGGCTGAGTGTGAAATGCCTACCGTAGCAATGTACGAGCAATGTACGTTATCATATTAAAAGCATAACCAGATGCTATCAATGGTTAAAGAGTAATTATAAAAATAAAGAACAATGGCGAAATCATAGCTGACTTAAATTTGAGCGTCTGAAAGTGAGTTATATACGAAAGAAATTCTATTAATTGTCTACGTTTTTCAAAATATAATTGGGCGGGTTTAAAAATATCATTATTAGACAATGGTTTTATTTATTTTAACGCTACTAAAATTTTCATAGAAAGCGCCTGATTATTTTGTGTATAGTCAACGAGACCACTAGACGACACCACCTGGAGTGTCTTTTCCCCTTAATGAAAATCTAAACTAATCATATACATTTATCGTAGTTGGCAATGGCATATTTACCAAAAAAAATTGTAAACAAAGCCCAGCGGTGTCGTTGACAATACATGGGTTATTTTATGTCAGCAAAATTTTTCCTAGACAATCGGCCTTTCTATTAAATTAAAAACATAGTAAAATAAGACGGACAATGTGTATTTCACAAAAGAAAACAGTCCATTATTTTTCCTTAAATTCTACATTATAACTAGTTTACATACAAAATATAAATAAAAATAAGACTCAAAGGAAGCAAGAACATAAACATAAAATATGCATTAGTTCCGTTCGAACACTCACAAATGATGATACTAAAGAACCGCCCTTTGTACCGAGTCTAAAATCTTGGCAATACATAATAATACATTGTAGTTCGATCGGATCGGGATCGGTCTATCATCACTGATAGGACTATTGTTGCCAATAAGCCGGATATAGTGGTGATAGACCGATTAGCGCGCCGCACAATGACAATCGATGTCACCATCCCGCATGACGAGAACCTCGTGAAAGCTGAGAAAGAGAAACAAATCAAGTATCTTGACTTAGCACACGAGGTTGTCGACATGTGGAATGTGGACTCAGCGATCATTGTGCCGATTTTCCTTACGGCCAGCGGCCTGATGGCCAAGAGCCTCGACGACCATCTGTCGAGTCTGTCATTGGGTGGTTGGATCAAGGGTCTGATACAGAAGGCAGTACTCCTCGATATGGCTCGCATTGTGAGGAGGTTTCTGTCTCTGGAGCCCTAACCACCAGAAGCTTGGACCCTGTTCCCGATACCGGTTGGCCTCTATTTTTAATATTTTTAAATGTTTTTAAGTTTTCTTTTTTTTAATATTTAAAAATATACTAAATTAGAAAGAAAGTAAATATAAGAAATAATAATTGTAGTTCTAAAAACTAAAAAACACGCTTCAATCGTAAACTGAACTAAAAACTCGCTAATCCTAAAGATCCTGGTAGGAATAATGGAAAAACTATTTAAATTATTGCATTGTCATCGGTCCTTGATAAGTGTGCAAAGTTTCAAATCAATCCGACGTTTTGAAGGGGGTGAAAATCACGTTCAAAGATTCCATTACATTGATACATAGCTACATACATAACAAGCTAATAAAAGCGTGTTAAAAAGTAAGTAAAAACAATACGTCGAAATACTTCCATAAAAACTAAAAAAAAAACAAGCAAACTATAGAAACTGTTTAAAGATTCCGTTACATTGATACATAGCTACATACATAACAAGCTAATAAAAGCGTGTTAAAAAGTAAGTACAAACAATACGTCGAAATACTTCCATAAAACACTAAAAAAAAAACAAGCAAACTATAGAAACTATTTATGGGTATGTGGTTAAAAAAAAAACTTGGATTAATAATATGATTAAGCCAAAATAAATAATCACAAATGACTCAAGAGCTTTAATCGGAGCATGCGTGAAGACTTTTACCACTTTAAAATCAACTAAGGAATATGTTAGTCACAGTTTTATGGTCCTTGAAGGCAAGACCGAAATTATTTCTACATGTTTCTTACTCTTAGATTCGTCACATTTCATAAAATGCTTGTATGGGCTACAGTGTTTCAAGTTGGTAGACATACGTGTCAAAAGATATTATTTTTATTACAATTAAAAATTTGCACGAATTACGTGGAATTTAAAGAAATTATAAGACATGTAGTGACAGTGGCGGTTAATAGATCGATGTTCAGAAAACGTAGAACGGACCAGATGTGACATTTCTAAGACAATTATACTAAGAACACTACAAAATATTGAACGAAATGATAATGATCCTAATGGAAACTTCAAATATTCAAGAATCTATTATCGAAGAATATCTCACTTTTAGTGATGACTAGCTGTTCCCCGCGGCTTCGGCCCCGTGGACCACCCCACAGGTCCCATTTTCGGGATTTGAAAATAGCCGAAAGGCAAAGTTAATTTTGTTCCTTCGTTAGAGCAATGTTCGGTGCTTTCAATGTTTATGAACGTTAGTAACGTTACCTATTTATTTTGAATGTAGCTGTTTATACGGAACCCTCTGTGCGGAACCCAGGATTTGCCATCAAAGAGAATGACCGTGTCGTCAGAATAAGAAAATATATCTCGAGTGGGTTGTCTGAAAAATTCCTGGCCAGACTATAATAAAAATAAAAATTTAAAAATTACTTTTTATTAAATGCAGAAATTCTACTACGACATAAAGGAAGGAGAGAATCTTAATAAAAATAACAAAGATGAAACAAAAAAAGAAAAACAATGTGTCGAAATTGAATTTCTAGAAGAGAATTTAAATACAGAAACACAAGAAAATCATGAGAGAAGAAGACATTTGGGCTGAAGTCGAATCGCAAACAGGAACTGATAACAATATAATTTCTGAAGATAATAAAATTTATCCCGCAGAAGAAGAAGAACTACCAATGCCACCTGAGAATGAAGTGACCGAAGAGCGAACAGAAACCAGAGCTTTGCGTGATCATTCATTAATACGCAAACCCATGCGTTTTGATGATTTTGTTATGAACGCTATGGGAGAGTTAGAAGACTGTTATACTGAGACCAAAACATATAAGGAAGCAATGTTATCCGAAAATAGAGAAAAATGGTAAAATGCTATGCAAAACGAGATGAATTCACTTCAGAAAAATAATACCTGAGCACTTGCCGCACTACCAAATGGTAGAAAAGCTATGTCAAACAAATGGATATACAAAATAAAGAGAAACCCTGATGGAACCATAGAACGTTACAAGGCAAGACTTGTCATCAAAGGTTTCTCTCAACGCGAAGGTATTGACTATGATAAAACCTTTAGTCCAGTAGCACGACTAACAACTATCAGAGCAATACTGGGAATTGCAGCTAATAAAAATCTGAATTTACAACAATTTGATGTCACTTTGCTTTCCTGAACGGTACAGTGGAAGAAGAAATTTATATGGTACTACCAAATGGACTTTATGTACCAAAAGGAAAGGCTCCATACTTTCGGTTGGCATTTTTATTCGATAAACTCATGAGCGCAATATTTAATAAAAAGTCTGTTTTAAATTTTTATTAATCATAGTCTGGCCAGGATTTTTTTAGAAAAGGGTAGGTACTCGAGATATATTAAATTTGACATAAAATACTTTTCATCATTAAACAGATGGGTGAAGGTCAGTCTAGTTCGAATCTTAGACTATAATGGTATTGAAACTGCAGGGACGTTTCGAAAAAAAACACAAATTTTGTAATACTACCTTTTCTGTAGTATATTGAAATGTCAAATAAAAAAGATATCAAAACCATTGAAAATAGCTTCAATATAAATTACTAGCTGACCCCCGCAGCTTCGCTCCCGTCAACTGGCTATCTATCTACCTACCCTACAAACAAACTCTTCAGCTTTATAATTGTCGAGGTGGACTGTATATTTGTTAAGTAAAACTTCAGGCTTCTTGTTTATTAATTTATTTCTTTTTCCCAGGGGTGGCTTGCTGCTGATGGTTGAGTGGCAAAATGTTGAATGACAAATGCGCCGCGAGCCACCCATCCTTTATACAATTTTAAATAGGTTGAACATAACTTAATATGCACATTCTGAAAACTAAATAAATCTGTTAATATTATATTATCTTACTAATATTATAAAAGTGAACATTTGGATGTATTTAGTTTGTATGTTTGTTACTCAACCACGCCAGAAAGGCTCAACGGATCTGGATGAAATTCGGCACCAAGATAGATTATATTACGACATTATATCCGACATTCACGCGTGCGAAGCAGCAGCTTCGCCTGTGTGAATATAGAAAATTATTTGTTAACTGCCAGCGTGCAGAAGCTAGAATTATATTATATAGGAGTAAATATAGCAATGGCTACAAAACATTTTGCTGTCACAAAATAATCAGGCGCTTTCTATGAAAATTTTAGTAGCGTTAAAATAAATAAAACCATTGTCTAATAATGATATTTTTAAACCAGCCCAATTATATTTTGAAAAAAGTAGACAATTAATAGAATTTCTTTCGTATATAACTCACTTTCAGACGCTCAAATTTAAGTCAGCTATGATTTCGCCATTGTTCTTTATTTTTATAATTACTCTTTAACCATTGATAGCATCTGGTTATGCTTTTAATATGATAACGTACATTGCTCGTACATTGCTACGGTAGGCATTTCACACTCAGCCAGCTGGTAATTTGATCAGATTTTGAATATACCCCCGCCATTCCAACATCAGGTTGGCGAAACACATGTTTTTTCTTAAAACTGTGGTTGTAAAATAGTTAATTGCTTCAAATTTTACGTACATTCGGTACATTGCTCTCACGCATATCGCATGACCAATATGGCCATTTGTTCACGCAAGAAATCCCTTTAGTTTAGACATAGCAACGTATAACGTAGGCACAACTAGTTGCTAATAAAATTGAGCAGGCTCTAAATGTGGAGTAATTTTATTTTTATAATTACTCTTTAACTGTTGATAGCATCGGGTTATGCTTTTAATATGATAACGTACATTGCTACGGTAGGCATTTCACAGTCAGATAGTAGGTAATTTGTTCAGATTTTTAACACACCCGCCATTCTGATATAAGGTTGGTGGCTCAAATACTTTTATCTGAAAACTGTGGTTTTCAAATAGTACATTGCTTCAAATTTTACGAACATTCGGTACATTGCTCGTACATTGCTCTCACGCATATAGCATGACCATTTGTAGCCATACTCCCGTCATTTGATGCACACAACATTTGCTGTCACAAAATAATCAGGCGCTTTCTATATATTTTTTGTAAAGTTAAAATAAATAAAACCACTGTCTAATAATGATATTTTTAAACACGTACGCAATATGCATTATTCGTACAATAGTCTTCATAAAAAAACAGTAGCATTTATCTTGCCTGAGTACATGTTCTGTGTGGCTCTGCTAGAGAGTATGCTCTGCAGCAGAGCCACAATCAATGTCTATTTTATCATTACCTAAAGCACGTACAGCGATAACGGTTTCACGTACATGATGTACGTTTGACGTACATCATTTTAAGATATAATAGATCAGTTTCTAAATGGGTGGCTCTGCGGCAGAGCATGACACGGTACTTCATCCGTTAAGTTTGGTAAAATAAAACAATAAAGATTAGTAGTAAAGTTTTCACTTAATGATTTTACAGAAACACTGCACATTTTACTAATATTAGTTTTAGAATTATTAATGCCTTGTACAGATTCACTAACCTGTACGGTAGGTAAATTCAATAAATTACATAACTTATCTGTCATTATACAAGAAGTACTGCCAGTGTCCAGTATAGCCCGAGCAAGATGTTCACAATTATTCTTGTCTTAAACCTTTATTAATGCGGTAGCCAAAAGAACTTGAGATTGAGATTTACTTTTATTTTTAAGGTAAGTTGCAGCACGTGCAGATAGTGTCACGTGTGCATTGGGTTTCTTTTCAGTTGAGTTAATATCTACAGTAACAGTGCTATCAGTTTGCGAAGTAGAAGTATTAGGCAAAGATTTTTGTGATGCACCTGCTACATGTACCAGAGTATTGTGCTTACGCTTACATATCTTGCAACCAAAGGATTTGCAATGATTTGCGTAGTGACCAGCCCGAAAACAATTAAAACATACCTTGTATTGAGGCAGAAACTCAAGCCGTTTTTCGTTACTGAGACCAAGAAACTGTGGACAGCTGAGTAAATTTTGTTAATCACTACAATGCGGGCATGATACCTGTGAGGAACTGGTATTAACTTTATTTTTCTGTGGTGGTGTTTCACTGCTTACCGATATCATTGTTTTATGCTTGTTAGATTTAGGAGAATTATTATGACTAGCCTGATTGCGAGACAAATCTAGTGTTTCAAGCAAAACTGCACGATTTCTCAAGAATTCCAGAAAGGTTTCTAATGTGATTGTTTTATCTTTGTCTAAGTGACCCTTTTGTTCCTCCCACTGTCGGTAAGTTCTTGAATCTACCTTGTGGGTAAACTTAATTGGCTCATTTAAAGATTCTAAAGCACGTAGATTTTTGTTTAAAGTATTAATTATGTTTTTTATAATATCTGAGGATTCTTTATTAACCACTTCAATGTTAAATAAGGCTGCCACATGATTTTGAATGAGAAGCCGCTTGTTATCAAACCTTTCACATAATAAATTCCACGCAATGGAATAATTATTAGCCGAAAATTCAATAGCCCGTATGACTAAGGCGGCTGTCCCTTCCAAGGAAGCTCGGAGGTAGTGAAACTTATTTATTTCATCAATTTGGTCATCCAAAAGTATTAGGCTTGAAAACGTGTCATGGAACTCTAATCATTTGTCGTACGTTCCGTCAAACTTAGGTAGTTGAATGGTTGGTAGCCTAATCAGCCTATTATTACTAACGCGAGAAAACTTTACAAGAATACGTCCAATGCGTTTTTTTTTTTCTCTGTTTGGCTTCGTACGGTTTGTGCATTCAGCCAATGTCACGCCAGGTTGTTTTATTAAATAAAGGTAGGGAAACCAAATTTAAAAATGTATATATTAAATTTAACGGAATTTAGGAAAGGATGGATATATAGGATCAGTATATTTTAATGGTAATAGCATAACAAGTAAATAATGAGCAAATTACAATAACGAAAATTACAGCTTAATATTATTTAAGGTGATGAATGAGACTATACATTTATACACAGGAAAACTATTAGTACAAAGTAAAGCAAGTATTGAGGTAGGAAAAGGAATACGAAGTGTGGGAAACACCAACAGGAACAGGACGTAGATGAGTAAAATACAACGATTATACGAAAGTGTCTTATATTTCACATGAACTGTACATATAAAAATCAATACTTAGCACTAGGTACTTATTAACAGGCTATTATTAATTCTAACACAACCTATCGCGTCGAGTCCCAAAACCCAAGAGAGCCAAACGTTCCGTTAGCCCACGTGAACCCCTCCATTTTTAGCGGGCAGAAGCAAGTTCTCTGATTGGTTCTCGCCATTTTGCGACAACCAATCACAGAGCTACCACGAATATAATAAGAGGGTAAAGTTGCCAACGTAAAGTTTAAAATGAAAGCTCTATTAATACAAATATCGATTAAAATAATGATTAGTAAAATCAAAATTCACAAACCCTAACAATCGACCGTCCTGACAACGTGTGCGTCCCCGCACACGACACCAGGGTGGAACCCTAACAATCGGGACGCTAGCAGGTTGCTCCGTTTTTACATATTTATTGTTTGAGTATTAAATTACAATAGTGGATAACCACCTGCTTCTCTAAGACTAATCAAAATATGACTCATTAATCAGTTCCCCAGAGATTGCGGCTAAGTGCTTTGTAATAAGACTTTACAAATTAATAATAATTCTCATACGAATTTACTAACTAAAGTTATATCAATATTTCATTTAAATTAGGTACAAGATTAATAAAGTATGTGTAAATGCAATAGCTAACAGTTCATTAGGTTGGGATGAATATTATGTACATATTAAGCTCTACTAAACAAGATTGGTTCAACTGTCAAGGAACAAAGTACAATTCGACTCAATAGATTTATGAAACAATTTCTTCGTCTAGTCATTTAATTACATTCATCGAACCAGTAATATCTTGTATAATTTCTATTATTTAAATTCTCTTTGAATTTGATCAGAAAACAACGATCGATTTATGTTCTCTGTCACTTACAATTAAAGTTGGCTTTAGGGTCCGAACGATCGATTAATCGGTTTACCCACCATCGAAATACTAACCCGAACGATCGATTATTTTCGGGGGCCTAACGGATGCCTATAAGACGATCGATTTACTTGTGGCAGCCCGCAGGTCATTTGTTGAATAAAGTCACGATCCGATCGATTCTCGTGCCTGATCTGAATGACACGCATCTGTAGTTAAATGTCTCTAAAACTTAGATGGGTACACTATAAGGCTTTGAAAAATTCAATAAAATGGTCAAATTATGGTTCATTAGCATCCTCGTCGTCAGTGCCACTGGAATCCGAATTATTTACCTCTAAGGCCGCAATGTGTATCCATGGCATCATACGATCTGCTGCCACGGTTGTAGGCCGTTTGTTTTGCATGCTGGCCAAACCCGGCACTGGTACTACCTTATATCTGTCCCTACCTAAGACTGTGATAACACGATAGGGCCCTATAAATGAGGGCATGTACTTTTTAATTTGCCCGTCATTATTGAAACACGTCTTGGTTATTTTGACGAGTTCACCATCGACATAGATCCGGGCTGGCACCCTATTTCTATCATAACCCTGCTTTTGCTTAACCTGCTCGTTATCAATCCTTTTCTTGACCTCCTCTCGAATAGCGGTAATTTCGCAGTTTTCGCGGGAGTCTTTGGTAACTTCGTTAAGAATGGGATTTATTTCGCTACTCATACTAGTTCCAAATAGTACCTCTGGCGGCGTCCTACCAATAGTTTTCTGAACAGTATTGTTTAGACCACACTGAATTTTTCCTAAATGACTATCCCAATCCTTTTCACCGTATTTAACAGTCATCGCTTTCAAGGAGTCGAGAATGGTACGGTTGTAGCGTTCAACCTGGCCATTTGACCTAGGACTGGCTACTGCATTAAGAATATGCTTAATTCCCTTGACTAGGCAGAATCGATTGAAAGCATGAGATGTAAAGCAGGAACCACGATCGCTTACAAGACGATCAGGGACCCTAAATTAAAAAAATATATCTTCAAGAGCTCTAATTGCATTCAAACTTTTAGTATTTCTAACGGGTTTGATAAAACAGAATTTGGTGAAGGCTTCTACAACTACAAGTAAGTAAGTATAGCCTCTCTTTGACTTGACAAAAGGCCCGAGGTGGTCAACGTGCACCGTATGAAATGGTACTTATATTTTGGTGATGGGATGAAGCAGGCCCTCGTGTGTTTTAGTCTTGTTTTTTGCATATGCACATTCAATGCATGCACTAACATATTTTTTTACAAACTTGGACATTTTACCAAACCAATAGTGTTTCTTTATTCTTTCAAGCGTCTTTTCCACCCCAAAATGGCCAATATCGTAATTGTTCACCCGGCACACTTGCCACCTCGCACCTTTTGGGACCACCCAACGAACGTTATTTTTATCATTACCTATACAACGAAACAATTTGTTATCCTTGACCACAAAATTATCTTTTATGTATCGGAGTTCCTTCTGATTAAGACTATCATTTAAAATGGTTTTAATCCTACAGAGTTCGGTATCTCCAAGCTGAAGCGTATGTAACCAATCCTCACTACTGATCGACATAACTGAAAATTGATCGATGGGATTCTCTCCCGACCTCTCGATTGGATTGCGGGATAACGCATCTACATGGCCCATCTTTACGCCTGCTCTATACTCGACAGAACATTGGAACTCTTGCAGCAAGAGCCACCAGCGTGCTATCCTCGGGATTAGATCTCGTTTTGAGAAAGTAGATCGTAGAGCACTACAATCTGTAATGATCCTGAATGATTTCCCTAGCAGATAGACCCTAAACTTTCGCAAAGAACAGGTTACTGCTAGAGTTTCGAGTTCATACGAATGGAAAATTCTTCTCCTCAGGAGAGGTTTGTCGACTGTAGTAAGCTAATAGACGGAAAACATCATTCCCTCCGGAGCGCTGCAATTATATACCTCCAAGACCTAATTTGCTTGCGTCGGTGTGAAGCTCTGTCTCTGCTGCAGGATCATATATTGCAAGAATGGGCCTATCGACCAACTTAGATTTCAAGATTTTAAAAGCCTCCTCTTGACTATCACCCCATGTCCATGAGGTGTCCTTCTTTAGCAACTTACTAAGGGGCAAGGCAATTCGGGCAAAATCTTGGATGAATTTACGGAAATAACTAGCCAGACAAAGGAACTGGCGTACATTGTGAACATTCGCCGGTCGTGGAAAATTCATGACACTAATGATTTTTTTATCCCCTGGCCTAACCCCAGCTGCACTGATTTCGTAACCCAGATAATCGATATTGTCTCGTAAGAAATCGCATTTGGAAAGATTCAAAGTGAGATTTGCTTTCTCCAAAACTTGCAATACCTCCTCCAGTCGTACCAGACATTCTCTAAAGTCCTTACCGAAAATAAGGACGTCATCTAAATAAGCAGTTGCCTTGTTGTACCGAGCCTACCCTAATATGGAAATCATCATCCGTTTGAAGACGGCCGGTGCGTTAGCCAAACCAAACGGCATGCGATTAAACTCATACTGTCCGTCTGGCGTGACAAACGAGGTGAGGCGTCTGCTCTGTTCCGAAATCGGTACTTGGTAATAACCTGATGTAAGATCGAGCGAAATAAAACAAGCCTGGGCCGGTAAGACGTGCTATTTCGTCTTCGATAATGGGCATAGGATAGCGCTCTTTTACCGTGATAGAATTAAGCATACGGTAATCGATACACATTCGAAACAACCCATCCTTTTTACGAACGAGTAGAATTGGGCTAGCGTACCCCGAGATGGACTCCCTTACTATCCCTGCATCCAGCATCTCCTTGACCATTGTCCGTACCTTCTCACGTTCATAATGCGATAACCTATATGGGCGATAGACGACGGGACGTTCACTGTTTAACTCTATATTCATTTCGGTCGCGTTGGTCAACCTAGGTCCCTAAGTGAAGATGCGAAGCAACGATGATATTTTCTGAGCAACTCTAACAACCTTTGCTTCACGTCTTCTGGCACCTTATCGCCAACACGAATAAGATTCTCATCGAAGTCGCTTTCAATCGCCATAGGGACTTCTGGTGGTTCAACAACTACCCTACTGATAAACTCTACTCGCTTTGCACGACATAAAACTAAATTATTTATGATCCAGCAAGAATTCGAACATGGGAACACGGTTATATAGATACGACCATTTTCAGAGTGATAGAGACCTCCACAAACAAATAACTGTTTATTTGGCTTCCCAGCGACAACATTTTTCACGAGAATGTTGCCACATTTGGAGGGTTCAATCCATGCCTTCACTGATGCTGCACCGTGAAGCTCTACCAATCCCGTTGCCCTAATCTTAAGAGAGGACTCTGTTAGATCCGGATCTGGATGTGGCATTTCATTGCCAATATCGATAAATTGCAGCCTAGTAACATCCTTATAAACTATGATATGAGGTAGTTCAGTGAAGGACTGCCCTATAAGCGCGGCTTTCTCTAACAAATCATCACACACAACCTTGCATGGAACCTGGGCATTGACGCCATCCACCTCAAAATTGAGTAACAATCCTCCTAGCGACTCTACTATACCGTTTCCAAACCGTTACAGACTCCTTTATAAGCGTGACTTCGCTCCCAAAATCTACAAAGGCTTGCTGTAACGTACCGTTAATTTTTACATCCTTCGTAAATTTGGAGTTCGCGTGCGATTTACGTCCTAGACCGGCTACATCGATACACATGGCTTTTGAAATATTGCCACTAGGTTTTACGACTTTATTTTGTATCTGCGTGTTACAGTTATCAACTGTATGCCCTATTCTGTTGCATTTTGTGCATTTTATAAGCGGTTTAGGGCAATATAAGAAGCTGTGACCCCTTTCTTTGCAATTGTAACATCCAGAAAATGAACCCGACTTAGCACCCGACCTTTGACTGGGCTGACCATTAGGGGTACTAGAGTGATCGGTTTTGTTCTTGTTATGGTTTCGATCGACACGCTGATAAGAATCTCTGCTGCTCATCAAGAATTGCAAGAGCTGATCGGGGTGAGAGGACCGTAAAGCTAGAGCACCTGATTTTAGCGTCCTATCACTGATCCCATGAATGATACAATCTACTGCACGTTTCTCAACAATGTCACATTGGTTAAGCAAAGCCAGTTTTTCATAAAAATAAACTTCTATAGGTTCATTATACCTACTCCTTCTATTAAGCATTTCCTCCAAGACCTGACCGTAATTTTGTTCACAAGGGAAGGCGTTCATTAGTTTTTCTTGCCATTCTTGCCAGTTATACAAAACAGAGTTTAAACCTTCATACCAGGTCTTGGCGAGGCCTTGGAGTTTGCTTCAAGGAAATTAGAAAAGGATAATGATATCTTATTGCGCCCGATTGTTTTGACGCTACCATTAATAATGTTTTGAAAGGCGTTGTGCTTTAAAAACTTGCCAAATGTGATTGGGTGCAATGTCATACTATCATCTGGTGAATTTATAATTTTCTGTACGTGAATTACAAAAGGCGCGCTGTCCGTTTTATCGTAGGTTTTTCGACAAATCTGAGTGGGATTATTCATGGAAGGAGCGGGCATATCATTAGGCAATACATAAGCAACTTTATTTTCTAAATGGTTAGGAGCAGATTCCACAACTTCAGCAGAGTGTAAGTCTATACAACCACAATCCGAAGACTCGGAACCGTGGTGTTTACGGGTACGACGACGTTTATTGCAGTGCTTACAGACATGCACCCGGCTTCTTTTTAAATGTCGAGCAGAAGACGACCCATCAGTGTCCATACCCGATTCATTAGATTGTACTGTGACAAAAACGCCGAACTTTGTTCCCCCGGCCGGCCGGCGGCTTGTTTTTGTTACCCGGGTCGGGCGGATCTTTCATTCTTACACGAAATTTTTAGTTAAGTTTCTTACAGAGAATTGAAAAAACTTACCACTACCGAAGAATGTACAAAACTAAATCTTAACTACTACTACTACTGATCTAATATATAATTGTGAATATTAATAAATATTATTATAAACAGGTTAAAATAATGTTTAAATTTCAATCCAAAAAAAAAAACGCGTCTGCCAAGTTGAAAGTTTCCCGCGCTTTTTCCAATGCATTTTTATTCGGAGTGACCCACTGACAGATGACATTCTTACACAAGTTCCTGTTGAACCCGGATGCACTGATACAATGTTGCTAATGCTTCAATGTTGCTGATCTGGATAGTGCAATGTATGTAGTGTGTTTTCACCTTAGTAATTATTAGCATTAGCAACATTGTATCACTGCATCCGGGTTCAACAGGAACTTGGGTAAGATTTTCATCTGTCAGTGTGTCACTCCGAATAAAAACGCATTGGACGTAGCTTGTGTTTCCTTGTACTATAAACCCTTGTTAAAGTACTTCAGATCGCTAGATCTATGTAGCTAGAGCTATGCAGCTAAAGCTATGCAGCTAGAGCTTTGCAGCTAGAGCTATGCAGCTAAAGCTATGTAGCTAGAGCTATGTAGTTAGAGCTCTGCAGCTAGAGCTATGTAGCTAGAGCTATGCTGCTAAAGCTATGCAGCTAGAGCTAAGCTATGTAGCTAGAGCTATCCCCCTATTGTAGGTATATAATAATATTCGTGTGCGGCGCCGCGGGCGGCAGCTAGTACCTAAGCTATAAATTATTATGACCCAGGCAAAACCGGGGCGAACACAGACATGAATCTATAGTTCTCGCCAAAATTCTGGGCCGCCCTGAAGTTGGCTTTCGGTGCTCTATCGTTTCGTTTTTTTTTTACTTCATTGAAGTCACGTTTGCAACTGTCTCAGTTGACCTATTTTCAATTCGATTTTTTTCATTACTCCGACGTTTCATTTGGCCGAAAACTTTTTACCGAAGTTACATTTAGCCGAAATAACATTTGTTCGAAGCATTTATTATTATATGCATATCAAAATACTAAGTAAGAGAGAAACAGAAACAACAACTTCGAACCTAACCTATCCGTGTCGGGTTGCCCTAATATATAACTCGCTTCGCTCACTCTTGGACTAATACTATGAAATAATTAATTAATAAAAATGTCTGATGCATGACACCTATTAATAAATCGTTTGCATGAAAATACAAAATACCTACGTAAACACAGACAAAACTGCGTGAAGTCGGTTTTGCAGCGATTGGTTTCTGTCACAAAATTGTGTAGCACAACAATATTGACTTTTTATGACACTATTACAATTTTAAATGAGCTACCGGCTATATATTTGTGACCAAATAATATTCCGGAAAATGTTGTTTCGATGTAAAGAAAATATGGCAATTGAAAAAAGTTCAGAAGAGGCTTCGGCCAAAAGCAAAAAGTTATTTTATAAATCGGCGTCATGATAATGTTAAATGAAATGCTCAGATTACGATCATTGATCGTAACTTTACTCCGTTTTTGGCACGTGAAGTACATACAATCGTGTCATCTAGTTAGATTTATGTCTGTGGGGGCTAACAACTAGCGAATACCTACATGAAGATTGCCTCGTTGGTGTAGTGGCTGCAAACGCTACTACTGAGTATCAGCTCCTGTCCTGGGTTCGATGCCCGGGGTTGGCAATGTTATTGGGTTTTTTCATCTGGAATTTCTCAGTAGTAACCCGGAGTCTGGATTTGTGCTCATTAGTTGATGGCAATAGGCTCTCCTCCCTATTAGGCGGGCCGCATACGTACATTTTCCGCGTTTGATTTCCGAATACGGAATACAGACTCGGAATTCCGTGAACCTAGCGCAGACGTTAGTTTTTTCCTGTTTGGAATTTTCACGAACGCGCGGGTGGCATTCGATACGTGCGTATGGAAAGTGTTCCGTTCGTGAAAAAACGGACGTGTGCGGTAGTCAATGTGTTTTATTAGCGTACGGTGCATTCGGATTTCCGAATACGGAAAACGAAATCAAACGCGGAAAACGTATGTATGCGGCCAGCCTTACATGGACTTTGAATATAACTGTCAAAATGTGGGTATATGTTATGTATAGAGGGTAGATAATTTTTGAAACCAAAAGAAATTACAGTAGGATGAAACCCATTAGGTACAAAAGCAGGGGAATATGATCAAAATGAGAGGAAAAATAAATTACGGTCGATCTGAGTTCGGGAAGTGGGAGGGGGTGAGTTTTTAAGGGTGAAAATGGTTTATCTTGATTTCCGGCAAAACTTCAAGTCCTATGGAAAAAAGTTAAATGGCAAAGTTGTAGGCAATAAAAAGATCTACAACTTTTGTATTTGCAGATTTTTCACATAACCTCAAAATTTAGGTGAAAAATTCAAAAAACCAAGTTTTTGGTTTTTTATTTATATCTTATTCAAAAAAAATTTTTTTTCTACGAAATTTGGTGAAAACTTACCTTAGGTATTATGTCCCAAATACACTGTAATTTATTTGATTAAAAATATTTATTTTTTCGCTTCATTTTAATTTAATATCAAAAAACCACCCTAATTTTCAATCGAAAATTCTGACGTCAAAATATCAGCTTTTTTCAAAAAGTTTGGGGGCTTTTTGTTCGTTGAAATATCTACTTTCTGATGGTGTAAAGAAAAATATACATTACAATAGGAAATATTCTTAGAAAATGCAAAAAATTGAAAAAACCTCAAATTTGAAAATTTTTTTTTAATCATTATGTACAATTTCATCAAAAAAATGTGATTGCTGCAATTTTTTTTAGTTAAAAAGTTTATTTATTTTACTCGAATTACATTAATGTCATAGAAAATCTCATACAAAATAAATATACATGTAAATCGTACTATTGAATTTAGAAACTTAATTCTGATTACGCTATTCATTAATTTTTTTTTAAAAAACGTTAATCTTTTTATTTATAAATACGTTATTTGAAATTCTAATCAGTTACTCATTCGTTTTTGTCTCTTTGGAGGCATTTCTTCATCGTCAGATTCGACAAATCTTTCCAACTCTAGTTGATCGTCGAAATCTTCAAGACCATCATCTTCGTCTCCAATGTTATTTCCAGTCTGCATTGGTTCTTCATCCATAATTTCATCTGAATCATTTACTTCCTCGTAGATTTTTTCTTCCATATGGAACAATTTTCAGAACCATGACAATTAGTGCATAAATTTGTGCATTTTAAACCATGTTTTCGGCAGCCACATTTTAAACTGTTACATCCAGTTTCACAGCTGCAGCAAATAGTTTTGAGCAATACTTCCGGAATTAAATCCTTTTCTGTAAATTTGGGCATAATGCCATGCTGATGTTGCTTCCAGCCCCAATCTGTTGCTGTCAATTCGTTACCCAACCAAGTTTGAAGCTGATAATATGCTCTGTAACAATGTTTTGATTCAAAGCTGTTTTTTTTATTTCATACACTTGCTTGTCGTCTGACTTATTGCAGATTATACAAACAGATTCTTCCATACTGGTAATCTGAAAGGACAAAATCAAATTAATAATGCCTTCAAAGTTTTATCATGAGTATAACTAAATCTGTTTGTATAAAATAAACGAAATTACTATTTTTTTATTCTTGTACTAAAATATCATTCAATTTCAATTTTTTAGGTTATGTTACGTTAAACATACTATTTATAAAAAAAAATATTACTATTTTTATTTTGAAGCTGATTAATATAGATTAAAATACAGATAGTATTTACCTTGCTATGTAGATTCCAAACGATTCTTCGAATAAAGTAAATTTCTCACAAATCACTTAGAGTAACTCAGCCTGCACGTGTATTTTTAAAAACGATGTTGTACACTACTCTGTATCTCGAATACTGGCTAACGGTCTTTACAGCTGCTACGAAATAGCAGGTATGTAGTAAGGCCCAGACCCTCCTAGGTCCGTCCCCACTTCTCAATGAAATAACTTACAATGGGCTTAAATTCACCGAAGGTCACTCAGGTATATAAATTATCTTAAAACAACAATAAATAGGCATCTACAAATATTATTTAAAGAAGATTCTACAACTTTTTCAAAATATTGTAGATGTCTTATTAAATATTAACTTTATTAACTTATTTGTTTGTTAATTATAGAAGTATATTTTAATTTGTAATTTTTTCGTTTATCAATAAAACATGAAATCTTACGTTTTTTGAGTAATTAAAGTGTAAATTTTAATAAATACCTCAAAATTGTACAAAATGATTAAAAAATTTTTTTCGAATTTGAGGTTTTTTCAATTTTTTGCATTTTCTAAGAATATTTCCTATAGTAATGTATATTTTTCTTTACACCATCAGAAAGCAGATATTTCAACGAACAAAAAGCCCTCAAACTTTTTGAAAAAAGCTGATATTTTGACGTCAGAATTTTCGATTGAAAATTAGGGTGCTTTTTTGATATGAAATTAAAATGAAGCGAAAAAATAAATATTTTTAATCAAATAAATTACAGTGTATTTGGGACATAATAAGGTAAGTTTTCACCAAATTTCGTAGAAAAAAAATTTTTTTTGAAAAAGATATAAATAAAAAACCAAAAACTTGGTTTTTTGAATTTTTCACCTAAATTTTGAGGTTATGTGAAAAATCTGCAAATTCAAAAGTTGTAGATCTTTTTATTGCCTACAACTTTGACATTTAACTTTTTTCCATAGGACTTGTAGTTTTGCCGGAAATCAAGATAAACCATTTTCACCCTTAAAAACTCACCCCCTCCCACTTCCCGAACTCGGATCGACCGTAATTTATTTTTCCTCTCATTTTGATCATATTCCCCTGCTTTTCTAATGGGTTTCATCCTACTGTAAATTTTTTTCATTTTTACCATTTTTGTAGGCTTTGACCCTGGTCTAGTATGTTTCTGTTATGATAGGCTATGAAGAACCTCAGTAGGTAATTCAAGTAAATGCTCGATGACCTCAGTAGAGCTTCAGAGTGTGTGAATTTTGTAAGATTTATATCGATTGTGTGAAAATTCTCGAAAAACGAAAATTTTTTAGGGTTCCGTACCCAAAGGGTAAAAACGGGACCCTATTACTAAGACTCCGCGATCCGTCTGTCTGTCTGTCCGTCTGTCGCCAGGCTTTATCTTGTGAACCGTGATAGCTAGGCAGTTGTAATTTTCACAGATGATGTATTTCTGTTGCCGCTATAACAACAAATACTAAAAACAGAATAAAATAAATATTTAAGTGGGGCTCCCATACAACAAATGTGTTTCTTTTTGCAGTTTTTTGCGATAATGGTACGGAACCCTTCGTGCGCGAGTCCGACTCGCACTTGGCCGGTTTTTTTTCTTTTTTGCTGTTTCCCAACACTAGGAAATTTCTTCCTGTATCGTGGGTGCGTTTACAAACATTTAAACTCACATACAAAAGACACTCATATCCGGAAGTACTATCTGTAGATCTGTATAATGATTTTCTATACCAATATTATAAAGGGGAAGATTTTTTTGTTTGTTTGTACCGAATAGGCTCCGAAACTACTGGACCGATTTAAAATTTCTATCACCAATACAAAGCTACATTATTCCTGAGTACCTAACATAGGCTATTTTTTTATCCCGAAAACAGGTCCTGTGCGGCGGTCCACGGGAGCGAAGCCGCGGGGAACAGCTAAGTATTAAATAAAAAAAACAACTTCATTTTATGTAATAAATTTATTTACGAAGATCCTCACTTGAAATACCATATTTCTTTTTCAATGCATCTATCTCCTCCTGTTTCTTCTCAATATCCATGCCTTTGAAAGCTTTGTTGGACCTGTAGTACAATACTACTAGATACCTATTGCAAACGTTAAAACCTGACAGATGATCACATGCATTTTTGGCATCAAATATGTCTTCATATACAATAAAAGCAGTGCCTCTTGTCTCCGGAGTATTTCCTCTGCAAAAATAGAAATGTTGTTGGAATTATTTTCAACTCATTATTAAGCCAAGGGAGGTGGGGGGAGGCGGTAATATGTCAACAAAATAAAGGAATGTATCGGATAGCATCACAAAGCACTTTTGACAGCCGCTACTGAGCCCGGTCCATTATTGCCCAATATTTCCTGTAAAATCGCAATGTCAATGTGTGTGTGCAGAATGACGCTTTGTTCGTAGTGGCACAAAATAGAAAGTATACAGAAGGGCCACTCCCGCAGTTTCGAAAATTGACAGCTAAACTTGACAGATTCACAAGGGTTGCTACTATATTGATTCCTAATTTTAAAAAGAGTAGTTTGTATAAGTTACAAACATAAATATATCAATTCGTCTAAACATACATCATATCATGCTTACATGCCTAAGAGGACAGAGCATCAAATATCTATTAAAGATCACGAGTCCACATACAACAAAGATTGGATGGCAACAAGACGTACCTATCAATGGTGTAATAATGATCCTACCAAAAACATAAAAATGTGAAAAGCACCAAACTCAACAAGAATATAAAAGTGAATAGAAAGTTAATAAGCGAACTAAAAAGATGTACTCAAGAAGAAAATTATGCTGTGCAGTTGGAGGAAACATATTTGTGAGCTGGATCATTTAAACCATATTATTATTACAAGTTTCATAGCCTTTCCAGTTTCGTCTATGGACTTAAAATAATTTATTATTTTCCTAGATATTGAATTTCTAACTTGTCATCTTGCAAAATTTAATGACCTTTATAACTTAATAAAGAATGACAGAACGAATTTAAAGAATTAATTTAAAGTATATTCGGTCTGTAACAATCAATAAAGGTAACCCAGCCAATGAAACCTTGTTATAGTACTTTATGTATGAATGACGTGACAAACGTTCGCACAAAGCTCTTGTGACAGCCGCTACTGAGCTCTGTCTCTGTCTAATATTGCCCAATATTCCCTGTAAAATCGCAATGTCAATGTGTGTGTGCAAAATGACACTTTGTTTGTAGTGGCCCCTCTGTCTGCGGCGCGCCGCCGCCGCTTACGTACTTTGTGCTATGTTTGATTCTATGAGGCAAATATGCCATTGCCTAGATTTCATTTAAGCTTCATAATAAGATTATAAAATAACATAATATTGTTGGAATACTTACACACGTATCTGTCGGATTGCACCATATTTGCCAAAAATATCATACATTTCTTCAGCTGATATTTTGTATGGTAAATTTCTCACATAAAGTATTCTGTTGACTTCAGGTGGTAATCGAACCTAGAACAGAAAATGAAATTGGTTTATAATAATTATTGTGCATCATGTTATAACTTTAAAGTAGTTTTTTATGCTATTACGGAACCAGCAGTGGTGCTGTATTATTGTCTCTCAAGATACAGGTTGCCCTAGTTTGAGCGGCAGGGTTCTTTATTCAAAATGGTTAAAATAGATTTTTGCAATTTTGCTGTCTGTATGTGTATGCAAACTATAATCTAACCTTATTTTAAACCAATAAACATTTATTTATTTATTAATAGCTTAAAACCAAAGCTTAAAATAGGTACAGTGTATTTGAACACACACAGTAGTCACAAAGAGTATGATGGTCACTAGGGTCACTATGGATATGAAATATCAGTTATGGTTATATGAAAATGTACCAGTGTAACAGTTTCAGTTATAGATATTATAATTTTAAGGATTTGTCAAATTATGTATGTTTCCCGCCAAATCTAATTCAGGCCAAGCTAGTTTGAGGTAGGCCAGTTTGGTTTACCCTACGTTTGTCAGTATATACTAAATTAAACTGACCTTTACCAGAAAAACAAGGATAATGGACAAAGATCAACCTTGAATGTTCATCCATTATCCCTGTTTTTCTGGCAATGGATCCATTAAAACGGTACTGTAAATGTGGTGTGAACATTACCCCCAGTAGTGACAGATCTGTTAAAACGGTACTGTAAATGCGGTGTGAATATCACCTTCAGTAGCAAAAGAACCATTAAAAGGATCCTGGAAATACAATGTTCTGTGTGAACAAGCTGGTTTCAGAGGTTTTCTGCTACTGACCAAAATCTGATGCATGACATAAAACAATTTACAGATTCTTTAATTTGAGAATGGAGTCAGAAATGTCTTCCAGAACTGTGAATGTGTCAAAGAGTAATTGAAAGAAGTATGTTGGACGTGAAGCTATAAGACCTCAAATAATCAGAAGATATTATAAACAAGAAAGGTAAAGACATACTAAAAAGAATAAGACATAAGAAATGGGGCCTCGGGAGGCGCCGAGAAGGATGATGACGCGATTGAAGGTTAATATAATTTCATGAAATCACCACGCTTGCTGAATGCGGGTGCCTTCAGCAAGCGTAGTGATTTATGCTCGTGGCGTGGTGATTATTTATTTTTAATCACGTTGACTTCGGTATTCTTGCTAAACAGTTAAAGCAATCATAATATTTAAATTGTGTTGTAGGTACTTACATTAGCTCGTCTTTGGAGGGCTAAAGCCATATTTTACAGCAGTTCTATTTAACTCAATATATAGAAATCACACACTAAAGTGCCAGCTTTTAATCCTAGCGGAGGGCTGGCTTATTTTCTATGTGGACGCACTAGATCACAGTATTTTTCGAAACTAACTCAGGCGTTGGTACAGCAACCACATAAAGATACCAATTGATTACTTTGTATGTTGTTTTATCCTGTTCTGTTGCTGTTCTGACTGACTGATTGACTGAACTCCACAAGCGTGTAAATTAAAATTACTTCACTTCAATTCAATTATTATTGTTTGTCGTTTGTCAACTTGACAAGACGGAAGTGAAGCACAGATTGCACAGAATACATACGAAGACAGACAGAATATATAAAGGTGGAAACATACTATTGAAACCCGACCCGACACCACCCGACGCCACGCGACATCACCCAACGAGAACCGTGCACATATACAACACCCCACGTGATGCTACAACACGCTTCTTTAGTATAGGGGTGCCATCTATCCGGGTTTCCCCGGATTTGTGCTAGTTTAGAAGGCGGGCGGGCGGGGTTTTATTTGTAGTCCGGGTCTTCACTTCACCAACAGCAATTTTTCACCGACAGAAGTCGGTGAAAAACCGATTTTGAAATAATTTTCAAAATCGGTCAACAATTGACGGAGAACCCTCAATATTGTTGACTGATTTTGATAATTATTTTTTGCTTGGATGGTTATGTACCCGAATTGGTCCCATTTATATTTAATGAAGATCTGATGAAGAAATTCGGAGATATGCAACAGAACTCTTTAAAATATTACAGCAAATCACCCGGGCAAGCATGTCTATTTATTTTAAACTAGCTTCTGCCAGAACCTTCGCCCACGTCAAAAGTGTTTTATAAACCAAGGGAACATTATACCGGGATAAAAAGTTGCCTGTGTGCTATTCCTGACTATAATATATCTGTCTGCCAAATTTCATCTAGATCCGTTTAGCCGTTCTGAAACAAACCGAGACCGACCAATGTTCTTGAGTAACAAACATACATCCAAGAAGTAAGATTACTATAGAAATTGACCACTAACTGTGCCGTACCGTAATGTGCCACACAAAAAAGAGAACAATTCTAACTTTTTACAATAAACGCATTACCCTCCTTCGGCAGTCGGGTAAAAAATACAACCGACTTCCAATCAAAAATTTGACTCAAATAAGTTGATAATTTCTGTTATAGCATAAACATAAAAATTACCCTCACCGAGTTTGTACCCTAAAAATTACCGTGCTGATGAAACTTCACTCTAAATTAGGTTAAATTACCCTAAGTTGGCACCACTGATCATAATTATCATAGCTTTGTTTCTAGTTTTATTTCTAATACTATATTCACGGTATTGGCTTAAATTCATATCATATAATACTGAGTACGATTTTACTAATTCTATGAATTGTTCATCAAATCAGCGCTGGGTGTCTGGTGCCCAGCAAATGCTGAGTTGGTAACCCTTTCGGTGTGGGCACGCTCGGCGCAATCATTCTTAAACCTTGTTTGTACTTTTTTTACCATTCTTCTCTGTTACTTTGTGATTGTTGTTGTTGTGTTGTGTCTATGTCGAACAAATGTTTTCTATTCTATTCTATTCTTCTATTCATCCGACATTTTATATAAAAACATACAAAACATATCTTTATGCCAGGAATGCTCTCTACTGACTGACGCGTGGCGTCGGGTGTTAACTAGGAACACACTGTGTGCGAAGCTTCGGGTGGCGTGTGTGCCCCTCTCCCGGTAACACGCTGATCCAAACCGACTGCGTGTTACTGCGTGTGATCGCGTGTCGTCACATGGCGTGTTGACTATGTGTTGCTGACCATATTAAATATATGGGATGGATTAATACTTCAACGCGTCAGAAGGCGTCGGGTGCCGTGGCGTCGGGTCGGGTGTTAATAATATGTTCCATCTTAATAGTGTTAACACACGTTCGAATTTGGTACGGTCGGACTACGGACTTGTGGGCGGGATTAGTCCGGCCCCGACCATATCCGAGCGTATGTAGAATGGTCCGCGGACATTATTATTATTAAATTTATTCCGTCTCGGTCCAAACAAGCGTGTGTACAGTGCGACATAAAAGAGTAGAAATTAAATGAGGGCGCCACAATCGCTTAGATAGCAACCCAGTTAGTGTGTGCGAAGCGTTGGGTGGCGTGTGTGCCCCACACACGCCACCCGACGCTTCGCACACAGTGTGTTCCTAGTTAACATCCGACGCCACGCGTCAGTCAGTAGAGAGCATTCCTGGCATAAAGATATGTTTTGTATGTTTTTATATAAAATGTCGGATGAATAGAAGAATAGAATAGAATAGAAAACATTTGTTCGACATAGACACAACACAACTACAACAATCACAAAGTAACAGAGAAGAATAGTAAAAAAGTACAAACAAGGTTTAAGAATGATTGCGCCGAGCGTGCCCACACCGAAAGGGTTACCAACTCAGCATTTGCTGGGCACCAGACACCCAGCGCTGATTTGATGAACAATTCATAGAATTAGTAAAATGGTACTCAGTATTATATGATATGAATTTAGGCCAATACCGTGAATATAGTATTAGTAATAATACTAGAAACGAAGCTATGATAATTATGATCAGTGGTGCCAATTTAGGGTAATTTAACCTAATTTAGAGTGAAGTTTCATCAGCACGGTAATTTTTAGGGTACAAACTCGGTGAGGGTAATTTTTATGTTTATGCTATAACAGAAATTATCAACTTATTTGAGTCAAATTTTTGATTGGAAGTCGGTTGTATTTTTTACCCAACTGCCGAAGGAGGGTAATGCGTTTATTGTAAAAAGTTAGAATTGTTCACTTTTTTGTGTGGCACATTACGGTACGGCACAGTTAGTGGTCAATTTCTATAGTAATCTTACTTCTTGGATGTATGTTTGTTACTCAACGGTTTGTTTCAGAACGGCTAAACGGATCTAGATGAAATTTGGCAGACAGTTATATTATAGTCAGGAATAGCACACAGGCTACTTTTTATCCCGGTATAATGTTCCCTTGGTTTATAAAACACTTTTGACGTGGGCGAAGGTTCTGGCAGAAGCTAGTGTAAAATAAATAGACATGTTTTCCCGGGTGATTTGCTGTAATATTTTAAAGAGTTCTGTTGCATATCTCCGAATTTCTTCATCAGATCTTCATCAAATATAAATGGGACCAATTCGGGTACATAACCATCCAAGCAAAAAATAATTATCAAAATCGGTCAACAATTGACGGAGAAGTCGGTGAAAAATTGCTGTTGGTGATTTGAAGACCCGGACTACAAATAAAACCCCGCCCGCCCGCCTTCTAAACTAGCACAAATCCGGGGCAACCCGGATAGATGGCACCCCTATACTAAAGAAGCGTGTTGTAGCATCACGTGGGGTGTTGTATATGTGCACGGTTCGCGTTGGGTGACGTCGCGTGGCGTCGGGTGGTGTCGGGTCGGGTTTCAATAGTATGTTTCCACCTTTATATATTCTGTCTGTCTTCGTATGTATTCTGTGCAATCTGTGCTTCACTTCCGTCTTGTCAAGTTGACAAACGACAAACAATAATAATTGAATTGAAATGAAGTAATTTTAATTTACACGCTTGTGGAGTTCAGTCAATCAGTCAGTCAGAACAGGATAAAACAACATACAAGTAATCAATTGGTATCTTTATTTGGTTGATGTACCAACGCCTGAGTTAGTTTCGAAAAATACTGTGATCTAGTGCGTCCACATAGAAAATAAGCCAGCCCTCCGCTAGGATTAAAAGCTGGCACTTTAGTGTGTGATTTCTATATATTGAGTTAAATAGAATTGCTGTAAAATATGGCTTTAGCCCTCCAAAGACGAGCTAATGTAAGTACCTACAACACAATTTAAATATTAATGATTGCTTAAACTGTTTAGCAAGAATACCGAAGTCAACGTGATTAAACATAAATAATCACCACGACACGAGCATAAATCACTACGCTTGCTGAAGGCACCCGCATTCAGCAAGCGTGGTGATTTCATGAAATTATATTAATCTTCAATCGCGTCATCATCCTTCTCCGCGCCTCCCGAGGCCCCATTTCTTATGTCTTATTCTTTTTAGTATGTCTTCCACCTTTCTTGTTTATAATATCTTCTGATTATTTGAGGTCTTATAGCTTCATGTCCAACATACTTCTTTCAATTACTCTTTGACACATTCACAGTTCTGGAAGACATTTCTGACTCCATTCTCAAATTAAAGAATCTGTAAATTGTTTTATGTCATGCATCAGATTTTGGTCAGTAGCAGAAAACCTCTGAAACCAGCTTGTTCACACAGAACATTGTATTTCCAGGATCCTTTTAATGGTTCTTTTGCTACTGAAGGTGATATTCACACCGCATTTACAGTACCGTTTTAACAGATCTGTCACTACTGGGGGTAATGTTCACACCACATTTACAGTACCGTTTTAATGGATCCATTGCCAGAAAAACAGGGATAATGGATGAACATTCAAGGTTGATCTTTGTCCATTATCCTTGTTTTTCTGGTAAAGGTCAGTTTAATCTAGTATATACTGACAAACGTAGGGTAAACCAAACTGGCCTACCTCAAACTAGCTTGGCCTGAAATTAGATTTGGTGGGAAACATACATAATTTGACAAATCCTTAAAATTATAATATCTATAACTGAAACTGTTGGATACACTGGTACATTTTCATATAACCATAACTGATATTTCATATCCATAGTGACCCTAGTAACCATCATACTCTTTGTGACTACTGTGTGTGTTCAAATACACTGTATTTTAAGCTTTGGTTTTAAGCTATTAATAAATAAATAAATGTTTATTGGTTTAAAATAAGGTTAGATTATAGTTTGCATACACATACAGACAGCAAAATTGCAAAAATCCATTGTAACCATTTTGAATAAAGAACCCTGCCTCTCAAACTAGGGCAACCTGTATCTTGAGAGACAATAATACACACCACTGCTGGTTCCATAATAGCATAAAAACTACTTTAAAGTTATAACATGATGCACAATAATTATTATAAACCAATTTCATTTTCTGTTCTAGGTTCGATTACCACCTGAAGTCAACAGAATACTTTATGTGAGAAATTTACCATACAAAATATCAGCTGAAGAAATGTATGATATTTTTGGCAAATATGGTGCAATCCGTCAGATACGTGTGTAAGTATTCCAACAATATTATGTTATTTTATAATCTTATTATGAAGCTTAACTGAAATCTAGGCAATGGCATATTTTTTAGTTTAGTTTAGACGGGCTGTCTCCGCAACTCCACGACCAAGCGCGTATTTTGCGTACGGGTGAGATTCAGTCGCATCATTCGATCCATCCCAGCTCCTCGAGAAAGGCCAGCAGCGCCCTGGTGCTGCCGACTACCTCCTGCAGGGTACCTGGGTTTCCAAAGTGTTTGGCCCTGTAACCAGCGATTACAGGGCAGCTTAGGAGCAGGTGTGCTGCTGTCTCTTCCTCCACCATGCAAGCTCTGCAGAGTGGGCTGTCCGTGATACCTATGACAAAGAGGTGCTTATTAAAGGTCCCATGTCCAGTTGTTACGGCAGTGACCACACGCAACTGTGGCTTTGTCAGTCGTAGGATCTTTTTCGTGAAACGGCCGTCAATGAGGGGTAGTGCCTCCTTGGCCTGCCTGCATTCGCTATGGTCAGTCCATAGCTTGCTGTGTTGATCCCTGGTGCGTTTTCTTACCAGACCGCGTAGATACCCGAAGGGCAAGGGCACTATGGGCTCCGGGCCTACCGGTTCCATATTTGAGCCCCTTCGGGCGAGCTCATCCGCAGCGTCGTTCCCCCGGGAGTCGCTGTGTCCTTTAATCCATTGAATGGTTACTTTATTGTTCATACCGACCTGGTTCAGGCGCTGATGACACTCGTAAATCAGCCCCGAGTTGACCGTGTGGCTGTTTAGTGCTTGCAGGACGGCCATGCTGTCCGAAAGTATACGTATAGGGAATTCTTTTACCTCCCTAGCCAGGACCGCAGAGGCCGCCATGGAAATGCCCAAGCATTCAGCCTGGAGCACCGTGTTGTGGATCCCCAGTGGTTTGGCTAAACGGATATTTAGGTCCTCCGAGAAGACTCCCGCACCCGTGCCTGTACCTGTCTTGGATCCGTCTGTGAAGATCCGCAGCTCATCGGGGCGCAGCCCCTCGCAGCGGCTATCCTCGTGTAACTGGATTTTGTATTTTTTATCAAAAATGACTTTCTTGGGTATACGGTCATTAATGGCTCCAGTCATTGGAATTTCGTGGTGGAGACCCTCGAGCAGAGCGGTGTGTTGAGTCCCTCTCTTACCCCAGAGATCCAGTGTCTTTAAACGTACGGCTGCCATCGTCGCTTCCTGCTGTATAAACAGATGCAGAGGGGGAAGTCCCAGCATAGCCTCGAGGGCTGCGGTCGGCGTAGTCCTCATGCAGCCCGTAGTCGCCATGCATGCCAGTCTCTGCATACGCTGTAGCTTGTTCATGGCTGTGGTTAGTTTAGTGCGAGGCCACCAGACCACGGCCCCATAGGTGATCATGGGCCGGATCACCGCACTGTAAAGCCAGAGTATAATCTTAGGGGATAGGCCCCACTTCTTACCTATCATTTTCCTGCATTGCCAGAAGGTGATGCAGGCCCTGTCTAACTTATTGTCTAAATGCCTGCTCCAGTTCAGCTTGCTGTCAAGGATGACTCCCAGATATGCATATGCAATGGCATATTTGCCTCATAGAATCAAACATACCATCACAAAGTACGTAAGCGGCGGCGCGCTGCAGACAGAGAGGCCACTACCACAAAGTACGGCAGCGGCGGCGCGCCGCAGACAGAGAGGCCACTACGAACAAAGCGACATTTTGCACAAAAAACATTGACATTAATATTTTACAGGGAATAATAGGCAATATTGGGCCGAGCTCAGTCGCGGCTATCATGAGTGCTTTGTGCGGGCGTTTGTCACATTATTAATACATTATGTACTGTAGCCAGATTGCATTGGCTGGGTTACTTTTATTAATTGTTACAGACCGAACATACAATTCTTTAAATTCGTTATTTCATTAATTTTTAAGTTATAAAGGTCATTAAACTTTTCAAGATGACAAGTTAGAAATTCAATATCTAGGAAAATAATAAATTATTTTAAGTCCATAAATGAAATTGGAAATACCTACTATGAAACTTGTCATAATAATATGGTTTAAGTCATCCAGCTCACAAATATGTTTTCTCCGACAGCACAACATAATTTTCTTCTTGCTTGAGTACATCTTTTTAGTGCTTCTTCTTCTTTTCTTCTTTTTCACATTTATATTTTAATTTGTCGAGCTTCTTCAGAGAGATCATTATTACACTATTGTTACCCTCCAATCTTCGTCGTACGTCAACGAACATTTTAATTAATTTATATTTTGAGGTATAATAAATGGCCTAACTGATAATAGATAAACTCAAAAACAACTAAACCGCTTTTGAAAATTCTTTCACCAGTAGAAAACTACATTATGCCTGAGTGACATAGGCTATTTTTATTCATACCGAAGACGGGTCCTGTGGGATAGGCCACAGGAGCGAAGCCGCAGGGAACAGCTAGTATATTATAAAGGTAAAAAAAAAAACAAAATTACAAGTTAATTATTCAATATCTAAGAAAACAATAAATTATTTTATGTCCATCTGAAAAAACGGTACATTGTAGCTTTGTTTAAGGAAAGGCTATGAAACTTGTCACCTTTTTAGACCTCAACTTCGTCGAACTTGGCGCCTTTTTCACATTTATGTTTTGTTCGAGTTTGGTGCCTTTTCAAATTTTTTTTGTTTTTGGTGGGATCATTTTTACACTATTGTTACGTCTTGTTACCATCCAGTCATCGTCGTATGTGCAGTCGTGATATTTAATGGATATTTGATGCTTTATCTATCCTCTAAGGCCTGTAAGCATGAAATGATGTATATTTAGACGAATCGATTTATGTTTGTAATTTATACAACCTACTCTTTATTAAAATTCGGAATAAATATAGTAGCAACCCTAGCGTAAAAAACGGCGGGAGTGGCCCTTCTGTATACGAACAAAGCGTCATTTTGCACACACACAGTGACATTGCGATTTTACAGGAAATATTGGGCAATAATGGACACAGCTCAGAAACGGCTGTCACAAGTGCTTTGTGATGCTATCCGATACATTCCCTTATTTTGTTCACATATTACCCCCTCCCCCCACCTCCCTTGGCTTAATAATGAGTTGAAAATAATTCCAAATACATTTCTTTTTTTGCAGAGGAAATACTCCGGAGACAAGAGGCACTGCTTTTATTGTATATGAAGACATATTTGATGCCAAAAATGCATGTGATCATCTGTCAGGTTTTAATGTTTGCAATAGGTATCTAGTAGTATTGTACTACAGGTCCAACAAAGCTTTCAAAGGCATGGATATTGAGAAGAAACAGGAGGAGATAGATGCATTGAAAAAGAAATATGGTATTTCAAGTGAGGATCTTCGTAAATAAATTTTTTACATAAAATTAAGTTGCATTTTTTATTTAATACTAGCTGTTCTCCGCTGCTTCGCTCCCGTGGACCACCGCACAGGACCTGTTTTCGGGATAAAAAATAGCCTATGTTACTCAGGAATAATGTAGCTTTCTATTGGTGAAAGATTATTTTTAAATCGGTCCAGTAGTTTCGGAGCCTATTAGGTACAAACAAACAAAAAAATCATTCCCCTTTAGAATATTGGTATAGAAAATCATTATACAGATCTACATAATATAGTTCTTCCGGATCTGAGTGTCTTTTGTATGTGAGTTTAAATGTTTGTAAACGCACCCACGATACAGGAAGAAAGTTCCTAGTGTGGGGAATCAAACAAAAAAAAAAATGTTTTTCGATAATTTTCTCACAAACGATTTAAATCTTACAAAATTCACACATTCGGAAGCTCTACTGAGGTCATCTAGCATTTACTTGAATTACCTACTGAGGTTCTTCATATCCTATCATAACAGAAACATACTTATATAACATATACCCACATTTTGCCAGTTATATTCACAAGTTCATGTAAGGCTGGCCGCATATACGTATGCGTTTGATTTCCGAATTCATTTTCCGTATTCGGGAATCCGAATGCACCGTACGCTAATAAAACACATTGACTGCCGTACACGTCCGTTTTTTTTCGAACGGAACACTTGCCGTACGTACGTACCTATCGAATGCCACCCGCGCGTTCGTGAAAATTCCAAACAGGGAAAATCTAACGTCTGCACTAGGTTCACGGATTTCCCAGTCTGTATTCCGTATTCGGAAATCGAACGCGGAAAACGTACGTATGCGGCCCGCCTAATAGGGAGGAGAGCCTATTGCCATCAACTAATGAGCACAAATCCAGACTCCGGGTTACTATTGAGAAATTCCAGATGAAAAAACCCAATAACATTGCCAAACCCGGGCATCGAACCCAGGACAGGAACTCATACTCAGCAGTAGCGTTTGCAGCTACTACACCAACGAGGCAATCATCATGTAGGTATTTGCTAGTTGTTAGCCGCCACAGACATACATCTAACTAGATGACACGATTGTATGTACTTCGCGTGCCAAAAACGGAGTAAAGTTACGATGATCGTAATCTGAGCTTTTCATTTAACATTATCGGCACCGGAAATCCACCGAAATCTAGAAAAATGCCTTTTTATGCCATATTGAGCTGTATAGAATTATAGAAAAAGTTGGCCGAGGCATTGGAAATGTTTTCTTTAATTGTTTGTGTTAAAGTGGCACGCTTGGTTTTCCAGATGAAGAGTTTTGCTTTATCTAGTTAGTTCTCGCCAAACTACTTGGCCGCCCTGAATTTGGCTACAATGGCTGCGCAGTAGTAAATCTCATACAAAAACAGCACCGATCCGCGCCTTGCTCATCGGAAAGCCAACTTCAGGGCGGCCCAGAAGTTTTGCGAGAAATATAGATTTATGTCTGTGTTCACCCCGGTTTTGCCTGGGTCATAATAATTTATAGCCTACTGCTGCCGCCCGCGGCACCGCACACGAATAATATTATATACATACATTACAAGTAGAATTTGTACTTCTATCTATATAAATTATAGCCTTTTTGCTATTCTGACGTAAAGCTATATTAGGTTCTGCAAAGTTTCTTCAATATTTGTTCAGTAGTTTTTGCGTAAAAGAGTAAACATTCATCCACCCATCCTCAAAAACTTTCGCGTTTATAATAGCAGTAGGATAATCATCTGGAATAATGTAAAGTAGCTACCTTTCAAATGGTGAAAGATTTTTTCTATACCAATTTTACTCGGCAATCAAAATGGCGACCGGTCACGCATAGACATGATTTTGACGTCACTCAAAAGTGTTACCAAGTTTAGTCCTTGACAAACATTTAGATGTCTCTCTTTTCATATGCAGCTCTTGGTTAGTTAAAAAGAGACAAAACGCTTTTTGACATGCATGTGTCGATATTATAGATATTTGTTTAACTATTCTTCATATAGTAGAATATGCCGTCTCCATAGTTTTCCTACCTCATTGAAATACAGTACGACATAAAAGAGTAGAAATTAAATATTTGGGAACTAAAAGTTTTCATTTTCTGGCAACATCTAAGATGAGTACCTGAGCTGTCAATTTTTCTCGATCGGTTTCGATATTCGTAAGAATTTTGGTTTTTGTATGATATTTCTGAGTGTGGACAGAAAAACAGTGGCAAATCATGAATAAGGTAATTCGTGGAGGTACCCGTGATATAGTTTACAAAGTTTATATGTGGTCTATAGCCGAATTCCAAGCTGGGAAGCTTCTATGCAACTTAGAAGATGTTTACCACTGTACAGCAGATTTTACTGGTATGTAACTATTGTTAGTTACGCTAAACGTTAATTACAAACGATTATTACATTCAGGGAGCTAAATTTTCGAACCACATATCATTTACAAATTATTTGTCTTACCATTTTTGAGGTTATGCTAAGGTAAACAAATACCGTTGTAGTTATAGCGCGACTTAACAACGTTGATAGTAAGGCAAAAACAATTAACGTAATTTATTGCGGATACGATTTTTTTTTTTGCTTTGCCATATTTGTTGATGCAATCGACTAAATGGAAAGAAACAATTTTAAAATATATTCACGTTTATTTACCGCGGAACTTCTTTCGTCGGACTGACAGTGATTCTTTTATTTGCTTGTTTTAGGTGTTTCTGTAAGCACAGTGCGCAGAATCGTGCAACACGGCATTGAAAACGGTAGGATATTCTCAACACCAGCTAAACACATGAAGGGTCGTCCCATGGTGCAGACAGCAGTGACGATGAGAGTGGTTCAGAAATCAGTGACGAATCAATACCAGAGCTTAAAATAGACTACACGAACTTAAGTGATCCCATGGAAGGTGTAGAGTATTTAGATTATGATTTATTAGATTAGTTTATTTTATTAATTTTAGTTTATATCTGAGTATATATAGAAAGCAATTGATTATTAAAAATACATATTTTTTGTGAAATTGTTGTTTTATTACTACTACATATTAAATATTTAATAAATATACTTATATAATATATTTACTCATTTTTTATACCCAATAAATAAATAATACTATTCAAGTATCAAGATCAGCTGGGTCGTACTAACTGGGTTGCTATCTGAACGATTGTGGCGCCCTCATTTAATTTCTACTCTTCTATGTCGCACTGTACCACGGTAAAGATATCAAAATCATTTATTTTTATTTTACATGGGCACTTATAAAACGTCGACAAAAGGTGCACGGTTCGGGTTAGTCGTTTCTTATGGAAAAGAACCGGCAAGAAACTCCATTATTACTTTTAAAAATTTTGTGTTTACAATATTTCCATGTTACAGCATTAGTACTTGGCTAAGGGGGGACAACGTAGGCCCGACAATAAGTCGTACGAAATTAAAAAAAAAACAAACAAAAAATAATGTAAAATGAAATATAAAGTTAACAATCATCTAGAAAGCCTACAATGTTCACACATTCACAATCGGTAAAAGAATCTATACAAAGGTAAAAAAAAAACTACTACTAACTATTCTTAGCAAAGGGCTATACCGTAAAATGGGGTGAATAGAAATCGCGGGGTGAATGGAAACAAAAAAAAAAGTTTATTTCAATTACAAAGCACATTTTGATACTTGGAGATCACCTTTTAAGCAAGGAATTGCTTGTATTAGGAGACTCCGCACTTCCACTTATCATAATTGTATGCAATTGAATAAACTAAAAATAAAAGTAAAAATAAAAAGGGTAACTTAAAATTATACAAACAGCTAGCTCCGCAAATGAATGAGAGTTTTGCGTACAAAAAGGCCATCGCGTATGAACGTGTGGTATGTGTGTCACGAGTAAATGTGTGAGTGTTTGTGTGAGTGTGAATAGTGGGGTTGTGTAGTGTGCGAGTTATAATTTAGTAAAGCTTAGCATGTCCTAATTAATGTTCTGTCTTCATAAATACGAAAGTATGTCTGTTTATTTATTTGTTTGTTTATGTTAACAAATCCGAATGAGATAAGGGTCTTTTGTAGATCATATCCTGGGTTAGGACTAAAAATCCTTCCGACCCGACACTCTCGTGGAGACTTAGTTATGCGGGTGAAACCGGAATGCCATGCCAGTATAGCTAGGTGTAAGCGTAAGTCTAAAATGTGGATTGTCGGATTAGCCCTGCGACAATGTCTTGGGATCGAAAAAAAGTCAATGAAGACTTCTTTCACTAACCATGCTCACAACAACCAAAATGTAACTTATTTGGTTATTGCAAAGTAGATACAATAGACTCTATAACATTGTAGGTTTTAGTTTTAAGCCAATCAGTTACAGCTATTTTACAGTCTCGGAGCTTCATGGAATAAATACGTAATTCTTTATTCAGCAAGTTGTATAGGTGAGAAGATTGCCTTGAGTATTGCCTTTTAGCGAAAGTAGATCTAACTTTGACAGGTGAAGCGACTAAGTAGCTCCTTCTGCTTCTAGGCTTAGAGGGATCATACGGGAGGGATGTGTGTTTTCTTAGTATAAGTTGAAGCAAATAAAGCTTTCTTACAGACAAGAGATCAGAAAACCGGTAGAGGCTTTGGGTTGGGTATCTATAGGGTTTAAAACATGACCTTGAGTAAGGTTCTCTGCGCCCTTTCAAGTTCCAAAAATTTCATTTTTGTCGTCCCTCCCCAGCAAGATAGACAGTACATGAGGATAGATTGGGCCAGTGATATGTATACTTGCTTTAAAAGTTGCTTTGAAGCCGCATGTCGCAGTGTTTTAAAAGTCCATACCAGCTTCCTAACCCTCTTCATAATAAGTTCGGTATGCATGTGCCAGGATAGGCGCTGGTCAATCATAACACCTAGATATTTAGTATGTTGTAACCTGTAAATTTTTAGACAAGAGCAGTCGGGGTTTAGGGGGTTGGGACAGTTGTGTATTTATATTTGGAAATCTTGAGACGGTTGCGTGCTACTATACTTTGTAAAGCAGATGTAGTTGGATTTGGAGGCATTCAGTGTGAGGAGACTATGATTTAGCCAAGCTGCTATCTTCGCAAGGCCATCCTCAGCCAACCTTCTTACGTTAGTCCAAGTCCTAGCTGTGAAGACAATGGCAGTATCGTCAGCGTATGAGAATATGTGCCCGCCATCAATCTTCATGTTACAGAGGTTATTGATGTAGATAAGGAATAAGGTCGGCCCAAGGACACTGCCCTGGCTGACTCCGAAAGTTACTGTTGACTCAGAGCTGGTATACTTCGCAATTTTAACGTTTTAACGTTTGTTTGCGATTATTTAGGTAGGATCTAAAAAGTTCAAGAGCGGTACCCCTTACACCGTTGCGTTCTAGCCTATCTAAAAGTAAGGGGACAGACACTGTGTCAAAGGCCTTTTTGAGGTCTAGAAAAACAGCTAGACACTTGGCTCCACCATCCACTCCGTCCACTAGAGCAGAGGTTAGTGACAGAACTGCATCCTCAGTAGACTTTCCTTGTCTAAACCCAAATTGAGAAGGCGACAGTATTTTATATTTAGAGAGGAAATTAATTAGACGTGAGTTTATAACAAAACTGGGAGTTTATTATTTTGGTCTCTAAATTGTCTTTAGTAGACTATCGTTCAATTAGTTCTACGATTTATTAAACGGAAATATTTTCCCATTATTCTGGATACCCCCTTTACGTCAAGTTTATTGACATAAAGAAAAAGCGGTTAAAGTGACCTCTGCGTGTGCTATTGATTTAAGGTTGTCTAAAACTTTTATCAAACATACCGTTCTTCAGTTTTATCTCCTTCAAAATTTATATAATTGGATAGTAAAGTTTCTCATCTCTTAGGGACCCAAAGAAAGTATAAATACCTACCTATTTAATGATTTTATTCGTATTTCTAGTAAAATAAGGACACTTGTGCTTTTTGCCAGTATTCGAGGTGAATAGATACGCGTGGAGGGTTAATGGAAACGCCTTTATGGTCAATAGACACGAAGAAAGGGGTGATTAGATACGAGTGAGGGGTTTATAGAAACGAGAATGGGGTATATAGAAACATAATTTTCAGGGTTGTTAATCGAGAACTAATTTAATAAATGTAGTGTTTTATGCGATTTTCAAATAAATTGTTAAATTTTGATATTTTCTATCCTCATGGGCTTTGGTCTTGTATTTGTTATTTTTCTATTCACCCCTCTCTCGTATCTTTTGACCCCAGTTTCAAGGTAAATAGAAATCGCCTTCTTTTTTCTATTTTACAAATTATTGAAATGTTTTCGCAAATTTTAAGCATTAGTAGGTATTTTGCCAAATACGCGACTCGCAATTTCACAATCCTATAATAACAGCTTGCATACAAAATATCTGAGAAAATCAATGTGGCAGTTGAAATTTGTGCCTATTAAACCCATTTTACAGTAATGATGATTGAAAAACATTGTAAAAAGTCTAATTAAAAGTGAAAATAAATGAGATTGAGAATAGTTAGAGACATCCATATATTTGTGCCGTTTATGAGTTACCAGGGAAGCCGCATGCGTAGAAGGAGCTAAAGCCAAAATTTTTATCTTCAACGTAGTCCTTAATTTTATAATATGCTTTTTTTATTATGGACACGTTTGATGTAGTTTTTGAACTTTCCATCGGTCAGTTCTTTATCTGACTTTGGCAACTTGTTATAAAAGCGTATAGGAAGAGACTACCTACTGTTTATAAGAAAAGACTTGCTAGTTTTCGTTAATCTGAATTTGGGTATTACAATTTCGTGCTTACTGCGTGTATTTAAATTATGGAAGTCACTTCTAGTTTTGAAAAGCCCTCGATTTTTGCGAACATACAAAATACATTCCAAAATATATAGTGAAGGTAGAGTCAGTACGATCTCTTTAAATTTTTCTCTGAGGGACTCGCGAGGACCCATTTAATAGATCGCGCGGATTGCCCACTTTTGTAAGATAAAAATTGAGTCAACGTCTGCTGCTGATCCCCACAGCAGAATGCCATAAGACATAATACTGTGGAAATAAGCATAGTATACTAGTCTAGCTGTGGCTACATCGGTTAACTGCCTTATCTTCCTTACTGCATAGGCAGCCGAACTTAACCTGTCCGAAAGAGTTCTAATGTGCGCGCCCCACTGCAATTTTGAATCGATAGTAATCCGCAAGAATACAGTTTCCGTTATAATTTCAAGATTTTTGCCGTCAAGATTTAGATTTAGGTCACGTTGAGGTACATTTGGTAAAGAGAACTTTAGACATTTTGTTTTTTTCGCATTCAGTAAAAGATTGTTAGCTGCGAACCATTCCGAGAGAACAATTAGACTATCGTTGACATGTAAGACATCCGTATCTCTCCTATTTTAAAAATTAGCGAAGTATTATCAGCAAATATAATTATATCCGATAATTTGGCCATCATACAAGGGAGATCATTTATGTAAACAAGAAAAAGGAAAGGGCCGAGAATTGAACCTTGGTGCACGCCCATTTTGACTAGAGACCCGCAGCCTAATTGCGTAAGTGAATTCTCCAAAGCAAACGAGTCGATTCCTTCAAAGAATCAGAATCATTTCTTTCAACTTTTCGGTATTGCGAAACTAATTTGGAAAAAGTACAAACATCCTCCTTTGAGTTGAAGTTCATCTACTGCGTTATGTTTCATCAAACTCGAACATTACACAATACCAATAGTGAAGTTTTATCCATAGACTAATATATATAAGACAGAGTTTTATCTCGATTCTTCCGCTTTCGTTCATTCTATGCAATTAATTCTACGTCACATTATTGATAATGGAAAGGAGCATAACCTTTCCGTTTCAGAGTGTAATATGCAATACGTAAAGTCATTTTTGGGAAAGAATCGACTTGTTTGCTTTGGAGAATTTACTTACGCAATTAGGCTGCCGGAGGACGTCGCCCCATTAACATTTACTTTTTGCTGTCTGTTTGATAAATAGGAAAGCACACAAGATCAGCAGCTCGTCCTCGAATTCCGTAGTGTTGTAATTTACAGATCAGTGTGTTGTGGTCGCCGCAGTCGAACACTTTTGACAGATCACAGAAAATGCCAATGGCATCCTGGGACTTCTCCCAAGATTCCAAGATGTGGCTGATGAGTTTTACTCCCGCGTCCGTTGTCGACCTACATCTATATATATCTTTTACGTATAAAAGTTATCTACATTTGTGCGTGCACAATTAAAGAGACAAAAATGCTGGAAATGAGTTCTGTTGGTTATCGCCTTTAACATACTCGCTATTTTATTGAAAACATTTTCGATGTAAAATAACGACTTTTTATAGGTTTATTACATATATTGATGATGATTGATTGATTCATGTATTCGTTTATCCTCGCGCTGCAACGCCTTGCAGCAATTACATCAATGGAGCACAAACTTATACTAACTAGAAGTCCAGCAGCCTAATTGCGTAAGTGAATTCGGCAATGCAAATGGTTTGACCGCCATCAATCGACCAATCACATGCGAGATGAAAGATGCGATGTAGATTTCAGTCTATGTGATTGGTCGATTGATGGCGGTAAAACCCTTTGCTTTGCGTAATTCACTTGCGCAGGTTTTCTCAAGATGATTTCTTTGTTGAAAGTTGGTACTTAATAGCTACATATATTAAGAATTGAAAAGGTTACATGGTTTTTCAACACACGATCTCAACCACGAAAGGCGATGTCTTAGCCACACTGGGTCACAACGAGATATACCTACACTGTGGCATTTTAATCGTCTTACAAAAGCAGCACTTCTTCTGCCCATTTAATATGTAGGGTAAGTTGGTCGACAATGAACCACCTAAATTTTTAAGAGCTGTAAATCTTATTCCTAGGGGCCATAGTTTATACTTTTTACTTATAATTGTAGATAATATGACTGGCTACATTATGTAGTACTTCGTTTTTGTTCAATTATCATAACTTCTTAAGATTTTTTTTATTTTATTTTTTGGGATATGATCCACTGTGTACACTCAATAGTACTCAATGAACCGGGGGCTGGCACACAGTGAACCGTGTGTGTAAACAATGAACCATGCCATTAACCAAAGCATTAAAATTATTGGATTATAATAGAAGTAGCAAAATAGTTTCTTCCTACTCCCATGGGCAAAAACGCGTGAGTTTATGTATGTATGTATGTAGTAAAATAAAACTCACTTATCAATTTAAAGTACGTATTTATTTGTATTTAAAATCAAGAAGCGTCATTTTTGGTTAAAAGTGTTATGTAATAACGTAAACATTAAAGAAATAAACGTTAGTTTCACGTAAATCAACAATTAGGTTTTTACTTATCTACTAATCACCTGGCAACAAGTTCGTAAGACATAAAAATCACAATCTTCTTCATTATCTAAAATTTCCAGAATTTTACCGAAATAGATTCTTAAATTTTTGTTTTATTAAGTATTATAAAAAATTAAATTTTCACGGGGACTACGTTTATGTGGTGGAAAATCATCTTTCAGTCTTCATCATTTGTAATCTCATTCATTTCACCGCCAGAAGATGATCCACTTGGCTGAAATTCTTCCTGATCTTCATCCGAAGACTCAACTGGGGTCACATTTCTCTTTCGTCGTTTCCAAGAATTTTCCTTTCCTTTGAATAAGTTAAGAATTTACTCTTTTACAGCTTCAATCTTTATTAAACTTCTTGTATTTCTTTTCAGCCAGAGCATTCTTCCTACCTATCGGTTGCTATCATACTTTTGCCAGCTTTTCTTCCACCATTTCTAATATTTCGCGGTCCTGCTTATAAGGTGGTGCTCAATAAACCAAGGATAGTACTCAATGAATCACTTGGTTCATTGTGTACTCTCTCAAAGTGGTCATTCGGTGCCACCCAACACTTACAAATTTTGAGGTTTAGCCACATGCACCAATACGAGGTGCTTAACGAAAGTATCTTAAGTAAAAGCGCAAAAAAACAACGAATTTATCAAGCCAATTCATATTCAGCTACTATTTACAAAAGTAAAATGAGACGAAATTTTACTTACATATTTTTTATACAATTTTCGTTAAAAAAACACAAATCGGGGGCGTGCATGGACACCCGCTCCGCTAGCTCGCTGTCGACTGGGGAGGGAGAAGGGCTCCTTAAAGACGCTTACCTAATGTAGTTTGCACCATACGGTAAAATCGCATTTCTGAATTATTTGCATGGTTCACTCTGTACTGCTGGTTCATTGTCAACAATGACCTCTATCATACAAGTACGCTGGACTAAATATATTAGAAGAAATGACAGTTGATTTTTGTGCCGAATCAAAGCGCCTCACTCGAGGTTCTCAGGAACTAAAATTGACACATTTAGAGATAGGTTAATCCCGATATTTCTATAGATTAGGTAATACTAATATATTCGCCTGGAAATATCATATTATTTTAACTAATACGAGTATATGAGTATTAGTAATATTTTTAAATTACACTAATATCAAAATAGTAGACTTGGCAAGGCGTATCACTCATCTACTGTATTGACTTCTCATAATATGTTGCAACTAAATATCTCATATTGGTATTAGTGATGAATGTTATATGAATGCCTAATAATCAGTAATAATATGTTAAAAAGCAATGTGTAATACTAAATTCTGGAATCATCATCATGATCATCCACAGTCCGACTTCGCCCACTGCTGAGCACAGGCCTCTCTCTTCTTGTATCAATCACCTCGTTCCTGTCTGGAATTAATTCTGGAATAATATCATGATAATTATAATTGTATTAACAAATGTTTTTAAGTCAAACAATTTATATCTGCATCTGAAACAGAGTTGAAAACTGATATATGTCTTCACGTCGCGTCGCTGGAATGCGATGTCACTCTTATTTGCACCTTAACACCACAGAGACAGGATCTCAGCGATGAGAGCGAGAAATATGTCCGTTGTAAATTATTATCCATCTCATTCGTTCGCAAATATTTGCTTGAATGATGTTCCAACCGAGTGAATCCAAACTATTGTAAATGTAAGTATTAACTAATATAACTAGTATACTTGAGCGAGCATATACTTGCTCAAATATACTAGTTTTAAGGATAAGTTGTTAGCCTATCCCCATATTTAAATCTCACTGATCTGACAGTAATGCGCTATAACTTTAGTAGCACGCTATCCACTAGTTTATAGCTTGCAATCTGATTGAAAGTATTTTTCAGTTAACCTTTACAGCAAGTTTTCTATTACTTAGAAATGAATCTCAATTAAAATAATTGGGATTTTCTTTTTCTCTTACGTATTAAATTATTCTCAGATTCTCACGTATTACCGAAGGCCTGTCCCATCTCTAATATTAGTTCCATGCAATCTCACGTTAAGTCACGTTGCTATCAGCGCCAAAATGGCGAAAATCAAATGTCTTAATTTTGTCATCGATAATATGAAGTCCAGCGTACTTGTTTATTAGAGGTCAGTGATTGTCAACCACTCGACCCTATGAAAAACTTCCAAGTCATAGGCAATTAGTTTTCTTTTTGTTTTGTACCAATTTTTTTTTTTTGTTTGGTAATAGACTAATTTTAATTTTATTTAATATTTTAATTGACCCAATTATTACTTTATGTAAAGTGATGGCCTGAAACTCAGGTTTGAAAGGACCTAAATCGGGCAGGCAGGATTTTATACAAGAATTTCTGTTCTTGGTAGGGTACCAAGAACAGAAATTCTTGTATAAAATCTTGCAGTTGTAATATTTCAGTTATAGTTTACATATAGGTAAGTACTATTTATACCATTGTTTTAGAAATAATACTACTGCACATAATGTACATTTTTGTGAAATACTTTTTAACAAATTATTCATTCCCAAAAAAAAAAATGTATTTTCCATAAGAAGTTGTCGACACGTGGCCAAAACTTGTATGGAAGATATTTTCTTTTTTATATATGAGCTGTGTAACTACAACACGGTCGACAATCAAACTGTGCCGAAGGTGAGCTACGAGTATGTACTCGGCATCGAAATTAATGTTAGTCCAGTGCAACGGTAAACAGTTTGAAATATGTCTGGTCCTGAAGTCAGATTGACATGTTACTGTTAGCCTTTTCGTAAAAACACTTCAGTACCTCGAAGTACTTAGAATAGAATAGAATAGAAGAGGGACTCCCTTTTCCGCACTCAGACTCCCATTTGGTCCGTTATGCGTGGCACAGAGTACATTGAAATATAGGAGAGTGCGTGGGGTTACCGGCTAAAGTAGCCAGCCTATCTCCGTCCAAAAGCGCAGAAGCTTCCTGGAGGCTTCGCGGAGCGACCTCAACGTTCCGAGGATTTCTTCACGTTGAGAAACCACGGCCTCGCAGTCCAGGATGGCCAGCTGATTCCTCGGCGTTAAAACAGCCCCTACAAAGTGGGCTGTCCGTGGCGCCTATGTTAAAAAGATGTTTGTTAAGAGGACAATGACCCGTAATTGTCCCTATGATTATTCTGAGGTTATTTCTACTTAGGCTAAGAAGTTTTTTGGTTAGTCGCGGGTTTACATTCGGTATGGCCGTTCTTGACTGTCTACAGTCTGTAGCCCGTGACCATCTGTTGTTATGCAGTTCGGTTGATCTTTGGCGGATCCATGCACGAATTTGTGAGAAGGGCAGGGCGAGAAGTGGGTACGGGCCTAGCACTATCATCTCAGAACCTCTCCTAGCAAGTTCATCCGCGGCATCATTGCCTAAAGACCCACTATGTCCCTTGATCCACTGTAGGGTGACTCGATTGGATGTCGATATAGGTACTCTCCAGGGCAAGGTGACATTCAAAGATTAGTTTGCTGTTGGTTTGTTTGTTTTCTAGGGCTTTGAGCACTGCCAGACTATCGGTTAGGAATCTGATTCCATAGTTATGGATACCTAAGCGCTTTATAGCAGTAGCGGCTTATGTTAGGGCGACACATTCACATTGAAAGATTGAACTGTGTGTGCCTAGCGGTAAGTGAAAGTTAAGGCTGGTTTTACAGTCACGCCGCTAGACGCGCCGTTGGACAGCGCGCTGTTGGACAGCGCGCGTTTGAACAGCGGTGCACCATAAAACGACATTAGTACGGCGCGTTTCGCTGCTGTGAGACAGTCGTGTACAAACAGATACAAAATGAACGGCAATGCGGTTAGAGTACTGGCTATTTACTTTTTATGGAAAAAAAGGCAACAAAAACGTCGAAGAACAGTAGGTGTTGATCCTTATAACGCTACAAGGTTACTGAGAGGCGAACACGTAACATCTTTCTCTGATTTACGAGAAAATAGTTATAAATTTTATAAATATTTTCGCCTATCAACCAGCAGTTTCGACGAATTACTGTGCAAGTTAGAGTTTTCTTTACGAAGATCCAGCATACGTCGCATCCCCATAGCTCCAGTGGAAAAATTGGCGATTACTCTAAGGTAAGTGAAATAAAAGAGTAGGTTTTGTAATAAATGATAATATTTGTTTGGCTTATTTTAATCACAGTCGTATTTTAATTACAACCTAACACACTTATTCATAAATGCTGATTAAACCTATTTTAGTTAAAATGGTCTTAAAATCGGAATCTTCTCTTTCATTTTGCAAATGTAGAAAAGAAACAAAACACTTGTAAAACCTATATTAATCTCACTCGTTTTTAATGAATAAGGGCATTATTTTAAATCACAGTGTTATTATAATCATTGACTTATTTTAAATCACAGTCTTATTTTAATCATAATCTTATTTTAAATCACAGTCTTATTTTAATCATAATCTTATTTTAAATCACAGTCTAATTTTAATCATAATCTTATTTTAAATCACAGTCTTATTTTAATCATAATCTTATTTTAAATCACAGTCTTATTTTAATCACAGTCTCATTTGAATCATAGTCTCATTTTAATCAGTCTTACTTTGTAGCTAAAAATTGACAAGTACTTGTGAGGTTCACTGGTGTGTGTAGTTAGAAGGAACACCGAATGATTTGTTGGTGTGTCTATGTCAAAGTATTGTGACAAGTTAGTGTGCCTGCTATCTTGACGTCAAGCTAGCAGGCACACGAAGCCTGGCAACCTGACAACTTTGCCCTTTCGGAGCGGCATTGCCTCCCAGGCAGTAGCATTTTGATTTTTGCGAAGTAGTAATAAACTTTTTAAAATAAATCTGTAAAAACTAACTAATATCCTTATTGATCCTCATTATCAGGATAATTTGAGTTATTATCGCCAGTCGGCGATACGACATTTGATAATTCTACTGCAGATTCATAAAGCTGCTGTTGAGGTGTAGAGGTGGTAGCATAGGCATAGGTATAATTATGAAGTGGCAATGTTTGAGTTGTGTAATTATAAGTAGAGTTTGCGTTCACACTAGAATTAACATTATTTTCTGGTGATGAAAAGCTAGGTGTCGTAGTCGTTGGAGCTGAAATCCCAATAAGTAATTCTAGAACCTTTGCGCGAAACTGCAGCTTTTGATAAGCACTTAAATTACTTAGAATCGGACCAAGAGACTCAAAAAATGACAAATCATCAGGATTGAGGTTGGAAGGGGAAGTATTTTGGTTAAGCAACGTTATTAATTCGTTTTCAAAATTTGATTGTTCTGATTTACGTTTATTCATTCCACTACGTTTATTCCATTTGTTTTGACTATTTTCTGTGTTTTCCTGTGGTCTATGGAGCTGAGATGGAGTACTCAAGTTATTCGCTGATGTGGCTGTTTCAGTCAAATCTTCAGATACGATAGACTGATTATCGCTTAATGATTCTGTAACTTCATTTTCTGAAATACGATCAAGGAATGTCATTTGGTCGAAAAATAGATACTTCTTGTGTTTTGCAGCGCTTCCAGATGGCGTATTTCGCATATTCCCTTTTGTTCTGAAATAATTATCTCTGGCTGATTTCCATCGATGGCGTATTTGTTTATCTGCAATAAAAACGTATTTTTTTAGGTACTTACCTATATACTAAAATCAAATGAAAATACTTTTTGTTTTCAGGTTTTTGGCAACGGGCAGTACTTTCTCCGATTTATCTATCACATACAGAATGGGAATCACTACTGTAGCTAAGATAGTAGATGAAGTTTGTTCGACTATATGGGAAAAACTGCGTCATGAATGTCTACCTGAACCAACTACAGAAATGTGGCAGCGCATAAGTGAAGAATTTCAGTTATATGCAAATTTTCCAAATTGTTGCGGGGCGATAGATGGTAAACACATACGTATAGTAAATCCTGCAGGTGGAGGCTCAATGTTTTATAATTATAAACATTTCTATTCTATCGTCCTTTTGGCAATGTGCGATGCGAACTATTGTTTCACATATATTAACATAGGTTCTTGCGGGAAAAACTCAGACTCTACAATATTTCAAGAGAGTTCACTATTTCAAAAGTTACAGAACAATAGTTTGAGGTTGCCAGGTGTAAAGCATCTGCCGGGCACTAATATAACAGTACCACACATAATAGTTGGTGATGGTGCATTTGGTATATCCAACCATGTGATGAGACCTTATGTGCGATCCAACATGACTCATAAAAAGAAAATATTTAATTACCGCTTAAGTCGTGCTAGACGGTACATAGAGTCGACGTTTGGAATAATGTCCAACAAATTCAGAGTATTCCATACTCCTATGAGTGTCAGTTTTCCTATTGCAAAAAAGATAGTTCAAGCCTGTTGCATATTGCATAATTTTATTAGAGTACGGGATGGCTACAACATTAATCACACATTAACTATAACGGGATTGACTGATCTAATTAACGACCCAGATCATAGATCAGGAAACACATTACGCGATATATTCGCTAATTACTTCGTATCACCCACTGGTAGCGTGTCATGGCAAGATAGATCTGTGTTCTGATTTTATAGTTGACACCTACCGCGAAATTCAAAAATGGAACGAAACGAAACGCAGTAATATCGTCGTGGCTTATTTGATTTACCTACCCAATTAATATTTTTCACTGGGTGACCCGGCAGACGTTGTACTGCCTCAATCGATAAAATTTTCATATTTATTCACCTTTTAAACCTCCTCTGGACTTCCACAAATAAATCATAACCAAAATTAGCCAAATCGGTCCAGCCGTTCTCGATTTTAGCGAGACTAACGAACAGCAATTGATTTATATATTTAAATAGATTAGAATTTCTGAAATTCGCGGGCGGACAAAACGATTTCACTTAATTTTACACTAGGTAATAAGTAGCTAATGTGACTTAATTAAGGTACCAGACTCGTCGGTTACACTTGACAAACGATCTTTAAAGTTAATTTATATCTCTTATTGTGAACTGAACACTAAAAGTGATAGAATGTTTTAATGGAGGATGGAGGATTTCGTTTGTGCAACTAGCGGTAAACATGTATGTAACAAAAAAGATTTTATTAATAAATGTTTCTTACCTAAGTCTGTATTGAAATGTTCACCACACAATTCCTTTCCAATTTCTTCCCAGGCTTTATTTTTTGCGTCCTTATTCTTATAAAGATCATCGGCCGGGTCCCATAAACATCTTCTAATTCGCACTTCGTCAATTACTCGACCCGTATCGATGTGATTCATTTTGTACACAACAGTACCTAACGGGACGTCTCAACGGCGTGAGACTAAAACGCACAATGGCCGTAGAAGCGCACGAGCGGCGCGCGCTTCGACCGCGCCGCGCGAATAGGACGCGTTCAACGAACGGCGCTGCTCAAGCGCGCGAATTTGAAACGCTACTAATACCCCAATACATATCCGAGCGCGCGCGCTCCGACGGCGCTGCCGAAACGCGTGACTGTAAAACCAGCCTAATGTTGAGGTCAAGGGAATGTACGCCAGCACCTGAACCGTTGTCTGTTTTTGAGCCATCTGTGTAAATGCGTACTTCATTGGCTCCAGACTGATCCCTATATTCCTCTACAGTTTGTATGTTATAGTTTTTGTTAAACATATTATGTTGATTTGGTATTCTATCACACGGGGCGGCGATGAGGGGTTGGTACCGAATCGCCTGGTCCAGGATTTCAGCGTGTGGGCTGGTGAGATTCTTTCCCCATATGCCCAGATGCAACAGCCTGATGGCTGCTAGCGCTGCCTCCTGCTGTATGTATAGGTCAAGAGGAATTATTGTAGGGCCATCTCCATGGCTGCCGTCGGGGTGGTCCTCATGCAGCCGGTGATAGCTGAACAGGCCAGTCTCTGGAACTTCTGGAGTCTGGCAATGGTGGTAGACAGCTCCGTCCTTGTCCACCAAACCAGAGCGCCATAAGCCAACATTGGCCTGATCACCGCTGTGTATAGCCACAGCGTGATCTTCGGAGAGAGCCCCCATTTTTTTCCTAACATTTTTTTACATTGGTGAAGTGCTATTGTGCTTTTGTTGAGTTTGTAGTCAAGATGCTTGTTCCAGAGCAGTTTGCTTTCAAGAATCACCCCCAAGTACTTGACATCGTTTTTAAGAGTTAGTTCTGTGTTAAAGAGTTTAGGGAGTATATGGGGTCCAAGGACTCTTTCGGACCTCGAAGTACTTACGTAGATAGTCAATCTCAATCAGACACCGTTGAAGAGACTGCTGCAGTACAGCCCAAGTATATCTAGAGTCGAATCGAAGGCCTTTTTTTCCTTAGTTCGATGTGTTACTTTAGATAATGGGCTTGAAATAAAAATCCAAGACTGCGCCAACGAGAATTAACAGTTTCCGTCGTGGGTGTCATTTGCACGGTTAGGTACTAATAACGAAAATGAGCTTGAAATGAGAATATAAAATGGCGCCGATGACGACCAAAATTTTCGTCCTAAAACCGTCGGGAGAACAGCGACTGACGCGCCCACCAGTTGTAAACAACACCGCACATCTCCCGCTGCTCGCGTGAACCAAAGGTGTGTCACAAACGAAAAAGTTGGCTTATAGTCTTCAAGAGCATCGAAGTAAATGGAAGCAATGGCAGCGAGTAGTAACTTGACTGCGCGAACAAGCCACTACGCTTCTCCAGCAGTTCGCTGGGTCTTGAAAGGAACAGAATAAGAAATAATAAACACAAACTGAGATTACATGTTTATTTTGCATGTGCATGCATATTGGTTCAATGCTTGAATGCTGTTAAGCTGGAATAGATTATAATGTAATTAATACAGACACTACACTATTAATTGTATCCCAAGTAGGTAGCAGTTGAAATATTACTAATAGGTACTATTTCAAATACATATATACAGCTGGCCATTTTTTTATAATGTTTCTCTAACTAGTTCACAAAGATCACGCAAGAAATGACGTGGTACCTTCATTGGATGCCTACCTACTACTGAATTAACATTGACTGTCTACATTATAGTCAAAATTGTTGTGTCTGCTGCTATCAAACTTACAACTATAGGAATCGTGCACGAGTTATATACGAATGGCTTTACTGAATTATTAAAGAGCTGTTTGAAAAATATTAACTTATAAAAAGAATATACTGCCACTATACTGTAACAGAATAAACGCAAGACCCGAAAGTAGTTTGTTCAGAATCTGTCTAAGCATCGATTTCCGTTATTAAAGAACATTAACCTTTTATATAACTTAAATTAGAACAACTACATCATAACAAAAGAGAATGGTGTCTTCCATTATACGAAAAAGCCTACTTATAGGCATGACCGAATCTGTGTTCAAGTTTTAAGTGTAGGTAGTCAGGACAACTATTTAGTAATCTGATTGAGGTGCCTGTGGTACTGCGTTTATTCTGTTACATAATTATTATAGTTTATGTACTGCCACTTTACTAATAATGGACTATCGCTGTCTTTTTGTTTTTTTAACATTATTTTTATATGTTCTAATTAATATATGATATCGAGAACATAGTCTCTTGCTAACAAAATACCTATATAACAAATGAGTACATTTCAAGGTATAACAAAATATTCTTAGTTTAATTTCAACTGTACCTTTCAGTATAAATCAACAACAAAGTTTATTTAATACAAAGAAACCGAGCCAAGCTTTAGCTGTCTCTCTTTTATCTAGACTAGATTGATGTGAATACCCGTAACAACTTAATATTTTCTAGTCACGAACTTTCAACAACAAACTTCTGGTTTTTCGGCTAATTAGCAGTCAGTTTTCTAAATGTACTACAACTGCATATTATTATTTTAAAGCTAAATGTAAATGTTTTACGGACCCATAACTTGCACAGTTGCTACAAATACATAAAAATCTTGTGCCAAAATACAAGATCTTTTGATTGTGCCTCGTCTAGGACAGAACCCGGCCCGTGCACGATACAATGTGAATCATCCTGAAGATATATCGCGAGAATATATTGAAGATTATGACGGCGAGATAGGTACTATTGGGGTTGCTACATTAGCGATGGTGGTGATAGATTTCTTTTTCATTTTGTGGCGAGCTACTTAGTTCATTTTGGATATTTTTTCGAAACAAAATAGAATTCATTCACGCCCAGGGCCGACCCGAAATTCGCCCCCTCCCCCTACCTATTTTTATCATTAGTCAGGCAAAAGTAGCAAAAAGTGAAAATATAAACATAGCAATTTTTTTATTATTAAAAAATTCGCTAGAAAAGTTGCGGCCCGGTTAGCTTATTTTCTTTTTACCATGAACTGATATGTATGACAATTGTTACAGAAATCACGGTGACCACTGCTCTAATACAAAGTGAAGAGCCAAAGACAGAGTGGCATGGAAGCAGCTCGTCAAAGCTTTCCAAAACGGGCACGACCTTCAATAATAAAGACAACGAATAGGAAGAGAGACAGTTATAAAATGTAGGCACCAGGCTAGCCGAATATAATGCTTATATCTATTAAATAGGGAGCTGCAGACGAGATTACACGTAAGGCTTGTATCGACGAGGGTTAATTATTTCATCTGATGACTGTGACAAAAAATGACTCTGCCTGCTGCCGCCCGGGGCAATGGCCGCCACGTTACGCCACTGTATGTCATGAATATTCACTATTCCGTCGGTAGTTCGGTACTTTAAGTTACGGTATTCACATCAATTTCGTCTAGATTGCATTGAGTGAATAATGCACTATTTATAAACAACGTGCATTTTTCTTCTTCTTTATGTACAAAATAGGAATATTAGGTATAAGTTCAAAATAACCTGAATCATCTATCACAAGTTCGTATTAGTTTTTAAATTAATGTTTTTTTTAGAGCGACCAAAAATGTTTGCAGGGAACTGTAAAACAGCAAGGCTTGTCCCGGTTGTGAAGTAATTTTAGTGGTTCCATAATGGAATAGAATCAGTGAATGAAAAGTTTAAGCAAATATGGTTATTTTTTACAAGGGACGTACATGAGAATTATTTTTCTTTCGGCTTAATTTATTTCCAAAATTAGGCATAAGAATGACAGTTTGGAAAGATAAACATAATATGCGCTACGCTCTACGAAAAAGGAATGTTTTCGAAATTTGCTTAACCTTTTCGTTCCACTACGAACCGTTTTAATAATCAGATACCTAGGTGTGGTAGGTGTATTCGTAAAATTCACCTAGGATCATCGTATTCAAAATGCGCACCCGTCAACAACATTTTAACAAAAACAAAAATTATATAACAATTCCAACGACATAAGTTTTATGCACAGCTCCAATAAAAAACTTACGAGATATCGTCATTTTAACCACACGCGCCGATATCTCGACTCTAGTAATATTCTAGAAAAAGTTTAACGGATGCGCCAAATCGTGTAAAATGGCCGCCGCGTTTGATAATACATAAAAAGGTACGCCACAGGCGCTTTTAAGAAACGATTGGTTGTTCTTTTATCTGTATTATTTGAGACTGTTAAAACATTATCTTGCTGATTTCAAAACTCAGTCTGTTATCCTCTCTCATAACAACGAAATGAACAGTGAATAATATCTCAAAGAGTAGTCTGTTACACCTTGTATTTTGGCAAACGTAGGGTCAATAGCCGAAGCGAATTTCCTAAAAAAAACTACATAGCATTTTGACTCCATCTCCACAATGTCATGCACACTTTTCTATACAGATAAAAAAGTTGCGCCTTTAATAGAAATACGGGTCAATATGCTATGTATATTAGAAATTCGCTTCGACTCTGCATCACTATCATTTAACCCTTAACATTTGTATATAAAATAATTCAAGTTATGAAGTAGATGAGAGTCGAGCTCTGCCTTCAGCAACCAACTGTTTATTTAAATATACATCTTCATCCGTAGACGTGTCAATGATGTCAAGCGTTAATAAAGGTTCGTTTGGATTTAATGGATCCTTTCCTACATCTTTACAAATTCCTACAAACTGTTGCTCTACACATAATTCTTGAAACCTAATGCAGTCTTCTACAGTCCAGTCCTGGTGCAAAGGCCAAACATCTGAAAAAATATAATCAACATTTTAATAACTGAGCATTAAGTCTGCCTATGTACCTGTATGTTGCATGAAGTTTTAATAAATAAATAATAAATAAATACATTATAATATGTGACTGAGAAGATTTAGACACAACACGAGATTTTAGTAACTGTTAAATCGAATTAAGTTTAAATTGTGGGCGGTTCATCATTTATCATCCAAACTGATAAGCAAAACAATGAAATAACTTGAGCTGCGGGTTATAAACTAATACAAACAAGACCAAAAACTTACCATATAGCCGAGCTTTAATAGCTTGTGGTGGTAACGAGCGTGCTAAGGGGGCGGCCTGAGGTATAGGCCGCAACGCTTTAGTGAAGAATAAGGCCAAATCTCCATAGTCGCAGAAATAAACAGAAACCATGTCTGATGAAACAGTCCCAGCAACAGTCACCCTACGAAAAAATAAAAGAAAATTGATATTACACAAACAGATTGCCCAGAAAAGCATTATCGTCATCATCAGCGTTTTTAATGTGCCCGCTGCTGGGACACAGGCCTCCTCTATGTGAGAGGGAATGGGCATTAATCCACCACGCGGGCCCAGTGCGGGTTGTGGATGTCACATGTCTTCGAACTTATGCTCCTAGGACATGCTGGTTTCCTCACGATGTTTTCCTTCACCGTTTTCAGAGCAGTGGTGACGAAATAATTTACATAAAGTAAAGCACCTGTCTGGGGCCGAACCCACGAGCTACGACACGTAAGTGTCGTAGGCCCTGTTACCACTGGGCCACCAATGCATTAAGAGAAGAAGAGAGAGGAAAAGCATGCACTTTGGTAATCATCGTCTTTTCCGTCAATAAGGACGGGTGATGTCTCTAATTAAATAATCAAATGCCACGGTCCCACGGCCAGGTTTGTCACAGGCCAGATCGCGTCAGGACAGGCTGACAGGCCGTGGTAACCGACGCGTCCGATGAAGCCCGCGCTGGCCTGTCGTCGCCCGTCCAGTCCACCGCGTCGGTAAGTTCAAAAGCGCGTGCGCTTGTCTCTATTCAATCCACTGATTAGCGAATATCTCGTAAACACGTAGACCGATTTACTTTATTTAAACGGATAAAATGATTCTACGTCTATACCTTTTATTTGATATCAAAATCATCAAAATATCTCCTCGTCCTTAATGGGCCGTGGGAGCCAAGCTCAATGACGAGCGGGTAAGTAGGTACCTACTTGGTATTGCAACGGTTTCAACATTAGATATTAACAACTCTATTTCCTCCCAAAAAACGTTTTCAAACCTTTTGTGTGGCCGACGGCGAGTTTAAGCCGACAACGCGATAGCTTCATAGAAAGGAAAAAAAAATCGCATGACAAAGCTCAGCTTTGCCTGTGCTGCCTTGCGCTTAGTAGTGTCGTGGCACAGAATAAGCCCAGTCTGTGGCACGACGCTCGTACTCGTACTCATTTAAAACACGAAAATTACCGAAGCATATATATATATATTTTGTTTTTCTTTCTTTCTGTTATATTTTAGCTAATTTTTGGCAAGTTGCGTACCTGTACCACGATTTATCTTTTTCGTAGAACACTGTATATAGTTCACCAGTAGTTGGACTAACGGGTGCTTCCGACTCGGACAATTTTGGACATTCTGTTTGTAACGTCGCCATCATCGTTTGCAGAGTCTGTCGCGTACTATTTGGTTGTACCTGCAATAAAAAACGTAATGGGATAAACTTCCCTAATAACTGCGCAACGACAAGTAGTGGTTGGCCCACTACACAGTGGCTATTTAAATTTTTTCTTAATCAAAATATTTATTATTTTTTATAATATACAGGGTAGTAAACTAGTACTGTTTTTAAAATTTGCCCCGAATTAGTTAAATGGCATTTTTCTAAAATAGCTCACTTATAAGACTTCATTGCTGTCGGTAATGGTAGCTAATCATCATCTGCCTAGCCTTTTTTCCAACTATATTGGGGTCGGCTTCCAGTCTTACCGGATTCAGCTAAGTACCAGTGTTTTACATGGAGCGACTGCCTATCTGACCTCCACAACCCAGTAACTGGGTAACACGGTACCCCTTGGCAAGACTGGTGTCAGATCTCAAGCTTCTGACTACCTGTAACGACTGTCAAAGATCTTCAAATGACAGCCGGGACCAACGACTTAACGTGCTTTCCGAGGCACGGAATGGTAGCTAATAATTTTAACAAAACTTTCGACGAAAGAAAATATTTTTTAATTATAAAATAGCACCTGGGCGACCGAGCTCGGGTGAACAAAGAGAAAACGACGTTTTATGAAACCTAGCTAGATCGATGTATCGCCCCCGAAACCTCCTGCATACTAAATTTCATGAAAATCGTTGGAGCCGTTTCCGGGATTCAGATTATATATATATACATAATTATACAAGAATTGCTCGTTTAAAAGTATTAGATATATGAAGGAGTTATATGTCATCGACTACATTTACACTGTATTAAAAGTGCTATTCTCTTATGTCATTCATATCTAACTGGACGGACTATCAGACGTTGGTGGAAGTAATTATGGTTACTGGTAGTAGGCGATAGGTCGAAATGCTATTGCACACATTGACTGGATATCGAAACCACATTTTTGGAAATCTGTGTGACATACACAGATTTCGAATGTGGCATCATAGCTCCCAAGATTTTGATTTCGTCGAGAGTGTAGTCTTATGCTATGTTTGATGATTGCGCATAACTTTTCATCAGTTCAGCCGATCAAAAGCTATGCGAATTTTAAACTTTAAATCGGGATTTTTCGCCAGACACCTTGCCGTAATTTCGTGTTTCGATAGATTGTTGCCACTCGACCCTTTGGTTCCCTAAACGTGGTACCCGGGTGGTACAAATCAGGTGACACTAACTGATGGTAGATTGAATGAATGACACTATTTGACGGTGTGTAGTAGGCTAGGCCTAGGCTACTGGCTACGTACCACAAAGTTCCAGGGGTTGGCAGCCATGGCGATGTACACGTCGAAGCACTTGCCCGGCGCCGGCAGCGCGGGCGCAGGCAGCGCGGCGCCGGCCGGGCCGCGCTCGTCGCTCAACATCGACAGGCTGCGGAAAATGCGTTCCTTCTTCTTATGCAGAGCCTCCACATGGTCCGTTGTGTCCTTATCGTCTTCCTTCAGTCTACCACTGAGGAAAAAATCAAAAACTAATCATTTCCAAGTTAATAATGCCACACTCCAAATAATTTAATAGGTTCGACTTGTCGTTCCTGATCACATGACGACGGCGTTGTGCGATAACTTTGTTTGAATGACAATACACAAAATTAAAAAGTAAACTAGAATTCGCAAAAAAAAAATCACATAGAATATCTATTATATTCTAGTAACATTACATTCATAACCGCTAGATTTAATTTAATTTACACTAAAAACTACTATTCGGTTCTGATGCACTGTAGACCAACCAGGATTTTTTTTGTCACATGTCCAGACGAACCTTATAAATTATTTATGTGCACAACGAACAACATCAGCGCGTCATTTAGCGGACAGAGCCGCGCCAGCAGGGAATAGAGACGAAAGAACTAATAAAATTCGGCTGTTGCCTGATTGACAGTATTATCACGGGTAGTCACTTTCTATGAGTAAATTGACGGCGACGCGTACCGCAGAGCACGGAATCGCAGCGCCGCACGGCACCGATTAGAGACACCTTTATTGATAACTAGCTGACCCCCCGCGGCTTCGCTCCCGTCAACTGGCTACCTACCTACTTAGTACTTACCCTACCCTACCTGCCTGCCCTGCCTACCTAATAATTTTTATCTATCATCAATAGTTTTCTCAGCGCACGCCAAAGAATGAATTTTATAGGCAACATGTTGTACGTTGGGTTACATTATTGCAATTTGCATACGGATCTCTAATTATTTTGACACTCAGGAATAATGTAGCTTTCCACTGGTGAAAGAATTTTCAAAACAATTCAGTAGATCCAGAGATTACCCCTTACAACATCACAGTCACAATAGTACATTGTGATACAAGGGTGGAAAGTAGGTTATTGCAAACGAGCTGACATTAACAAGCCCGAGCCGAAGGCGAGGGTTTTTAATGACACGAGTTTGCAATAACCTACACACCCGTGTATCACACGACGTTTTTCAATACAGTTGTGAGAAACAGTAAAAACAAATCAAAGAATTAGATTTGTTTATTCAAAAAAAATAAAATTTTCAATATGGCGCGTTTTTGCAACTGGACATATTTTTTTACAAAGAAAACAGCCTATACAGCCTATTCGATTTTTGATAAACGTTGATGTGAAAATAATTAACTTAAAACTGGTTATTAAATATATTAAACAACCATTTAAAAGACTTTTGAGAATTCAATGCTAAAACGTACGGAATCATTCATTTTTCCTCGTAGAAAATCTATCCCATTTTATTCTATGTTTGAAAACTCCTTGCTACTTAACTTTTTAAATTGACTTATAAATTTAAAACTAAACTGCAAAACATAATGATCGAGCTCGTAAACAAAAGTCACGACCGCGTAACAGAAAGATGCCTATGCGTAAGATTTAACTTTCGAATCATAAAGCCTCTGAAAGTACGCCATGTTTAACAACTGTATTGAAAAGAGGTTTTGTTCAGGCATCTTTCTATTACGCGGTCGTGACTTTTGTTTACGAGCTCGATCATTAGTTTTGCAGTTGGGTTTTAAATTTATAAGTCAACTAGCTGACCCGCGGGGCTTCAACTGGGCTACCCTGCCTATCCAGTCTACCCTGCCTACACTGCCTACCCTGCCTCTACCTACTCTACCTGCTCTAACTACTCTACCTGCTCTACCTACTCTCTACCTACTCTACCTGCTCTACCTACTCTACCTACTTTACCTACTCTGCCCACTCAACCTACTTCACCTACTCTACCTACTTTACCTACTCTGCCCACTCAACCTACTTCACCTACTCTACCTACCCTACCTACCTAATAATTTTCTATCTTTCATCAAGTTTTCTCAGCGCACGCCAATGAATGAATTTTATAGGCAACATTTTGCTACCTTGTTTTCTTTGTAAAAAAAATATGTCCAGTTGCAAAAACGCGCCATTTTCTGAAAATGTTATTTTTTGTGAATAAACAAATCTAATTCTTTGATTTGTTTTTACTATTTCCCACAACTGTATTGAAAAACGTCGTGTGATACACGGGTGTGTAGGTTATTGCAAACTCGTGTCATTAAAAACCCTCGCCTTCGGCTCGGGCTTGTTAATAAGAGCTCGTTTGCAATAACCTACTTTCCACCCTTGTATCACAATGTACTATTATAATATTAGTATAGATATTCATGCTCAAGCAAGTAGCGCTGAGCGCAAGTTTTGATTTCCCGGTGGCCACTTTTATGTTTGGTGTTTTTAAGTAGCTTGTATAGTCATCGGCACGTAACTTGGCAAGAGTCGTTAGATGCGCAGAAGTCGTTTTTAGGTCTCCTTGGTAGTGAAGCGGGACGCGGGGTACAAGGTGGCGCCGATCCGAGCGCGCGATTGATGGTTCAGTCGACCCTTGCCTCCCGCACCGCGTCCTCTTTCCGTTAGCTCCCGATTACACTTGCGTGCACGAAAGTTGTACCCATTGTTTTTGTTGAGTTTTTGTTAAGATTTTGTTAAATTTTTGTTAGGAGTAGTTGTTATTGTTTTAAATTTAGTTTTTGTAACGAGTGTTACTGTTTAAATTTGATTACAATGCCAGGATCAAATACTGTTTTACGCAGACATGCCAGAAAAATGGTATACGATGTGTACTGTTTTATGGAAAAAGAAGCTCAAACTGAGAAAGAGACGGTAAAACGGACTGTAGAAGCTACCAAAACGTGAGAAAGGAGTGTTAGACGTATAGTCAAGGAAGGTAGAAATTCCGAGTTCCTCACCGTCTTTAGGACACCGGGAAAAAAGAGGAGTAAAACAAAGCCGGTCACAGACATCGACAGTTTTGACCAGTAAGAACCTGTGTGCATAATTACCACATCACAAATAAAGATATGCCCACAGTAGAAAAGCTAAGAAAAAAACTGAAAGATGACATAAATTTGAATGGCTCGGAGCGCAGTCTGCGCAGGATTTTGAATGGCTTAGGTTTCCGGTGGAAAAAGCCGAAAACAACAGAATTTTTTTAATAGAAAATTCAAATATTAGATTGCTTAGGATAGAGTTCCTTAAAACTCTTATTAAATATAAGGAGGAAGGAAGACCTATTATTTATACAGATGAGTCGTATGTTGATTCATCTCATTCCTGGACGTTAAGAGAGATATACTTATGATAATTAATAATTATATCTCTTATTACAGATTCTTATGCGTCGTCAGATGCATCATTAAAGGGGCTTAAAAAACCCACGACTATTATACCAAGTGGCTTCGCAGCCAACTTATACCGAACCTGCCGCCAAATGCGGTGTTAGTAATAGATAACGCATCGTACCATAACAAGCAGTACGATCCTGCACCTACCTCAAATACCAAGAAAGCGGACATGCAGGGTTGGTTGCGGACATGCTCAAACCTGAGTTATACATCACACACATCACATCACATCATCAGCCTATTAATGTTCCCACTGCTGGGACACAGGCCTCCTCTCTGTTAGAGGGAATGGTCCGTAATCCACCACGCGGGCCCAGTGCGGGTTGGTGGATGTCACATGTCTTCGAATTTCATGGTTCTAGGACATGCCGGTTTCTTCGCGATGTTTTCCTTCACCGTTTTGAAAGCAGTGGTGATGAAATAATTTACACAAAGTAAAGCGCCTGCCTGATTTTTTATTAATTAATATCTTTTTCGAATAAATTCTTTAACTTTAAACTGTATATATTTTATTTATAACACCTAATAAACTTCACGAATGCCTCTCCGTTATTTAACTTTCTTCTAAACAAACATGATTAAAAATATATGATAGCCATAACTATTGAAAAATGACAAGAAATAAAAGTGACCACTTTTTGTGGCAATACGATGCGTAAACTTACCCACCCCCATTACGCCAAAACCTTCCCAACTTACATGCCGGGGACTAAACTCTTCAACCTTTCAAACAACGAAATAAATTACACTTCTAAATAAAAAAATCGCCGAGGAAAGCCTAGGAAACGCTGACGTGACGACTTAGAGACGTTTATGACGTATTGGTCAGCAAAGAAGCGGGAAGAAGGGGAGATTTTTGGCCAACAGTGGGAAAATATGGGTATAATACAAAAAAAGTGTAGGCACTTCGCGGAAATCGTTCATTTAATACTGACAGTTGCGTCTATACTTAATGCGGCATATCAACTGCGTAATTCGTCCATACGCTATTGCGCATAGCTTTGTTGCGGCGGCAACACAGGCATTGGAAAGATTGTCAGGGGGCGCCAGTTTCTATTCTACGCGTAAACGGTGATGTCTTCTAACACGCTTGGTTTGTCTTTGCATGGAAGTGTTGAGTGTCCCTAGCAGTAGTCGCCGCGGCATCCCGTGCTCTGTGGCATACCAAAAATTTCAACTGACTGCCTGACAGACTAATTGTAGTTTGGTCCCTTTGTAACTAGATCATAGCTTTGTGTAGCTGTTTTTTTAGTGTTGGAGGAGTTGCGATATTTCAAGTTCACCTTGTATATATATAGATAGATCTTTTTTTGTAATCTGGTCACACGTGCAATATTTGTATATCATCTACAAATGTCTAGTATTTGTAACATCGACAACAACAATATATGATAATAAAAACTAAAACTTTAAAGCAAGTAATAAAAATACAACTAGTACTGAAAAAGCAACGATTACCACCTAAAGACCAGAGTGGCTGCCTTAAGCTTCAGATCTTCAATCCATTGACGAATTCACAAATGTTGTCGAGAAACTAACTCTTAATAAGTTATATGGTAAGCATAAAACACTTTAACTACAATAATTGAAATTACAACTTGGACTTTGAATGAATGAATGAATGATATATTTATTTGCAAGAATATAGGTAGCTAACATAAGTTCTTAAGATCTATAAGGTTTCACTATATTCTATATTATTAAAGTTAAACCAGTGTAAAAATGTATTAACCAAAGTACAATTGTGACCAAATTACAAAAACCCCTAACCCTAAAGGGGTTAGGGCTTGTAGCAATTAAAATACGATTGTTCGAGAGGCATGCAGAGTACACTCGTGCTCGCAGACGGAATGCGGGCGTCGGCAACTATCTCGGTCGAACAAATCGCAAATACTGTTGAGATGGGTATGATGCGACACGCACTGCTGCAGGTATTCGTACTCCATGAGAATGGCGTTGTTGACGGAGGCGAGGATGTTCTGCGGGCCCGTGCGCACGAACAGCTCCACGCTGGGCACGGCGGGCGGCGAGTGCGCGGCGGGCGCGGGCATGGCGCGGCACAGCACGCGCGCGCCCAGCAGCAGCTCGCGCAGGCGCGCCGCCATGCCGCCCGCCGCGCGCTCCGCCGGGCCCAGGCGCACCGACAGCGCCTGCCAACAACACACCACATGTATAACGATCCACGACAGTTTTTTGGCGGGAACGGGATGGCGTCTATATTGCTTCTGTTTTATTTTCCTAAAATTGTGTTAAATTGAATATTAATCGTATAAAAATGGTGGTTTTTTTATTCTAATAATATTAGTGAACGTGCACGAGTGTGGGCAAGTAAAACTCAGCGGTAGAAAATGAGTTTGTTCATGTTGTCGACAAAACTCCGTAGAAGCTTCGAATAAAGTTACCGCCATTTTCTTGGGGCCTAACTAGAACATTGGACTAAAATCTAAAGAAACTAGAACGCCTAAACGCGACACTGGCTAAATGCACAAACCGTGCGCAGCCAAAACTAAAAATGAACAAAAAGCAGCGATCCACGAGACACGAGCTCGCAACACGTGGAATATGGCCTCCTGTCATGCTAGGTAACTCTCAGGAAGGAATATTAACGCAACCATGAATAATGTTTTTCATTGGGCGAATGCGACATCATATCAAATGGAGAAAACTGGACTTTATAAATCAAACAGTTTTCCTAGGGATCACTCTAAGACGATAAATTACATTGCGGTCCTCACAATAACCTCTCTTGCGGGTCGGCTAAGCTCAGCCGCTTATGCTGTTAGAAAGATAAGACAGTTAACAGATGTAGAAACAGCGCCTTTGGTCTATTTTCGTTATTTTCACAGCATTATGTCATACGGTATTTTGCTGTGGGGTCGGGCGGCTGACATTGAATCCATATTTATATTGCAAAACAGAGCTGTCGGAGCCATATATAAGTTAAGTCACCGAGAATCACATAAGAAACTATTTAAAAAAAATATAAATCTCTTTAGTAAAGTTAGTGATAGACAATTGTAATACTAGAAATAAAGATAAGTTAGATCAACTATCTTATAGATACTAGCTAAAGTACACATAATTATCTTTCATGGGGCACTGTGTTAAATTCTATAACAAAATGCCTGGTGAACAGAAATAAACTTTTATCTACTCTCATATCGTAATATTCGAATTATAAACTTCAAAACGAGTTTATATTGACATACTTTATAAACACAATAACGAAATTTAAAAATAGAATCTCATTATAACACTATTTCTCTAACAAAACACGTTTATCATACGACGTTTTTCAACACACTTGTGAAGAAAATAATACTAGAAAATCATTTTCAACAGTAGAAACGAGTTGTGAATTTTTTTCCACAATGACGGGCAAAATTAATCAGTTTTCCTATGCGCATTTAACAATGGCGATCGGCCATAGACTAAAATAATGAGATTTCTTTTTTTTTGGCTTTTCTAGGATAGTGTTTTAGCCACGTACAAAATAGAGAATTTCAGTTTTTCTTAATTACAGAGCAAATAAAATTTATATTTGAGTGACAGTTTTATTTATTATGCACGCACAAGTTGAAATATACGAAGTTGCATGAAATGAGCAAGCAATAATAAAATGTATATTTGAGTGACAGTTTTATTTATTATGCACGCACAAGTTGAAATATACGAAGTTGCATGAAATGAGCAAGCAATAATAAAATGTATATTTGAGTGACAGTTTTATTTATTATGCACGCACAAGTTGAAATATACGAAGTTGCATGAAATGAGCAAGCAATAGGTACATTAATTTATTTGTACTATTGAGCACGATCTTTTTTGTATCGAAACTTTTTTAAGAACATAGCAACTCAACCAATACATTAAAAAAGAAACTCTATAACTCACTTGTGAATAATAGCAATGAAAAAGTCACAATTTGATAACAAACAGGTATCATTATGTGCCTAATTGCGGTGAAATTAGAGCCACTTTATGAGCAAGTGTGTTGAAAAACAATTTTTTTCTACTACGATACAGGACAAATCCAAGAAGTTAATCAATCACTAAGGAGTTTCCATATTTTTTTTTTTTGTAATGCCATTTTAGTACCTATTATAAAAAGATTTGATTCCAATTTTAAATTGTCTGTGACAATGCCCGCTTTAGGCGTAGCACGCACTGCGATTTTTATTCGCGCGAATTATGTCTCTATCTTCCTGTTCATATAGCTCAAAATATTCGTCCGAATTAAATTCGCGCCGCGGTGCTGTGGATTCTGTTGCAAAACACGGATTTCATGCGGTATTATTGCCGCACGATATTTTTACCGCAATGCGAGCAACTTCATACAATTCCATAGGTCGCAGAATGGGCGGAAAAATTCGCGCGAATAAATATCGCAGTGCGCTAAGCTTTAGCGCATGCGCAGATAATGCGGTGATGTACTGGGTTTTGGCGCCATTCATACGTTTTTTTATGGCATGGAAAATGCAAAAAAAAAAGATATTAAGTAGGTTCAATCCCAAAATGTATGAGTGTAGATAAAGTAGTGTATGAAACTGCACATAACTAGGTATTAAAACATTCGTGTGAATACTATTAAAAACCTCGCCTACGGCTCGGTTTTTAAACACACACTCATGTTTTAATACCCCTTATTATGCAACAGTATCATAAACTACTATTTCCAAACAAAAAATTTTACTTCTCATTATTAATGTTTTCCAGGATTTTGTTGACGTGTTTGAAAATGTGACCAGGAAAATGTGGATTTAAAAAAATTGCAATTTTGTAATCAAATTACGAAACCTATGTAAGCAGATTTTTACTATAACACTGTCACTCAAATGATAAAGGCAACTCTAAAGAGAAAAGTGTCGTACTATGAATGTTTACTCTGTTGGGAAGTGTTTATTTCACAGCATAACCATCTCATGTACATGACGTAGTGTACTAACCTGATACGGGAATGCATTAAGAGCTGGTGAAAAAGTTTGTAGTGGCACGAGGGACGACAATGGTGCTCTCAAAATGAGACCGCTGTCCACAAGCTGCGTCCTCACAGTACCTTCACCATCGAGTCCGCTTATTATAGTGCACCGAACCCTATGGAAAAGAGGCATGTTAACACACAGACAAAACTTAAAGCGCGATCACTGCATCATAGAAATATAAAATACAGGAGAAGTGGCAAGGGGGCGTGTCGGTGTCCGCGCGACGTGGTCTGACTGAGCATGTCACAGACAAATGGCCGTTTCCGCGAACTAGTGCGCTTTCGACCGTGATCATGACAAGTTATAAGAATGCCGTGTTGTTCAGTGGTTTCTTGTAAAATTTAAGATAAAACAAAACTTTGTAAACCATGGAATCACTTACCATATGTAAATACAAGTATTTTACTATATTTGTCTTTAAAATCACAAAAAACAAAAAATCGTAAAATGTTTCTTGCTTCTATGTTATTTTTTATTTCAAATAGCACAGCGACTGTACTATTTTTGCATTAAATACATTGCTTCTTAACCACTACCTAAGTGTGTCGCTGAGTGACTGGGCAAGCAATGTAAACATCACAAAACGATACTTTATTAAGCGTATGCATCGCGTAGTACGGCTGCTGCTTCTTGCGACGAGTTAGTGATGTGCTTGTGCAGATACACTAACGTAGGCTATCGACAACAGGGGTGCGTGTTGAAAGCCTCCACGTGGCGCACCCTGGGCAACGTCGGCTCCAATTGTCTACTCGTGCTGGGTGGACAGTTGGTGCTGACGGCTAATTTTCAACAAACGAGGAAAGGTCGCGGTTCCAATCACAAATCATCCTTGATGGTTTGTGAAGGGAACCGGGCTAGTGACAGGACGACCAGTCCGTCGCTTGGGAGGGCCTTCTAACGCCTACTCCCCCCTCTGCTTACAGAGGGTAGGTTGAGTGGGCTTAGATAGGGCAGGCAAGAAGGAAAGAAAGAAGGACATAATAAAGGGACCTCACCCTTAAAAGGAAAAAAAAAAAAAAAAAAAAATCATCAATGGACCAAGGCTTTTGTAAAAAAACTCCCCAGGTGGGTCCGACTGCTCAGCGGTCGGGGAATCCCACCCCGCTTCGGCGGGCTGCCCTCCGTATTCTGGGGTGGGCAACAAACGTCTGCTGTCTGTCTCTTTAGACAAAACCGACAACCACATGCGCGATATAAGGACACCGATTTTTCTTAGCGATACTGACGAAGAAGTGAGGAGTGATGCGGGGTCGGAGACCGACGTCGCGCCTGGCGCAAAGGGCTCACAGAGCTTGGAGCGCGATGTGGCGGGGTCTGTTGCGAAGAACCTTAGGTTCTACCGGAAGCGCCCCAAATCGGGGGATGGCTTGGGGTCGCCCTCCGATAACGAGCTGGCATCTGCCCCAAAGATCCCCACCAATAGGCGGGGTGGGGGCCGAGACAGAGGTGCAGGGAGGGGGCTCACCGCCCAGGAGGCTGTCCAGCGAGCTGAGAGGCTTGCCGCGGAAGGGCGCCACCCCGGATTGAACGGCTGCAGGTCTGTCCACTCTGAATCTTCTGGAGGTGAGCTAGACGCCGCTGGTGGCTCAAATTCAGAGCGAGTGGCCAGGTTCGCAGAGGTCGTGGAAGCCGCAATCCGGGATGTGGCCTTGAAGAGGAATAAGTCTTCTAAAGACAAAGCCGTATCCGCGGCCACGGCCTCCATTATGGCGGCAGCGGAGGCTAATCACGTCGGGCCTCCGTCGGATGGAATATCCGAGATGCGGTCGGAGATCGCCCGCTTGAAAGCCGACATGGAGCTTCTCCAAAAGGAGAACGAGAAGCTCCGAGCAGACCTGGCCGGGTTCCAAGGAGCCGACCACCGCGAAGTGCTGCAGGGGGGGGCGGAGCATGGGCAAAGCCAGCCTGTGCCTGCAGAGGACCGGCTTTTGAACCTGGTGCGGCAGGAGCTGGCTGCCTTCCGGAGTCGGTTTTCTGCTCTGGAGGCCATCGTCCTGCGCCCCCCGCTAGCGGCTAGCCGGGCGGCCTTGGGAAAGCGGAAGGCGACCACGTATGCCATTGCCGCGGCTGCTACGGTCAATCCGGGCTCGGCGGGACCGGCCCTGGCGAAACCGGGCAACCCAGTAACTAAGGGCGGAGGTGCTGCACAGGCGGTAAGAGCTCCAACCCAGACGGCAAGTCGGCCGTCCCAATCTCTCCCGCCTGAATATCCTGCGGCCGATGCTGAATGGCAAGTGGCCGGGGAGAAGAAGAAGGCGAGCAAGGCAGCAAGGGCGGCCAATAGGAAGAAAAGGCGGCAGCAGCGCAAGGAGCGAAGCGTCGCGGCTAGGCTCCGCGCCCCGAAGTCCACAGCTGTAGTGATAACACTACAGCCGGAAGCGGAAAAGAAGGGCGTGTCCTACCGCGAAGTGCTTGCAAAAGCGAGGCAGGCGGTGAATCTGGAGGAGCTCGGCGTCATCGAGGGCATCCGGGTTAGGGTTACCGCAACTGGGGCCCGGATGCTAGAAGTCCCCGGTGCGGCCAGCGGCCCAACCGCCGACGCTCTGGCCGAAAGGCTCAGGGCGTCCCTTAATGCGGACGAGGCCCGAGTGTCTAGGCCCACCAAGTGCGCTGACGTGCGCATTCTGGGCCTGGACGATTCTGTAACGGAGGGAGAGGTGGTGGCCGCCGTCGCCAGGACTGGGGGGTGCTCTGTCAAGCAGGTCAGGGCAGGCATCATACGTCCTGATGCCACGGGGATGCAAGCCGTTACGGTGAGCTGTCCCGTCTCGGCAGCCCAAAAATTAGCTGGGGAGGGCCGAAGGCTCTTGGTGGGCTGGGTTTCCGCGCAGGTGAAACTGCTGGAACCCAGACCTCTGAGGTGCTTCCGCTGCCATGTAGGCAACCACGTGGGAGCTCAATGCACCTCGGAGGTGGACCGCAGCGACCATTGCTTCCGCTGTGGTCAGCCCGGTCACAAGGCCGTCACGTGCAATGCCACGCCGCACTGCGTCGTATATGCGGCAGCTGGCATGCCGGCCGATCACCGGGCCGGGAGCAAGACCTGCGCTCCACCCGCCAAGGCCAGGCGCAGGGGCAAGAACTCCACCACCGCCGTCACCGCCACAGCCGCCATTACCGCCGTCACTACCGCAGCCGCCGCCACTGCCGCCGCCGCTGCCGCCTCCACAGCCGTCGTCACCGCTGAAACCACCGCGGCAAAACCCTCACAGGGGGTTCGGGAGGAAGCTGAAATGGAGTGCCAATAATGGACCCATTACGCCTCCTCCAGGCGAACATCAACCACTGCGCCGCTGCTCAGGATCTATTGCTTCAGAGCATGGCGCAGTGGTCGATTAACATCGCTGTGGTCGCTGAGCCGTACTTTGTCCCGCCCAGGGACGACTGGGTGGAGGACCTAAGCGGCTCAGTGACCCTAATTTCGTCGGCCGCCGCTGGCACGCCGTCTCTCGAGGGTGTCAAGAGGGGACAGGGTTGCGTGGCAGCACGGTTCGGGGAGATTGCCGTTGTGGGGGTATACTTCTCCCCGAACCGAACTCTCGCCGAGTTCCACAACTCCCTTGCGGAGTTGAAAATCGTCGTCGTCGGATACCGCTCCATCCCTGTGCTCGTCCTCGGGGACTTCAATGCCAAGAATGTGGCTTGGGGTTCCCGTTATACGGACACACGGGGCAGGATGGTTGAGGACTGGGCCCTGGAGACAGGCTTGGTCGTCCTCAACCGGGGTTCTGTCCCCACGTGTGTGCGGATGCAGGGCGAATCGGTAGTGGATATTTCGTTCGCCAGCCCCGCTCTGTCACCACGTGTCGTCGACTGGCGCGTCATGGAGGAGGTGGAGACCTATTCCGACCACCGGTATATCCGGTTCGGCGTCTCCACCCAGATCTCAAGCGCGTCGGTCCGACAGACCCCTAGTGGTCCGCGATGGGCGCTGAAACAGCTGGACCGGGAGCTCCTCCTGGAAGCCTCGATCGTGCAGGCCTGGGTGTCATCACCGGATAGGCCTGCTGACATCAACGACGAGGCGGAGTGGTTCCGGGAGGCCATGTCTGAGATTTGTGACGTGGCAATGCCCCGGGTCCAGCCAGGACGCGCCCGGCGCCAGGTGTACTGGTGGTCGCCGGAGCTTACGGCTTTGCGCCAGGCGTGCGTTGCTGCCCGACGCCGGTACACCAGGCACCGCAGGCTCCGTAACCGTCCTCCGGATACGGAAGCCATTGAGGTGGCGCTATACGAGGGGTACAGAGCGGCGAGGACTGCCCTCCGAGCGGAGATCAAGCGGGCCAAGGGCTTGGCTCGCGAGGAGTCGCTGGGGACTCTGAACAGGGATCCTTGGGGCCGCCCCTACAAAATGGTGCGAGATAAACTCCGCCCATGGGCGCCCCCGCTGACGCAGAGTCTCCGGCCGCAGCTCGTGGAGGGCGTGGTGAGCACCCTGTTCCCTTCGCAAGGGGAACACCCTCCCCCGCCCATGGCTCCACCTCTTGCGGTGCCCGATGCGGACCACACCACGAACGACGACGACGATGCTCCGGAGGTGACCGAGGTAGAACTGAGAGTGGCGGTACGTAGGCTGAATGCCAAAAATACCGCCCCAGGACCCGACGGCTTACCTGGGAAAGCCTGGGTCCTGGCCTTGGAGGCTCTCGGGCCTCGACTAAGGGGGCTCCTTAGCGCATGCTTGGAGAGGGGCCAGTTCCCGCTTCGCTGGAAGACGGGGAAACTGGTCCTCATTAAGAAGCCGGGGCGCCCAGCGGACTCTCCGTCCGCTTACCGGCCCATTGTGCTGCTTGATGAGGTGGGCAAGCTCTTTGAAAGAGTTATCGCAGACCGCCTTGTTGGGCAGCTGGTGCGGGTGGGGCCGGATCTGGCGGATAGCCAATTTGGCTTCCGCAGAGGGCGCTCCACGGTAGACGCCATCATGCGCGTGCGAGCCCTCACGACGGGGGATGCAGTGGCCCGGGGTGGGGTCGTCTTGGCGGTGTCTCTAGACATCGCCAATGCCTTCAACACCCTGCCCTGGAGTTGCATCAGGGAGGCACTCCAATATCACCGGATGCCGCCCTACCTCTGTCGTGTGGTCGAGGCTTATTTGACGGACAGGGCCGTCATCTACCCCAGTCACCGGGGAGAGTGGAACCGGCGAGAGATGTCGTGCGGTGTCCCACAGGGATCGGTCTTGGGACCGCATCTGTGGGACATCGGGTACGACTGGGTGCTACGCGCCGACCTCCCTAGTGGCGTCAGCGTAATTTGCTACGCTGACGACACGCTGGTCCTGGCGCAGGGGAGGTCGCACCAGGCGGCGGCTGAATTAGCGACACGCGGGGTTGCGACAGTCGTTGAGAGGATCCGGCAATTGGGACTCGAGGTGGCCCTGCACAAGTCCGAGGCCATGTGTTTTCACGGACCTCGGAACGCGCCACCACCCGGTTCCCAAATAACGGTAGGAGGGGTTCACATCGGCGTCGGGTCGACGATGAAGTACCTGGGACTCGTCCTCGACAGCCGGTGGAATTTCGTGGAGCATTTTCGACGTTTGGCTCCCAGACTGGAGCGGGCCGGGGCTGCCCTCAAGCGGCTCCTGCCCAATCTAGGGGGTCCAAACGCCTCCTGCCGGAGGCTCTACGTGGGGGTCGTGCGGTCCATGGCCCTTTATGGGGCACCGGTGTGGGCGCGTTCTCTGAGACGGCGACCAGTCCGCCGGTTGAACGCGTCCCAAAAAGTCATGGCCATCCGGCTGGTCCGGGGATACCGCACGGTCTCTGGTGAGGCGGCGAGCCTCCTTGCCGGATTGCCGCCATGGGATCTGGAGGCAAAAATCCTCGCGCACATTTGGGAATGGCGCGAGGAGGCGAAACGCCGGGGCGAAACTCCGTGGCCGCGACAAATCGCGGCTCGGCGGACAGAGCTCCGGCAGGATCTCATGGCGACATGGAGAGAGCGACTGTCGCAACCCAGCGCTGGGCACGCCACAATTGCGGCGATAAGGCCCCTCTTTGAGGAGTGGCTTGAGAGGCGCTACGGCGTCCTCACCTTCCGCCTGACGCAGGTCCTCACCGGACACGGCTGTTTCGGGAGGTTCCTGTTCAGGATTAGGCGGGAGGAAACGCCCGGGTGTCACCATTGTGTGGATCGCCCGGAGGACACGGTGGAGCATACGGTGGAGATCTGCCCCGCTTGGGCTGGGCACCGCCGTGTCCTCGTGGAGGCGATTGGCGGTGGCAACCTCTCGCGTCCGGCCCTGGTTCAGGCCATGTTACGGAGCGAGAGGGTATGGGAAGCTGTCTCCTCCTTCTGCGAAGCAGTAATGCTCGCAAAGGAGGAGGCGGAACGCGTGAGGGAGACGCAACGGAGACGCCCTCACGCCCTTGGCCACCGCAGGAGACGCCCTGGGCGTCGGGGGTCGCAAGCCGATCCCCGGCCACCGTAGGCACGGGCTTGCGGACGGCGAGTAATGGGTAGCTCGCCGTCCGATAAGGACCAGGCCCGAGTCGACGGCGCGTTGTGTTCCACGCGCGACTCAAAGAGATGTCAGCAGAATAGACGGGGTCCACGAGGGCCGATGCCTGTCTGGGTCGCGGATAAATTTGAAAAAGAGTTACCGCGGCCCTGGCTCAAGCAACTGAAGGAACACGGGTGGGTTTTAGTCAGTAAAAGTCTGACACACCCTCCCGCCTCACCCAGAGCGGGAGAAGTCATTGGATGATTTCCCACCCAAAAAAAAAAAAAAAAAAAAAAAAAAAAAATGCTATCGACAACAAAGTCGATTGACGAATGAAATATTGCTTCAATGTTATAACCCGGTTGGCAGGTCGATGTGAAATAAAGTTTATTACTTACTAGCTGTTCCCCGCGGCTTCGCTCCCGTGGACCATCCCACAGGACGCATTTTCGGGATTAAAAAATAGCCTATGTCACTCAGGAATAATGTAGCTTTCTATTGGTGAAAGATTTTTTTAAATCGGTCCTGTAGTTTCGGAGCCTATCCTATCCTACCTACCCTACCCTACTTATCCTACCCTGCCTACCCTACCAATTTGTTTTTGAGTATTGACAAATATTGACATTAATATTTATACGATAACGTCACGTCACTCAATTGTTTTGCCTTCCCGGAACCTCTCCACTAACACTTAAACTTAATGGTATGGTATTAAAGTTCAAATTGACTTTTAAGTATTATTACGAATCGTTTGTATGGGAGTATAGAAAAGTGTTGACTGAGTGTTTAGACTTTTTCAGGCATTTTTCAATTTTTTCTCTCCGTTATAACCTTTTCCTAACAATAACAAACACAAAAAAAAAGAATTAGCGTAATCGGTTCAGTGGTTCTCGAGATTTGCGCTTAGCAACACATTTAGCGATTCATTTTTATATTATAGTTACGAATCGTTTGTATGGGAGTATAGAAAAGTGTTGTTTTTAGACTTTTTCAGGCATTTTTTATTTTTTCTCTCCGTAAGAACCTTTTCCTAACAATAACAAACACAACAAAAATAGTATATTATGCAACTAGTGAATAAAGGACGGTTTTAAAGCGAGGGCCATAGATGAACCACGAGCAAGTGAAGGATTCTAACAACTGAATCACGACCGTAGGGAGTGATTCATGATGATTGAATCACGAGCATAGCGAGTGATTCAAGTGTTAGAATCCTGAGCGACGCGAGTGATTCATGGCCCTCGATATAAATCCGTTTTATTCAAGAGTTGCATACTATATTTTATACCATGACTACGAGAAAAAGAAAGATTTAAGCGAAAATCACAAGGAAAAATACTAAATAATTTTTTCATCACCTTCAAAATTTTGAAAAAATGTGAAAACTCAGGGTTACACATTTTTTCTAAATTAAAGCAGAACTAGGTAACAGCAACTGTGTTTCAGGGGCCAGTGACCACCTCCGTTACGTTACATAATTATAATTAATTAACACCAATGCAATTAATATTACAATTACAATCCAAATAAGTATTCACTAAACATCCCAGACTAAAATCAAAATCATTATTAAAATCCTAAACATTAACAAACTGAAATTCAAATCGGTAAAGGAGTTTAAAAGTCGAATACTCTTTGCACAAGGAGTTCGTATAGAGTATTTTATGCGCTTGGAGGTTGTATAGCATTGAGATGGACGTCGAATATATATTGGTGTGTTCTAAATTCAAACACCAAAACAGTGAGAAAAAGTGCTTTTTATTCACTGTTTTCAGTGAATAAAATAAGCTTTTTAGAGGGGGAATGGTATAAAAGAATTAGCGTAATCGGTTCAGTGGTTCTCGAGATTTGCGCTTAGCAACACATTTAGCGATTCATTTTTATATCATAGAAGATGTGTCAATAAAACGCCGGACTCTGTCACAATTATTTTGATGGTTTGTTACCTATTTCCTTTGTAGTTAGCTATTGTGGTAGTGTTATTAATTTTCACTTATCTAGCCGCGACTAAGTCGAGTGGCAACTCGGCGGGTAAAAGAATTCTCATATTTTATATTTACTCGAGAACCATCATCATCTGCCTAGCCTTTTCCCAACTATATTGGGGTCGGCTTCCAGTCTTACCGGATTCAGCTAAATACCAGTTTTTACATGGAGCGACTGCCTATCTGACCTCCACAACCCAGTAACTGGGTAACACGATACCTCTTGGCAAGACTGGTGTCAGATCTCAAGCTTCTGACTACTCGTAACGACTGTCAAAGATCTTCAAATGGCAGCCGGGACCAACGGCTTAACGTGCTTTCCGAGGCACGGAGGAAACTCGGTATGTTGAAATGGTCACCCATCCACGGACCGACCTCGTCAAGCGTTGCTTAACCTTGATGATCGACCCGTGCGGCTGTTATTATTTAGCCACGAGCTCCTCTTTATATTTACTCGAGAACCGAGACAAGTAAAATAAATTCACGCGATTTTAGAAGATCTAACACTAATAGACGGACAAGTGTTATCGAAGTGACAACCGTTTCTTTGCGTGAAGTTATTAGTAGATATTTATATTTAATGGATTAAGTATATGAGTTTGCAAGTAAAGTATTTACTCCAGAAATCTGTTGCATTCATTGTTTAACCAGATTTCAACGGAATTTCCGTAAAAAATTGGAGTGCATCCAATTTTTTGAGTCTTAAGAGTCCCAAAGTATTGATTGAAATTATAAGGTGAAGTATTGATTGTGGTGTTTTCCTTGATGTTTCAGTTACTTCAAAGACCACTGCGAAAAAAAGAAGACGCTATGCACCAAGCGCCGTCGTGTGCGGTACGTACCAGTCTCCGGCGAGTGTGCGCACGATGTAGAGCGTGCCGGCGTTGGGCGCGGGGGCCTGCGGCGCGGCGGGCAGCGGGCGGCGGTAGGCGCCGGCCGTCAGCAGCGCCAGCGCGTTGCGCACTAGCGCCGCGCCGCCCGCGCGGGACACCCACACGCGGCCCTCTTCTGTCACGCAACCCACTTCCACTTCGCAAGGTTTCTGCACATTGGTTACGCACGTGATTGAGCAATTAATGGTTTCTGAGAGAGCCCGCACCTCTTTTGAATATTGTAGGAAAACTCCACATTATTTAAAAAGAGGTCTGGGCAAATAATAAGTTTAATATATTATATAAAAAAAACCGGCTACGTGCGAGTAGGACTCGCGCTCCGAGGGTTCCGTACAAACCTCAGTTTAAAGGTATTATAGACCTGACTATTTGATATGAATTTCAATATATTACCTCTACGCGTTCATGAGGAAAGGGGTAGTAAGTTTAAAATGATTAAAAATATTTTTATTATATGATAAAACTAAAAATTTACGGTTTTCGCAATTATTTCCTTTATCTGTGCTATAAGACGTTGTTTTGTACCAAATTACAAGATTCTGAGTTCACGGGAAGTACCCTGTAGGTTTTGATTCCCTTACGAGTGTCGAAAATTTGCGGCATTAACGGCTGTATCTTTTGATTGTGTTGGATTAGAAATTTTATTTTTTCACAGCTTTAAAGGACAGTAGACTTGAGTATTTGATATAAATTTCAGCTTGATACCTTTACGCGTTCCTGAGAAAAAGGGTCTTGACAGACGGACGGACAACAAAGTGATCCTATAAGGGTTCCGTTCTTTCCTTTCGAGGTACGGAACCCTAAAAGTGCATATTTGTAAGAGTACCTGCGTAATGGTAAAGGCTCCAGCGATGCAGAAGTCTTGTACGATCTCCTTGTTGAGGTTGAGATCGCGCTGCGTGGAGGTGTCGTACAACACGACGGCCACGGCCGGGTCGGCGGGGTCGTGGCGCGGCCCGGGCGCCGCCACCAGCACCTCGCCGGGCAGGCGGCGCCGCACGAGCTCCGCGCCCAGCGCGCTGGCGGCCAGCTCCTCCGCACCCTCGAGCCGGCACAGGATCGCCTGCCAAGACCACACCATTAATACTGGCATACGTTATAAAGTTTGCTTCATTTCCATCTAATCCTATCCTACTAATATTACTAGGTAATAAGTCCACCTATGTACGTTTGTGTGCTTAAAGTATTCAATAAATAAATCTTACTAATATTATAAATTCGAAAGTTTGGATGGATGTATGTTTGTTACTCAATCACGCCAGAACGGCTGAAGGGATTCTGATGAAACTTCACAGTAAGAGCCTCGGGCGGCAGCCAACTTGCTTAATCAGCCTTTCAGTTAACAACCTAGCCTTCCTTTTATTCAGCCTGAATTATATTCAGCTATTCAATCAAACAGCTAGCACCCGCAATCTTCTAAAATAAAATATTTCGTCAACAAAGACATAAATGCAATTTACAAATGAAACAAAAGCACTATTTATTTTCACCTGTGCTGGGAGCTTCCGGAACTGCGGCTCTAATATCTTTATTTTGTGAATATACACGACGTCGTCGTCGCCGTGATCGCCGAGGAACACGGTTGCCGTATCTTCTTCTATTTCCAATATTTTAGCACGTTGCCAGCCTCCATCATCAACATTTACAGCATACCTGTAAAACATTTTACAATGCATGTCCTAGAAAAGAGCGTTTTCCAAGCAGCCAAACTGTGCGGAAAGTGTCACTTTTTTTACTAGTGCTTTTTACTTTCCTGTACTTTTTTAATTTTTAACTCCATCTTCAGCCCGCCGCATAGAGATTTTATTATTTGAGAAAAGTTTCAAAAATTTGTTAAGTACTGATTATCATTCATATAAAAGGTAAAACAAAACTAATACTTCATTTAAGGCGTTTTTAATTACTCTAGATTTAGATTTTGATCAATAAATTAATTTTAAATATTCATTAAATATGTTTGGCAGAATTAATATTTTGCTCGTGCCTCTTTGCGTTACGACGTGACAGCTATTTGCACATGCGCAGTAGATATGCCCGAGGAACTATGAACTATTAGTTAATCTGTGGATATGGTGAGCGCCCTTGAATAAGCGCCATTTTATTAATTTCTTGCTTGGTTCATATATTCTTTTTTATTTCCTCACACAATGCATAGTAAAATGTTGTATGATACACGTGCGTAAGATGATTTCCGACTCGTGTCGATTTATCCACTCACTCGCTTCGCTCGCTCGTGAATAAAAATACCACTCATCGGAAATCACCTACTTGCCGCACTTGTAGCATAAATAACTATAGTTTTATTGATAAAGCAAGAAATTTGGATCCTTTATTACTTTTGTTAACATGTTACTTGTATGACATAGTTTTCCTTGCACACATAGGTCCTTGAGCACTATAATCTCTCTAAAGTCTCCGCTGATATTGGCCGCCATGGCCGGAATTCGGTCAGAACAACTATTATTATTACCCATATTGGCAACAGGTAACTATAGTTTTATTGATAAAGCAAGAAATTTGGATCCTTTATTACTTTTGTTAACATGTTACTTGTATGACATAGTTTTCCTTGCACACATAGGTCCTTGAGCACTATAATCTCTCTAAAGTCTCCGCTGATATTGGCCGCCATGGCCGGAATTCGGTCAGAACAACTATTATTATTACCCATATTGGCAACAGGTATGTATGTAGCCTATCAAAGCTTAGGATTTGTTTACTCTAAACCTTTTTTGTTATGCTAAAAACAAAATTTACGAGAAAAAAAACACTACTCAAAGTAACGTTTGATAATAATTATAGGGATTATTCGTATGATACGCACTTTTAACCAATTTTTCTTGTATATCACCCGAATGTGTATTCTTACAAAGATCATTTTAACCAAACCAGAAGACCTCTTGTGTGATTTATATAATTTAATTTTTTCTACAAAGTTACGACACGATATAACTTAGGTGCTTTCCTGACTTGGTCAGGAACTTATATTGACATGCTGAAGAGCAAATGGTAAAGTTAACTTAATCTACAATAAATTAAGCCATCTTACCAAGCGTTTTTGATTATCATGGATTTGTCCACAGGTGAACCAGAATGTTCATAATATTTAGACATGTCAGCTAAAAGGGTTTCAAAGGTATCCTGAAATAAAATTATAGATGAATTAATTTAAAATCAACAGGCATTTTTTTGAGATGGAACTGTCATTTGGTTTACAACAATATTGTCAAGAAGGATGCTCTAAAATAATATAATGTCTACAATCTACAAGATCACTTGTAGTCGATTATTTAGCGGTTTTTTCTTTTATACAAGGTAACTCGAAGAATTCCCAGCAGGACGTGATAGTGTAACCTAATTCCAACAAGTGTTATGAAGCCAAGTAACAGAACACCCTTCCCGTACACCGACAACTTAGCTTTAACTAGCCAAGCAACTGATTTTGAGGAGGTCGAGGACAATCTTCCCACCGCCCTTTCAGATCTCAGCCAATATTATACTGACATCACGCTGAAGCCAAATCCCTCAAAAACACCGTCGTGCGCCTTTCGCCTCCGTAATAGGCAAGCGGGCCGAACCCTTAATATCGCATGGCCGGCATGGGCGTGCTATGCACTCGTATGCATATACAGTGTAAACTTAGTAACGCTGTAGGGACTACGCATTTGCTGGTGTTATAGAGTTGTCTTTATATGGAGAGAAAGAAAATCAATAATCACAGTTTGAAAGTTTGTGAGCAATTAAGAATATGATAAAGTGTAGATAATGACATAATAATATCCAAACGACAGTCTAGCAGCTGAGTTAAATACGTGCAAAGTAATCACAATAAACAAAAGAACGAATCTTCAGTATGTAGGTTTTTTTAGTTTTGTGACCTTATGTATTATGCCGATAGTCGAGGTAAATACGGGACAGAAAATAAAACAACAAAATGACAAACAAAAGAACGTACAGTACAACTATTTTCTTAATGTCCCTCGGCAAAATTCGTGTTTCTTCAGTCGTCGGATTTCTCAGTTGCCCTTTGCACATGGTCCAGAGTCCAGACCGGACGCTCTCAATCAACTTGGAAGTATATAGAGTTGTTAATTACTATTTTAATTCAATGTAATATATTTAAAAAATGGGAGGAAAACTGCTCAAGTCGCAGGCACGACAGATAATTTCAAGCGTATATTTTTTTACAAGAACCCGATGGATTTAAGAAAGAAAGCAATGGGTATTTTCAGTCTTCAAAAACGTGTTTCTGAAGCTTGTGGTGTTTCAGTCGGAACTGTAAAGAATATTGTAAAAGAAAATGATAAAAAAAAGATAAATCGGCTCCCTTCCCATCAACCAAAAAGAGTAAAAAAGACCAAACGATTTCGTTTAAATTCGGACGATTTTGACTATTGTGTCATATGTAACATGATTTACGATTTTACAGCGCTAAATAGTTTACACGGAAATCAAAACAAATCAACAATAAAGTACTTAGTTCTGAATTAAAATTAATATACACGATAAATGTGATGGACATGGAAATTAGCATTCGTTTGTATTCGGAAATGCGATGATTGACGAGGGTGGTTAAGAAAATAGTTGTACAGTACACAGCTGCAGTTCTTTTCAATTTCGGCAACTTAGAAAGTACTTACAAACAGTAGGTGCTATATAGGTTGCCGGAATTACTTACTTTATAATGACATATTGTGGTCGTTATTTAGTGTGAGTGTGATGCTACAAAGAGTGTATCATTGTATGGACAACAAGGAAAACCAAACTAAGTCGAGTAATTTCAACGTTTCAGGGAGTTTGATGTTAAATCATGTGACGTTTTATGGAGTTTACTCTGTATTTCCTACCCATAATACCTCGACATTCCTCATCAATTCTTCCTTTTGAGTCGCAAAAGACGAAAATTACAATTAACAAAATTTCAAAGTTTTTAAAGAGCCACCATGGCTATTCAAGTAGAAAATTTAATATATGTATGGAACTAAAGAGCCGCAGCTTCACATCCAAAGAGCCGCATGTGACTCGCGAGTCGCAGGTTGCCGACCCCTACCGCCGACCGGTCTAGAGTCTCCTCAAGTCCTGCGAACGACTACCATGGCGTTTTGTTTTTCCGCTGGTGAATTTGCAAGCCCAGTATGGAGCTGCTGTACAACTCCAAATGATCGGCAACAGCTCTAAATTAGACGTGCCGGATTACCTCTGGTTGCTAGCTACACTTTACTACAACTTTAATAGAACACTCACACTATATTCTATTCCAATTATTCGAAGCCAAATTTCAAGAGTCGAATTAGCGACGGTCACGAAGACATTCCAGAAGTCATCATCAGGAAATTGCAATGGTGGCAAGTCACTGTCCATGGCATCGTCAAATACTGAAGTTTCGATATGTGGAGTAGACACTTCCTGCTGTAACAATTTAAAAGTAAATAATCTTTAGTTTTATTCGTTCGTTTTAAGGTGCGAATTTGTATGCAATTCTCGTGGGGCCAATTCCCTCCAGGTAATTTTATCGCACCCAGCTTCTTACATTCAAGCAATAATCAAATAAACTCGTTTGTCATGCTTTCACTACTTGACGTCATTGTTATTATTTTGAGTAGTGCCACAGGTAGAAATCGACATTAAAATGATTGTTGTAGTTCTAAAACTCATAGTTTATGACTTTTAGAGCAAAAAGTGAAAATGTCCCAAAATTTCGCAGGTATCCCGCGAGGTGCCGAGCACTAGTAGTGTGTAGAAGTTGCAAAATTGAATTCATAAAACCCTAAATGCTCCATACAACATACCAGTTAGCCTTATTAGTGTCGATTTTTACTGGAAGGAAAATGTATTTGCTATTACAATAAGCAAACCACGTCATTTTGTAATAAACAGATTAATAATACTTACAAAATGTCGAGGTATTTTATAATAGAGATGTTTCCTGGGTATAAAAATGATAATTCTATTTAGTCCGTCAGTTAGTTATCAAATAATATAGGACACGTAATTTTTTCTTTTACTAAATCAAAAAAAAAATACAAAGATAAAGCGCATCATAGTTTAGTAGTCGGGGCTTGTGACGTTACTATTTCAGTATAAAGTGTACTAACCATAGATATAGTATGTACAAGATACACAGAGTCAGATGGAAAACGAAACCAAAAATATAAAATCTATGTGTGAGGGAATTTGTACATGTGTTAGTTAAAAAAGTGTTGATAAAAAGTCCATGTTCAATATCGATATCGATACTTGGTGAACACCATAAGAAACACGATTGCTGGGCAAAAACCATGCTTTGCATTAATTAAAATACAAATTACAAAATAATATCTGGCATGTATTTAAAATACGAAATACAAAATATTTTAAGTCGTGTATTTCAAATGTAAAATACAGTATTTTAACTGTTTTTATTTAAAATCCAAATAACAAAATACAGTCGGTCATTCATCGTGACATTCATACTAATAAACTTAATCAATACACAGAAGTTCGGTGAAAATAACCGTTTGAAATGAAAATGACAATTTACAAGGTACTTGACAATTTGACGTACGCGGTCGCCATTTTGCTTATGAAAGCTATCAAGCGCTATTTTCTGCAGAACGCATCTATTAATAAAATCGCTAAATGTATTTTGAAGCCACAAATATTTGAAGTACTAATAAAAATATACCGCAGCGTCAGGTATTTGAAATTGACGACACGATTGGCGTAGTGGTTGAGCGATCGGCTGCTGCGCTGCGTGTCGCGAGTTCGATTCTCGAACGGAACAAATATTTTTATGGCCTGCAGATAGTTCAATGATAATAGTACATTGTGATACAAGGGTGGAAAGTAGGTTATTGCAAACGAGCTGACATTAACAATAAGCCCGAGCCGAAGGCGAGGGTTTTTAATGACACGAGTTTGCAATAACCTACACACCCGTGTATCACACGACGTTTTTCAATACAGTTGTGAGAAACAGTAAAAACAAACCAAAAAATTAGATTTGTTTATTCACAAAAATAAAATTTTCAATATGGCGCGTTTTTGCAACTGGACATATTTTTTACAAAGAAAACAGCCTATACAGCCTATTCGATTTTTGAGTAACGTTGATGTGAAAATAATTAACTTAAAACTGGTAATTAAACATATTAAACAACTATTTAAAATAAAATTGAGAATTCAATGCTTAAACGTACGGAATCATTAATTTTTCCTCGTATAAAATCGTATCCCATTTTATTCTATGTATGAAAACTCCTTGCTACTAAACTTTTTTAAATTGACTTATGGCGCGTTTTTGCAACTGGACATTTTTTTTTTTTCAACGAAATAGCCTATACAGCCTATTCGATTTTTGACAAATGTTGATGTGAAAATAATTAAATTAAAACTGGTAATTAAATATATTAAACAACCATTTATAAGACTTTTGAGAATTCAATGCTAAAACGTACGGAATCATTCATTTTTCCTCGTAGAAAATCTATCCCATTTTATTCTATGTTTGAAAACTCCTTGCTACAAAACTTTTTTAAATTGACTTATAAATTTAAAACTAAACTGCAAACATAATGATCGAGCTCGTAAACAAAAGTCACGACCGCGTAACAGAAATATGCCTATGCGTAAGATTTAACTTTCGAATCATAATTATAGCCTCTGAAAGTACGCCATGTTTAACAACTGTATTAAAAATGATATTATTTCTGTAAGTTGGTTTGTACAAACACGTTTACATATTTTATCTACACTCACAACGTAATGATCCAATTATGAATTTAAAAAATATTGCATAAACACGTACTTTATATTGGGGATAAATATAATGACCACCTAAAATTACTTTGTGACCATAACCTCTATTACCTAAAATTGTACTATGAAACCCAAATTTAGTAAATTGATCACCAAATTTAGTAAATTGATCACCAAATTTTAATAGCAAATTATTGCGCTATTTAATGTTGTAAAATAGGTTAGGTTAGGTTAGAACTGTGACCAACCGCGCGCGAGCCGAGCGAGCAAAGCGAGCGGTGCCGCGGCAGCGGCCGGCGAGCGCTACTTCCAAGTTGCTCCCAGAAATTTTATAATCTTTTTGGTCATTGGTTTAATTTTGGTGATCATTTACTACTTTTGGTGATCATTTACTACTTTTGGGTTAACAATGATTTATTTGGAGTCATTTTGCCTAAACAGGATAGCGAGATGTTAAAACTTTGGTTATAATTTTACAATAAGATGCGGGTTTAATTTTGGTGATCATTTACTATTTTTGTCTGTTATATGTTACTATATCTGGTGGTAAGTTAAACATAAGCCCTTTATATTCGTGGATAGGTAGAATTAAAAAAAAAAAACATTATAGTTCAACATTTTCCTTCGATTTTCAAACAACTGCATCATAAAATAACTTTTTCAATACAGTTGTTAAACATGGCGTACTTTCAGAGGCTATAATTATGATTCGAAAGTTAAATCTTACGCATAGGCATCTTTCTGTTACGCGGTCGTGACTTTTGTTTACGAGCTCGATCATTATGTTTGCAGTTTAGTTTTAAATTTATAAGTCAATTTAAAAAAGTTTAGGAGCAAGGAGTTTTCAAACATAGAATAAAATGGGATAGATTTTCTACGAGGAAAAATTAACGATTCCGTACGTTTTAGCATTGAATTCTCAAAAGTCTTATAAATGGTTGTTTAATATATTTAATTACCAGTTTTAATTTAATTATTTTCACATCAACATTTGTCAAAAATCGAATAGGCTGTATAGGCTGATATCGTTGTAAAAAAATAAGTCCAGTTGCAAAAACGCACCATAAGTCAATTTAAAAAAGTTTAGTAGCAAAGAGTTTTCATACATAGAATAAAATGGGATATGATTTTATACGAGGAAAAATTAATGATTGCGTACGTTTTAGCATTGAATTCTTTTTTTTTTTAAAGTTGTTTAATATGTTTAATTAACAGTTTTAAGTAAATTATTTTCACATTAACGTTTGTCAAAAATCGAATAGGCTGTATGGGCTGTTTTCTTTGTAAAAAAATATGTCCAGTTGCAAAAACGCGCCATGTTGAAAATTTTATTTTTTGTGAATAAACAAATCCAATTCTTTGATTTGTTTTTACTGTTTCTCACAACTGTATTGAAAAACGTCGTGTGATACACGGGTGTGTAGGTTATTGCAAACTCGTGTCATTAAAAACCCTCGCCTTCGGCTCGGGCTTGTTAATGACAGCTCGTTTGCAATAACCTACTTCCCACCCTTGTATCACAATGTACTATTTTTCTATTATGATACAGGACAAATCCAAGAAGTTAATCACTAAGGAGAATCCATCAATTATTTATATTTTTTGAAATGCCATTTTTATAGTACCTGATAAAAAAAAAAAAAAAAACAATTTTAACTTGTCTGTAACAATGCCCGCTTTAGGCTAATTACGCACTGCAATTTTTATTTGCGTGAACTTTTGTCTCTTTCCAACTGTTCATAGAGCTTAAAATATTCGCGCGAATCATATTCGCGCTGCGATGCGGTGGATTCTGTTGCAAAACACGGATTTCATGCGGTATTATTGCCGCACGATTTTTTTACCGCAATTTAATGCGGTGATGTGCTGGGTTTTGGCGCCATTCATACGTTTTGCAGGATTCGTTGTACTGAATTTCATGACTTTTTAAAATTCTTGCTTAAAATGTCTGATATTAGTGAATGTGAAGAAATGTGAAGAAAAATTGACGCCGCCAAATGTTTATATGCGGCGAAGGAAATTACTCATAATCTCTTACCAGCAAAGTCGAGATTATTATATGATGCATTTATCACGACTTTATGGCATGGAAAATGCAAAAAATAAGATTAAGTAGGTTCAATCCCAAAATGTATGAGTGTAGATAAAGTAATGTATGAAACTGCACATAACTAGGTATTAAAACATTCGTGTGAATACTATTAAAAACCTCGCCTACGGCTCGGTTTTTAAACTCACACTCATGTTTTAATACCCCTTATTATGCAACAGTATCATAAACTACTATTATAAAAGTAGATGAGGTCTGTTAGAGGTATCTAGATGGTTTGAAAACTAACTATAAACTAACCATACGATAGGAAGTGTCATTCTTACAGGCACAAATAAGGTAGGTATAGATTCTTTCATTAGAAGTCGTCGATGTTTTCTTTGTATGCAGTATTTCAATTAAAATGTTTACTACATATTGTAGAGTTTTTATTTGGAGACCATCCATCTCTGTTTAAAATTCGAATCCATTTTACTCTTAATATAGAATTATTTGGGAATCTGTAGGTACATAAATATTATATATTATTATTTACACAACAGAAAAAAAATCTGATGAGCAGAGCACTGATGTATTCTAGCCACTGTAAAACTAATAAATGCATACAATTATAATGACCCTAAATAGACTCCGCACTCGGGTTGGCCGCAGCAAGGACAACCTCCTCAGGTGGGGGTTCTCTGATGGCACTAGTCTTCAGTGCTTATGCAGCATCTCTCCGCAGACCATGGCCCATCTCACGGAGAGCGCAGCATGCCCTGTCACCTGTACTTACGAAGACCTTATGACTGCGTCACCGAATGGTATTGCCGTGGCTGAATTCTGGGCCAAACACAATATTTAACTTTTTATATTTGCCATCGACACGCTAAGAAGATGAATATAATGACATTCCTAAACCTACTCAAAGTAACAAAACATCAAAACTCTCCGATTTTTTTTGAAAAATAAAGGCTAATATAATAAACATGCAACTTTAAGTACAGTTTCGATAAAAACACCTTCTCAATCGTAACTGAAATCTATTTTAACAAAACCTGACTAAATAAGTTTGTATTCATGTCATGATGTCACTAAAACGATTAAGTTTTTATCGATACTCATGACGTCACCGCTTTGTCAAACCCTAGCGTAAACAAACAATTTACTCTTTTACATAATATTTTCGCCAATTTTGTTTATATATACGAAATATACTTATATAAAACATTGGAAATCAATATACTATTGTAAGACTCTTTTTCTGAGCCGATGACTAGCAGAAATTCGTCAAAATATGGTTCAAAACAATCCAAGGACAAAATTGTATTTACCTGTGAAACGTGTATTTATTGGGATTATTTCGTCTTGTAACGTCACATTCACTCACAGAACAAGTCACCATAATTGTATAATTAATATTATCAATTTAAATCTAAAGATTAGTATTTAAATGCAAGAAATTCACCGCGGCGTAAAACAGATGGGCCGCTAGGGGTACTTATTCGCGAAAAAAATGACATATCGGTACGTCATTCACTCTCTCTTTTCCTCTTGGGCGGTTTGTACTTGATTAGGATTTCTCGCTCGCACGCTTCGTGTATCTTTTTGCGTAGCAAAAAAAATTCTAAATCTATGGTACTAACGGCGTGATGTCACACGATAATTCAACGCATTACATCGTCGTGACTTTATGTTTACGTTTCAAAAGAAAATACGTTTTCAATATTTTGTATTAACCACTCTGCTCGACAAGATTTTGACACATGACAGAGCTGAGTGGACAGGTTGTTACAAATTAAGGGTACTACTATAGTACACTAGTTGACGGCACGAACTATTTTGTGGGCGGGGTTAAAATGCATTTTATATCAACCGACAAGACGTGCGGAAGAGATAGATGCTGCGATGAGCAGTAGGAAACTAGTTCGCGTACGAATACACACTTTTGCAAATTTGTTGCGAAATGGATAATGATTTAGGACGAAACCGAGCGCGCGAAATCTTATAAACAGACCTTTGGCAGTCTAGATATCAAGAAAAAACGACTAAATCTATCTGTTCAAAATAAAATGATATACATTGTTGAACTAATAATCTATCCCTGTATGGAGGCCGTTTTGCAATTTCCCGTCTTCTTATGGCATTTATTTGCGCCCAAAAATGGGTTAAAATTAGTGTCGAAATGTGGAACTTTCGACGCTCATACCTCTCAAATATTTTCTTTTTTTACTTTTTCGCTTCCATACAAGGCTAGATAATGATGAGACAAATTGATATCACTATTTATTTTGAACGTACATCGTCAAACGGTGGAATAATCCCTAGACTACGTTTGTATGGAAAAAAAATCGACTAGTGTAACCTTAAGTCATGAAACTCGGGAATTTACTTGAACTTTCAGAAAAATAAGTTTACGCAGCTATTTTACATAGTAAATTTGTAAAAAATTTCTTTATTTACATGTTGAGGTCGGTTAAACCGCGTCAGTCTACTGCAAAATGTGTACAAAATGCGAATTACTACACCTTTCCAAACGGTAGCCAATTCAGATTTTCTCAAAATATATGCATAGACAACCTTTCGCTTGCTAAGAAGATGCAAAACGACAAAATAAAGATATACTCATTTTATTTGCGTCTTTAGGTACCTAATTTTTCATAAAATAGTTCATAAAAAAACAAGCCAAAATCTGGAAAAATTCACCCGTCTCATAATAAATTAAAATTGCATTCAGCCTAATCGATTACGTGTATCAAACGATAATTTTAAATTATTTCGATCGGCTCGGTTCATGTTAAATAAATGAGTGATTATCAAAAGGTATTGTTTTAAAATTAGAACAAATCCTTTTATTGCCATAAAATACAATAACAACTTATAGTAATAACTATACATAAATGCTTTCATAATGTTATCTTAACAGAAAAAATATCGGATTCGCGGCTAATTTCGCGCCGTATTATCTACTAGCTGTCCCACGCGGCTTCGCTCCCGTCAACTGGCTACGTACCTACCCTATCCTACCTACCCTACTCTACACCTACCCTACCCTACACCTACCCTACACCCACCCTACACCTACCCTACCCTACCTACCCTTAGTACTATACGAATGTAACCTGTAAACTTTTGTTTCTACCGGCGGCGGCGATGTAATTAAAATTTAGAACATAAAAGCTGCTATTGTGAGTCAATCTTAAAAGATAGACATATGCTGTCGCGGACTTTTTTATAGAACTTTTAAAGAAGAACAATTCCATCATACATTATATTTGCGTAACTTAAACCGTTTACGCAGCGCACGCAACAAAAGCTCTCAAAAAGGAATATTTTCGCCCGTTTTTGCAACATATTTAATTTATGCTCGGCTCCTATTGGTTGTAGCGTGATGTTATATAGCCTATAACCTTCCTCGATAAATGGACTATCCAACACAAAAATATTTTTTCAACTCCAACCAGTAGTTCCCGAGATTAGCGCGTTCAAACAAACAAACAAACAAACTCTTCAGCTTTATAATATTAGTATAGATTACGTACAAGAATTCCAAATTCAAATTCGGAATGTGGTCGGAATTCAAAATATTTAATAGGCGGGTCCACACAGAGCGAGCAGCCTCGCGAGGCATTTGCCGCGCGAAGCAGCTCGCTCTGTGTGGACGTGCCTCGGCCGAGGCAAACGCGCGCGCTGCCGCGGGCGAGCGTCCGTGCGCCCGAGCCATCCAGTGTTGGCTTTTTGTTTTGCTCAAAGGCGCCTCAGTCGTTTGCCGCGCGCACTCTGGACGCTCGCGTATATTGTTTCATGCCTCGCTCGAGTATAATAAGAGTAAAATATGAATAAAGATCAGTGTTTAAAATTAATATCTCTCTATGGTGTAAACACCTGGCTATGGAATGCAAGTGATCCTAATTATACAAATAGGGGACTTAGGGAAGATGCCTGGTTAAATATTAGCCGCGAGATGAATGTACCGGTTTCTGATTTAAAAAAGAAAATGGAGTCATTAATGGGATCCTTCCGGCGGGAAAAATCACGAGAAAAGAAAAGTCGTTTAACAGGATCATTTCCCATTATATAATAATCTGTTTTTGTATAAAGTCTGGATCCAATATCGTCTTCGTTTAAGTTTTTGTTGTCTTCTCTTTTTTATAATCCTATTTATAAGGATAAAAGCAACAGCTGCCACCGCAACACGTACGTCTGGTGCCATGATGCCTTAATTCTCAACTGAACGAACGAACGTGGCTCGGGCTTGCCGCGCGCGGCAGCCTCGCGATGATACCGAGGCTGCCGCGCTCGTTTGGGGATAGTTTCCTCGCGCGGCAAATGCCTCGCGAGGCTGCTCGCTTTGTGTGGACCCGCCTAATCGGGTACCTACATTTTAGAATAAAAGAGAGTTTTATTTTAATCTTTTTAGAAGGTTTTATACAGAATGACCAGTATAAATACGAGTACCTATGTCTATGTATGATAAAGAGGCGTAGTGAGGAACTGGTACACTTGCGCGGATCCTCACGAAGCCAGCTGTTATGACATGGTTGTCAATCGAGAAAGGGCTGATATTTAAAATGTAAGGTCGACCATACAATTTATCGTAATGGAAGTCATTAACATGATTTTCGAGGGTGGTGATCCAGAAAATTCATTCAAAATAAATCTAAAAAGGCGGTGCATCTGCATACGTACCAAGCTGCATTACGACAACTTAATCTTATATATAAAAATGAATCGCAAAATGTGTTGGTAAGCGCATAACTCAACAACGCCTGGACCAATTCGGCCAATTCTTTTTTTTAAATGTTTGTTGAAGTTCAAAGATGGTTTTTACGTTTTTTTTTTTTTTTTTTTTGTTTTTTTTTTTTTTTTTTAAGTGTAGGGTAGGTGTAGGGTAGGTGTAGGGTAGGTGTAGGGTAGGTGTAGGGTAGGTGTAGGGTAGGTGTAGGGTAGGTGTAGGGTAGGTGTATCTTGGTGTTTTTATGGCAAAACGAAGTTTGCCGGGAAAAGCTAGTATATACATAAGTTAAGGACTGGCACATTCTCTTAATTCACAAATTAATGATGGCGGCTATTCAAAGCTATTTATTATATTAGCTATGTTCTATAGGATTTTCTATGTCTCCTGGGGTGCTATTACCGCAAATTTTAAATCCAAGATGGGAGCTATTTCAGGTTGTTTATTTTTCTATAATTTCGATGTTAAAGCCCGTATTTGTTATTAGCGACCTAGAAAACTATGAAAATGACACCTATGACGAAAAGTTAACAAATTTTCGTCTTCGCCATTTTGGATTTTAATTTTACACCCATATTCATTATTTAGATACTCGTTAGGAGGAGCTCGTGGCTAAATAATAACAGCCGCACGGGTCGATCATCAAGGTAAAGCAACACTTGACGAGGTCGGTCCGTGGATGGGTGACCATTTCAACATACCTAGTTTCCTCGGTGCCTCGGAAAGCAGGTTAAGCCGTTGGTCCCGGCTGTCATTTGAAGATCTTTGACAGTCGTTACGGGTAGTCAGAAGCATGAGATCTGACACCAGTCTAGCCAAGAGGTATCGTGTTACCCAGTTACTGGGTTGTGGAGGTCAGATAGACAGTCGCTCCATGTAAAACACTGGTACTTAGCTGAATCCGGTAAGACTGGAAGCCGACCCCAATATAGTTGGGAAAAGGCTAGGCAGATGATGATGATTCGTTATTTAGATACACGGAAACCAAGAAAATGAAGCCCAAAAAAAGAAAATTTAACTACCCTTTTGTCGGAGAAACCATTAAAATTTCCCAATGGTGAAAATCAAATTATCGACAATCATGCCATAAATCACACATCACTCAAAATATGCACAAGGTTATTAACATTAATTGTTTTGGGGAATGCAAAAGTATATATATACAAACCAAACTAATGCTCTTAAACCGAAAATAAACTTCTAAAAACCGGCCAAGTGCGAGTCGGACTCGCGCACGAAGAGTTCCGTATCATTATCCCAAAATACGACAAAACATCGCGTTTGGGAGCCCCAATTAAATATTTTTTTTCTGTTTTTATAGTTATTTCGTAGTTATAGCGGCAACAGAAATACATCATCTGTGAAAATTTCAACTGTCTAGCTATTACGGTTCATGAGATACAGCCTGGTGACAGACAGACAGACGGACCGTGAAGTCTAAGTAATAGAGTCCCGGTTTTACCCTTTGGGTACGGAATCCTAAAAAGTATCTATAGTAGGTAACCAATGATCATAACATTACAACAGACTCGACTGAATTCAAAACCTAAACATACCATACTCAACTCATTACTCAATATATAATGTAACTAGCTGACCCGGCAAACTTTGTTTTGCCATAAAAACACCAAGCATTCACCTACCCTACCCTTTTTTTCCCCATTTTTTTTTGTTTTTAAACCTTCCCTGTATTCTGTCGAACAAAACAAAAAAAGAATTATCCAAATCGGTTCAGCCGTTCTCGAGTTTTAGCGAGACTAACGAACAGCAATTAATTTTTATATATATAGATAGATTATAATACCAGCCTATAACTGTCCCACTGCAGGGTAAAGGCCACTTCTCATACAGAGAAGGCACAAGCATTGCTCACCACGCTTGCTCAATGCGGGTTGGTCTCAAATCGCCAACCCGCATTATATAAGACCAAGTTTCTTCATGATGTTTTCTTTCACCTTTGTCAACGATATCCATGATATACTTAGAAAGAACATAAATGAATTTGAAAAAGACACATTGGTACTTGCCCGGATTTGAATCCATGCCCTCTGGCAAAGCGAGGACTTTAGCCACTGCGCCACCACGACACTCATTACAAAATAACAGATAATCATAAAATGGTTGGTACCCCGAAACTAAATTTATCTACGCTTGCGTCACATACTTACATAAAAATATACTAGGCACTCTGTATACTTCTGAGACTAACAAACATTAAAAGTCAATCATTATTATTTTTATACAAAATATTTTTGAATAGCGAGCGCATTCCGAATTTAAATTTTGAATCGGATAGAAAATTCGGCGCCAAATTATCCACGGTTCGATGAATTTGTTTAGTTGGTTTTAGATTTAATGTCCAAAAATCTATTAAGGTTACTTTAAGAAATTATTAATAGTAATTATTTTAAGTACTTATTGTATTTTATGCCTAAAACAGGTTTTTTTAATTTATAAGAATCGATTTGGGATAATCAGTCATTAATCGAGTCGATTGTATAAACAAAAATCGATTGCTAAAATCGTTTTGACACACCACTAGTACAATGAAAAAAACAATATCAATGACGAATTGGAAGTTTCAAACATAAATAAAGAAGTGGTAATGAATTTTACGTGTTATTGGACCGGTGTTTGTTAATTACGTTAACATCTGGGCTTCTTCTTGTTGTTTATTATATTTAGAGACATAATTGTCATATTTTTAATCATTTTACATACAATATCACCCATCTTTGTGTTAAATAAAAATGTAAACAAACACGATTGGAAACTTCGACTTTGGATAACAAATAACTTCATTACCACTAACTATTTAGTTTGAAATAAGGATGAATTCGTCAAATAATTAAACGATGAGCAAACCACTACCCTTGCAGTGGAGTTTGGGTATCCCAAATATGCATTTTATGTTTTTTAGCCTCGACCACCTGTCATCAAAATGGCGATTAACACACTTGTATTTAACAAAGGTAAATTAATAAACTTGCGCTCTTAATTTAAAAAAACATATTGGCGCTAACATGTAAGCTTTTTATCCAACTGTTTTAATTAACGCCCCCAAATAAGTTTCTTTAGGTATCTTAATCAATAATTACGTAATTAATTAGGATGTCGTATGACGTAAATCTGCGGCCCAAAATGGGTCGCGGCCGAGCCAGCGGAGGTATGAAAGTCGCGCCCCGAAATGTACCCCGTCCGAACTATACGGTTAATCTATCTGATAGACAAAAAACTAATTTTAGATTAACATCCCATCCCATCCATTGTCAGTAAGAACATGAAAAAAAAAGCGTATTTTGCCATTTGTATTATTTTTATTGTATCGTCCAGGACGATATGACGATACAATATAAAGAACAAGGTAGTAGTATTTATTAACGCATAATACATACCTCATTATTGGGAAGAAGTACTAAAAGTCCGTTCACCACTCTATCTTTTATTATCTTCGGACAGTTCTCAACTAATTCTTGCCAGTTACTTGGTAAATTTTCGTTATATTTCTCCCTGAAAACGCAAACAATTTGAGAATTAATTGAAATAGGAACAACTATTCAGTTAGGAGATATCACAATATCAATCAATTTCCCTACCACGTTGGGGTCGATGGAGTTTATGAGGAGGCCGCTAATTAAAATGAGATCATGTTCACAAAATAGCGAATGATTCAAAATGTCTACAGTTAATAATAACTGTAGACATTTAAAATTAAAATTATGATGATATAAATCATCATAATTTTCTTGGCCTCATCCCAATTTAGGGTTGGTGCAAGTGCAACGTGTTTTTTTCCTTGTTACTTCTCTATTCCTTGTCACAGTAGTCACCCCTTTTCTAGACATATCATCTATCACAAAGTTCATACTAATCGGGTCAAAATAGACACTACCCCTTGCATAAATTATAAAGAAGCTGAAAATTTACATGCACATTAGGGATACCATTATAATGAAATTGAGAAAATCGTCATCGATTCCATGTGTCCATTTATTTTTATTCAAAGTCTTGAAAAGTTATGATTTTACTTCAATTTGTGACAAGTTTGTTCCTTGTTCAATGGTGCACAAAAAAATGAGAGTTTGTTATTCGTCTGCATATACGGGAGGTTTTTTTTTTCAAGTGAGCTTAAATTTCCATATCCGAAACTAAAAGGCATTGAAGAGACTTCAGGGCCAATTGTGATAAAAACTAAAACAGCCACTAAAGGTGTTCAAGCTCGAGCAACATTTTATATAGGATGTAGATGATGTTATGATTATTTGATTTAAGGTTTGACTTACAATTGTAGCATCTCAAAAAATGGGTTTATTCAATTGAAATATTACAACTTTTTGCATATCTTATCATCATCATCTGCCTAGCCATTTTCACAACTATATTGGGGTCGGCTTCCAGTCTATTTTATAATACCACAAAATAAGGATTTAATTTATGGTAGTAAGAGCACTCACCTGTACAGATGTGGAACTGTACTAGCCCACAATCCAGCTTCGTGTTCCGATACCAGTTCTGTGAGACATGCAATAGCATTGCTACTTGATGAAGTGGGCATCCCGCCAGCTTCGGAACTTTCTATGACCGCAAGTAACTTAACAGCACCTACTTCCCTCGCTAATTCTGCGGACGGTGATGAGTCAGGATACGAACAAGTACAATACGATGCTCCGACCTATGGATAGAAAATAATTATGTCAAAAACAAAATTCTAAGGGTTGCTTAGAGATCTGAATAATGTTAGTTTATATATAGAATGCTTCAAGTAAAGGGCCAGTTTTACTTTTAAGATTTTAACCCGGTAATCAAAGAAACATAAATAGGGCGACAAATTTGTATGATAAATCCATACGCACGATCCGATTAGCTTAACACTTGACACAAACAGTCCGGATAAAACAAACAAAAAATAGAGCTAAGTTTACAATAATTCACATAGAGATGGAGCCTTTTTGGCCTTACAAGGTAATTATATATATATATATCTTTTCATAACAAAATAATGCTATAATATTTTTTTTCTTTTACGATACAGGGCAAATCCAAGAAGTTAATATCACCGAGGAGTTTCCATCAATTATTTTTTTCGTAATGAAAGCTTATGCGGGGCGCGCGATTTTTTATAGTACCTATTATAAAGTTTTGATTCCAACTTTTACTTGTCTGTGGCAACGCCCGCTTTAGTGCATGCGCGTTTAATGCGGTGATGTGCTGGGTTTTGGCGCCATTCATATGTTTTGTTGTACTGAATTTCATAAGTTTTTTAATTCTTACTTAAAAATGTCTGATATCAGAGAATGTGAAGAAATATTTAACTCCACCCGATATATTAAATGCGGCGATGGAAATTACTCATAATCTATTACCAGGAAAGTCGAGAAAATTATATGACAAATGCTATCACGACTTTATGGCATGGAAAATGCAAAAAAAAGGCTAAAAATAGTGTCATTGTCTATGGATGCGCGCGCTGCGCAATGAGGATCTGAATTTTCCGTCATACCACATATTTTTCCATTTCCACTTTAATTTTATTTCAACTGTATGAGTGAAGATAAAATAATGTATGCAACGGCATATACATAGGTATTAAAAAACTTGTGTGATACTATTATCACACTCGGCTTCGCCTGGAGTGATAAACCCACACTCTTGTTTTAATAACCCCTATTATATGACCGTTGCATAAACTACTATTTTTTTATTGCTTTTAAACATGTATAATGTGTATTTTTGTAATCAGCTCTTAAAGCCCTTTATTCCACAAGATGGGTGTGGAAGAAAAAAAATTGGGTACCCCACAATATGGCGCCTAAAATCCACCATTTTTCTTTTTTTTTTCAACTTGAATGCAACCACCAGTGGCACTCGTAAGGTTAAGACGAATCGATTGACGTAAAAATCATCAAAAAGGCTTACTCGTATGGTCCCTAGAACGCCTCACATAGGAACAAACATACATACATAGACTGATAAACAAATTACCCTCCTTTGCGTCGCGCAGTCGGGTAAAAAATGTATTACAAAAAAATCCTATAAAGAAAATTTTGTGTAACTCTTCTGTACCTACACTATTATTTATTCTGTGCCGTAAGTTTAGAACGCAACGATTAGAAGGAAATGGGTAACTAGTAGTAGTCATTTTTGTACAGTGAAACTTGGTTAAGTGGGGCCTGGATAAGTAAGAAACCTCCATAACTGGAACTCATGCTGAGGTCCCAACACTTTGGCAATTACCCCTGTTAGTGGGACGGAGCAAACCTCTATATCTGGGATTCGTTATTTCGATTTATCATCATAGTTACCTCTACAACTGAGACAGCGTTTGAATTTTATATGCATAAACCTCTGTAACTGAGATAACATCGTTTTGTTTGTTTACTCACTTATTCTTATTCTACTTCAATTTTGTGCCTCAATGACCTCCAGTTTTAGTTTCGCTTTACTATCATACGGATGTTTATTTGGAAAATATCAAACGAAAGCTACAATCTTTATCAGTACGTGAACAACTGAAGTTAATATCCGTTTATGAAAGTGGGCAGACACGCGATAAAGTTTGTGTCGAATTTAATGTGCCAAAATCTACTCTTTGTAGAATAATTCAGAATAAACATCAAATTCAATCACAATGTTCTGAAGGACAAGAAAAACTAAAACGTGTACGTTTATCAGAATATCCTGAACTTGAACAGTGTTTGTTAACATGGGTCAAAGAACTTCGTAACAGAAACGTTCCGGTAAGTGGAACGATGATTAAAGAAAAGGTACAACATTTCGCGCGAAGGCTCGATATTCATACATAACACGCTATTTTATTTAATAATCGCACCTCTATAACTGAACTAACCTGTATTCTGACCTCTATTAATGGGACCATCTGTAAATGAGACATATATTTATTTAAACCTGGATATCTAAGACACTGGGTAAGTGGAATACCTCTATAAGTGAAACAAAATTGCAGGTCCCTCGATGTCTCACTTAACCAGGTTTCACTGTAGTTACTTTTTCGACTGTCTAGATAACAACAATAAAAAATAAAATAAAAAACTTTAAACCAATCAGAAGTGAATAAACCATGATATTATGTTATGTACACGTGGTACGCTGGTATGGTCATGTGATGAGGAGGGATGAAACGCATGTTACTAAAGGAGTTATTAATATAAATGTGGCTCTGGGAGAGGAAGGCCAAAGAAAGGATGGATAGACTGTGTGAGGAATGATATGAAAGAAAAGGGAGTCAGTGACAGGGCGGTATGGAAGAAGAAAACGTGTTGCGCCGACCCCAAGTAACATGGGATAAGGGCAGGCAGATGATGATTATGTTATGTACATAAGTGTAGGTTAAATGTATTCCCACAAATCGTACATGAAATACTTACTTTTACAGTGCAGTCGTAGCTTACAGGTGCCCGTTTTGGCCGTATCTCATGCATCTTATACACAGGTTCTGGAAGCCCAAGTTTTTTGCAAGTCCATTCCAATTTTTCAACAGATGATGTGGAATCAGGTGGCGGTTCTAACTGATGAGCCGGCACAACATTTGTTACAGGACCACTGCTTTCCTGAATCAAAACAGATTTTTAAAGGAATTGCATTTTCTTGCATTGCAGACATTTGATTGCAACCACTTAAAAGTTCAGAAAAGAGATTCAGCACTTAAAAGTTTTTCTCACTGGGATTCTAGACTACATTCTTAGTAGTCTTAAAGAAAATTTAAGCAAATAATGTTTTTTCTTTTATAAATCCAACGCATTAAAGCACAGATTAGCGTATTAACTACAAACGCATTTTGAAAAATCTCACGGGAGATTTGATGGGTCGGGCCTAATCTCGCGACATCTCTAAGGGGAAAAGGAGGGTCGAAAAATCTACAGAATTGCTCACGAATTAATGGACGCCCCCAAATAGTCGTGCATAACTTACAGCCGAAACGGGACGGCCTGGCGATAAATTCTTTTTTTTTTAATGTTGATAGACTTGCGTTTGACCACTATCTCACCTGATGGTAAGCAAAGATGGAAGCACGCTTGCCTAGATGAAACCAGGGGCGGCTGTACTTATAAGTTCACTCGTGCGCTGAAGTACCAGATTTTAATAGGTTTAGAAAAAACACAAAAAATATTTAATGATTTCTAATTAACGATCTATTCAATATTAACGAAATTATGACGAACCAATTTAAGCTCTTTACTAAAGTCATAAGACGTATTTTGCTGTAAAAAATATTCCCCGTACGCTAGGCCATAGCGCACGGCGAATGTTCATACAACTTCTACGAGATACGAGTGAAAACGCTTGGCGCGTGAGACAGAGATAGTTCAATAGAAAATGTACGGCAACATATGGCCGCTCTCGTGCGCCGCCCGAGCGAACCGAAGATTACCGAGAACGGAGAGGTTTGACGAAATTCACCGGCGCTGGCCGGCACGGGTTGGAGTTCGGACTTTCGGAGTACCCGAATCTCTTCAAAGTTAGAGTGAACAGGCTACTTCTGGGTAAGCTCACTCAATCGTCGACTTTGTCTCTGTCACCTCTGACCTAGACTAGAGTCAAGAGCAAACCCATCTCAAAAAAAAAAAAAAAAACAACATTACGCGGGTGGGAAGTGAGGCGGGGGCGGGGCTTGTTTACTTTTTGTTTATACGTACGGCTTGAAATTTTGCAGTTGAACGCGGCTTCTAGTTACTTCTATATTCAAATTTATATTGCTATTTAATATATCTACTTAAATTCGCCCATAAGACGACCTACTGACCACTTACTGAGTTGTGGAACACAGTGTGTGAGTTTTTGCCACTAATGAGATTTAAAATGTTTCTTAGAAACACCATGTCACAGGACTGGTTAAATGCACTTTCTGTGCTAACTATTGAAAAAAAAAATATAATCAATACCTACCAGATTTTAATAAAAAGGTACCAGTACCTACATTTCACTGCATAAAAAATCGGCGTAAGTATATTTATAAAAAACAAAAACACATAGGTAGGTAGCCAAAATGTTGTTTTATTATAACTTTGAATTCGAATACTTAGAGCTCCACTATTCTGTCAATAAGTTATTACTTTTGTTTTCATATTTGGGACTTGACCAACAGTAGATGAAAAGCATTTTTTTTTTACTGTATCACAGACCCTCAAGAGGTCTTCAATCAGTGCAATCAACCAGTTTATAGCTTAGGGGAGCAAAGACTTGGACACTCACGGGGCGTCTGGTCTATAACTTGAAGGCCGCTCAGCAACTATGAAAGGCGAGGCTAAGTGTAGACAATGTGATTCGGCAGAGACCTACTGTTGACTCAGAGAATAAGCAAGCTGAAGTGGTGCCTAATGAAAGGATCTTGTTAGCTGTAGAACCGATGATTGTTGTGGAAAACGTGTTTTTGAGTAGAGATCGCCAATCAGCAAACCTTACTTACCAAACATTCATTACTTGCAGCTGGTAACTGCAAAGGTATAAGATCCACCGTATTAAGTCGATCTCTTAAATTTGAAAGTCTTTGCGAAGCTGAAACTTTTCCGCTATTTTTAACATCCATTTCATTGTTCGTGCGCGCTGATTGCTTCACCTGAGTGAAAACAGAAAAAATGTTGACTATCGAATCTATATTATAAAACACATAAATTGTTTCTACCTGTTTCCGTTATAGAATTTGAAATCACCCATATTTTTTGGTAAAAATATTTTTTTACATAAGTCCATTTAAAAAAAATATTGATCTGAATAAATTATGAGTTTTATTCGTATAACATAGAATATATAATTACTAAAGTTGCGTCAAACACGGACAAAAAAACAAAATTCGCACCAAAACCGCCGGGCGTATTTTAAAAATTTGTCACCAGTTCAAAGACAATTTAATTATCTACATTTTATAGTCATAGAATTATAAGAAAAGTATAAAAAACTGAATTTTGGGTCACGCGGGTGTGGAACGAGTGCGCGTTTTGTTGCCGCAAGGTCGTTGGCGACTGTCGTCTTAAATAAAAACACGACGAGAAACCTGGTGGAACAAAAACCCTATGATTAAAAAAAAAGAGCCGACATGTTAGAACTCTTTATCTTTGCTTCGAATTACATAGGGAATATGCATGAAAAATATATATTATGTTATTTTAACCAGTTTATCAATAAATATACAAAAAACAATAGGATACTAACAGTGACAACAGAATCAAAATTGACCGGAAAAACAAACAAGATAATCTATTCCTCTCACGTAAAACGGTTGTACACTATTTACGTGTTTTTATATCACAGTTCAAGTGGTTCACTTTTCTTCTCTTCCTGTTCTCACACACTATTCTTTTACATTTTTCCTTTTGAACCATTAATACACAAAACGGAAAATAATTATTATATTCCTTGTAAGGTTGGTTGGGTCCTCTCCAACCCGAGATCGAGGCCCGCAGAGGCGGGCCGGCACTAGCCGGGGGTTGCGGAAGTATCGTTGTTCCCGCGACCCCCAGCGTAGGTGTGAGATGGAACACCGGGGTGGTTTTTAGTCAGTACGAGTCTGACAGACCCTTCCCAGGGCGGACATCCAATGAGGAATTTCCACCAAAGGAACAAAAAATAAAAACGCTAAGCATTGCTTGGCGGGGCGAAGGGCCGATGCAGCGACATATGGAGTTGCGTCGGTCTCAGCTCCGCGAGGTTCTGGTGGCGGAATGGCGGGACAGGCTCGTTTACGCTCGTTACCATCGAGGCGGTCCGGCCAGTGCTCGAGCGCTGGCTCCCTATCGTTTCGGGTGACGCAGGTGCTCTCGGGGCATGGTTGCTTCGGGAAGTACCTGTGTCGCCTAAACAGGGAGCCGGACGCCCTGTGTCACCACTGCGTCGACTGCCGGGAGGACAAGGCTCGTCATACGCTGGCAGAGTGTGCCGCCTGGGAGGAGCCACGCCGTGCCCTCATCTCAGAAGTAGGAAGTGACCTCTCGCTGCCGGCCATAGTCGAGTCTATGGTCAGCAGCGAGAAGTCTTGAGACGCGGTGGTATCCTTCTACAAAACAGTCGTCTCGCAGAAGGAGGCTGCGGAGAGGGAAAGGGAGATTTCATCCACTCATCCGATCCGCAGCTGACGCGCCGGATGTCGGCGAAGGGCGGACAACGCCCTCTTCCAGCCGGTCTAACACCTCACTCTCACCCCAACCCGAGATCGAGGCCCGGGAAGTATCGTTGTTCCCGTGACCCCCGGCGTAGGTGTGAGATGGACCACCAGGGTGGTTTTTAGTCAGTAGGCTACTGACAGACCAGAATGATGATTTTGCACACCGAAACAAAAAAAAGTAAGCATTGCTTATCAGTAGAGACCGGATTATATGCATTTGCATATTTGCATAATATGAAATTTCATATTAAACAAATTCTCAGCGGAAATTGCATATTATATCTAATATCTAGTGATTATGCATAGTTTCGCTATATTTATAATATCTTTCGGTAGGTTATTCTATTGATATGAGTACCTAATAATAAACTCTATAAATAAAAAAGCTCTCCAATAAAAATTTCGCCCTTAGACACATTTAACTAATTTTCACTTATAAAAATATTTTGATTGATTAAATAATATACATTAAGAAGACCTTACCTACCTGATTGTTTACGTTTACAAAAATGTTATAAATTTTTCTCTTTAGTGCATATTTATAAATTTTTTTGCATATTTTATGCATTTTTCATACTTATTTGCATGCATATTTTAAGCTTTTTATGTTGAATATAATCCGGTCCTTACTTATCAGATATTAGTATTTTGAATTATACATACCTCTTCTGTGTGTATAATATTATTGGTTTCCCGCAAGTTATGTGATGATGAATTGGAACTTCTCGATACTTTCTCCACATGGTCATTCAATGACTTCGTTGTTTGTTTCACATTCGGCACTAATTTCGTTTCGTTCGACTTTGAATTGTATTTATTTACCTAAAAAAAACAATTTTGATAGTGAAGTCCTGTGCTAAATCATTAAAATAAGTATAAGTTAGAATTATAATTATCGTTGAATGGCATGATTTTATAATAAGTCATGAAATCGGGCAATATAAACTCAGAGAGTGATAGGTTTTTATTAAAGGATTGTTTAAGCAATTTTTATACTTTCCTAGTGACCTCCAAGAAAAGCATAAAAATTGCTCCATCCAACAGAAATTAAATTTGTGTCTTTGTAAAACATTTATACAGACTTTAAAAACAGGAGGTTATCAATTTGATACATTATGTATGTAATATTGTTGGAATTGCAAATATTCACATATTAACATTTGTGAATATCTACTATGTGAGCTTCTAAACATGTGTGCCAAATTTCATTAGTGTATGTATGTAATGTATGTATGTATACTGTACATACTAGTTTCGGAGAAAAGCGTGGACACACGCATTTATCCGAAACTAGTAATCAGATCGTGATAATTCCTTTATTATTGGATTAATTATCTCTCAACTTAGGGAATAGTGCAAGTTTCATCAGTCTCGATTCAGCAGTTGACAAGAAATGGAACATAGAACCGAACTCCTTAGCGACAAACAGCATGAATGTGTAAATTGATATATTAAATCGGTAGTTAGCCTTCCTATAGTTATAGAACTTGCTCACTTTTTAGTGATGGTATACCAAAACTAATAGAGAGAAATAAAAACATTTTCATTAAAAAAAACCGGCCAAGTGCGAGTCAGACTCGCGCACGAAGGGTTCCGTACCATTATCGCAAAAAATGCTAAAAAAACACGTTTGTTGTATGGGAGCTCCACTTAAATATTTATTTTATTCTTTTTTTAGTATTTGTTGTTATAGCGGCAACAGAAATACATAATCTGTGAAAATTTCAACTGACTAGCTATCACGGTTCACGAGATACAGCCTGGTGACAGACGGACAGACCAGACGGACCGCGGAGTCTTAGTAATAGGGTCCCGTTTTTACCCTTTGGGTACGGAACCCTAAAAACAAATATATTTTTAAACTTGACAAAAAAAAAATGTTTATATTACCTTATAATATTGTGTGTTGTTATTATTATATGGGGCACTACTCTTTGCTCTGTAATATTGATTGGAGTACTGGTTGTTATAATTTGATGTGTAGCCCGATGCTGGTTTTCGCCAGGATCCTTGTTTTTTCGGGAATCGATTCTGTAAAAAGATTTATTATTACAAAACCGAAGAATATATTAAATAGTGTACCCGAAGGGATTTCTCAACAGACAAACTTCTGATAATGCAATAAATCGTTTGCTACAATCATGTACACCCTTCAATTTTTTGCAAGTGGCAGATTTAAGTCACCGCCAGATAACAAAAAAATAAAACTCGTTAACAGCTGTCTACAAATGTATTCCAATAATTCAAAACCATCGACCATACAGCCTCTAGACGCCTAACAACAGGCGAGCGATGTCTGTCAACACATATGACTAAAATATCATATACTGGTAATATAGGTCGCCACTCGACAATTTCGAATTAGTAGCGACCACTTCCGTGAGCCGTAAACACTTCCGCGTCAGGCAATTACAAATTGGTAAAATAAATATTATAATGGTCCCTTGTACCGTACGTTGGTGTGGTAACAACAGCCAGATCTCGAGTTGCCCGAAAAATGGCATAACATTTCATCGGTAAGTTAATAGTTACATAATCATAATCAGATTTTATTTTCAGATATTATTTATCGGAGTTCATTTTGTACTGGTCATTATTGTAGGTGTAAACTGCAACAGCACAAATTTTGTCGCGCTCGTTGATGTCTTTTGTGTTTTCGTCTCTTTCTTTTTAATGTATTTTTTTATCTATCTCTTTTCCTCTTTAATTTGGTACGCAAAACTAGTGATGCACCATATTCTATGACCAAATCTGTTATGGATAAAACTAGAAACCTACATACTATTGTTACAAAAAGAGACATTAAATTAAATAGTTTATTATTTGTTAAATTAATCGTGAAACGAATATTGATTTGTATAGTGGTTGAAAATTATTAGTATAGTGGTGATTTTTATTGCACAAAAAATAGGTGAATTCTCTTAGAAAAATTTTCTCTTATGGAGAAAAGGCCTCTGTTCCAGCAGTGGGAATATTATAGACTGATTTTTGTATTGTATAGATAATTATTTTGATTTTAGAATTTAGGTATTTTTTCTATTGATTGTTTTTTTTTACAAATATTTAATATTGTGAAACAACCGCTGAAAAAATATGTTATCTTTAGAATTTTGTTTTTAGTTTTTTCATTTTATGTTATTACTGTATAAATAATAATAAAAGTAGCTAACATAAATAAATAAAAATATTAAGTACACTATAATTTAAAAAAAATATTGATACCTTCGTGGTTTTATTTAAACCTGTCCCATCTCTAGTTCGGCGAAATGACGTTGGTAAGGACCAATCAGAGCGCAGTCGTCCCGTGCCTCATACCTCAGCTAGTTGACAGAATTATTTTGATGTATTCGATCAAGCATTAGGCGTCTAGAGGCTGTATGGTCGATGTTCAAAACAAAACGAAAAAAATGTAAAGGCAGTGTCGCTAAAACGATCAAAACAAACGTATCGCGGTAAGGGATTCTGTAATGAGTTAATATATCATAAACGCGTGGACCTATAATTTGATACCTATAAGGTATCAAAGTATAGGTTTTAACTGAGGCATAAAAAGGCCGTTTGACATATTTTCTATACAAAAGCTGTCAAACCACATTTTTATTCCTCAGTTAAAAGTTATCAGACCATTGAAAAAACGGGCCTTAGACGGATAAAATGGTTTAACGCCTATACTTTTCATTTGAGACCAAAATTATCAAAATATCTACATATATTAAGTTTAAAACTTATATCAACATAAACAAAAAATCATGTTTTCAAGTTACATAATTAAACTTTTTGGTACAACTCGGCTTAATGACTTTTATTTTTTTGTTATCTGGCGGAGACTTTAGTATTAGGTTGTATTTTTATTAAAGTTACTAGCTGACCCCCGCGGCTTCGCTCCCGTCAACTGGCTAACTACCTACCCTACAATACCTACCCTACCTGCCCTACCCACCCTACCTATCCTACCGTACCCTACCTTCCCTACCCTACCCTACCTATCCTACCCTACCTACCCCTCATCCAGCAACACAATTGCCCCTTGAGTTCATGTGCCTGGAAGATCAAGAGTTACTAGACAGTAACAATGTGCAGGCGGTGCGAATCTTCACCGACGGCAGCAAGATTGAGGGGAAGTTCGGAGCCGCATTATCCATTTGGGATAATGATGGCGAAGTCCAGAACCTCAAACTTAGCCTTGCCGCGTACTGCACAGTCTACCAGGCGGAACTCCTGGCCATTTGCAAAGCGACCGAAGTGATCCTCAAGCGGCAAGAGGCGAGCTATGGTTTGTACAGCGACTCAATGTCCGCATTGCAGACGCTTATCTTATCTTATGGAGGGGCCGAGAAATACCTCGGACACTTCGACCCATTGGGATCTTTTGTGGTCATCATTGCAGACGCTTGCAAACCATGGCTCTCTCCATCCCCTGGCGGTTCGCGCGCGCGCCAACCTGGCTCACGCCCTGGGCCAGAGCAAAGCTGTGTCTTTGTTCTGGATCAAGGCCCACGCGGGCCTGCCGGGGAATGAGCGAGCGGACGAGTTGGCTAAAGAGGCAGCATTGTCGTTACGGAGGAGGCCGGACTACGACCAGTGTCCGGTTTCATTTATCAAGCGACAGATCCGTTTGGAATCGCTTGATGAATGGAATGGAAGATATGTGTCGGGCGAGACTGCTTCTGTGACGAAAATGTTTCTTCCGGATGCAATAGCGGCCTTCCGTATTGTACAACAGGTGCGGCCCAAAGGCGTCCTCACGCAAGTTTTGACGGGGCACGGTGGGTTCTCTGAATACTTGAATCGCTTCAAGTGTAAAGAGAGCCCATCGTTCGTCTGCGATCCAGGCGTGGCAGAGACTGTCCAGCACATACTTGTGGAGTGCCCGTTATTCATCAGGGAACGCTACCAACTTGAATGTGAGCTGGACAGGAAAATAACGAAGGAGAGCCTGCATGGGCTCATTAACAAGAAAACTAGGGAAAAATTTCTGGAGTACTGCATTAGAGTAGCCACTGCGGTTATACGTCGAAACAAAACCTGAAGCGCACCGTGCTTCATTAGTATTTTGTATGATACTTAAATGTAAGCACGGAATGCAGCAAGGACACGTGTAGCCGGCTGTATTTCATGTTAATACCTAAGTTTATAAACTGTGTAATAATACTGTGATATTTTTAATAACTGAGCTTGTGTTTTTGTCCCTAATTATAATATGAATTGTATACATATTCTGTGATAAACCGCTCACTGTATATTTGAGATAAACAGAACTTTTTGCTCAAATTGTTATATATAGCACCTTTTGCACAATTTATTATAATGGCACCTTTTGCCCAATGTGTTAACAACACCTTGTATATTACTGTATTTTTACCTATTTTTATAAGTAATAAATTATGCCGGTAAAATAGATTAATAAAAGTGGGACTTTCACCCACGGAATGTAAGATGATGAATGCAAGAAAGAATTAGGATGAGGAATGAATGTACGAGAGACATAAAAAATTGACCGGAACGACTGAGGTTAAGCACATAAGGCGCCAATTTTGTTGGCGGGGATAAGTGTTAAGAAAAAAAAAAAAAAAAAAAAACCCTACCTACCAATTTGTTGAACTATTTATTTAAAGAAGAAAGAATATACTACTATACGAATGTAACCAACTTTGTTTCTACCGGCGGCGGCGATCTAATTAAAATTTAGAACATAAAAGCTGCTATTGTGAGTCAATCTTAAAAGATAGACATATGCTGTCATGGACTTTTTTTTTGAACTTTTAAAGAGGAACAATTCCATCATACATGTTATTTGCGTAACTTAAACCGTTTACGCAGCGCACGCAACGAAAGCTCTCAAAAAGGCATATGTTTGCCCGTTTTTGCAACATTTTTCATTTATGCTCGGCTCCTGTTGGTTGTAGCGTGATGTTATATAGCCTATAACCTTCCTCGATAAATGGACTATCCAACACAAAAAGATTTTTTCAATTCCAACCAGTAGTTCCTGAGATTAGCGCGTTCAAACAAACTCTTCAGCTTTATAATATTAATATATAGTACTAGCTGTCCCACGCGGCTTTGCTCCCGTTAACTGGCTACGTACCTACCCTATCCTACCTAACCTACGCTACACCTACCCTGCACCTACCCTACATACATGATTGCATAACTGAAACCGTTTACGCAGCGTACGCAACGGAAGCCCTCAAAAAGTAATATTCTTTCCCGTTTTTGCAACGTTTTTCATTTATGCTCCGCTCCTATTGGTTGTAGCGTGATGTTATATAGCCTATAGCACTCAGGAATAACGTAGCTTTCTACCAGTGAAAAAATTTTTTGAATTGGATCATTAGTTCCAGAGATTACGCCCTACATACAAACTTACAATTTTTACCTCTTTATAATATTAGTATAGACTAGCTGTCCCACGCGGCTTCGCTCCCGTCAAATGGCTACCTACCTACCCTACCCTACCTACATGAATGTTGCGTAACTTTAACCGTTTACGCAGCGCACGCAACGGAAGCTCTCAAAATAGAATATTTTTTCCCGTTTTTGCAACATTTTTCATTTATGCTCCGCTCCTAATGGTCGTAGCGTGATGTTATATAGCCTATAACCTTCCTCGATAAATAGACTATCTAAAACAAAAAGAATTTTTCAATTCCAACCAGTAGTTCATGAGATTAGCGCGTTCAAACAAACAAACAAACTCTTCAGCTTAATAATATTAGTAAGATTATATAGATTTGCCACCGTAACAAAATGTCAACAAATTTTTCATAAATCATTTTTTAATTAAACTAAAACGCAGTCTTTGAACAACCTCGATGATGGAGATTCGGATACAAGCATCACTACAGGTACAGCCGATAGTTCCAAATGGACAAAAGTAGCTGAAAGAAAAAGGCAACGTGAAAGTCCTGAAACAAACAAAGCCTAAAAATTAAAGAAACTTGATACCTACTGGCTGAGCCAACCTACACCAACCTCAAATAGTTTTTCCAAGCTGGATAATGATACGCAAGACACACAAAGCATCGAAATTGTTGAAAAACCTGCCAGGGCTCCACCCTTATACATAGACCGGGTCAGTAATATCCAGCCATTACTGAAAATGCTGGATGAGGTAGCCGCAGATAACTATGAAGTGAAAGTTTTCCCTAATGATCAAGTAAGAATACAACCCAAGTCCTCAGAACTATATACAAAAATAGTTAAAAATCTGCAAGAAAAAAATACTGAATTTTATACCTACAAGCCTAAGCACGATCGCTGTTTCAAGGTAGTCCTCAAAAATCTTCACCCTTCCACTGATATGGAAGAAATAAAAGCTGAACTAGAAAACCTTGGACATAAAGTCACTAATATCTGTAACGTCAAACAAAGAAGTACCAAGAAACCTTTACCAATATACTTTATAGATATAGAATCCAACAACAACAATAAACGTATCTATGACATCAAAAGTCTCTTGCACTGTAGAGTCATCTTCGAACCTCCAAGACCTAAACGAGAGGTTCCACAATGTGGCAATTGCCAGCAATATGGACACACAAGAAAATACTGCTTTAGGAAGCCCAAATGTATAAAATGCGCTGGAGACCATGCATCGATAAATTGCGAACGTAAAGAAAGATCGGATACAGTTAAATGTGTGCTTTGCGATGGCAACCATCCCACGAACTATAAAGGTTGCTCAATATATAAGGAGCTCCAGAAAATCAAATATCCTACTCAACCACCAAAACACCAACATCAACATCATCATCTCAAGGTGGACACTACTACGCGACAAGACTACCCCTCTTATAAGCAAGCCTTAATGTCCAATAAACCTTCACACGCACCTGCAAGCAAGGAAAGCCCAAATGTATTACCAAATCTCCAACCAAACAACAATGACACGAAAGATATTCTGAACACTTTGACACTACTGATGCAACAATTAACCTCAATAACAAATCTCCTAATGGAAATCATGTCCAAACTGACAAATTCCTTTAATTAAAAATAGCCATATGGAATGCCAATGGGCTCTCACAACATGACCTAGAGGTAGAGACATTTTTAAGAACAAACAAAATTGATATCTTACTGGTATCAGAAACACATTTTACGAAAAAAAAACACCTCGAAATCCGGAACTACAAATTCTACCAAACGATGCACCCGGATGGTACGGCCCACGAAGGCTCCGCAATTCTTATTAAGAATAATATCAAACATCACGAGGCGGAGCCATTTAAGACTTCTGAGATACAAGCCACAAGTGTTGTTGTTGAGGATTGGCGGGGACACTTGACTGTCACTGCAAAACATGCAATCAAAAAAGAAGACTACGTCAGTTTCTTCAAAACGCTAGGTATTAGGTTTATAGCGGGTGGGGATTATAATTCTAAAAATACTCAATGGGGCTCACGCTTAACCACCCCCAAAGGACGCCAATTACAAGCAGCTATAAATGATCTACATCTAGATACAATATCGAGCGGGGAACCTACTTACTGGCCGACTGACCCACCTACACCAAGCAACCATGCAACCTACAGCAAGGTTACATGGACGTAGGATCAACTGGGATTTATTCCGTTCCATAGTAGAGTCTACTATTAACACAAACCTGTCCCTTAAAACCGAAGAGGACATTGTGGTAGCGGTTGAACACTTCAACGAGTGCATCCAAAATGCTGCCTGGGATAGCACACCTGCTGCCAAAAAATTCACGGAACTAGACTGCTCGAAGCCCATTCGTGAACTAGTAGCCGAAAAAAGACAGGCTCGTAAATTGTGGCAAACCACTAGATTCCCCAGAGATAAAAAACGGCTGAACTACCTAACGTCTAAACTTAAAAAACTCCTGCACTCTGAAAGAAATGAAAATATACAGGACCACCTGCGTAATTTAGATGCTAAGGCTGCTAGTGACTATTCCCTTTGGAAAGCAACCAAAAAACTCAAAATACCCATTGCCTCTAACCCGCCGATACGCGGAAAGGATGGTTCCTGGGCAAAAAGTGACGCAGAGAAAGGTGAAGCCTTTGCTTCTCATCTAGCTGATGTGTTCGTGCCAAACCCTGCCCAGAATGCATCGAAAACCAAAAGCGATGAAGTCATTAACTCCCTCAATGATCCTTACCAACTCGACCTACCACTTGAAAGGATCACGAAACATGAGGTTATAGAAATAATAACAAATTTAAATGAAAACAAGGCCCCAGGATATGACTTAATTACTGTAAAAATACTCAGAGAAATACCTGAAATAGCAATTCAGTTTTTGTTACACCTGTTCAACTGCATACTGATTAGAGGCATTTTCCCACCACAATGGAAGGTAGCCCAAATTAAAATGATCCTTAAACCTGGTAAAGCTCCTGAAGACGTTTCTTCCTACAGACCAATCAGCTTACTACCCATTCTGTCTAAGGTTATGGAAATACTCTTTTTAAACCAATTAAATACAGTAATAGCAGAAAATAAAATCATACCTGACCACCAATTTGGCTTAAGAAAAACACATAGCACGATAGAGCAGGTTCATAGACTGGTAGAAGAAATCCACAAAGCTTTCGAAAACAAGAAATATTGTTGCGCGGCTTTTATTGATATTTCCCAGGCATTTGACAGAATTTGGCACGTGGGCCTATTATACAAAATAAAAAATCTTCTTCCGACAAATTATTACATTTTCTTAAAATCATACCTTGCCGACAGGTTTTTCTATGTTAAGCAGGGCGAAGACATAACCAAACTTCACAGAGCTCTTGCAGGAGTTCCACAAGGTAGTGTTCTTGGCCCGATCCTCTACCTGATTTTCACCTCAGACCTGCCCATGACAGATGGCGTTGTGATAGGCACTTTCGCTGATGACACAGCAGCCTTAACTACCCATGACGAACCGGCTACGGCTCAAGCAAGTAACATGCTCCAACGCTCCCTAGACAACATCACGGAATGGCTAACTACCTGGCGGATAAAAGCAAACGAAGCTAAGTCGGTATAGGTGACCTTTACGGTGCGACGTGAAACTTGTCCTCCCGTGTCGCTCAACAGAGTGTGGATACACCAAGCAAATGAGGCTAGATACCTTGGACTTTATTTGGACCGTCATCTTACCTGGAAAAAGCACATATTCACAAAACGAAAAGCACTGGGGCTCCAACTAAGGAAAATGTACTGGATGCTCGGCAAAAAAGCTCAGCTGTCGATGGGAAACAAACTGCTATTATACAAAAGCATTCTGAAGACAATCTGGACTTACGGAGTTCAACTCTGGGGCACGGCCTCCAACTCAAATCTAAAAATACTCCAGAGATTCCAGTCCAAAATGCTGAGGATAATTTCTAATGCTCCTTGGTTCATAACAAACCAACAATTACACCACGACCTTGAGATCAGGACAATTCAGGAAGAAATTAAACACTTAATGAAATCATATAGGAATAGACTGGATAATCATCCCAACGCACTAGCTACGCATTTAATGGATAATGATGCAACATTCAAAAGACTTAAAAGAAAGTCCCCTAGAGATTTGTAGGGAATATATTATAAATAAAGGGCACAAGCCATTGTACTGACTGCCCTCCAAGACAAATGTTATATTCCTAACCTTATGCTGAATGTTCGCAAAAAGCGGAACAGATTGCAAGACAATGTAAAAAAAAAAAAAAATGTCATCATCATCATTTATCATTTCAGCTAAAAGACGTCCACTGCTGGACAAAGGCCTCCTCCAAACGTCGACACATTGGTCGGTCCTGTGCGTCTCGCACTCCCACAGCCTTGACCAGGCCGTCGCTCCCCCTTAGGGGAGATTTGCAACGCGTCTGCCTCTTCCGGTACGCTGACGCCACTCCACAACTCTTCGGCCCCAACAACCATCCGCTCTGCGAGCAATGTGCCCTGCCCACTGCCATTTAAGTTTGGCATTTCTTCGGGCTATGTCGGTTACATTGGTTTTCTGATTTGATCAAGCAGGGAATCTCCGAACATAGCTCTCTCCATATCTCCATCTCTCATTAGGGTGATTTTAAGCCTTCTTATGGGGCCCATTGTGGACGACCACGTTTCGGTTCCATAAGTCGTCACTGGCAACACACACTGGTTATAGAATTCCATCTTGAGACACTGTGGTAATTATTGGACAATCCCATCGCACTATTCCCAAACCTACTGCAACTCCTAAAAGCCAGAATCAACAGTGGCGACCATTAGAAAAGCGCCAAGGCAATGAAGCACGACGAAGTCCTGGAGAATGACTTTCACTGTCTTGAATCCCGCAACGATATTAATCAGAAAAGAATAACGGAGAAGAAAAAAAACAAATTTCCACTTCCCTCCATACCAAGAAGTAGACAGAACAAACAAGGTATAGGTACAAAGGGTCGTTTACAACTGGGATATGCCCAGTTGCCTAGCACCACGGATAAAAATTATCATTAGGTCCTTTTTTTTTGCTTGGAGAAATGCTCATGCATACTGCACTACCACGGGGAGATAATGCAGTTGCACTACCACGGGGAGATAGTGCAGTTATGTGGGATTCTAACCCACTAAAACTCCACGGTATCCTCGTGTGCCGCTTATGGCGGGAACACGGTCACGCGTTAGCATTCACCGCGAACCCGCCGAGACTGTCCGTCACCGGACCTTCCTCTGGGGTGTACCCCCCCATCACCGGTGCACCAGAACACACTGTACGCCGTGACCACCCCAAGGACCAAACCAGCACATGGGCGCTAGACGACCCCGTGTATGGCACCCTTGGTCCACCTGTGACGGGTCAAGGTCAATGGACCCGCCACCTACCATTTTTCGGCCGCAGGGGTTAGGGGGAGCGGCGAACGCTATACCGACACTCCTCTTCCCCTGTGGCCTCACCAAGTCCGCCATTAGACGGTGGCGACACCGTCCAGGCCGCGGAACGTAAGGAGGGCGGCGCACCTCGATACCGACACGCCTCTCCCACCGCGGCCTTCAACCCTCAGCCGCGATATCGTATGGGACCTGGGACGCTCCATAAGACATCGCGGCCCGCCTCAGTTGCGATGTCGCCTGTTACCAAGCGGCACCGCAAGCTACTAATTGGCCGCTACATCTTCGGCTTAATCGCCAAAAGCCCTGACGAGCGGTCCCTCTTTGGGTTTCTCTTCGCTTCACCGTGGGTGACCTAGCCACGGCTAATGAGTACCCCTCGCCTCGACAATGCGGGAACCCACCGGAGGGGAATATTAATGAGTCCTAACATTGTGAGCTGATATTTGATTCCAATAATGGGTATGGCAAAAACGCTTGAACATCACCTTGAGTTTTGTCCATGTTCATTTTATGTCCCACTCTTTCAGAAGCTCTACTAAGGTCATCGAGCATTGTACTGAGGTCCTCCATGGTCTCAGCCATGACCACTATATCGGCGGCAAACCGAAAGTGACTGATCTACCCGCCATTAACGTTGATCAATCTCCAGTCCGAAACCTTGAAAACATCCTCCAGTGCGTGCAGCAGTGAACAGTTTCGGAGATATGACGTCATCCTGTCTCACACCTCGCTGCAGAAGGATAGGTCAGAGGCCTTAGTGCGAGTTTTTACTCACGCTCAATCGCGTAAACGTTAACGCCAATTTGTATTGAAACTGGATAAGCGCCGTCTGGTGACGGCAAGGCAAAACCTCTTTTTTTGTATACATTTTGACATAAGAGATCGTTTACGTTATCACGAGTGACTACGTTAAAAAACTCGCACTAAGCACACTGATCCTGAAGTTGGACTGACATGGTGGCGTTTTTGTATAAACACTTCAACACCTCGATGTACCGGTACTCGATTTGGCACCGTTTGAGAGACTACAGTACAGCGCAAGTCTCGATCCAATCGAAGGCTTTCTTGTAGTCCACAAACGATAAGCAAAGTGGCAGGTTATACTCTTCGGTCTTCTATATAACCTGCCGCAGCATTATAGTATGTGGCCTACGGTGCTAAAACCTTTTCGGAAACCGGTTTATACTGGCAATCGTCAAACCTGCGCGCGAGACAAATCATAATGACTTTTGAAAACAATTTGTAGACATGGCTAACAAGTGAGATGGACATATAATTCTTCAACTGGGCATTGTAGCCTAGTACCGCCACACCCCTGCACTATGCCTGTGGCATTTTCCCTTCGACTATAACGGAATCAAACAGCTTCTGAAGGGATTGTAATATCGGTTTTCCGCCCGCCTTCAGGCGTTCGGCCGTAATTCCTGTTCTTAAGTTGTTTCAGAGCCATCCTAATCTTGTACAGACTGACGTCTGGGATGTCTTCGGTACATGTCGGGTCAATCTAGCTCTTGGGTAGCTTTGTTTCAGAGCCATCCTAATCTTGTACAGACTGACGTCCGGGATGTCTTCGGTATATGTCGGGTCAATCTAGCTCTTGGGTAGCTAGATTCGCAACGGGTTTACTGATTGACGTGTACAACTGCTCATAGAACCCCTCGATCTCCCTCAGAAACTCCGGTTTTCAAGGACTTTGAGATCCGTCTATTGAGCTGCCGGTAGTTTTTTTATTTATTTGTAATGGGTTTGCTCTTGACTCTAGTCTAGGTCATAGGTGACAGAGACAGAGTCTACGATGGAGTGAGCTTACCCAGAAGAAGCCTGTTCACTCTAACTTTGAAGAGATTCGGGTTGAATGCGTTCGGAAACACAAGACGCAGGTAGTGAGTTCCATTCATTCGCTGTGCGCATTATAAAGGATGTTTGGAAGCGCTTGGTTCGAATTGGTGGAATGGCAACAAGGTAAGGATGATAACTTGCAGTGCGTCTAGATGTCCGATGGTAGAAGGGGGCTGGTGGGATGAGGTCGTGGAGTTCTTGAGCACACTCACCGAAGTACAGTCTGTATAAGACCGACAAGCAGGCAACTTTGCGGCGATGAGCCAAGCTGTGAAGCTTGGCGTCCACCAGTTCAACGTCGCCAATGAGCCTCTTGGCTCTGCGTTCCACTGAGTCAAGCGCGGCAAGCTGATTGTTAGCTCGTGGATGAAGATAGTGGACTGTATTAAAAGGCGGTTGGTTCTTAAGCCGTTATATTTGAACTACAGTAAACTGTCCCGGACAAAACAATTAGTTTAGGAAGAGAGAGGTGTCGACTGTTGCGGTGGAGTCCGTGGTAGCGAGTGTTCGCCGAGCCGCGCCGCGTCGCCGCCGCGCTGTGCACACACACACACAGATGCCGTGTGAGTCACGCAGATGTGTGTGCAGCGTAGAAGGCGCGCTCCGGCCGCCCGAAGTGTTGGGTAGAATTCCCAACATGCTGCCCGGGTTGAAGCAATGGCTTCAAGAAATCTGTATTTGAAGACAGAAGTTTTAGGACAACGCTCACAAGACATGAACTGACAACTTGCATTGAGTGTACCGCCTGTGACTGAAGGTAACTTTGGCGTTCCTTCAGCGGCATGGTAACCACAAGTGTCAGACGTCCTGAATGCAGCGTCTCCCAAATCTCTGCTTCTCAAGAGACAGAGAGTGCTTGACTGCGACTGAATGTCTAAACCATCCACTGGATTGACGATGATCGGCAAGTTCTTTGTCCGTGACTCGAACGTTTGACGGGTCCAAAGTCCGTCGTTGGTCGACCTCTTGACTGTTTCTTCTCCTCTGGGCGTGTGCGGGTGCTCGGCGAAGTTTCTTGAGCAGGATGATGGCTCCTGCTGGAACTGCCGCTGCTGTAGACCGCAACTGTAGACCGCTGCTTCGAGGTAGGTGTTTTTTCCGGCGTCCGTTAATTTTCAAAAATAGACGGCGAGATCCTTGAAGGACCAATGTTAGATCTGAATTGAGTGTTGAGAGGTGTCGACTGTCGCGGTGGAGTACGTGGAAGCGAGTGTTCGCCGAGCCGCGCCGCGTCGCCGCCGCGCTGTGCACACACACACACAGATGCCGTGTGAGTCACGCAGATGTGTGTGCAGCGTAGAAGGCGCGCTCCGGCCGCCCGAAGTGTTGGGTAGAATTCCCAACACTGATACTTAGCTGAACCATCCCAAAGGTGGCTGCAATACTCCATGCAGGATCGGACTTGCGCTTTGTATAGGGTTAAAAGCTGTCCAGGCGTAAAGTATCGCTTCACTCTATTTAGGATGCCCAGTTTTTTGCAGCTCAGCACTCAGCTCAGCACTCGCGGAATGCCGTCAGGCCCGCTGGCCTTGTTCACTGCACAATACTCTCCGGACCTCTTTACTGTGCACAGCGATCTCCGGCATCGATGAGTCGCAATGAAGTACAGTAGGTGGTTGCTTGGAGCCAGTGTCTAGACGTGAATTGCTAGCAAAGAGAGATGCAAATAAATTTGCTTTCTCACTCGCAGAGTGAGCCAGCAACCCATCAGGTTTCAGCATTGGATCAAAGTGGGACGACAGAAATTCGATTCAACCGCTTTAGACAGGGACCAGAACTGTTTACTACCCGGAGGGTGCGATGCCAGCTTGGCCCCAATACGTCCAATATGGTCAAAACGTGCCCGACGAAAAACCCGCTTGCAGAACTTGGCGACAGAATTAAAAGCTCTTTTCCTCGCGCGAACCCTACGCGCTCTAACTTTGCGGTCGCGGGCCCCGATCCAGGCTTGGTAGGCAGACTCTTTTCGGGCCTCAGCGTGGGCGCATTCTGCATTATACCAAGGTCGGGATTAGTATCCCGGCGGAATGTCGGAGAATGGAATTAAATACTCCATTCCCTGCGCAATCACATCCCCAACCGCATCCGCACAGCTCGAGGGGTCACCCGAGGAGAAGCACATATGCCGCCAAGGATAAGACGCAAAAAAGTGCCGCATCTCGTCCCAGTCTGCTGACTCGTATCGCCATACTCGCCTCGTGCCTCTAGGACTTTCATCTGGAGGAGAGCAAGTCGACACGGATTTCACCAAACAGTGGTCAGACGTTCCCAGCGGGGCTGAGACCGATACCGAATGACTGTCCGGATCAGTTGTCAGCAGAAGGTCTAAGCAATTGGGTATATGGCCGTCAACATCCGGTACCCGCGTTGCCACATTCACCAGCTGGGTTAGATCTAGCGATAGAGAAAACTTGCTCGTCTATAACCCGGCATGGTCAGTTTTCCGGTACGGGTACAACCACTCCTTATGATGGGCGTTAAAGTCCCCCAGAAAATTAAGCTTCGCTGTTGGGTACCGTTGCTGGGCCATGTCAGCCGACTCCACGAGGCAATTATAGAGCGCTGTCGTCTCCTGGTCATCAGCGTGCGATCGGTAGACGCCGATGTAGAGAGACTTCTCCACGCCAGTGTCCACAAGTAGCCATTTGGCAGAAAAACCCGATTTATCAAAGCAACGGAGACGACGACAACAAATGTCATCGCGGACGTACACACAGATCCCAGCTTCTTGAACTTGTGTTCAAGAGAGTAACCCGGGTAGTTGAGGTACGCCACGTCCGACGGGGTTGTTATCTTCGTCTCCGTTAGGAAAAACAGGTGCGGCTTCTCGGTGGTGGTGGACCGGATCGAGATTAGAGTGCAACCCCCTGATGTTAGTGAGGTGCACTTTTAGTGTGAGGAAGTGCAGCCGTTGTTTCATCATATTCTTCTTTGCTTTGTTCATGTTTTTTTTATTTAGAGTTTGCTAGGGAAGAAGTTGAACTGTCGAGGCGCTGCTCAGTGAACCAAATGGAACACTGGAGATAACCCAACCTATGGGGAACTCATTTGGAGACTGCGGGGACGCCCGAACCCCCCCGCATATGGCCACCGAGTCCTCCCATCCAGTCGCAGTCGTTATTTTGGTTTACGGTTTGCCACGAATTTCGCCGCCACACTCTTCATATGTGCAAATCATAGGTCATAATGGAATGTGCGGTAAAGTCCTGAAGTCCACCTATTCCGCCATTTCTGTGATAGTCAACCGATGGTCCCGCATCACCAGAGAATTCACTTAGGCAATGAAATCGTGATTTCGGCATAGTTGAACGGAGCGTAACTCGCGCACCACCAATGTGAGGCCGTCTATAAACCGGTTGTTCCACTCCGGAATCTGAATCTTCACTTGGATGTTGTCCAGTTTCTGGACAAAATGGATGCAGTCGCGCTGCTCCAGTAGTTACGTCATTTGGAATGCAATAAAAAACCCACTACAGAGTACCCCACTAACACGCTGCCTGCTAGCGACTGTCGCAATTATAAAAAAATGTCGGATACTTTTCATAAACATATTAGGTCATTACATATGAAATTGGCGTTTTGTAAGGGAGGAACATATAAATGTACCCAATAGCTAGAGGGGTGATGCAAGGAGATCCAATATCTCCTAAACTTTTCTCTGCCATCTTAGAAAGCGTGTTCAGTGCTCTTGAGTGGGATAATTTTGGCATTAATATCAACGGTAGGCCACTTAACCATTTACGATTCGCGGATGACTTGGTCCTAACAACTGACAACCCTAATACGCTCCAACAAATGCTACAACAGTTGGCGGACGCAAGCAGATTAGTTGGCCTTTCTATGAACAGATCAAAAACAAAAGTAATGACAAACAGAAGAAATAGCCATAAAAGTACAAAACGAAGACATTGAATATGTTAGAAATTACACATACTTGGGACAAATTGTATCATTCAAAGATCAAACAGATACAGAAATAGATTACCAGAACTTCAGAGGAATAAAAACTAAACTTAATACTGTTATGTTGGCGGCACAGTTGGGCTGCTATGATGTTATAATTGGAACCGAAACGTGGCTGGACGATGGCATAAAAGACGGCGAAATATTCGATTCTAGGTATCGTGTCTACCGCAGAGATAGATCTTCAACTGCTCTGGGAACCAAGAGGGGCGGTGGTGTTCTGATTGCTGTATCTAGGCTCATTGATTCCGTACGTATGCCGAAATGGGAATCTGACATTGAAGATCTGTGGGTCAGGCTTAGAATTACTAAGGGAAAGAGCCATCGTAATTTGAACATCTGCTCTGTCTACCTACCCCCACCAGTCCAGCAAATCACACTTGACTCATTCCTGGACAAAGTATCTACACTGATAGAATCTACAAATGAAGATATAATTATTGCCGGAGACTTCAACCTTAGCTTCATTAGTTGGAACACTGACAATACTCTTAGCCCTCCATGTACAATTCCCACCAATTACACCAATAAGTTAGGCTACTCTCTTGTTGATTTCATGTCCGAAAACAATATGTTGCAGGCTAATATTGTGAAAAATTGTTACAATAAAACCTTGGACCTGATTCTATCAAATTTGTCTGTAAGTGTAAGCGAATGCAATAAACCGATGTCAAAAGTGGATGTTCATCACCCTCCCCTAGAAATTGTTATCATTCATAGTTCACCAGCACCGTTAAAAACCAAAATAACTTCGAAGTATAACTTCAAACGCGCTGACTATACGTCGATTAAGGCGAAACTAAGAGTAATAGATTAGACTAAAAGATTTTCTGAAATGTCTGATGTGGACGAGATGGTTGACTTGTTGTACGAACAAATTAACACTTTAATTAAAGAACACGTGCCTCGGTCCAAACTACCCAATAATTCATTTCCGCGATGGTTTTCTGGGCCGTTAATTAAACTTTTGAACGAAAAGGAAAAAATTAGAATTCGCTATAAAAAATACAAAAATCCTAGAGATAATTATGAATACAAAATGCTAGACGGACGCGCAAGAATTATGATAAAAAATTGTTATAAAACTTATTTAAGCAATACTGAAAAAAACATAGCGCAAAACCCGAAACTATTCTGGTCATTCGTTAAAGCCAAAAAATCACAGTCTAGTGACATACCCACTACTATGCATTTGGGAAACGATACTGCTTCTTCTGGTGAGGAAATAAGCAATCAATTTGCCACACATTTTTCATCCAACTTCATACCATCCAATAAGTCGACTGCTCCTGATACTTACTCGCATCATAATTATTTTCAATTCGCTCTAAGCAGAATTGCGTTCACGGAAGTAGAAGTATCACAAGAACTAAAGAAACTTGACACCTGCAAAGGTCCGGGACCTGATGGCCTGCCCCCGCTATTTGTCCAAAAATGTGCATCCAATCTGGCTCTTCCACTCAAACTTATTTTCAATCGCTCTATCGAAACATCTAAATTCCCCACAGAGTGGAAAATCGCTAACGTGGTACCTATTTTTAAGAAGGGAGAGCCCAGCGATACATCTAATTATCGCCCCATATCACTTCTTTCTATCTTTGCAAAGCTGTTTGAATCGTTAGTTTGTCCTGTACTGTCTTCGCATACTAATGCGCAATTGGCCTCTGAACAGCACGGCTTCCGAGCTCGTAAGTCTACTTCCACTAATTTGGTTCACTACTTCAGCGACATTGCTAAATCTCTAGATTCTCGTGTACAGGTTGATTCTATCTACACAGATTTCAGTGCTTTTGATAAAGTTAATCACAATATACTTTTAATGAAGCTGGAAAATTTTGGAATAGCCGGTCAATTGCTCAGGTGGTTCGCTTCCTATCTGACGGGGCGGAAGCAGAGAGTGGTTGTGAGAGGATACGAATCACTGTTCTACACTTCCACTTCCGGAGTACCACAAGGATCGCACCTGGGGCCGATATTATTTCTCATATTTGTAAACGACATTGTTTCCACGGTACGACACAGCAAATGTTCCATGTTTGCAGATGATTTGAAACTATATAAAGAAATTAAAACGGACTTGGACGTATCACTTCTTCAGAAGGATCTGGATGCGATACATGAATGGTGTCGATTAAACATGATGACGCTTAACATAAGTAAGTGCTATCACATGACGTTTACGCGTAACAAGAATATAGTACCTTCGTCTTACAGATTAAATGGAGTTTCTCTGCAGAATGTTAGCACCATCCGAGACTTAGGAGTCCAGCTCGACAGTAAACTTTCATTCATTAACCACATCGACCTAACCGTATCAAAAGCGACAAGAATGGCAGGCTTTGTGAAGAGAACTTGCTCGGAGTTTCGTTCCATATCGACCCTAAAACTTCTTTTCAACACGCTTGTTAGAAGTATACTGGATTACGCATCGCCGGCATGGAATCCTACATATCGCGTCCATGTCAATAGAATAGAACGTATACAGAAGGCCTTCACCAGGTATCTGCGCTTCAGATGTTTTAGTTGCGATCGAGACAGCGGTTATCCTCAAAGACTCAACCATTTCAATATAATATCTCTGGAACAACGTAGAAGTCTCTCCGATCAGATATTTCTTTACAAAATTATCCATAATCGGTCCGATGTTCCAGAGCTATTATCTGAACTTAATATCACTGTACCTAGGCGCACTATAACTAGAGCTGTACGCAGAACGGATATACTTGCTGTGTCCTCATCAAAAACTAACCTTGGTCTCAGTGCCCCTATGAACCGATTTATGACTAATTATAACATAATCCACAATAGCTGCAACATTGACATCTTTGCCGACACTTTTAACCAATTCCGTAAAAAACTTATGATCCCTCACTATTCATCATAACATTTTGATCACGTTTATTGCAGTCGTTTTGCGCATACCTATTAATCACAATAAAATCAAACAGAGCTTATCTATTATTTATTTATTGATTAAGTAAATCAGATAATGTATTTTCTTAATATTGTCATCTTAGGATAAAGTAGCTCTTATTTATATATGAATGGAACAAAAATTATGTTTAGTTTATTTTAAATCACTTTGTAAAAGTTCTTTTGTATGTATTGTTTACTTATGTTTAAGCTGTGTACTTCTTTAAGTGACAAATTCACCATACTAAGAGATAAATAAGTTTTTTTTTTAATGTAATATGTATTAGTGAATAAGTCGTTGGAGTACCTAAAATAAAAAATAAAATAAAATTAAAATAAATAGAAAGAAGAGTGACTTGCGCTTGGAAAAGATAGAGATTTTCAAAAGTAAACACTTTCCTGTGACAGCCAAGAAAAAAGTGTTCAACTCATGTATCTTGCCGTGTCTCACGTATGGATGCCAAACTTGGGCGTTGACTCAGAAACTATTTCTAAAACTGAGAACGTGTCAAAGGGGTATTGAAAGTATTAAAGTAAAGTATGTTGTGCGTGACTCTAAAAGACCGAAAAGATATAAAAAGAGCAGAAGATATTAGATCTAAAAGAAAGGTGGAAGACATACTGAAGAAAATAAAACAATTGAAATGGCGATGGACAGGACACATGACTAGGGACAGCAGCCCGGCGAGCACGGCCTACTGTGACATGGCTTAAGTCACACTTTTTATCACAGTTTGGGCGATAAATCAATTTTGTCTTAAATGCTAGCACGGCGGCGTGAGATATTTTCTTGACTTGTGGCATAATTTCTTGACGTTTATTTTTGATATTTCTGAAATTTTCCAATTTTATTGCAGTTTCGGTATAATCTTGGCCATAAAAACCATTTAGGTTCTGAGAAGCATAGCCCTACGACGCACTCTTAACGAATTATGGGCCTCCGAATATAATTTTATTTTGCATAAAACGCTCTATATTTCCAAAATGGTATCTCGAAAACGGTATGTCCTAGGCAAAAAATAATCAATATTTAGCCCCCCCCCTTTGTCACCCCCATGCTAGCAGCATCCCAACATGAATTTATGAAAAAGTTTTTTTTTTTTACTTTGCCTGGTTTTCGACTTGAACTACAAATTCGTTATGATAAAATATGTCATGTCTTACAATTTGTCTTTAATGCTAGCACGGGACAACCATGTGACATAGTTTAAAGGCGCGACATGCCTTTCTTGTTGCAGACTTCATAGTGCGACATAATCTGAATAGACGACTAAATATAATATTACGTCAGTATTTTAAAACCAGTATTTTTTTATCTTTATTTATTTTATACGTATATAAGTGTGCCGTTCATACAGATAAACAACTTTTTAATTTTGTTGGGAACAAATTAATATTTCACCCACGACCATAGACTTATGCAAACTTTATTTTTATTTGATAACATAGTATAAGTGTTTGTTAGAAAGATATAATTATTGTGAAAATTTTAATAATTACTTAAAAAATATAATAGCTTGGACCCTGTTCCCGATACCGGTGGGCCCCTATTTTTTTATATTTTAAATGTTTTTTTGGGGGTTTTATTTAAGAAATATTTAAAAATGTAGAAAGTAAGAAGAATATGAAATAAAAGAAAATTATTACAAAAATATAATAATCAAAATAAAAATAATAATTAAAAAGTAAGAACAATAATAAAAAATAAAAAAATGTAATGATATGGAATTAATTAATAATCCTGTAACATTTCAATTAAGACTGTGCCGAGCAAAATAATCCAAAACGATCGTCACAGTTATAGGGATTTAATCAATATTATTACCATAATTACCATAAAAAATATGTAATGAACACCACAATGAATGTGTTAACGATACTATGTTGGCAAAAACAAAAAATATTGTTTAGTTTAAATATCAAAAATACGTAAAGTTGGACAAAAATATTAAAATAGCATAAAATAAATAAAATAAATAAAAATTGTTTATTTGATAACCATATTTGTACAAAAAATATCGAGATTGAAGCCTCCTTTTAAGCAACAGATGCCTGTATTAGGAGACTCCGCTCCTTCATAACAAAACGTTTCTATTAAACAATAGTAATACGAGTAAATAATCAAAAACAAGGTGATTTGAGTGAAAGTGTGAGTGTAAGGGTGTATGTGTGTGAGTGTGTGTATGTGTAGTATTTATGTTAGTATATCTGCTGTAGAAGTGATTCAGTCTCGCTGTAGGTAAGCTTTTTAATCCATTCCGTAAGTATTCTCTTGCATTCATAACTATTCTTAGGGTAGACATAAATATGTTTATTAATAGCGTTATAAAGCTGAGCAGAACGTTTCCAAAGTTGAATACTGGCAAATTGTGTTCTTGTTTGTGGTGCTTTTAGTATAATGTCTTTTCTTCTTCTTGTCAATATTCTGGAATCATAGGTTAGTGATTTATGTTTTGTGAGAACAACTTGAGTAATGTAAAGTTTTCGGACCGTTAGAAGGTTACTGATATGATATAATTTTTCAGTACAATATCTCCGTTTTTTGAAATACATGCACTTGATAAGAGCCCGTTGTGCTCGCTCTAATACTAAGAATTTTGTTTTAGAAGCGCCCCCCCATATAGAGATGCAGTATAACAATACTGATTGAGCAAGCGCTAAATATATCAAATTTAAGAGGTTTTTGTTTCTGCCTGAAGGAGAACATATACTTTTAGGTATTATATGTCTGAGAGTCTTGAAGATCCAGCTCAGTTTTCTGATTCTGTTAGCAACTTGATCGATGTGGGGATGCCAAGACAATCTCTGGTCGATGATAATACCCAAATATTTGATATGAGCTACTCTGTCAATAGTTGAGCAGCTGCAGTGAGAGTGCATACCAGCATCGCATAGGTGTACCTTAAGATTAAAGTCAGTACTGGGTTGTGTACGACTGCATACACTGAAACATATGTAGTTGGTTTTAGTTACATTCAGTGTGAGCAAATTCCGCCCCAGCCACCCTGCAATCTCAGACAATCCCAATTCTGCGCTAAGCTGAACGTCTCGCCAAGAGTTACCCGTGAAGACTACTGCCGTGTCGTCAGCGTACGAAAAGATTTTTGCATTAGCAAGTTGCATGTTACAGAGTTCGTTCACATAAATAAGGAACAAGGTGGGCCCCAACACGCTCCCTTGGGGGACTCCGTAGGACACACCCGTGTCCCCACTAATATACTGACCCACTCTAACCCTCTGATTTCGATTGCTGATATAATCTTTGAGAAGATTCAACGGCATCCCACGAACCCCAATATCTTCCAGCTTCTTTGCTAAGAGTGGGACAGAGACAGTGTCGAAGGCCTTTTTTAAATCTAGGAATGCAGTTGCACATTTCTTGCCTCGGTCAAGTTGTTCGGTAACTAGCTTACTAAGCGCCGCAACTGCATTCTCAGTAGAGATACCTTGCCTGAAGCCAAATTGAGAGTCCGATAATATATTAAAATCTTTTAGATATTTAAGTAACCTAATGTTAATTAGTTTTTCGATTATTTTAGAAACTGCAGGTAGGATAGATATAGGCCTATAGTTGCCTACGTCATCTCTATCACCAGACTTATATATTGGCGTAATAATAGCCAGTTTTAATGCCGTTGGAAAGATTCCCTGACTAAAACACAAGTTGGCGAGATGAGTTATTATTGGAACAACATCTTTGCTTATGAATTTCAAAAAACTAGTTGAAACGTTGTCCCATCCAGGTGCACTGCCAGTCTTAAGACTCATAAGGATAAGGCTCACTTCACTAATATCAGTGTCAAGCAGTACAAATGAGTTAGGTTGACCTATTGGATTGCGAGGACGATACCGCTGATTATGACCTATGCGAGGCTGGATTTTCAGTGCAAGGTTTTTACCAATGTTAGCAAAATAATTATTAATATAGTTTACAGATTCTAGTGGAGATGATTTAATATTTAGTAAATCTGTGTTGTGGCTTTTACACTTACTAGAGTAGGTAATAGTTTTTATATTCTTCCATAGTAATTTATTATTAGTAGTTGATTTGGTTATTAATTCTCTTTCGTACTTTCTTTTTATTTTTTTTATTAAACTGTTGCAATAGTTCCTATATCTTATAAACGTCACTTTTAATATTTCGTTGTATGGTTCTTTTTTAGTATCTTTTTGCAACTTGTTGCGGTTCCTGATACATCTTAAGATGCCTGGGGTAATCCATGGCTTGATTATGCGCTTACTGTTTGGAATTTTGACAAGGGTAGTATTTTTATTAATCGATTCGGATAGTATATTTATAAGAAGGTTAGTCAGGGATTCCGGATCGTTACAGAAAAGTAAATCAGCTAATCTATTTTCAAGTAAGTACTTATATGCATTCTCAAAGTCAATTGAGGATTTAGTTTTGTTCGCAATTGGGGAGTCTTTAATTTTTGAAAGGGATAGAAAGGTGGTAAAGTGATCTGTTATGCTTGTATGCAAAATAGCAATGAAAGCGGATATCTTGTGCTTGTTTAACTTTATCATAAAATGATCCAAACAGTTTTCATTTCTAGTAGGCAATGTATGACCAGGCAGTATACCATACTGGGATAGTGTATTGAGATAATTAAGTCTGCTTTTTTGGTCGTGAGACGACTCAGTATCCTTTAGTTTAATATTTATATTGATATCACCCGCTATAATTATATTTTTCTGGGCATTTAAAGTTTCGAGATGGGTACTTAGAGAATCAATAAAACTCTCCGAGTTTGCGATAGCTGGAGATCGATATATGCATAAAATAATGTTACTAAAAATTTCAAGTTGAAGGCAAGACGCATGCGATAGTTTAATTTCCGAAACTTTCGATTTTAGATTATTTTTTATGTATACCACAACGCCGTCGTTCTGATTTAGGTGGTGTGTGGTAGTGTAGGAGGAATAATTATTAAGATGTGGTATAGGTTTTTCAGAGCTCAATCTGCATTCCGTTAAAATAATGACATCAGTTTCAAAATTAAATGTCGAGAGAGTAACTACGAAGTTATCAAAATTACACGAAATGCTTCTTATGTTTTGAGAAATGACAGTAAAGTCAGTTTTTTTTTATATTTGCTAGTCTAGTCAATTCCATGCAATCACACTCAACACTACGCGCTATTTGTAGATCATCAATATCTTTAAGAGTTTGTAGTTGGTTATTCATTAAATATATTTTGGAAATAATAGAAATGACGTGATATTTGGTAGAGGATGTTGTGGCAGCGAGTTTTAATTTTAAAAGTTAGTTTTATATTACAGCTGTGAGATGAAGAAGTATTTACTGAATAAGTAAGAATGAATGAATGGGTAGTATACATGAATGTGTGCGAGTACTTTTTTTGTGAATATAGTGAGCAGTAAGTGAATGTGTTATGTGTGGGTGAGTGCCGGTTTGTTATGTGAAGCATAAGAGAACCAGCGAACAATATAATTACCAACAAAAATAGTTTTAAAGCGATTACAGTACGATGGCAAAAGGTAACAAATAAAGAGCAGGCGAGCAAAAGAGAAATCATCATAGTTGCAAGTGCCTTCATAATGTTGCTGATACGCAATAAATGACATAAAGTTACTAGTCATTTGTTTAATTTGAGTTGATGAATCTGTTGCTCGCCTGTAACAAGTATGGCCGAGGACTGCTCATCTTTTTTAAGTAAAACTTTGCCATATGCAGTCCAACAGAATTTAAACACTCCTGACCTGACAAGGTCGCGCGCTAAAAAGTGGAGACGGGAACTCTTCGGAGTCAGATGGTCAGATAGAAATATGGGAGTATCTCCATCAGATTTGAGACCTAGGTGTTTACAGTATAACTTGGAATTTGACTTTAAAGCCAGAGCCTTACCCTTTTTCATGATGTCCGTTTTAAGTAAGGTCGAGCCGGTCTCCACTATTATTGGCGTATTAAGCATCTCACCGTTTCTCCCACGTACTCTATATATGTCCTTTATGTCATACTTGGTAATGGCACAGTCTAGGTTCTTGGATAGACACATAACCATTTCAATTAGGTCCTCCTTCGCTTCCCTAGGCTTCCTAGGCACATTCTTTATAGCAAAATTTGTCTTCTGATTGCTGGCCTGCATGGATTCCATCTTATCCTCAAGAATTTTTATATAGGTCTTGTCCTCCTTGACATGATTCTCCAAAGCATCATGCTTCTTTTTAAGATCATCATATTGGCCTGTGAGAAACTCAATTGAAGTCACCAACTTGACATTACATTGCTGGATTTCTTTCAAAGACGAATCAATTATCCGCTGAAACTCCAGCCCCTGTTTTTCAGCGAAACCACTCAGCATTTTTCTCACTTCCACCTTGAACTCCGCAAATTCCTTGACAATTGAGTCTTCCATATCTTCTCTACTTCGCTTTGTCCGTTTGAATACGTAGTTCGGGGTTGTATTCAGATCTCCCTGGTTGATGTCAGATTCCGAGTGCGATTTGTTCATTTTAGATTCCATTAATTGTTATGATAATAAAACGATAAGGTAACCGCGCGCCAATGACGAAAGCGTAGCAACTTCGTAGTTTGTATCCAGTGACGTATGGCAGACGTAGTGTTTATACCGACCGTAGCACTCGTAGAGATTACAACTTGGGGCGCTAGCGAGATAGCAATTATCGCGCCTGCACTCCTCACACAGGCACTCTGCGTTACGACCGCGGACAGCGGTGTGAGACTGAGATAGCAATATAGTAAGGATCACCTTATCCTGTCTTCGTGCACTGCGTTGAAGGTCACGACGTCAGCGGCGCGGGAGCAGGACGACAATTATGTTGACTGTCTTTTTCCCCCACGTCGTGCGGGTGGCCGGGGGTGCACCTCCGAAAAGCAGTTGAATGCACGCAACACTCGCGTCTCACGCGCAGGAATATGTACTTTTATGGTGTGGTACAGTCAATTGATGTTTGCGGAGCAAAATGTAACACGTCTATCCTCGTTAATGGTTTGGGCGAAAGAGGACATGCTCGTGTTTTATTGAATATTTATAGTAAACTGTTGAATTTTTTCACAAACTTTAATTCATATTAATCTCTAATTGTCATACCACAATTTATAGTTTTAACATTTTCGAAATGACACTCGGTTATTTTAGTTTTATTTTTTTTCTTAATTGTTGCACTGTTTTGAATCATATGAAACGTAAACCGGTCGGCAATTCAGTCGCCCACGAGAGCTCGGAGAGTGGTCACGTCTCATTGTGGAGCGACGCGCCGATAACAATAATTCGCGATCTTTTGTGTACGTATACCTTGCTGCAAATAGTTGAATAAGGTAAGTTATATATTTTGTTTTTTGAGTATGACTTTTTATGCATAACTAACATTTACTTTTTATGTTTTTACTATTCAATGCATATTTCTGTAACATTTTTTTTAAATGTTTGTTTTAGTTATATTGGGAAAGCGTAAGGAAACATATTATAAGATGAAAGTTGGCGCTCATTTCCGAAAAAGAATCTGTTCTCATAAAAAGTACATATTTCTATTTTGTGACGTTATTTCCTTTTTAACCGACTTTCCAAAAAGGAGGATTTTTTTTGTGTATGTTCACCGATTACATCAATTGTGGACAGATTTTAGAAATAATTTTTTTGTTTGAAAGATTACGTTCCATTTAAATTTGGTGAAGATCTGATGAAGAATTTTGGAGATACGCAACAGAACTCCTCAACAAATACGGCAGATATCTCGGGAGTGCTGGAATCGCATGTCTGTTTATTGTTTACACCATATTTTTATAACATAACATCACGCCGGTAAGCTCTAAAGGGGTACGCAGATGAATACAGTAAACCCTAGTACACTCTAATTTCATTTAGGCTATAGAACTTGCCCATTATGTACACAACTAAAAAGTGTAAAATAAAAACTTTTTTGCCAAAAAAACAACCAACTTCCAAATCAAAACACTACAATATTATGTAAAATAAATTTAATTTCGTCAGTCAGTGTCATAAAACGAAGATTCAAAAACAGGAACACCGACTTCCGAAATTGAATTTATTTTCACTTTGTAATATTTTTGTTTGAAAGTCGGTTGTATTTTTTTGTAATAAAAAATTATCTAACATAATGGCGCATGTAATCGTTTTTTTTTTCAATTGGTTCTCAAACATTCGATATGGGTATCGCGTAATGGGTTTTTGGGGATGCCGATTGCAAATCTGACATTATTTTTAAAATCCAAGATGGCGGATGCAACTTTTTCGCAAACATTCGATATGGGTATCGTGTAATGGGTTTTTGGGGATGCCGATTGCAAATCTGACATTATGTTTAAAATCCAAGATGGCGGAAGCAACTTTTTTGCAAACATTCGATATGGGTATCGTGTAATGGGTTTTTGGGGATGCCGATTGCAAATCTGACATTATTATTATAATCCAAGATGGCGGATGCAACTTTTTCTCAAACATTCGATATGGGTATCGTGTAATGGGTTTTTGGGGATGCCGATTGCAAATCTGACATTATTATTAAAATCCAAGATGGCGGATACAACTTTTTCTCAAACATTCGATATGGGTATCGTGTAATGGGTTTTTGGGGATGCCGATTGCAAATCTGACATTATTTTAAAATCCAAGATGGCGGATGCAACTTTTTCGCAAACATTCGATATGGGTATCGTGTAATGGGTTCTTAGGGATGCCGATTACAAATATGACATTATTTTTAAAATTCAAGATGGCGGATGGATCTTATTCTCAAACATTCGATATGGGTATCGTGTAATGGGTATTTGGGGGTGCCGATTGCTATTCTGACATTCATTTTAGAATACACGATGGAAGATTTTTTTTTTCGCCGTTGTCAGTGATGTCCAAGATAAACTTGGAAAGTAAAAATTAATTTGAAAAAGACGCATTGCCTGGATTTGAACCCAGGACCTCAAGCACGAGAAGTGAGGCCGTGACCCCTTGGCCTCACTTCTCGTGCTTGAACGAGATTTTTCACGAAATTTTAAATTCATTATACTTATTTTGTTGCTAGTGTTTGCTGGCAAGTCTTTTACATGGGAAAATATTTATGTATTATGAATACTATATTTCTTTTAGTCTGTTCACAACATTTTAAGAGTTAGGTTGATAATCCATCTGATAACTACGTCAATTTAATAATTTTATTAAATCATCATCAGCCTATTAATGTTCCCTCTGCTGGGACACAGGCCTCCTCTCTGTGAGAGGGAATGGGCCGCAATCCACCACGCGGGCCCAGTGCGGATTGGTGGATGTCACAAGTCTTCGAATTTTTGGTTCTAGGACATGCCGGTTTCCTCACGATGTTTTCCTTCACCGTTTTGAGAGCAGTGGTGATGAAATAATTTACACAAAGTAATGCGCCTGTCTGGGCTCGAACCCACGACCTAAACCTACCTTTTACCTGTAAGTCGCGGCCGATACCACTGGGCCACCGCTGCTCTCAATTTTCTTAAACAACTTACAATAACTATATTTTATTACGTTTTTAGGAAATGCTGACCAATAAAGATCCTTGCCTATACGTTGGTGAAAAACCTTTAGTTAGTGATGATATTCCATTCAACAATCTCGATGTAAGTTAATTGTTCTTAGATACATTTTTAAATGTGCCTTAGTACTAGTTTCTGCCCGTGGATTAGGGACTACTTACAATTATCTTATTTTATTTCAGGATTCTTCAAAACATACGGATTCATATTCAAACATTTTGGTAGAAGAAGAAACTAAAGACAAAGCCGAGATCATAATAAATGGCAATAGAATAATAGATTTCGCATACCTCTATAAACAAATGCAATATATCGCATGAACACGTAACACGTTCTTCCATAATGCACCAGTGATTGAAAATAACAATCATGTTTTAAATGAGAATGATATTACCCTTCTTGTCTCTTTTCCATTTCCATTAGTTTTTGGGAAATGCCTTTGACTTCCCTGGAGATAGTTGTTCATTTACAGAATTAGAAGCAATTTTTAAAATATGAAGTTTCTGTTACACTCTGTATAATAAATATACCACGTTTCCCTGGGTTTTGTGTAAGATTTTGTAAAATGGAAAAACACGCAAGGTATTACATTAGGTAAATAAAGATTTTTTATTACAGACTGGTTTTACTATACAATACACCTACCCATCTAACTTACTTATCAACTCACCTAGCCTACCTACTTACCCAGTAAAATGCCCGGGCGTACAATCCACAACGCCAAAATTTCATCGCAATCGGATGAATAGTAACGGAACGGATAATGTATTACGATAGTACAAACAAACATTATTTTCTATATAATATAGATTATTAGATTTAATTATGGGCTTTGTGTACCTACATAAACATCTAAATAATCAATATTCGCCTTTTCAAGTCACTCAACACAACGCCTCAAATTTTAAAAATCCTAAGTTACCAACTTTTGTCGAGCAACTGCAAGCGGGACTCGAGCGAACTTGTGATTGTGTGTGTGACGACGCACACGACTAGGGCGCTGTAGCAAATACCTAATTGCCGCGCGCCTCGTTCGCTCTGCGCCGTCTTAATTAATAAGCATTGATCACCACACACACAATAGTACATTATTGCAAAGGCCGGGAAATAGATAATTGCAGGTCGAGTATTTGTTTGAAGGCCGAGCCGTAGGCGAGGACTTCACTAATACGAGACAGGCAATTGCCATTTCCGCCGAGGCATATATAATGCTTTTCTCAAAAGAATGCAGGGAAATAAAAAAGTAGTTAAATTTCCTTAATTTTTAAAGTTAATGCCATTTTTAACATGAACTGTACATTTCAGCATGGAATAAATTGCCCATAATGTAGATGGCTTTTTAGTTTTAGAAATCTCATTAAAATACGCGAAAAATACTGTTTCGGAGAAAATGTTCATTTTTTTTATCGTTTTTCCATATCATAAAATATTCATATTATGCTTTTATGTATTTTTCTTTTGACTTCGCTGGAAGCAGGTTTTCCATTGCCAATTTGGCTTCTGATCTTAAATCTGGTGGACCGTGAACCGTTGGAACACATTTTAATTATTAAATTTATATTTATTAAATATTTAAATAACAAATCAAGACGAAGTTTCAGCTTTGCCGCCGATTTTCTATTTATCATCTGTGCCGAAAGGCAAACGCATTTATGGCTATACAGCCACGTGAACGCAATTTGTACTAAGCAAAGAGACTTACTTTGGTATGCCGAGAATGATAAAAGAGATCCAATCAAAGAGTATCTAATAACCCCAGCACGCCGTTTCATACAACATTGCTGGAGCGTTGAAATGTTCCAAATTCAAAAAACGCTCCAGCAATGGATTTGATTTTCATTGTCCGTAAATTCGTTACTTCGCGTGTTCTTTTTTCTAAAATAATGCAATATTTCCATCACAGAACAAAAAAAAACGCCTACTACAATAGAAGTCGCAAGTGGGCGGGGCCCGCGTACCCCGAGTTTTGCACAGTTCTGCATATGTTTCCTTCCGCGCACACACTACGCACATCAGTCTTGGTTCAACCGTCACGGTGACAAAAAAAAAAAAATACTAAAATGCCTTATTGTGGTGTTTTAGAATGTAAACACGATAGCAGAACCAAAAATGTATCAAATGTAGGTATATCTTACCATCGGCAAGTCTTAATTTATTTTATTTCGATAAAAATGTAAAAACAATATTTTATTAAACAAGACAAGTAAAAGTTGATTTTATGACGTTAAATTTATGGTCTACTTTCTTTAAAACTCAAACATTGTTCTCGAAGATTCCAACTATGCACATGTCACATTCAGCTACTCAATTAGAGATTACCAATATCGATAATGAGTTATCGATACTTTAAACTTACAATATTCGAAAAAATCTTCTGACGCGCGAAAAACATAACCCTTTCTTTGCAGAATTGAGAACCTCCTCCTTTTTTTGAAGTCGGTTAAAAAGACAACAGCCTTCAAAATCAACAAAGTGTAATAATAATAACACATGAACATAGAACCTCCTTCTTTATTTAAGTCAGTTAAAAAGTGGCTTATGTGTTAGTCTGAAATTTAAGATCTACTGGTGTATAGACCTAAATTTCATCAGTTCATTAAGGAAGTTAGTCAAGCTAATCAGAATAAGAGTGTAGCCGCAGGCGAAAGCGTAAGCTTCCCATATCAGTAGGACGTATTGCATTTGTAGTATAGTCTATCGCATCATCATCATCAATCATCAATACATATAATAATAATAAATATGTAGAAAAGTATTTTTTGTACATCGAAAATATTTCCAAAAAAATAGCCAGTCTGTTAAAGGATAACCAACAGAACCTATTTCCGGATTTTTGGAATTTTTGTCTGTTTGTCTGTTTATTTGTGCACGCATCACGTGACATGTACGAAACCAATGTAAATAACTTTTATACATAAACATTGTGCGTAACTTGAAGAATTACTTAGTTTTTGTGTCATCGCAATCGGTTCACTCTATCAAAAGTTAGATGAATTTAAAGTGTTCAAGAAGTAAAATTATCACAACACACGCAATTCAGATACTCGGAGAGTTGAACTCGATGTTCGATAGATGGCGTTGTGAATTTGAAGTCATTTTCTGAATCACAGTGCTAAGATTCTCCGCGAAAGATTGATGACTATAGAAACAAATATGGTCGGTAGGTAAGTAGGGTAGGCAGGAAGGTAAGTAGGGTAGGGTTGGCAAACAGATGACGGGAGCGAAGCGGCGGTCACAGCTTGTAATTAATAATAGTACACCAAAGACTACGTACAGTACTGTCTTTCCTTTCATTTTTTAAATCCATGGAAAGGTTGTCTTGAAAAGATCGCTTTTAGCGATAAGGCCGCCCATTGTGCCACCTAGTGTAATGTTTTCTTCGTCTATACTTTTTTTTGGGACAATCCCACCGCACTATTCCCAAACCACTGCAACTCCTGAAAGCCAGAATCAACAGTGGCGACCACCAGAAAAGCGCCGAGGCAATGAAGCTCGACGAAGTCCCGGAGAATGAATTTAACTGTCTTGGATCCCGCAACGAAATTAATCAGAAAATAATAACGGAGGAGTAGGAAAAAGTCGGCGTCGTAAGTCGTCTATACTTTCTGTAACTTATATGGTGTACATAATAAAGAGTATTGTATTCTATAATTCTATTGATAGAACAAAAACACCACATACAAAGATACGCCCATCTTTGTATCAATAGAATCATTTTTAAAATCGGATCAGTAGTTTACCATAAAATATCTTAATAATACTTTCTATAAATCGTAAGATTTGGAATAAATTTATATAAAAACTTGATTACAAACATAATAATATTTATCGACTCTAGTTATTGGGCGCACGGTTGGCGCAGTGGTTGAGCGATTGACTGCTGCGCTGCGTGTCGCGGGTTCGATTCCCGCACGAAACAAATATTTGTATGATCTACAAATAGTTGTTCCGGCTCTGGGTGTTTGTGTATGTGAAATTATATGTTTCTAAACGCACCCACGATACAGGAGAATTTCCTAGTGTGGGGCAACGTTTTTTTTTAAACTAAACTGTATTTTGTTTGAAAATAAAACGGAATGTCCATAAATAAGTCAACGACCGTGGTACATCACTACAGGAGGACGAGTAGTAATGACCTCATTACGCAAATATAAATCTTATCGGTAACGAAATACGGCTTTAAATTAAATGAATTTACTATACTAGTGACATCTAGCGGCGGGTAGCGTAACTTGCTCATTAAACTATTCCGTGTGCGCTTTAAACGAAAAAAGTAATAAATACTCAAAAAGAGTAGACAATAAACCAACTCTATTGTCATAAAGCTGTGGTTTATTTTCAAATAAGCGATGACTGACATATTTTCTACTTTCATCTAAAAATTAAACTACCAATCACACCAAAGATTTCTTAGTGTTATGAAATACAAATAAACTGTATATGTGTGAGTTTGGGTACGCTGGTTCCGATACTAATAAAGCTATATGCGATTTCTACTGTCTTCTCTGTTCTGTGATTTCCATGCATGTTTGAGAAAAATAAACTTATTGCCATTTGGTGCAGTAATTAGAAGGATTTTTTTTTCTTTAAAATTTTATCACCACCTCCGAACGAAAGTGATACATTTTTCTAAATCATCTGTCAAAATGTGACATTTGTGACAAAATAGGTGCGCCCGTATTAGCAATTAAGACCCGATGAGTCCCAAATAAACGTCAGGCAATTTTCTTACGCCGCCGGTGCTAGTATTTAAGACAAAATGGCTTTATCACCCAAACTGCGATGAAATGTGTGACTCAAGCCATGTCACAGTAGGCCGTACTCGCCGGGCAGCAACAAAAAAGGCATGTCACGCCTTTAAAATATGTCACATGTTTGACCCGTGCTAGCATTTAAGACAAATTGTAAGACATGACATAATTTATCATGGCTTGTCACAAATGTCTTGGGTGCGCCCATGCTCGCCGGGCAGGATAAAATGGACTAAAATTATAACGGAATGGCAACCACGTGATGGCAAAAGGAAGAGAGGCAGACAAGCTAAAAGATGGATAGACGATATAAAGATGGCTCAATCTCAGAATACCAGATTCTCAAAATACCAGATTATCTTAACACCAGATTCTCAATATATCAGATTTCGAACAGTCGAAATCTAAATATTAATACCCCACTTTTGCAGCAAATAGTTTGCATATTGCACATAGTAATAGTAGGGTAGTAAAAATTTTGATTATATTAACTACCGTACTATGTGCAATTAAAATATAACTAATGTACTAACTATTTTTGTTTTAATGACATTGTCATGACGTCGAAAACGCTCCTCCTATTTATTCACATTCACGTATTTTATTATTATTAAACACCGCTTCAGCACCGTAGACCGCATACATACGATGCGTCAGGTTATACAGAAGACCGAAGCGTACAACCTGCCTCTCAGTTTAGCGTTTGTGGACTACGAGAAAGCCTTCGACTCGATCAAGATTTGAGCTGTACTGCAGTCTCTCCAACGGTGCCAAATTGACTACCGGTACAACGAAGTGTTGAAGTGTTTATCAAAAAACGCCACCATGTCAGTTCGACTTCAGGATCAGACCTCGTAACCCGTCCTTCTGCAGCAAGGTGTGAGACAGGGAGACGTCATATCTCCAAAGCTGTTTACCGCTGCACTGGAGGATGTCTTCAAGGTTCTGTACTGGACAGGGCTAGGCATCAACATCAATGGCGAGTACATCACTCACCTTTGGTTTGCCGACGATATAGTGGTTATGGCTGAGACCATGGAGGACCTCAGTACAATGCTCTATGACCTCAGTAGAACTGCCGAAAGAGTGGGTCTTAGGATGAACATGGACAAAACCAAGGTGATGTTGAATGCCCATGTTACACCCACTCCTATCAAGGTCGGAGACTCTACACTCAAAGTCGTGGGCGAGTATGTCTACCTGGGACAAAAAATCCAGTTGGGTAGAGCCAACTTCGAGATAGAGGTCAACCGTTGAATCCGACTCGGCTGGGCAGCGTTCGGGAAGTTGCGCGGAATCTTCTCGTCCTACTTAGCACAGTGTCCCAAGACGAAAGCCTATGACCAGTGTGTGTTGCCAGTGATGACATATGGTTCTGAGACGTGGTCGCTTACAACAATGGGCCTAATCAGAAAGCTTACAGTCACTCAAAGGGAAATGGAGAGGGCTATGCTCGGCCTTTCCTTGCGTGATCGAATCAGAAATGTAGAGATCCGCAAGAGAACTAGGCTTACTAATATTGCCCGTAGAATTGCCAAACTTAAGTGGCAGTGCGCAGGGCACATTGCTCGCAGAACGGATAGCCGATGGGGCAGAACGGATGGCCGATGGGGCGGAAAGGTTCTGAAGTGGCGACCGTGAACTGGAATACGTTGCATTGGAAGGCCTCCCACCAGGTGGACCGATGACCAGGTGGGGGGAACCTGTGGGAGGCCTATGTCCAGCAGTGGACGTCTTTCGGCTGATATGATGATGATGAAATAATAAAATAAAATGGATCAAAGTGCCTATTATCAAGTTTTGCCGTTTTTTGCGATAGTGGTACGGAACCCTTCGTACGCGAGTCCGACTTGGATTTGGCCAGTTTTTTAGTTTCTGTTGTTCACGATTTACTGTTATTTTTGTGCATATAAGTACCTGAAATTTTAGTTTATTTTACTTTGTTTTGTAATTTGATTATTTATTCTGAAACGATTTTGCATTTAACTGTATTTCTGATATATTGAGAATCTGGTGTTTAGATAATCTGGTATTTTGACAATCTGGTATATTGAGAATCTGGTATTCTCAGATTGAGCCACAAAGATTATTGGAGGGACACTCTGGTCAAGAAAGGCTAATAATAGAGTGGAAAAAGCTGGAAGAAGCCTATGTGTCACAGGACACGCTGATCACTAAACCGGGAAATCCGATATTTTAGATAAAACAGTTAGATAATAATGTATGTTTAGTACCAGCAATAAAGGCTTAATAATAAGGGAGAAAAATAAAGTCGTTATTTTTTAAATATAATGTTTATTTAATCAAAGTATGTACCATTGCTATCTATGCACTTTTGCCATCTCATAGGTAGTTCATTGATCCCTTTACTAAAAAACCGGCCAAGTGCGAGTCGGACTCGCGCACGAAGGGTTCCGTACCATTATCGCAAAAAAACCGCAAAAATTCACGTTTGTTGTATGGGAGCACCACTTAAATATTTATTTTATCCTGTTTTTAGTATTTGTTGTTATAGCCGCAACAGAAATACATCATCTGTGAAAATTTCAACTGCCTAGCATACACGGTTCATGAGATACAGCCTGGTGACAGACGGACGGACGGACAGACAGACAGACAGACAGACGGATCGCGGAGTCTTAGTAATAGGGTCCCGTTTTTACCCTTTGGGTACGGAACCCTAAAAAACCATTCGGACGGGAATCAATAAAATCTTTGAAAGCGCTTTGGACTGCCCCATCGGAGTTGATTTTTTTCCCTTACAAGTTTCCCAAATTTCGAAAAAAATGGTAAGCTGTTGGATCAAGGTCCGGGGAGTACGGTGGATGTCTTAGACATTTCAATTGAAGCTCCTCTAATTTGGTAGCCGTCTGTTGTGCAGTGTGTGGTCTAGCGTTGTCCTTTCTTGTTTCTTATTTATATTAATGGCTTGCCTTACCTCATAAAGGATAACCATAATATAGTGTTGTTTGCAGATGATACTTCACTTTTGTTTAAACTTAAACGTCAGCAGCTGGTTACTGACGATGTAAATAGCGCGATCTCAAAAGTAGTTCACTGGTTCAATGTTAACAATTTACTTCTTAATGAAAAAAAAACCAAATGCATTAAGTTTACCCTGCCTCACGTCAGGCAGGTAAAAACTGATGTGTTGATAAAGGGCGAAGAATTGAATCCTGAAAATAGCACAGTATTCTTAGGCTTAACCTTGGATGCTAAGCTTCAGTGGGGCCCACATATAGATAAATTGTCAAAAAAACTAAGCTCCGCAGCATATGCTGTTAGAAAAATTCGTAATTTAACTGATATAGGGACAGCCCGTTTAGTGTACTTTAGCTATTTTCATAGTGTAATGTCGTACGGTATTCTGTTGTGGGAAAACGCCGCCGACATCCAGACTATCTTTGTTTTGCAGAAAAGAGCTATTCGTTCAATTTATAAATTAAGCCCGAGACACTCTCTCAGAGAGAAATTTAAGGAGATTAATGTAATGACTGTGCCTTCTCAGTATATTTATGAAAATCTTTTGTATGCCCATAAAAATATAAAATTGTTTAAAAAATACAGTGATATCCATAACATAAATACTAGGAACAAACACAAATTTGTAGTACCAACAACAAGGCTCAAGAAAATAGGTGGCTCGTTTAGATGTCAATGTGTGCGCTTTTATAATAAGCTTCCAAGCCACGTACAAGTTCTAAGTCTTAATAAATTCAAATCATTCACTAAACGTAAGTTGTGCCAGAAAGCGTTTTATACCATCAAAGATTACGTTGAGGACAAAAAGGCTTGGGATTGAGCTGCCCCAATTAAAAATTAATTTTGATTTTTTATATTTTCCACCGTGAATTTTGTTTTATTATTATTTTTTGGTTTTCTTGCAATGACAAGAATATTTACTTTTTAAAGTATTATATTATTTTATTTTAATTATTGTGAATGTGAAGACTACGTGGACTATTTGTTTTTAATTTATCTTAGTTTTTAATCGTGGTCTGGCAGTTTGAGTAGTTTTGCGGCCTACCCGAATGTCCTTTCTTTGGTATTGTTCGTCGAATCGTTGAGCTCCTTAAATTCTGTGTTGAGCTGCTCGGTTATTGACAAATGCGTGCACTGACTGGACAGGTCCACTCAATCTGGCTGGTTCTTTCCTCAAAAGACCATTTCAGACATCAATCTACATGGTCTTCACATGATCTAACCAAGATTTTTGTCTGGACTTTAAAAGAGACTGTGACCTCTGAGTTTGTTTCGGCCTTTCTTCTCAGAGTAGTCAGATAGGAAACGCCGACCTCATCTAGTTTTAAAAATATGATCGACATGTAAAAGTGTTTGTACAAACGAACTTACAGAAATAAAATCATTTATCATTTAATTACTGTTTTCCAATCACAAAAGCATGAGTAAGTAAATAAATATAAATTTAAAATTCCAAACCAAAGAGGAGATATTTGAGATCAAAGTGGCCAGTACGACAAAACGCCAATTTCATAGGTAAGAACCTAATATTTCATAGAACTAGGTTTTTTCTAAAACACATACTTATATTATAACCTATTTCATTAAAGAAACGAGTCTAAAACGGCGGTGCTTATCAAGTTCTCTCACTTGCACACTGATGCCGTCTAGTGTGCAAGCAGTAGGGGCGTTAGGGTAGGGCGCGGTTGAGCGATCACATAGTTGAAGTCTACTTACTCGTAAATTCCCTAAATTAAGCGAAAAAATCTTTATGTTGGCAACACTTCTAGGGTTCCGTACCATGAAAGGAAAAAGCGGAACCCTTATAGGATCACTTTGTTGTCCGTCCGTCCGTCCATCTGTCAAGACCCTTTTTCGCAAGAAAAGAGGTATCAAGCTGAAATTTATATCAAATACTCAGGTCTACTGTCCCTTAAAGCTGTGAAAAAATCAAACTTCTAAGCCAACGCAATCAAAAGATACAGCTGTTTATGCCGCAAATTTGCGCTCGACACTCGCATGGGAATCAAAACCTACAGGGTACTTACTGCCCGCGAACTCAGAATCTTGAAATTTGGTACGAAGCAACGTCTTATAGCACAGATAAAGGAAAAATTACGAAAACCGTAAATTTTTAGTTACATCATATAATAAAAATATTTTTAATAATTTTGAACTTACTATCCCTTTCCTCATGAACGCGTAGAGGTATTAAATTGAAATTCATATAAAATACTCAGGTCTATAATACCTTCAAGCTGAGGTTTTTACGGAACCCTCGGTGCGCGAGTCCGACTTGCACTTGGCCGGTTTTTTTCTAATAAACGGTTATTTTTTATAATAATTCCCCCCCCGCGCGAGACGTCAACGTAGACGGACGTGTTTCTTAACTGCTCCTTGTTTTTACAAATAAACCCAGTTTATAGTGCACATATAACCATACAAACTGAGAATCAACATCAACAAGTTACAAGTGACATTCGTGTGTGAAATCTCTGTGATTAAACAACTGTAGCAGATGTGACACCAGTTTTAATATAAAAACGAACTCAATCCGTTTAAAAAGTGAACACATTTCGGACTTTGACCTCACTAGCAACACAAAGAAGTCATAAATACCCCACAATACATCAACATTCTACTGTGTCAACCAGTCACCAATTTCGACTGTACTAATTAGAGCCGAGTGGCGCGGAGGTTCGGCTATCAGCTCTGTAAGCTTAGTCGACAAACTCGAGTTCAAATCCGAGTCTGCACACAGAACTTTTTGTTATTCTTTTTGTATTTTTTATATCATTTTTGAATAACATATTTCCCGGATTTTACTAATAAAAATGCCAAGAAAAGAATCCCCGTTGCCAAGTACTACCCCGTCTACAACACTTGCAGCGCCCTTACCAGCTCCGCTGCATCATAGCTCTTCGGAGCCAAACATAGTGCAAACAGATAACTTCGTTAGTAATGAATGCGGTTTTCCTAACATAACACATCGCAATAAACGCAAATGTTCCGAGTCAAGATTGGACCAGGATAATCAATAATCTATTTTCATGGCGGAAATTAAAAATATGTTCCTTGAATTTAAAGACAGCCAAGAAAAGAACATTGAAAGATTGTGTGAATCAGTGGAAGAGATTAAACTCCAAAATACTAATATCCAGTCTACAGTTACTTTCCTGTCACAGGATTATGATGACCTCAAAGGTAAAATTGAACATTTGGAAGCACAACTCGAATCCGAAAGGAAAAATAATTCAAAGTGCTTTCAAGCTCTAGAGGATAGATTGGAGCGCATGGAGCGTGGCGCTAGATCATCCTGCGTTGAGATTAGGAATATTCCCGTAAAAAAATCGGAATCTAAAGTGGAATTATTAAATACTGTTCTGAACCTTAGCGCAACTCTTAATGTACCCATGCAGCCGTTCGAGGTTAAGGATATTTTCCGTATAGGTACCAAGGACCCAGACAACAAGACTATTATTGTGGACTTTTGTAGCAAGTTATTAAAAGAAAAGTTTCTGCAAATGTATAAAAAACACAATAACGAAAAAAAAAATTGACTACCGAACTTCTAAAAATTAGTGGACCTGTTAGACCAGTATTTATTTCGGAAAATCTCACTCCAAAGATGAAACGCCTTTTCTTCTTGGCTCGTGATTTCGCCAGTACAAATGAGCATAAGTTCTGTTGGATAAAAAATGGCAAAATATTTCTTCGGAAGGCGGCAGGAACCCAGCATTTTGTGATCAAGGATGAGTCTGACCTCTTGAAAATAAATTCTGATAAGTGACTAGGCGGCATGCGTCAAATTGTCTTCTATCAGTTGAAAGTACATTGTTGTCAAATAGATACCCCAAGCAAACCTAGTCTTAATAATGATCTTTGTATCAATAGTTGGATCTGTCTTAAATTCATATTATGCCTCCTTATATTGCTGTATTGTAATGTCATTGTAACACTTAAAACTAAAATTCCTTACCACAAACACATACTACTTCCACCAACACTCACGAAAACTCAAATACTCACATACCTCTCCAATCTTCACACAAGCAACACCCTACCTAAACAGCCTCGTATGAACCTGTGTCCGTTACCGAGGCCAGATGTTGTCGAAAATGGTCATTTGAATCTTATAGATAATTAGTTTTGCGGCTTCTGTAATTGTTGCGCACATTTTTAAATTTGTTGCGCTTATAGTTTTTTAATTATTTCACAAAAACATTTCCTGCTGGGGTAACGTTACCCCAGCCAGACCTTTTTCTTTCTAATGGGAATATTTAAATAATTACTAGCTATAAAATTAGTTGTCTAGATGAAGTAAATGTTGTGCCTTATTTTGTATTTGTTCTTTCATCGGTTGCGAAGTTGTTCGAGATTTTGCTGGGGTAACGTTTTTGGTTTTGCTAGATCTTTGAAATGGTTAAGCGGATTCTTATCATATTTTGTACATGGCTTCTTAGGAATTAGTTTAAATTTGTTCTGCAATAAAAAAAACAAAATAATACATAGCTTAAAGGTTATTTCATTAAATAGAAAAACACTTCAATTGGTCCCAGCACTCTCAATAAGAGCTCTAAAGACTTACTTTAAACGTTATTTTAAAGCTTGTAACTGCCTTCAAATGTATGTGAAGTTTCATTAGTATCCTGTAAGTATTTAACAAGTTATGATGATATTGAGTTTTTCACGAGCACGGTCTTGATGCGCGCGGTGTTATTTGGCCACTGGATTGGATATATGAATTGAATGTTATGTAAATTATTAGTTTTTTAGTTCAGTTGTATATCAGTAAAATTTCAGCTCAGTACATTGGATAATTAATGAGATAATACGATTAAAGTCATCAGGAAGTGAATGACCGTGGTAACCCGACCAAGTTTAGGTGGTTACGAAAAAGCGAAAACGCAGAACATTATACTATCTTTTGAAATGTTTAGTATAATACACCTTACAATTTCGGTACAGACGCGTACACTGTTAAATACATTAATAATATAATAATATCTGTACTATGAAAACATTATTATTATCTTCCAGTTGCACAAACTTATCAAAAATCACTGATATAACATGTCGTTCGGTGGGACGCGGAAGGAGTGGGGTGAAGGGGCGCACTGTTTGCATATCGCACTAAACATGCTCCGTAATCACATAATTCATCTTGTAGAGTGCGCATGCGTTTCGGCAGTTCCGTTTCCTGTTTTTGCAAATATTTATAGAGTGCGTGAGAGCTAATGTAAAGTGTGGCGAATAACTGCTAATGTGGAGTGCTTCTATTGATGATCATAGTTATGGTGCAGGCTGCTTGATGAATTCACGAACAAGGTAAGCTTGTATAATATAACTACAGAAATAGTAACAAAATTATTATTAATATGTATGTCGGGTTTAGTCAATAGTACGGACGTGAAGTCAAATCACAGGCACGCCCCTAGCGCTAAACAAGAGCAATTACGCATTGGCGCGCTTTTATAAGCACTTGCGTAGCGGGGAACAGGGCAGTGTAGTACTGACAGCCGTAGAGCCAAGACGTCGTAGAATCAGTGTCGATCCGTAATATTAGTAAGCAAGAGTGTAAGTTGTGTCTATTTGAATAAACACAGTGTATCGAATAACTTATGTGATTTCATTTGCACGATTATACCCACCGACCTGCCCACACACGATGTCTTAACCTAAGGGAATACATCCTGACTTCCCGATGGTTTACATCTATCGGCCAGCCTTGATGCGACATCAGAATTGGGATTCGATCGTGCTAATGAGATCACACGTAAAAACAATGCTAGTGAAAATGGCAGTTACATTCTTGCAAAAAAAATGCGGTGTCAGTTGCGACTACCCTCGAAAACAAAATAATGAAAAACCAGTCCGTAACGGAGCAGCAAGGATGCTTGCAACAACCGAGGAGCTGGACAGGTCAAGGAGGAGCGTATGGACGTGTGGAAAGATCCATACACACGGATCTTTATGCCAATCTGGTGAGTCGTTTTCATTTTGTTATGACTATGGCCAAGAGTGTTCATTATTCAAAATTCTGATTTTATGTAGGGTATGGCGGTCAGTGGATCGTCGGGGTGGCCCGTGTCAGGTCATAATTTCATTTTACTTACAATCGATGGTCAAGTTTTGGTGTTGTTGAAGAGTTATTATTCCACTATCACTGGAAATAACCCTTGACTGGCCTTGGCCAACTATTATTGTTTGGAAGTTGGAACGATATGGTGACAGTGACGTACCTACCCTACATTTCAGTCTGGAAATTATGACAATTCTAAATGAAATATTTTGTTTAGTTTTGTAGTGTGATAGTTTCATGTAGTGAGAGTTAACTAAGTTTGAGAAGAAGCATAGTATTCTTCTTTTGTGGTCGGAAACTATCTAAAAGGTGGTAAACTCTACCAGGCCTCGTCAATTGCGACTTAAAATGCAATGGCATTCATTGGATTCTGTAAGCCCATATATCTACGTACGTGGGCACATGGGACACTGTAATGTGTGGTTCATGTCCACAATAGCCCATTTTGCTGTGCCGGTTTAGTTTACTACACCGCTGCACCGATTAATTTTCATCTGTTGTGTATGGTTAAAATAACTATGTGAACATGTAATCTCGTAGTGTTTTTCATGTTTCAGAAACAATATTGCGTCGCAGTGGAGCCTCTGCTGCAGGCTAGCAGTTCAGATGGTGTATGTGAAGATTGATGTGTCAACACCCGAGAGGATAAGAGGAATGGCAGGTTAGCAGTTCGCAGGTGGTAGCCGAACATTACGACCACAGCTGTGAAGTCGGGCGCTTGCAAGTTTCGAATGGAATACTCGGTGAGTCGCTTCTATTTTATTTCGATAGTGAGGTCAAATGTTCTCTAGTGAAGAGATGCTATTTCAAAATTTAAGAGTGTTCATGTTTGACCACTGAGTTGGTCGTGATTACATCTAGCTCTATCACTAGGTAATTAAGACACACTTGTAAGTAAGTAGTTAATGAGTTTCCTATTGGCGGTAGTTTCAACATTTGGTTCAGTACGAACTTTAGGATTTAATATGCCATAAGAAGATGAGCTCGTGGCTGAGTGGTAGCGGCCGCGCGGGTCGATCATCGAGGTTGGGCGCACGGTTGGCGCAGTGGTCGAGCGATTGACTGCTGCGCTGCGTGTCGCGGGTTCGATTCCCGCACGGTACAAATATTTGTATGATCTACAAATTGTTGTTCCGGCTCTGGGTGTTTGTGTATGTGAGTTTATATGTTTGTAAACGCACCCACGATACAGGAGAAATTCCTAGTGTGGGGCAACGTTTTTTTTTTTTTTTTAAAAAAAGAGAAAAAGTGGTTGGGCGGCGCTTGACGGGGTCGGTCCGTGGATGGGTGGCCGTTTCAACGTGCTGAGTTTCCTCCGTGCCTCGGAGGGCGCGTTGGGCCGTTGGTCCCGGCTGTCGTTTGGGGATCTTTGACGGTCGTTGCGGGGGGTCAGAGGCTTGGGATCTGGCACCGGTCTTGCCAGGGGGTGCCGTGTTGCCCGGTTACTGGGTTGTGGAGGTCAGATGGGCAGTCGCTCCATGTAGGGCACTGGCGCTTGGCTGGGTCCGGTGGGACTGGAGGCCGACCCCGATATGGTTGGGAAAAGGCTAGGCAGACGATGAAGAAGATGATCTATCCAAAGTGACTTAACAACTAGTCATTTTCAGTGGCAAAGCGAGTTAGTAAAGTCGTTGGGCGAAGGCAATTATATCGAGTTAGTAACGGTACTGGTCATTTGCGTGTATTTGGAACAGATCTTATGTTGCGTAACGATTTACAACCACCGTCTTTAGATCTGAATGCACTTGCTTACTTTCAAAGTAATATTATGATAGCAGTTATCTCGCGATCGTTTTCCTTACATGAAAACTGAGTTAGCGAGCGATAGTAAAGGGTTACTGTTGATAATTTGATTTTAAACGATATTGATCAAAGTTAATTCGTAAAGCTCCTTCACACGAGTTATTATCACGCAAATATTATCAGGCTTAATTGTTCCCCTCATATGAACAGTCGGTATGTTCCAAGATCTTTGAGTAAAAAGCGCGAATCTTGTGAGAAGGATCCCCGATCACCAAGTTCCTTGAGAATTAGACGTCATAGTTAATGACAGTGGTAGTGAGACCAAATCTGATGGCTTGTCCACTTGTCATACTCAGAACTTTGGACCGCACCTCATGTGGCGATGGGTCAACGAAGAAGTTTCACGAGTTGAGTGTGCATTGCCTTTGAATTATGGTAAAGAGTAACAGAATTTTTACAATAACTTTGTTTAGTTGTTGAACTTGTTGATCGTCGGACCTTTTTCTAATGAATAGTCTTGTGTGGGAAACTCTAATACGAAAACTAAACAGGCCCTGTATTAAGACCGCGATAGGTGATTACGACAGGATGGTGATCGTTATACACCGAAAGCTTTAAATAGGTACGCTTGGAACCTACAAGTATGCACAAGGTAGGTTAGGGCAGATGCCAGTGGGTTATGTACCAGTCAATGTTGATGTCAAAAGGATTTTGATAATAATGGGCAAGCTCAAGGTGTCGAGTAATTCAGTCTATCGAACGTATTATGTTTGACCGTACCAGTGGATTCTGGTGGAGGTCGGGGTCTAGAGAGAGACCGAGAGACCATTGTGAGAGCAATATAATTGCTGGTCGGCTAGGGAGCCGTGGCGTTGGAGGTTTTACTCGAGGGTTTCTGTAAGCTTGGCAGTTTTTGCTGCAGAATAAGTTTTAAACTTTGTTTGGAGCGACTAGTGGTACATGGCCCAGGGTAATGATTTAGTTAAAGAGTAGGGTTCTAAAATTTCCCTATTTTCACGAACCCAATAATCTAGTTCGGTCAGGAGTAGCCGAGCGTTGTGTGGCAGCTGTGAGCCTAGGTGGCAACTGTAAGCCTAAGTGGCAACTGTTGGCCTGTGTGGCAACTGTTGGCCTGTGTGGCAACTGTTGGCCTGTTTGGCAACTGTTGGCCTGTGTGGCAACTGTTGGCCTGTGTGGCAACTGTTGGCCTGTGTGGCAACTGTAGACCTGTGTGGCAACTGTAGACCTGTGTGGCAACTGTAGGCCTGTGTGGTAACTGTTGGCCTGTGTGGCAACTGATGGCCTTTATGGCAACGGTAGGCCTGTACGGCACCTGTAAGTCTGTGTGACACTATGGCTGGTGTGAAAATTCATGTTTGTGTTAGGAACCTTACAGAAAGTTCCTATTGAGTCATGAGGTTAGAGGAAAGTAAACTCGCAGTCACGCCTGTGAAGAGATCATGTTAATGTTGATGACGTTCGAACCGTCAAGCCCTCATTACGAAAATTAAAATAATTTTGGTTTTCTAATTTTGATTACTATGCGTAGATTGTGTTGGTAAGACACACAAAGCTCAAATACCAATTGAGTTTGTAGATTAATTGGATAATGAATTGACGTAACATATGACAGACTAAATCTCTGTGTGAACAGGTTTTGAGTTCAGAGAGTTGAGTTGACTCGACATCGTAGGGATGTGCGAGTAGAGCAATTGTGATTGCTAAGAGAGCTATGTTGAGATAGCTAGGAAAGTTATGAGATAGCTAGTAGAGCTATGAGATAGTTAAATATTGTGAATAAGATACCTGTTGGTTTCTTTTGCTTGATTTAATTTGAGATTTATGACTGTCAGTGGTACTTGAACTTTGTAATCACGAAGATTGGGTGCTTTTAGGTACCAAATCGATGAGGTTGCTATTTTCTTTAAATTGGAAATAGAATTACTCGTTCCTTGCAATAGTGAACAGAGAGATTTGAATGATCATGTTTGATTGTTTAAAAATGTTTCCTCACTCTTAGAGTATGAGTCAGGATTGGACGAGCAAATACTGTTTGAAAATTTTGTATTTTTCAGATAAACATCCCTTGTATGATGAGAGATTGCCAGGATGGAGTGGACTAAGACGACGTGTGGTGCAACACGAGGTGACCATGAGATGACATGGAGCAAGGACAAGAAGATGATGCCTGCGGGTGATAGATTTGGGGATCTGTCACCTGAGAGAGGCCCGAGAAGGCGACGTGTGTGTTCCACGTTCGCCTCTCAAGAGGAATTACGGCCTAGAGAACACCATGTGGTTTTAGTCAGTAGGAGTCTGACAGACCCCTCAGCTTTCCCCAAGGGCTGAGGACATCCATTGAGGATTTCCACATGATTCGATACACTGTTAGAACCTGACCATGAGAAGCAGACGAGGACGCCTGTCTCGCAGGATGGCCGTGTCGGGTTTAGTCAATAGTACGGACGTGAAGTCAAATCACAGGCACGCCCCTAGCGCTAAACAAGAGCAATTACGCATTGGCGCGCTTTTATAAGCACTTGCGTAGCGGGGAACAGGGCAGTGTAGTACTGACAGCCGTAGAGCCAAGACGTCGTAGAATCAGTGTCGATCCGTAATATTAGTAAGCAAGAGTGTAAGTTGTGTCTATTTGAATAAACACAGTGTATCGAATAACTTATGTGATTTCATTTGCACGATTATACCCACCGACCTGGCCACACACGATGTCTTAACCTAAGGGAATACATCCTGACTTCCCGATGGTTTACATCTATCGGCCAGCCTTGATGCGACATGTACATGTTGTTAGGTACTTATCTAAAACTGTATTTTTTAAGGCTTAAATATTTAAATTTAGGAACTTATTATTTTCTTTTCTTTCGTACTTAATTATTACCTAGACTGGAATTCTCAACAATGATAACGACATATGTATCCTTCGCTACATAGTACCTATAAAACAAAGTCGCTTCCCGTTTGTCTGTCCCTGTTTGCTTTTGTCTGTCCCTGTTTGCTTAGATCTTTAAAACTACGCAACGGATTCTGAAGCAGTTTTTTTTTAATCGATAGATTGATTCAAGTGGAAGGTTTTTGTGTATATATTGTCAAAATATGACTTGAAACTTGATTAATGAAATTCATGACTTAGCAACCGATTTTTATCGTTATCAATGTCGGGAGTCGGGACTACCGCAACAGGTAGGTATTTATTTATTTCCACAAACTCCTTGGACACGTAGACTTTAAGAAATCCATAATTACCTTGTTGCGACACTCGCGTTGATATAAACTCGCAAATAGATGACGATTCGAGTTTCAAAATTACCTGTCAATAAAAATTATTTAATAATCACGTAGTTTTTTTTTAAACTTGTGTACATGTCTGTACTAAATTTGTAACACTATCCTACATATTTTAGAAGGTACCATAATGTTTTGCGTTTTCGCTTTTTCGTAACCACCTAAACTTGGTCGGGTTACCACGGTCATTCACTTCCTGATGACTTTAATCGTATTATATCATTAATTATCCAATGTACTGAGCTGAAATTTTACTGATATACAACTGAACTAAAAAACTAATAATTGACATAACATTCAGTTCATATATTCAATCCAGTGGCCAAATAACACCGCGCGCATCAAGACCGTGCTCGTGAAGAACTCAATATCATCATAACTTGTTAAATACTTACAGGATACTAATGAAACTTCACATACATTTGAAGGCAGTTACAAGCTTTAAAATAACGTTTAAAGTAAGTCTTTAGAGCTCTTATTGAGAGTGCTGGGACCAATTGAAGTGTTTTTCTATTTAATGAAATAACCTTTAAGCTATGTATTATTTTGTTTTTTTTATTGCAGAACAAATTTAAACTAATTCCTAAGAAGCCATGTACAAAATATGATAAGAATCCGCTTAACCATTTCAAAGATCTAGCAAAACCAAAAACGTTACCCCAGCAAAATCTCGAACAACTTCGCAACCGATGAAAGAACAAATACAAAATAAGGCACAACATTTACTTCATCTAGACAACTAATTTTATAGCTAGTAATTATTTAAATATTCCCATTAGAAAGAAAAAGGTCTGTTTGTGAAATAATTAAAAATAAAAATAAATGTTTTTGTGAAATAATTAAGAAACTATAAGCGCAACAAATTTAAAAATGTGCGCAACAATTACAGAAGCCGCAAAACTAATTATCTTTATGATTCAAATGACCATTTTCGACAACATCTGGCCTCGGTAACGGACACTATGAACCTGGTTATACTTTTCTTTCTTTCTCTCTCACTGAGGATAACCGTTTATGCAGTGAGTGATTCCAAAATAGGATATCTGTTGGATCATGGTCTTGATTATGGATGATAACGCTGGAATTGTAGAGGATATGGATCTATTGTCAGCATCTTCATCATACCTTTGCGCCCCAGAGCGAGTCGACTCATATTTGCAAAATGTCAAAAACAGTCTCAAAATACTTCAAATAAATATTAGAAGCATAGGAAATCGTGTTAATTTTGACAATTTTCTAATATTGTTGCATCGTGTTCGGGTACAGTTTGATATAATAGTGCTATCCGAATTCTGGCTACAAAAATGTCCTTTTATTCCCTCTATCCCTGGTTTTGTAACTTCTTTTTCTGATCACTGTAACCAAAATGATGGTGTTGTTGTATACGCTAGGCATGACTTACAACTTAGTATCGAAAAACCAACGCTCGACGACGCGAATTGCCTGCTTCTGAAGTACAAAAATGAGATAGCAGTTTTAGCTGTGTACCGTTCACCATCTAATCATAACATACACAATTTTATCGCTAGTTTAGATTCAACCCTTCATTCGTTAAAATCGTTTAGAACAATTATGATAATAGGAGACATTAACATTAATATAGCCCCAAATTGTAATGATCTAAATTCTGACTTGTACCTCAACACTGTTGCATCACATGGTATGCTGCCTGCACATGTTTTACCTACACGTATCGACAGCTGTCTCGACCACATAATAATAAAGTCTAACAAACCATCTATATCCTTGGTTCTCGATTCTCTAATTACCGATCATGCTCCGGTTATAGCCTTCTGCAATATTAGCTTAGATACCCAAAAATCCTCGACAAAATCGAAACATGTAGATATTAATGCTTGCGTAAAGATACTTAACGATACTGACTTCTCCGCTGTTACGAACTGTCACGATGCTGACAATACTGCATCCAACTTAGTCAATATTATCACTTCCGTCGTTGCTAAAAATTGTCGTAATTCGGTTATCCCGAGTAGGAAACGAATTATTAAACCCTGGATCACACCAGGTCTTCTAAGGTGTATTAGAAATCGAGATAATCTTAACCGTAAATCCAAAAAGGACCCAAATAACGAAACTAAGAAAATAATATATGTCCGATACAGGAATTTCTGTAATAATCTCTTGAAGAAATTAAAGCGACAGTATGAACGTACAGAATTTGAAAAACATCGAAAAAATCCAAAAGCCACTTGGAACCTTGTTAAAATCATCTCAAACTTGAAAACCAATAGAACTTCCGCCAGTGAGCTCTTGTCCTTTACACCTGACCCATCTCGTTCAGTTGATTTTGTGAATAAATTCTTCGCAAATGTGGGAGAAAATCTGGCCTCCAAAATTGTGCCTCCAGTGAGTGACGATTGTGCCAGTTCCTCTCTCCTTGGTCAGTCTTTTCCACATCATAATTCTATGGTCATTTTCCCCACGGATAGTGAGGAGATTGATCGCCTCATCCTAGCCCTCAAACTGAATTGTGCTGTGGGGTGGGACGCCATCCCTGCGACCCTGATTAGTGCTGCGAGGAAAATTCTTGTCCCCATCATTTGTTACGTTTTCAACCTCGCTCTTACGTCTGGAGTGTTCCCTGCGGTCTTCAAAAAGGCCCTGGTACACCCAATTCACAAAAGTGGGGATAGAGGCAGTGTCAATAACTACAGACCAATTTCCGTTTTGACTATCTTTTCTAAGCTTTTTGAAAAAATATTAAACATGCGACTCCTCAACTATCTAAATGCACATAATGTTCTCGCTGAGAACCAATATGGTTTCAGAGCAGGCAAAAATACTGAAGACGCTGTTCTGGATTTATTGGGCTCAGTGGCTCAAAATCTAAACAATAGACAAAAGACTATTGCTATTTTTCTTGATCTCTCCAAGGCTTTTGACACCGTCTCTGTCGCCCTTTTGCTCAATAAGCTGGAACTGATTGGAGTTCGAGGCCTCGCTCTTGATATTTTCAGGAGTTACCTGAATGGCCGTTCACAATTTGTTAAAATAGATAATCTTACCAGTAACGAAATGTTTCTTAACTTTGGAGTGCCTCAGGGCAGTGTACTTGGTCCCACCCTGTTCCTTATATACATGAACGATCTCTGTAAACTCTCCCTACGTAACTCCAAATTAATTTCATACGCTGATGACACAGTCATACTGGTTCGGGACAGGGATTGGGCTGAGGCACTTTTTGTCGCCGAATCAGCGCTACATTCTACTATGAGGTGGCTTGCACAGAATTTGCTTACCCTAAACGTGGAAAAAACTGCGTTTGTCACATTTGGTCCGAGACTTACATCACAGCCAACATCCGCTTTTTCTCTGACGGCGCATAAATGCAATGTTATTACGAACCTTGACTGTGGTTGTGCCAAAATCAAGCGTACGGATTCTGTTAAATACCTCGGTATACTGATTGACAGTGCGCTGACTTGGGTTGGGCAAATAAGTACACTTGTATCTAGGGTTAGAAAGTTAATATTTGTTTTTAAAAACCTTAGAAGTTCAGCCGAGTTTTTTACCCTTAGAACAGTTTATTTTGCTCTTGCTCACTCTGTCATCACGTACTGTGTATCGGCCTGGGGTAACGCTGGGAAATGTCTCCTATTACGTCTGGAGAGGGCGCAGAGAGCTGTGCTCAAGGTCATGACGCATAAACCTATACTTTTCCCTACCGACGAACTGTACGCCCTATGTAAGGTACCATCGGTGAGGCACTCCTTCGTTCTAAAATTAATTTTACGTAAGCATGCTGAGCTTTTCTTCGATCCTGATTTACACAAACATAAACTTAGGGCTGATAGAGTCTGTCAAACTTACTCGTCTAAACTCCAATTAGTACGACGACAATTCGAGTTCATGGCTCCTGTTTTATACAACAAAGTAAATAGGATTCTAAAAATTTATCCACTCACTTCTCGAGAGTGTAAACGGCTCACTGACCAATGGTTGTCCACTCTTACGTACGAAGAATTGGAGAACATAGTAAAAAACTAAAATAAAAGCAAAAACCTTATTCTGTTCCTCACATACACACACACACACACACACACACACACTCACTCACACACACACACACACACACACACTCACTCACCCACTCACTCACACACACACACACACACACACACACACTCACTAGACCTTAAACTTAGTTATAACAAATTATTTAAAAATAAAAACTGTTCGTAATCTGGAACCTACATGTCATCTCTGTCTTGGAGGTGGGCGTTAATAGACACGACACAGTTTCTACTAATGTGTCTATTATCGATCACAATAATTATGTAACGTGTGTTTTTGGTTCAAATAAAGAATTATTATTATTAATTATTTCTTTTAATAAGTGGTTATTTAATTATATTCTTTCCCTTTTTTAGTATGGGTTTGAATTGCAGTTGGGGGCGCCGTAGAAATCTCGCCCAGGGCGCTGGTAGTGTTAAAACCGGCACTGTGCAGGCAAGAGAACATGAAAAGTACCACCATTTTAGATTCATTTCTTTAATGAACCGGGTTATATCAGAATAGTTAAACAAAAACCTAAACAAGGCGGGGTGCTAAAATTTTTACGTATACTTGGTTTATACGGCGGGAGGCGAGGGAGCGCATGCTGACATTAGTACCCCGGCGCAGAATATGCTTAAAACTATGATTCCGTAGTCGACTGCAGGTGACAGCAGCAGGCGACATGACTCCGCGACATTGCTGATTTCTTTGTATCACTGTGAAACACGTGCCGTAGCTAGCTATACGTTGCCTGCTGTTGCCTTCAGTCGGCTACGGAATAACACCTTGAGACGGCTCTGCCATAACTGTCAAGTGAATACAATCTATAGAACAGCATATAAGAATAATGTAAATAAAATTATCATCAACTCACTGGGTAGCTCAATTTCGGTGTCGCCTTTTTGCTTGGTTTCTGTCGTGAAACCATAGTGGCAATATGTTGTGTTTCTTGACTAGCTATTGCATCAACATACCATTCACCATTTACTTGAGTCACTTTAAAGCCGGGCACATCAACAAATAATTTATCCAATGAAGGATATCCGAGTCTTTTGAATGGTATCCATTCTCCTTGTAGCTCTCGATAGTCTCCTGTAAAACAATAAGCCATTTTAAAAGTAATATTACTTAGTTTTGTTCCACTGTGTGACTGTTACTGTCAGGGTTCTTTATCTGGGTGCGATTTCTTCTGTGTGTTTGTCTGTCACAGCTGTTTTTTTCCGGAACTACTAGTACTTTTGCCTTAAAATGTTTACAGCCATAAACAATACTAGTTCACCTAACTAGCAATCGAAAGAAACTAAAATTTATCTTTATTTTTTACTTTGTAACAGTGACCGAAATTGGGGTTGTAATTGGCATGATCTACCCTTTTCGTCTGATCTACAATAGGATACCTGTGGACATTTTAAACACCAAGGAACTGCCACTATTCAAATATAAATTACGTATTTTTTTAATTGACAAAGCTTACTACACGATCCAAGATTTTCTTAATAATTAGTACCTACTACAATCTGTCACCATGCACCTAATACGTATTTTGTAAGATTTTCTTTATATGTGATACCTATGATTATGTTGCATGTTGACTTAATTATTGTATGCCTACTAGGCAGGACATAATGGAACTGTAATTTACCTAACATCTGTCTGTATAACCTATGCCCACAATAAAAAGATTTGATTTGATTTGATTTTCTATTTTTACGAGAACGAGATGTATCCTCCGACTGCACAGCATGATTTTCTCCTTGATTACGTCTTTTTACCTGACTGCCGAAGAAGGGTAATGTGTTTATTAGTTCGCTTCTTAAGCAGTCGGATTTTTTATTTATTTAATTTACTTTCTTTATTTATAACTTTTTTGTTAACATTTTATTTTCGAATTAGGTACTTACATTTAAACATAATAAGTGTTATATATTTTTGAAATCACCTCTTAAAACTCTTTATTTTGATACCCCACACGCTCGGTTTGGAAGAAAAAGAAATATTGGGCATCCACAATATGGCGGCGCCCAAAATCCGTTTTTTTTTATATTTTACAATTTTAATGTAGCCAGTGACGCTCGCAAGTTTAAAACGAATCGATTGAGTAAGAGTCATCGTCGACCCACGCGTTTGGTCTCTAAAACACCACATAGGGACAAACATACATACATTCATACATACATAGACTGATAAGCACATTACCCTCCTTCGGCAGTCGGATAAAAAGCAGGATACGGCCCGTTTCGGGGTAAACGAGGGCGCGCGGTGTATTTGGTATTCAATCGCTCGCATGATCGTTAATGGGGATATGAACGCAAAGCTTAGCGCAGATGTCGCTAGCGGCGCTATGGTTGCTGTCAAATAGTGTTTGCTTTGTTTACATCACGTGTTTTTGTTATTATTTGAGTTTAAACTGGTATATCATCGTTATTGATAATATGTATTGTCCCTGGAGGCTTAGGGAATTGAAAGACGAACTTAATTAAAGAGGAGCAAGGATAACTGAAAAGAAAACAGATCTTATTGAGAGGCAGACTTTTATATAATAAAAATGCTTTTCATAGGTGATATGTCCTAGATTTGGATATTTTTTTAAGCTGTAACGAGTTAATTTTTACTTGACTCATGGTAGGAAAATTTACAAAAAATGAGAGAGCATTACTTTAATGTGTTGGTATTCTTTACGTTTTAGGTTAGAAGTTTTATTTTATTTTCGGCAATCGGCTCAAGCTTCTGAAGGCCAAGCAAATGACATTCCTGCTGCAGAACTTTATCAATACGTTAATAGCTCCACTATATCGCCGCAGATTACCCAGCAATATAATCAGAGTTACTTTGACAGGTACATAACATAACCTATAAATATGTATAGCCCTTACCCAGTATTTTTTTGCGTTGTATCTTTGGGCAATAAATGAACACCGGGATTGGTACATTCTGGTACAGCACACAGAGGCATATTTGTGTGATAGGTTACAAAATATATGGATTTGACAGCTTTCAATAACCATAGAGACGATGCGCCACCTATCGTGACAAAATGGCAGTTCACATCCACATTGTGTTCTGATTGAGCAGCTCATGGTTAAATTACCTATAACAGCCGCAAGGGTCAATCTTCAAGGCTAAGCAACGCTTGCCGTCCGTGGATGGATGAACATCTTTACATAGCGAGGTTCCTCCGTGCCTTGGAAATTACGCTAAGCCGTTTGTCGTTACAAATAGTCAGAAACTAGGTAATCTGACACCAGTCTTTCCAAGAGGAATTTTGTGACCCAGTTACTGTGATCCACTTACCGGGTTGTGGAGGTCAGATAGGCAGTTGCTAAATTTCAAATACTAATACTCAGCTGCATCCGGTAAGACTGGAAGTCGACCCCAATATAGTTGGGAAAGGCTAGGCAGATTGATTTAATTGACTGTTGATTTTGTTCAGATAATTTTTAATTGTTACTAAGTCTAATAAAGATTCACAGTCTTATTAATAAAAATGACGTATTACCAGCTTACTCCGAAGTTACTCTTGGACTAGCTAATCCCGGAGTAAGTAAGGATTAACATGGGCTTAGCAATGTTATTAATAAACATGGAATAACCTCGGACTAACTATTCATTTGGTACTCTTGGATTTACGCGTAAGCTATGGCAACCCAGTTCAATTTAAAAGTGTAAAGAGTGAACCAGTGAATGAAACCAAGAAATTTGATGACATAAAGTAGAAAAAGAAATAAAAATAGCTGACAAAGTGACATCTGTCATAATTAAATCGCATATAATAAAATATTATAACTCTTTTTATAACTCTGTCTGTCTGTCTGTCTATTACCATTTCACGCTTAAACCGTTGAACTGATTTTGGATGGAGTTAGTCATTGAGATATTATGTATTACATAATTACCTCAATGGAGTTAGTTTGGGACCCTGGGAAGGACATACGATAGTTTTTATTCAATGTAATGGTGGCAAGGAAGGTAAAATTTGTATGGTGAACTAATAATTTCTCAAGTAAGGCGGCCTTCACAATATAATTAGTGCGACATTAAAAATAGCCTATTAGGAGTGCTAATGCTACGCAGACGAAGTCACGGGCAACAGCTAGTATTTAATATTCGTAGTGGTTTGATACATCTGATGACGAGTGTATCTCTCATAGAATATTAATGTTAGTAAAATACCTAAGTATTAAACACATCTTCATGCCAATTCCTGAAATAGTGTTTCCTGTCTAGTACAATATATTTATATTAAACTAAAAATTTTCATCATCAAATCACAACGAACAAAATGTCAATCAAAAATAATAAATGTAGTCGCCATGGATACACTCTTAATCCAACCTTAAGCCGACCTTAAACTAGCTAGCACCATGGAATAACTTTTAGTCCAAGACTAGAGTCAGATTAGTATAATCTCTCCTTATTCCGTGTTTATTAATACGGAAATTTGTTAGTACCAACCTAATGCTTGGAATAAAGTTAATCTTACCTTAGTCCACGTTTATTAATAAGACGGTCAATGTTTTACCAATTTTTATTTTTAGGATTTCATAATAGGATTGAAAATATTGCACTGAGAATCATAAAAACGTATTATTGGATTTGTTCATTAATTCTTTTATTATAATATATAGATACTTACTTATAGATACTTTTCCTTGTACGATTTAGGAATTGTACCTATACAAATCCTAGGACATGTATAAGTCAGAGGCGGCTGTACTTTAAGTTCACTCGTGCACTGAACTGCCAGATTTGAATAGGTTTAGAAATAAAATAAAAATGTTTAATAATATCTGATTAACGATCTATTCAATATTTACGAAATTATGACGAACAAATTTAAGCTCTTTGCTAAAGTAATAAGACGTTTATTGCTGTGTAAAATACTCCCCGTGCGCTAGGCTAAAGCGCACGGCGAGAGTTCATACTATTCTATGAGAAACAAGCGAAAACGCCTGGCGCGTGAGACAGAGATAGTTCAATAGAAAATGTACGGCAAAATATGACCATTCTCGTGCGCCGTCCCAGCGAACCGAAGATTACCGAGAGCGGGCGAAGTTTGACGAACGAATTTTATCTTCGGGTCGAGTACCAACATTACAAGTTGTACAACGACGTAACTAGATGGCGTTGGCGTCGAATTAGAAGTCGCTAGCGAGATGGTTTGCCGATTTACATAGGCTCCTGTGAATTTTAGTAAATCTAACAAGTTTGCCCAGTGAGACGGCAAAGTGCACTACTACTATTATGATCCACCAGCCGCCACTGGTATAAGTTATGGACCAAGTGATGAAGTGATTAATACGACATTATTCATAATGCCCGGGCAATTTAAAAAATGCTAATATGAGTAGACAATATGATCCAAACAATAGAAATAATTAAATTGACCGGGCTTTCTGAATAATACCCATCGCTTATTGGGCCGGGTAATAAAGAGATGTGTTTTTTTAATTATTTTAATGTTGACATTGGTTTTAATATAGAATAGGTAAGTACGATTACTATTAAAGCCGCCGATTCTCTTGAGTAGCTGATTATAAAATGACAATCACGTTTAAATAGCTAGTCGTAATTTTTTTTTTAAATATATGTTATATTAGACTATTTTCTTAATAATTTAATCTAAGCAAATTTCGCTCGCTTTGCTCGTTCACTTCAGCTATCGTCAACTCCTTCGAACCCTGGGTGGAACTGGCAGGAACCGAGTGTCCTAAGCTCCCGAGCTCGCTTCGCTCGCTCTTGGACTAATTCATTGATCATAATTATCGAATTGCCCAATTGTTGTTCCGAAGTCTTTTTTCCCTGATAGCTACAATATAACCTTGGGGTCTTTAAGTCAAGAGTGAATAGGCTACTTCTAGGCAAGCGAGCCTCACCGTAGATCACATCGTCCCTTAACATTAGGCGAGATAGTGGTCAAACGCGAGCCTACAGATGAGAAAAAAAAATCGTAACCGTAGCAATATTCATGATGACCAGACAATGTGAGTATTCATTAAATGCAATGGAAATTTTGCAGCGGTTTCAGAACAAAGTACTGAGAAACATATCAGATGCAACCAGCGAACTCCAAGAGCATCTCCAAGTCACAACAGTAAAAGAGGAAATTGAGCTCAAAACAATGAGATACAAAAGCCGTATAGTGTCGCACAATAACAGCTTAGTCACTGCTCTGAATGTGCCACTAGACAACAGAAGGCTTAAGCGCAAATATATATGGGACCTTGTTAAATAAAGCAAGTAAATAATGAAGGGGTGGTTTCCTCCGCTGGGCGGACGAACCTCACCTGACAATCACGCGCACATCCCATCTGCTAATGGCTTGGAAAGCCGATCGCATCTTGTCATCGATGTACTTCACCAATCTTTTACAAGTGGCAGCGTGGATCAGCACCCCTGAGTTACAATATTCTGCGCATAGTACACCTACCCCGACCGAAGTCCGAAGAAAAATCGCTGAGAAGAGACGATTTCGCAGAATATGGCAGTCATCACACAATGAACGGGACAAATCCCGTCTTAACCGTGCCATTAAGGAGCTCAAAGACCTTCTTCAGAAAACTAATAATGATGCTCTTCAACACAGGCTAGAGAGAATAACCCCTGAAGCTAAAGGAATTCACTCCCTTTGGAAAGCAACTAAGAATCTAGAACAACCTCAGCAACGCTTCCCCCCTATCAGATAATTCATGGGCTCGTTCAGATCATGAAAGGTGTGAAGCTTTCGCCACTCACCTTGCCAATGTCTTCAAGCCGAATGAATCTGCAGTTCCTGATGATCCTGAAATATATGCCATTCTCAACCAGGACTTGCAACTTTGTGCCCCTCTGCGCCCAACATCTCCACGGGAACTATCTAGATTGATATCTACGATGAACTCCAATAAGGCACCCGGATTCGATCTGATTACTCCGAAAATTCTTAAAGAGCTGCCAAAAAAGGGATTAGTCTTTCTTACTATCCTTATTAATGCCTCTCTCAGATACTCTTATGTCCCTGCTCTCTGGAAAATATCACAAATCGTAATGATCCCTAAGCCTGGAAAGCCGGAAAGTGAAGTTTCATCCGCCCTATTAGCCTTACTCCGGTACTATCGAAGCTATGGGAAAGGGTTGTCTTGAACAGGCTAAAACCTCACCTAAAAGAAAACCAAGTAGTACCTGATCACCAATTCGGATTTCGCGAGCAACACTCCACCGTTGAACAGGTACACCGAGTCTACCGCACCATAAGACAATGCCTAGAAAAGAAGAAGTATTGCTCGGCAGCCTTCCTGGACGTTCAACAAGCCTTTGATCGAGTATGGCATAAAGGACTTTTGTGCAAGATAAAGTTGCTCTTGCCCCATTCATTTTACTTGCTGATGAAATCATACCTTAGTAATAGGCAATTCCAAGTAAAGGTACGAGACGCTAGATCCTCTCTCACCAGGTGCCTTGCAGGGGTACCCCAGGGCTCCGTCCTGGGTCCAGTTTTATACAATATATTTACTAGCGACCTCCCTCAATGCCCTGACGTATTTGTAGCAACCTACGCTGATGATGCCGCATTTCTAGCCTGTAATCAGGATGCCAACATAGCAAGCAGCATGCTGCAAAATCAACTTGACAGGACCCATGACTGGCTTAACAAATGGCGTATAAAGGCAAGTGCACCAAAATCACATCACATCACCTTTGCACTAAGACATGGAAATTGCGCCCTGGTCACATTGGGTCAGGACACTCTACCACAGTCCTCATGCGTGAAGTACCTGGGATTCTACTTGGATCGTAGGTTGACATGGAAGGATCACCTAAAGAAAAAGAGAACAGAAATAAACGTCCGATTCAAGAACTTGCTCTGGTTACTTGGTAGACAATCTTCAGTCACCCTGAGTAACAAACTTAGAGTTTATTGTTCCATCATAAAACCAATATGGACATATGGGATTCAAATATGGTCTTCCGCAAGCAAATCAAACATTATGTGCATTCAAAGGAGTCAAAACAGTATCCTGAGGGTCCTAGCTGCAGCGCCCTGGTATGCTCGCAACTCAGAAATACATGAGCACCTGGAAATCCCAACAATCCTAGAAGAAGCGAAACGCTGTCTAGAGAAATACAAAGAGAGATTAACCAACCATCCCAATCCACTTTCACGATCACTATTGTTGCCAAATCATAGTAAGAGACTCAAAAAAGCTGATATTGTGCTGCCTGATTAAGTAGAATTTGGACACTGGTCCTGATTCTGTAAAATGTAATGTATCTTTCCACACATCTGATCATAGTCAGGGATGACTGATAGTAGATGAGAAAAGGAAAAAAAAAAAAAAAAAAATACAGACCCATAAGCCTTCTGCCAATCCTCTCCAAAATCTTTGAGAAGCTACTGATGTACAGGATATTACCGATTCTTAATAATGAGAAAATTATTCCCGACCGCCAATTTGGCTTCAGACAGGAGCATTCTACCACTGAACAAGTCCATCGGGTCTACCACAAGATAAGGAAAAGCCTAGAAGAAAAGCTATACTGGTCCTCAGTGTTTCTGGACATCCAACCGGCCTTCGATAGGGTTTGGCATAAGGGTCTGTTATACAAGGTGAAAATCAACCTTCCCCACCAGTACTCACTAATGAAATCCTATTTGTCAGAAAGAATATTTCAAGTAAAATAAGCAGATGTGACATCGCGATTCTGTAATATAACTGCTGGAGTACCGCAAGGGTCGGTACTGGGACCGGTTCTGTAGTTGTACACATTGTACACTGCGGATCTCCCGCAGGCCGATGAGGTTATTACAGCAACATTTGCTGATGACACCGCAATACTGGCGAGCCACACAGATCCCATTATGGCCTCTCACATGCTGCAAGGGAGTCTCGACAAAATAACCACATGGCTACAAACGTGGCGGATAAAGACGAGCGCAAGCAAATCGGTTCAAGTCACATTTACGTTGCGAAAAGGTGACTGTCCACCTGTCACATCTCGAGAATGTCACACTATCTCACCACGACAGTGTAAAATACCTAGGGTTACATCTGGACCGACGTTTGACGTGGCAGAAACCTTAAGACCAAGAGACACGAACTTAATATCCGTTACAAGAGCTTACACTGGATCATGGGACAAAACAGCAAACTGAGTACCGACAACAAACTTAATATATAAAGTGATCTTGAAGCCAGTGTGGCTTTATGGCATTACTTTGGGGCAGTGACTGTAACTCGAGCATTAGCATCATACAGAGAATGCAGAATGCTATTTTGAGGTCAATTAGTGGCGTTCCCTGGTTTGTGACAAACGCTGAAATACACAATGAGCTATCAATGAGTACCGTCATGGACGAGATCAAGAACATCACAAAAAGATACAAGGATAGACTGGAAAGGCACCCTAACGATCTAGCTGCCACACTGAACACAAGAAGTTACAGAAAAAGACTCAAAAGGAAAGACATTGTGTAGTGTACACACACTTGTGTGGACGTAAACACGAATATGGAGTCGATGGCTCGCTGGAGTCACGCTCTTCCCGCAAATTACCTTCAACTCATTCGCTAAAAGTTTAAAACTGATCATGGATCAAAAATAAATAAAAAAATAATAATTGATAAATAAAACTTACTGTTACATTGTTTTATTGTCAGTGCTCCTTTAACAGATATCAGAGTAGCTCTCAAAGCTTGGATAACTTGCTCTTTATCAGCCATAGTTCGGTACCTGAAAAAAGAGACTACTAAAGATTAATCTGCTACAAAATCTTTTCACAACCTTACCTGTGGGCAAAGTTAACACTGTGTCAGCAATTGATATGTAAAAGTGAGCTGCATATTTTTTATCAAATGAACTTTATATTTAACCCACCGCTGCCTGCTACTTATCTACTACAAACCAGCAAACGGTTATAATGCAAAATACCTCTAATTTGTGATAACATATTTTTTTTTAAAAGCTTTCCTTTTTTCTGTTTCGGCACATTTGATTTACGGTAGTTTCAGGGACCTGGCAGTGAATGTAAGTTCACTCCATTGATGCCTTGGTGTGGTGCATAATGTCACCATTCATAATTTGATGATTGTACTATCAAGGTACTGCAGTTTCTTAAGAATAAAAAGCCCTGCACTCTGTACATAAATAGTAATAGGTCGAAATGAATTAAATTATTATCTAAATATTGTTTCGAGTTAAAGCTTTGAAAAACTCAATTTAACTTTCAAAATAAATAAAGATGAAGCTCAAACCTGATAATACACGCTTAGAAGTACGATGCTTCTATGTGAATCGTCATAGAAAACATACTATAATATTACACCTAATATTTTGTACAGGAGCATAACTACCGTATATTCCGCCCGCCGGTACTAACTCATGACAATATAGTGAATAGTCAGGTCAGTTGACTTACCGCGGTTTTAACTTTAAGAAAAACTAATGGCTGTAGATTTACAGAAAAATAAATTCTTTATATTTTGTCTGAAATAACATGTCGCGTAAGCAAGAGAAATCAGAACATAAGTAATTAAAGTATTGTAAACAGTACATTCCTACTTTCACTACCACAAAAAAGGCATTGGTTTAATAAAAGCCAAATAATTTCCTAATCACCGGAAAATATTTAATGATTCTTACCTCACAGGAAATAAATTACAAAGAAGATTATCTCTTCATCAAATTTAATTTCATTAAAAACAATCCTGTATCTCTTTTTTTCCTAGTCCGGGTATTGTATGTATTGTATTGCCAAATTTTGCCAACCAAACCAATCGCCACAGACACCCCTATCCTATCCCTAGAGGAAATAACATTCTGTCATCTGTGGAGTTGTGGTGGTCTAATAGTGTTAACACACGTTCGAATTTGGTACGGCCGGACCACGGATTTACGGGCGGAGTTAGTCTGGCCCGTACCTTATCCGAGCGTGTGTAGAGTGGTCCGCGATACGTAGTATCTCTAAGTAGTCTGTGGGTCCGCGGACATTATTTTTTTTTTTTTTTTTTTTTTTTTTTATCTTATATAGGCTCGCGCTTGACCACCATCTCACCTGATGGTAAGCGATGATGTGGCCGATGATGGAGCACGCTTGCCTAGAAGTAACCTATTCACTCTTGACTTAAAGACCCCTAGGTTGTAGCTATCGGGAAACACAGACTCCGGCAGGGAATTCCACTCCTTAGCTGTACGCATAATAAAAGTATTTTCAAAACGTTTAGTGCGTATGGGTGGGATGTCCACCATGTACCGATGGCGCATCGCCGTACGTCTGGTAGTCCGATGATGAAACGGGCTGGGCGGAATTAGATTATGCAATTCCATCGCACATTCCCCGAAATGTAATCGATAAAAAACCGACAAGCCGGCAACTCGGCGACGATGTTCAAGGCTCTGGAGCTTTGACTTAACCAATGCCTCATCGCCGATGAGCCTCTTGGCCCGCTTTTCGATCGACTCTAGTGCATCAAGTTGGTATTTGGCAGAGCCGTCCCACAGATGAGAACAGTACTCCATGCATGATCGAACTTGCGCTTGATACAAGCTGAGCAGCTGTTCTGGCGTGAAGTACCTTCTCACCTTTGCAAGGATCCCCAGCTTCTTGGCAGCCAGCTGAGCCTTTGCCTCAATGAATGGGCCAAAATTGAGAGTCGATGTCAACGTAACGCCAAGCAGCTCAAGATGGTCAGTTATTGGCACGGTCACACTTCGGAAAGTTGGAGCCGGGTGAAATTGACTCTTTTTTGCGGAAAAAAGACACGCCTGGGTTTTAGCAGCATTAAACCTGACCAGATTGGCATCGCCCCATTCGGAGACTGCCTGCAAGGACAGGTTTAAGCGCTCCACCATGGCCTCCCGGAGAGACTGGACCTGAGGCCCGGTAGTACGAGCGTTGGACAAGTATCTCTCAGCAACAGTGCTGTCGTCTGCATACCCAAAGGTACCGGGTTTTAGCAGATCGTTAATGTGCAGCAAGAATAAAGTTGCTGAGAGTACTGACCCCTGAGGGACACCGGCATTAATATCCAAGTGGTCCGACGAGCAGCCATCGATAACCACTCGAATGGACCGATCTCTCAGGAAGTCTGCAATCCAATCACACAGACCACCGGGCAAACCGAATGAAGGAAGCTTACCAATAAGGCTTTCGTGCCAGACCCTATCAAAAGCCTTCGAGATGTCGAGGGAGACGGCAAGCGCTTCCCCATGCCTCTCGATGGCCTCACTCCAGATGTGAATGGCATACGCTAGAAGATCCCCAGTAGACCGATTTCGGCGGAAGCCGTATTGGCGGTCACTCAGGATATCGTTAGTTTCTAGGTATGCCAGGAGCTTAATATTGAGTACGCGTTCCGAGGTTACAGACATGGGTCTGTAGTTGGCCGGGTCAGCTCGGCTGCCCTTCTTGGGCACAGGCTGCACGTTAGCCTGCTTCCAAGCATTCGGCACTTTTCCAGCCTTATACGAAAGGCGGAATAGGCGTGTCAAGATCGGAGACAGTTCAGGCGCACAGGTTCTAAGAACAATTGCTGGTATTCCGTCAGGGCCGCTAGCCTTGTTCACGTCGAGGTTGCGCAGCACCCTACGGACGTCCTTTTGATGGATACGAATGTCCGACATACTCGTCACGCATCCATCAGGGGAAGGAGGGGGCCGCGCGTCACCAGGATTCAGACGTGAAGATTCCGCAAAAAGATAGGCAAATAAATTTGCCTTATCCTTAGCGGAGTGGGCCAGCGACCCGTCGGGTTTTAGCAGTGGTGGTAGTGAGGGACGGCAGAAGTTCGACTCGACCGACTTAGCCAGGGACCAAAACGCTTTACTACCTGCTGGGTAAGAAGCAAGTTTGGTCCCTATTCGGCCAATGTGGTCGAACCGAGCCCTTCGCAACACTAACTTGCAGGACTTGGCAGCCCTGTTGAAGGCCCTCTTCTTCAGACCCACGTCACTCGCCTTACGTGATCGAGCGTCGACCCAAGCCAGGTACGCCCTATGTTTAAGCGCGTCGGCGCGCTTACATTCGGCGCCAAACCATGGCCGGTCTTCGCTAGACATTGATACGTCAGAGAACGGAATGTAGTACTCCATTCCCTGACGCAACACATCCGTCACGGCGTCCGCGCACGACGATGGATCAGTCGAAGAAAAGCAAGTAGGCTGCCAAGGATAGCATGCGAAGAAAGATCGCATACCATCCCAATCTGCTGACTTGTACCGCCAAACCCGCCGGGTGCCTCTTGGGCTGGGATCGGGCGGGGAATAGACGGATACAGACTTCACCAGACAGTGGTCGGAACTACCTAAGGGTGAACCTATCGACACGGAGTATCTGTCTGGATCTGTTGTCAGCAGAAGGTCCAAGCAATTTGCTGTGTGCGAATCAACATCCGGTACCCTCGTTGCCCCCTGGACCAGCTGGGTGAGGTTTAGCGCTAGCGAAAGCTTACGCATCTCCCGTCCAGCATGGTCAGTGCACTGGTATGGGAAGAGCTACTCCTGATGGTGGGCATTAAAGTCCCCCAGTAACACTAATTGGGCGGAAGGGTACCGCTGCTGTGCCGCATCAGCCGCCTCACTGAGGTACTCTGTGAGCCTGGTTGTCTCCTGATCTCCGCTGTGCGAACGGTAGACACAGGCGTAGATAATTTTATCCAGACCTGTGTCCACCAGAACCCAGAGCGTTGTGAATTTGGAGTCCTCAAGGTTACGGAGACGCCGATAGCAAGTGTCGTCACGGGCGTACATACACACACCCGCGCGCGGTTTAAAATTGTGCTCCAGGGTAAACCCTGGGTAAGATAAGTACGACACGTCTGACGGACTCGCTATCTGCGTCTCCGTAAGGAAAAGCAGCGCTGGTTTCTCAGTCTCCAGGTGGTAGTGGACTACCGAGAGATTTGAGTGCAGACCTCGAATGTTGGTGAGGTGCACTTTGTGGGGGAGGGAGTGCAGCCGCTGTTTAAATTTTATACATTTCCTTTTCCTTGGCATTATAAAGAGTGAATGGAGGAGAGGAGTTGGAAGTGAGACGAGGTTCCACGCTGCTAACCTTCAGACAAGCACTGAAAGGACAGCATCATTGGGGCACTAGTCCGGAGACTGCGGGGACGCCCGAGCCCCCCCGGAATGTCCATCGGGCCCTCCCCATCTGGTCGCCAACCAGCACGATGGCGCATCCCGGGATTTTTCGACAGTTGGCGGGGCAGCCTTTCATGTGTGGCTGGCACACTACTTGGGCCCCCAACTACCTGCGGTCGGCCAGCGGCGCACCGTGCCTCGGATCCCGCTACTCTCCGAGACCAGTCTCCCGATACGCCCATACCAGCGCGCGTCAGGCTGGTCAGCCTGCAGTGGAACAGCTATCTCGACCCAACTCCTCTTGTGGCTACACCGAGCATCGTACCGGAACACGGCTAAGCCGCTTGGCGGTACGTCTTTGCCCGGTGGGTGGTCGCAAGCCTTCGGCCGAAGCCTACCACCAGTTTTTGTCACCTGATTTGCACCACCCGGGGACCACGTGTAGGGTATCGGAATAGGGTACACTCCTACGGACGTGGGTGACTCAGCCCCGAAATTGATTCCGTCTCGGTCCAAACAAGCGTATTGTAAAGTTGAAGTGTATGAACTCGTATTTTGTGGATCTTGACGATCACCATAATGTGACAAGAATAAAGCAGTATTTAGTTAACGTTAGTGTTGTTTTAATTATAGTAAAAATACGTAAGACAATTAGTATATATCTGTAATTGACATATTATTTTCTAATAGTGCTAACACACGTTCGGATTTGGTACGGCCGGACCGACTCCGCCCACAAATGCTTTCTCGCTTACATAGGCTTGTTTGGACCGAGACTGAATCAATTTAATAATAATAATGTCCGCGGACCACTCTACACACGCTCGGTTATGGTCTGGGCCGGACTAACCCCGCCCACAAATCCGTGGTCCGGCCGTACCAAATTGATGGTCTCCTCCATGATTCTAATCCATCCTCAAAATATGTATTTGTAAATAGATTCTTTACATTCTTAGGACCATTTCTGTACAATAGATTAAATAGAAAATTAAGTATCTATAACTTAAATTATTTTAGCTGTAAAAAGACTATTATTGAACATCTGCTTCGCATCTCTTACGGAGAGACAGAAGATCTCCTGGCTGTAACAAAATAATAATTTTGCTTTGTCTTTAATTTAAGTATTCATATACAAGCTATGTCATTGTTAATTTATTATTATTATTAGTTTTAAGCACTTTATAGTCTAAAACACAGGTTCAACCTAGTTCAGGCAAATAAGCAACTGTCTTCTTTTATATTTTTAAGATATTTTTATTGCAAAATGTGCCGTATGTTATAAATAAACGATATTATATTATTATTATTATTATGATCTGCGTCGCTGTAGCAGACCAAGTGTGATGGTGAGTTCTTCGAGAATGTCAGGCCCTTATCTAACGTCCCTTTTAAATAGTGGAAGACGCGCTTGACAAGCATGACGTCCTCCTCAGTAGGTGCTGCTAGGTTTCTGGATGCGACTCCAACAGCGTATGTGATGTCAGGTCTCGTACCTACTGATAGGTAAGCTAAAGCACCCACAGCTTGTCTGTAAGGGAAGTTCGCCTTGATACTATCATTTACTCCCGTTTCATTTTCTTTAATGATGGGTGACGGTGCTGGTTTGCACATGGACATTCCATATTTTTCTAGTACTTTCTTTGTGTATGCCTTTTGGCACAAGGTTATGGTACTATCCTTTCGCACGTTTATTTCCATTCCAAGGAAGTACGACGCAGGTTTGGTAGTAATTTTGAATCGTCCTCTAAGTTCATTCAAAAACTCTTCGCCTGCTGTTGCCGAGTTGTGCGCTACAAGCCCATCGTCTACGTAGAGAGCTACAATAACTTTTGATCGGTGTTTCGTTCGGACAAATAAACACGGATCCGCGTCGCTCTGTTTAAATTCAGATTTTAACAGGAACTCTGCGATGCATGTGTTCCAGCAGCGTGGTGCCTGCTTTAGGCCATACAGACTGCGTTTTAACTTACAAACCCGTTTCGTCCCGTCTCGATTGCCCTCGGGCTGTTTCATGTAGATTTCTTCCTTTACTTCGCCGTTAAGGAAGGCGGGGGTTACGTCGAACTGAGTCAGTTTTAGATTTTCGCGAACAGCCACTGCTAGTAGCGACCGCACAGTGTTCAGTCGAACCACTGGACTGAACGTCCTGTCATAGTCCATTCCTGGTATCTGGGAATAACCCTTATTGACCATTCTGGCCTTGTACCTTTCGACGGTACCATCAGGGTTCATTTTTATTTTGTACACCCACTTGCTTGGTAGGGCTTTGCGTCCTGTAGGTAGATCGACTAGGTCCCAGGTGTGATTATCTTTTAATGACTTCATCTCGTTTTTCATGGCTTCCTGCCACTTGTGTTTATCAGAAGATTCCATCGCTTCTTTGTAAGTGTCAGGTTCTATGGGCTTGTGCAGATTTTCAATCTCTTCAGCAGCTGCCATGATAAAGTCATCATATCGCTTAGGAGCTGAGATTGTTGACCTGTCTCTCAAAGTTCTTGTTATGGTTTCCTCAGCATCAATATTGAATGGTTCGTCATCATCGACAATTTTGGAACTCGAAAGGGACTCGTAGTGAGACTCGTAGTCGCTTTCGTTGTTTACGTGTTCCAGTTGTTCCGCTAGTTCAACATCAGTGCTGTTGACCAAATTTTGTTGTAACGTAGTGTCGAGACTTTCATTGTCAGTTTCGCTAATGCTGTCAAGTGGTGAGCCTTCTCCGTCTTCAATATCGTCAAAGTGTATTATTACTTGCTTACGTTCTGGTTTTGACGTTTTCAAAGGTTTTGGAGGTTCATCGTTGAAGACATCGGTGATATTATGTTTGTTTGTTTCGTCGTAAAACATGGATTTCATCACGCGGATATCTTTTGATGTGACCACTTTATTTTTGGAAGGTAATAGAATTTTGAACGCTTTTGAGGTTTCAGAGTATCCAATAAACATGCCAGAAATTGCTTTTGGTGCGAATTTATGACCACTAGTGCCTCTGATAAGAACAAACGTTTTGGAGCCAAAGATATAAAGGTGATTAATGCACGGCTTTCTGCCAACCCATGCTTCAAATGGTGTTTTGTTCTGGATGGCACTGTTCAGACTCCTGTTAGATAGGTAGTTTGCAGTCATGACAGCTTCGCCCCAGCATTTCAAAGGTGCTTTCGCATCGATGAGTAATGCTCTTGCTTTCTCGATCAAAGTGCGGTTTTTCCTTTCAGCTACTCCGTTTTGGTGGGAGGTGTAAGGCGCACTAAGCCTTCGTTGTATCCCGCAGCGTTTCAGGTAAGCGTCAAATTCTTTGTTAACATATTCGGTGCCATTATCCGATTGTACGGCTTTTATTTTCTTCCCTGTGTGAGTTTCTGCCATTTGTTTGAACTCTTTGAATTTCTCGAAGACTTTGCTCTTGTTTTTAAGCATGTACACGCGACTGTAGCGACTGTAGTCATCAATAAAGGTGACGAAGTATTTATTGCCGCTTAATGTGGGCGTTCGGATAGGTCCACAGACGTCGGTGTGAACGATTTCTATGAGTTCAGATGTACGTTGTGTTGTTTTCTCACGGGGAGCTGGTACTCGGTGCATTTTAGCTAGAATGCAGGTTTCACATTCGGGTAATGTTTCTGATGCATTGAAGTTCAAGCCGAGTAGAGATTGATTTTGGAGTGCATGTTTTAAATCGTTGGCGTTCATGTGCCCAAGTTTTCTGTGCCAGTCATAGATGTTCATGTTTGCCGATTCCGTTTTCTTTGAGGATGTCGGAGCTACGTCATCTTTTTCATTGGCCAGGTTGTTGCACTCATGCTTGTTTGGTTTGATGTGGTAGAGACCATCTTCTTCTTTGCGAGCAGTGAGAGTTATTCCAGCTTTTGGGTTGCTGACTGTCGCTTTGTTCTTTGTGAAGAGGACAGAACAGCCGGCATCTGTCATCTTGCTAACTGACAGTAGGTTAGTGCACAGACTAGGTACGTACAGCGTGTCCTTCAGGTGAGTGAGAGCTTCACCGTCTCCATTTTTCGAAATGAAAGAGACTGTCCCTTTTCCTTCAATCTCTGCAGTGCAATCTTCAGTTGCAAAGTTAAGTTTTCTGGAAGTTTTCTCGATATTTTTAAATAAGTCTCGTCGAAAAGTCATGTGTGATGTGCAGCCGCTGTCCAGAATCCAAATATTGTTATCAGGCTTCTTGTTGCGTGTAAGAAGGCACTGTGTAGCAAAATTGTTCCGATGAGAGTCAGTGTTAGGTTTCTTAGACCTCTCGTTGTTTTTCTTCCAGCAGTTTGTACATACTTTGTGATTCTTGCGTTTGAAAATGTTACCTCTTCGTTTGCGAATTCGGCAGGACGCGTTTAATGCTTCTTCTTCATATGAGGATTCAGGTTCGTTGGTATTGGTCATGTTTTGGTTGTGACGTGCTTCAAATTCTTCTAATATTTTAGTTTTAAGCTCTTCTGGCTTCGAAAGACAGTCGCGCGATTCAATAGCAACTCTGAAGTTTTCATAATCAGGAGAGAGACTGTATAACATCATGATAGTTAACAAGTCGTCGTTGATGATAACATCCATGTCGGCCAGTTTGTCCACTGTATCCATAAACTTGTTCAGGTGACTGCGTACGTCGTGTCCTTCTAGTTTCGTTAGGATCAGTTGTTTTAGTAGAGACGCCTTTCGTGCAGGTCCCTTACTGGCATAGGTATTTTTCAGTTTGTCCCAAACATCTTTGGCAGTACCGCAGTTTTTAATTTGTTTAAGTTCAGATGGAGCGATAATAAGGACCAGTTCAGATTTAGCTAATCTGTCCTTATCTACGTCGTCGGCGGTTGCGTTCAAGGACACGGGTGTCTCAACGTATTTCCAAAGTTTTTGTCTCACTAGGACGGCTTCTGCTTGTATCACCCATGTATCATAGTTGTCTTTCGTGAGCGTGTCTATTTTTGCACTCGACATTGTGTATGGGTACTTACATTTGGTATTCTTGCAACATCAAAAGCTCTGCTACCAAGTTCAAGTGTATGAACTCGTATTTTGTGGATCTTGACGATCACCATGTGTGACAAGAATAAAGCAGTATTTAGTTAACGTTAGTGTTGTTTTAATTATAGTAAAAATACGTAAGACAATTGGTATATATCTGTAATTGACATATTATTTTCTAACAGTGAAATATATCCATGGAAACCAAACCATAGAGTTTGTTCACCATACTTCACACGTATGTAAGTGAGAAAGCATTTGTGGGCGGAGTCGTTCCGGCCGTACCAAATCCGAACGTGTGTTAGTACTTACACAAATCAACACGGTCTAGGGATATTTTTAAAAAAGCGAATTACTATCAATGTGTTAATTATTTATATGACATGTATATATTTAAAAGATACGTTATTTAATATTCTACCATTTATTAATAATGGTTAAGGTACTTCGATTAAAATTTCAGGATTTTATGGAAAAAAAATGAAGCATAGACGGAAACCGTATATGAATTAACTTTTAATTTATGAGTAAAAACTGAAAAAAAATAGAAAAATCATTTAATTTGTGTTTATAAACTTGAAGTTAGTAGTCTAAGAAAGCTCCCATGATGTTCATAACACATCGGCAACGATTCGGCATGCTCAGAACAAGGTTGTCAATGTCTTGCTGCGGAATATTGTCCCATGTCCTTCTGAGGTGCGCAAAAAGTTGATCTTCTGTAGCCAGATTTTCAGGAACTTCCTTCAGAGCTCTTCTTTGCAGCATATCCCACGCATGCTCAATGGGATTTAGATCTGGCGATTGAGCAGGTCAGTCTAAGGCCCTAAATTTTGTGTATGTAACCAAGCTGCTACCGTTCACGCCGTGTGTGCCCGGGCATTGTCGTGCATGAGCAGGAAATCTTGCCCCATTTGTGTTCTGTGGGGCAAGATTACGGGCCCCAGCACCTGTTGGACGTATCGTTCTGCCGTCATATTGCCCCGCACCCAAACGAGATCCGTCCGTCCTCCAAGACGAATTCCTGCCCAAACCATAATTGTTCCTCCTTGGTATGGGTGAACTTCCTGAGGGTTCTGAAGACGGCTCCATCGTCCAGGAACTCGCCAAACACGCGTCCTTTGTGAATCTGGATGGAAGCCGAACCTGGATTCATCCGTGAACAGCACATTGGACCATTGCTCACGGCCCCAGTCCACGTGGTTCCGAACCCATTCTAATCGTCGTCCACGATTGCCTCTCCGTAAAAGTGGGACCCGGAGTGGTCTACGAGAGCGTAGATTGCTTTCATGCAGTCGCCTTCTTACAGTTTGGTCACTCACAAGCACTTGGTGTTCCACTCGCAGCCTTTGGACCAATTGAGTCGCCGTTGCATTTGGTTGAGCTCGCGCAGTAATTTGCAAAAATCGGTCTTGTCTGGGGGTAGTGATGCGACTTGGCCCCCGGTGCCTCTCCGCTACTTCACCTGTGGCACGATAGCGTGTCCACAATCTTGAAATTACATTTTGGTGGTCCCTATGGCCTCAGCAACATTACGCTGAACAGACCCTGCTTCCAGCATTCCCACAGCTCGTACCATCTCCGCCCTCGTCAAATGTTGGCGTTGCATGGCTACAATACCTCAATTTTAACTTTATCTTTCGTTTAAAAATGAAAAAAAACTGTAACTAAACGTAATTCGTATTGTTTTCTAAATTTCGCACAAATGAAAATTCCCTCTCCTACACATCAAGACATTTTTATACCACCGAAACAAAAGAATTTTCAAAAATTTGAATTTGGAATTAGTCTGAGATAAATTACAAACAAATCGGTGTATAAAAGATTCCAATGCGGCCAGTACTTTTCGAGTTATTTAATTGAGTATGAAATATCCCTAGACCGTGTTGATGTGTTTATATTCTGTGCCACTGTCCCCAAGTCATTGCTCTATCTAGTACTTCAACGCGTCAGAAGGCGTCGGGTGGCGTAGCGTCGGGTCGGGTGACAGAGACCAGAGACCATGCAGAGACCAGAGACCATGAAAGGCAGAGACATGTATTTTTTTTTCTACTATGTCTGGTTACTCTGGTATAGTGTAATAGTGTTAACACACGTTCGAATTTGGTACGGCCGGACCACGGATTTGTGGGCGGGGATAGTCCGGCCCGGACCATATCCGAGCGTGTTTATAGTGGTCCGCAAACATTATTATTATTAAATTGATTCCGTGGACCGACTCCCACAAATGCTTTCTCGCTTTCACACGCTTGTTTGGACCGAGACGGAATCAATTTAATAATAATAATGTTTGCGGACCACTATAAACACGCTCGGATATGGTTGGGGCCGGACTATCCCCGCCCACAAATCTGTGGTCCGGCCGTACCAAATTCGAACGTGTGTTAATAGAATACCCAGCCAACCAGTCGTCCATGACAGATCACTGATCGGTCACGCGTTTTGACAGACCTGTGACCGTGTGACGGAACTGCGGGGCGCGATGGCGCGAAATGCCCGCGCGCGTCTAAAACACCGTTATCTCGAAAGTTTTAGGGAATCCTACATGAAACTTATGTTGTTGGAATCGTGATTAAATAAGCTATATTTTAAATTATTTATTCCAGTTTGGACATGTAAAATAAATTGTAAAGACAGCAGAAGCGAAAGTTTCCCAGTTAATTTTTGAATAGTAGAAAGAAAAAATAGTAAACCATTTTAAAAAATCTAATCTCGATTATCTCTAGTCCTGACTAGTCCGAGTATGTCTAGTCCCGACTCCCGACTAGTCTCGAGTATTGACAGACAAAGATGGAAGGATTGCGGAATTGTGTAGTTAAAAAAGGACAGAATATATATTCTTGCACAATACGAGTGCGCGTCGCGTTACATATATGCCATTCAAATATCAATTTCAAATAACTGGCACACGTATGATTTATATAAACACGAATGCGTGTCGCGTGTCTTTTATAAAATTTGAATTACGGTTCTAATTCAGTGACTGACACACGAATGATTTTGATTGATAGTGAATAAACCAAAATTATTATAGAATACTGTTGCTTTTTTATTCAGATTGATATATCTAAAGTATTACCTACCTAAATGTATTTAGGTATGTATTATAGTATTTTTATTCAGACGAAGTAATATAAATAATTCTAAAGTATCAAATTAGGTTATTCCAGGTATTGCATACTAGTTTTTGGGGTTGCCGTGCGATATTTTTTAAATTTGCCGCGCTTATTCAGTCTCTACTTCCGTTTGCCAGACTCTACCAATTTACAATGTAATCGATAACATATAATATGTCTGTAGTAAAGTCGTTTTTGTACATTGGATCTGTTATAAAAAAAAATAGCCAGGGTGTTAAAGGATAACCAACAGAACCCATTTCCAGCATTTCCATAGCGACGATGCGCCACCTATCGTGAAAAAATAGGCAGAATTTTTTTCATCGTTGTAATAAACGTCATACAAAATAACAAATCATAGATATAGAAACCACTGACTTATAAACCTATGGACTTGCCATACCAACGAAATTAGCGTGCATACCTACATAAATCGGGCAATTAAGATGGCTGCCCATTAGCCAATGAGGTAGGTCATTTGCAACTGTTTGACAGCACAACTACACAGATAAACGTACATAAACGGCACACAACAACCAATTTTACTCGGCAATCAACATGGCGACCGGTCACGCATACACATGATTTTGACGTCACTCAAAAGTGTTACCAAGTTTAGTCCTTGACAAACATTTAGATGTCTCTCTTTTCATATGCAGCTCTTGGTTAGTTAAAAAGAGACAAAACGCTTTTTGACATGCGTGTGTCGATATTATAGATATTTGTATAACTATTCTTCATATAGTAGAATATGCCGTCTCCATAGTTTTCCTACCTCATTGATAGAAACCTATAGATTAAGCCATGGCGTGGCCGCACATGAAACAACAATAGTTATTTCTGGTGTTGCCGTGTTGGAAATTTTCCCCAAACAAATGTAAAAATATATTGAATAAATGTATGATTACGATTTACGAATAAACACAAGAGGGTATATATTATACTTATTTTAGTTAAAATATGTTTTGTCTCTTTTTTCACGTTGGCATTTTTATAGTTTTTTAACGCAACGTCTAGTTTGTCGCGGACTAAAGAAAAACGACTGAATGGCGTGCCGAAGCCAACTCGCAGAAGCCTTGTTAGACATGTATCATGATATGTGGCACCAACGGACGACATTCGGTGCACTTACATAGTGCATACAGGGATACCTGTATGCACCTGAATTTCAAACCCCGGTTGTTGCAGGACTATTGTTAAATATGGAGACAAATATGTTGGGCTAAGGTTTTCGAGGTTTAGGGGATCGAATGCCTAAAACTATAGTATGACTATTGGCCCCTGCCTGACCACTGTTGAACTATAACACGGCTATAATTGTACACGGCTTATAATTGTACATTTTGTACACGGCTATAAAATGGCAGGGGGTCACTTACACATTAAATTAAAGGGCCCCCCATAAACGGTGGCTAGCGCTTGAATGACGTAGCGCCAAGGGAGCAACATATACGGAGTTCCTTGAGGAGCCGGGGCGGCTTTACCTATAGTGCAGGGTGTGCGTAGCACACGGGCGCAGCGCCCTAGGGGGCGCCGAGCGCAACTCGTGCGCCCTCCGGCCGCGGCACTTTCAATGACCCACGTAAAAAGAGCTCTGGCTTGCATATTTTTTAACCATGTTAAACTGGAGCTATTCCTATATATGTCGAATTACAGCAAAGCAAGGCGCGCCACGAGCGACTTTTACAATAGTAACTTTTATTTCAACACGAAATATACCTAAAAATATGTTTTTGAATAATTATTTATTTATTTTATTTAATATGTAATGATATGTCATTACAGATTATATTGGTTTAGTAGTGAGTGTCGCATCGCTACCAAAGGCGCGTGCCTGCGGGGCTGCGTACCTGTTTAAATTCGTTTAAAAACACGCCGACAATTATATTGCTTATCCTGAATTCGGCTGTTTAGAATAAAAAATAAAGTTCAAATTGCCATGGACGAACGTCACGCGCGCGGCATTTCTCAAAAGCGTGTGTAGGTACGCGTGGCACGTGTCGCACTTTGTGTTCTTCCGCTACACCCAATTTTGCGAAGTAAGCCTTGACGCAATGGATTAAGATACGGGCACCTTTCACTGTGTTTATTTCAAGAGTGGAAACAGTCACCCTAAGCAAGGCCTAACCTTGAATTCTCTAAAGTTTGCCCAATTTGTACACAACAAAGGCTTTAAAGGTATTATACAAGGCAGTGTGAAGTCTCTGGGTCGTAATAGGATGTCCATCGATTTTGTCTCTTATAGCGATGCCAATAACTTTGTCAACAACACTATTTAAGCGAAAATAAATATATGGCAAGTATCCCACGCTTCCATGTAATTCGCAACGGAGTTGTTAGGGACATTCCCACTGACTGGACCCTTGAGGAATTAGTCAATGGTCTGGAAACCCTTCATAATTTTGGTGAGGTTATTAGGGCCAGGAAACTTAACTTTAAAAATAAAAAAGAGGACACAGTAGCATCAGAACATACTATTTGTCATGCTGGGTATCACAGGTTAACGTGTTTTTATTAAATTACATTCCCGCTCCTATTCAGCAGTGGTTTGGTTCCTATTCTGACATAACAAATAGTAGAATGACTTTAAAGGTAACTGTCGCTCGATGATAGGAATAGCACCGTTGCGTTATAGCGATAGGACGTGTAATTTTGCAAATCAGTAGAATCGGCCCCCTGGCCAAGTACTCCTGCAGAAAGTTTTCTGTTGCAATGCTTCTCTTCCTGTCTCTTTTATCAGAGGCGTCTCTAGCCTATGTAGCGCCCGTGTGCAATCATTACCCTAGCACCCTAAAGTAAGCGCGCGGTCAAAAATATTTTTTTATTATTTCACATAGGCACATGGCACTTATAAAACGTCGAAAAAGGTTCACGGAAAAAATTCTATGAAAATCTCCATCTTGTTTTCTATACTTATTTACTGGGCGACACCCACTATTTTCTTTTAAGTCTTGATGCTGATAATGATCACAAAATCAAGAAACAGGCTTTCGATGAAGAACTATCGTCAAAAACCGGCCAAATGCGAGTCGGACTCGCGCACGAAGGGTTCCGTACCATTATCGCAAAAAGCGGAAATATGTCATCTGTGAAAATTTCAGCTGTCTAGCTATCACGGTTCATGAGATACAGCCTGGAGACAGACGGACAGACAGACAGACAGACGGATCGCGGAGTCTTAGTAATAGGGTCCCGTTTTTACCCTTTGGGTACGGAACCCTAAAAACATGGTGACAGTAGGTGGTATGGTATCGCGTAGACCGTCCAACAGCGCGGGGTCTTGAACGCTTGACCGTGTGACCGTTCTCTGTCTGATAGAACCCTAATTACGACCTCATGCCATACGTACAGAGTTCAATATCAATTGGGAACATTTGACAGATTGGGAACCTAATGCGAGGCTCACTGTAAACGGGTAAAAAGTATTTTAAGATAGGAAGGAGTGACAAGAATAACAGAAAACAACATTGTGGTTATTTAAAAGCTCTGACCCCGGTGAAAGTCGCAACAGTTGTGAAAGCTAATAACAAATCTTACTTAATAGGTATATTTTAATGAAAAGAAAAGCCGATTAACCTCTTATTTACATAATTACTCAAATGTAATCCATTAATTTAATCCATTGCGTCAAGGCTTACACTTGCAAAGTTGGGTGTAGCGGTAGAACACAAAGTGCGGCACGCGCCACGCGTACACACGCTCTTGAGAAATGATGCGTGCGTGACGTTCGACCATGGCAATATGAACTTTATTTTTTATTCTAAACAGTCGAATTCAGGATTCGCAATATAATTGTCGGCATGTTTTTAAACGAATTAAAACAGGTGCCGGCACGCGCCTTTGGTAGCGATGCGACACTCACTACTAAACCAATATAATCTGTAATTATCTGTTTTTAGGTTTATTTCATCTTGAAATAAGTTGCTGTTGTAAAAGCCGCTCGTGGTGCGCCTTGCTTTGCTGTAATTCGACATATATAAGAAGAGCTCCAGTTTAACATGTAACATGTTTAAAATGTATGCAAACCGGAGCTCTTATTACGTGAATCATTGAAAGTGCCGCGGCCGGAGGGCGCACGAGTTGCGCTCGGCGCCCCCTAGGGCGCTGCGCCCGTGTGCTACGCACACCCTGCACTATAGGTAAAGCCGCCCATGCTTTTTATCACCTTCCAACAGTTCAATGTCGTAACTGCTTGCGTTTTGGCCATATTAGTTTGCAATGTAGGTCTAACCCTAGATGTTATCGTTGTGCTCAACCTCACCCCGGTGATAGCTGAAAGGTTCTCTACTCACATGTCACATGTATTTTGTGTTACGGTGGAACCCATAAGGCTACGGATGATAAGTGCTCCGAATATTCAAGGCAAAAGTCTATCAAAATGGTCATGTCTCAGGAAAAACTAAGTTACCGAGAGGCTTCAGTGAGGTTTCGTCACCCAAAAAAACTTTATTCCAATGTAACAGCAGGTCCCTCCCAAGCCAAACCATCTCAAGCTCCTCCTTTTGAATCCCTTCTCTTCTCACCCCCTCTCATTACTCCTACTTCTTCTCCATATTCATCCCCTGTTAAAACCTCATACTCTAAGACAGTTTATCGCTCTCCTAAGCCTAGACCAGAGATGGATAAGTCGTATGACACCCAAGCCCATAGGTCAGTGGTTTATACTCCTAATTCTTCTCAGCCTAATGGCTGTGCTTTCAATCCTCCCTGTAAAGAAACTATTCCCTTTACCACTCCTAATGATAACCTAATAGAGCTCCTGACATGCTCCCTGATAAATATATTATCTTAGTTTGGTGACTCAATACCGGACAATGTCGTTATATTAGTTGAACTACTGCTCAAATCCTGGACTCACCAAAATGGGGGCAAAAATTCTTCAGTGGAACTGTAGATCCATTCGTAGAAAAAAACACGATTTAATCTATCAAATAAATCGGTATAAACCCATCGTCTTTGCTGTTTCGGAGACGTGTCTCAGTCTCGGATCTCTCTCTTTAGGGTTCCTGGATTTTCGTGTCTTCGGGACGATAGAGATGACGGATGGGCGGGTTGCGCCCTTATGGTTAGCAGTTCTATCACTTTTTCCGAAATAGCTCTTCCCCGTCATGTTCCTGGTCTACATATAGTTGCAGTAAGAGCCATTGGACATATCCTATGTATCTGCCTATATTCCTCACCCCAACGCTAACCTTTTGACTGAATTTAACTTTATCCTTTCTTCTATTCCATCCCCCTTGATTGTGTTAGGTGATTTTAATTGCCGTCACTCTCTTTGGGGCTCTCACTGTAATGACCCCGCTACCAGTTTTTTGTTAGACCTTTTAGATGGCCGCAACCTTTGCATTCTTAATGATGGATCTGCTACCCGTAGGGTTTTCCCTACCCAAAATATTAGTGCTCTGGACCTTTCTTTCTGTTCCCCTTCCTTAGTTTCAACAGCTTTCTGGTCTGTTCTCCCTAATTCTTTCGGTAGTGATCATTTTCCTATACTTATTTCATTTCCTAGTTCTGATCCTCGTACTCCTCCAATCCAACCTCTACAAAAATATCGCCTTCCCCAAGCTGACTGGCCTAAGTCCTCGTCCCATCTGGGCTCTGAACTTCAAAACTTTCCCCAAATAAAGCCTTCCAACTACCTTGCCCTCTACAATGATTTCGTTGAATGTTTAATAAGAGCGGCCGATTTTTCAATCCCGCTGAAGAACTCCGCCCGTCACTTATTAATTCACCAGTGAAATGCTGAATGCACGGATAGCGTTCGCAAACGCAAAGTAGTACACTTTCTCCTCTAGTCTTAAAATTACTGATTTTTTGAATTTTAAAAAGACTTCTGCAAATACGTGTAGGTTATTGGCAAAAAAGAAAAGAAGTGGTTGGCTCAAATTTTGTGAGTCTGTCTCCACGCTCCCCAGTTACCATTGTGTGGAAAAAAAAATATCTACCGCAAAGCTTCTGATCAGCCTCCTGACATTTCGACCAACGACACAAGTTAAGAACTTCATAATTAAATTAGCCCCCCTCTTTGTTCCTAATTTTGATTGCCTGCCCACTATAAATCCTCCTTCGCCCTCTTCCTCTAATATATTTGATGATCCATTCTCTTATTCAGAATTAACATGTGCCTTGGATCACCTTCGTGATTCTGCTCCGGGTGTCGACGAAATCCCCTACTCCTTCATTTCCAAATCTTCTTCTAACTGTAAACTACTCTTTCACAACCTAATTAATTCCTTTTTCTATACAGGTCAAGTTCCAGAGTCATGGAAATCCCGAATCATTATCCCAATATTGAAACCTGGAAAAGACTCAAAAGACTCAGCCTTCTACCGCCCTATCGCTCTCTCTTCTGTCTTGGCTAAAATCATGGAGAAACTTATCAAGAACCAGCTTGAATGGATCTTAGAAACCAAAGGCATTTTATCCAGATCTCAGTTCGGTTTTCGAAAGTGCACTCTGGATAGCCTAAGCATTTTTTTCTCTGATGTCGGCATTGCTTTTTCCAAAAATTTAAGCGTTATTGGTGTTTTTCTTATGTCCCGCTCTATTTCAGTTCGCTTTCATGACTCCTTTTCTCCAAGCCGTCTAGTGTGGAAGGGCCTACCTCAGGGATCGGTCTTAAGCCCAATTCTTTATAATCTATACACTTATGATTTTAAATTCGATGTGTAAACAAGCTTCACAAAAAGTGATTTTAAGTAATAGAACAATAATTTAATATTTAAAATTACGCCTATGATAAATAATATCTTTTAAGTTAGGCCTATAATAAATAATAACTGTCTTACAAAATGATTCTTACGATGGATATATAGAATAGTGTTCACGTCAAGGTTACGCAACACCCTACAGACCTCCCTCTGATGGATGCGAATATCCGACATACTCGTCCCACATCCAACAGGAGACGGAGGGGGCCGCGCGCCATCAGAGTTCAGACGCGAAGATTCCGCAAAAAGTGAGGCAAACAAGTTTGCCTTGTCCTCGGCGGAGTGGGCCAGTGACCCGTCGGGTCTCAGCAGTGGTGGTAGAGAGGGGCGACAGAAGTTTGATTCTACCGACTTAGCCAGGGACCAAAACGCTTTGCTACCAGCAGGGTATGAAGCTAGTTTTTTCCCGATTCTGCTAATATGTTCAAAACGTGCCCTTCGCATCGCTTTTTTGCAGGACTTGGCAGCCCTGTTGAAGGCTCTCTTCTTCTGAGTTACGTCATTCGCTTTGTGCACTCGAGCGTCTACCCATGCCAGGTAAGCATTGTGTTTAGCCGCATTTGCGCGGTTGCACTCAGCACCAAACCATGGTCGGTCAACGCCGGAAAGCGCTACGTCAGAGAATGGAATGTAGTACTTCATCCCCTGGCGCAACACATCAGTCATGGCGTCAGCGCATGACGATGGATCTTCCGAAGAGAAGCAAGTGGGCTGCCAAGGATAGCATGCGAAAAAAAGATCGCATCCCATCCCAATCTGCTGAACTGTACCGCCAAACCCGCTGGGTGCCTTTCGGGCTGGGATCGGGCGGGCAGTAGACGGATACAGACTTCACCAGACAGCGGTTGGAACGACCCAAAGGTGATGAAATCGACACTAAGTATCGGTCTGGATCTGTTGTCAGCAGAAGGTCCAAGCAATTGGCCGTATGCGAATTGACATCCGGCACCAGCTGGGTGAGATTAAGCGCCAGCGAAAGATTTCGCATCTCTCGTCCAGCATGGTCAAAGCACTGGTATGGGAAGAGCCACTCCTGATGGTGAGCTTCTTCCCCCAGTAACACTAATTGGGTGGAAGGGTACCGTTGCTGGGCCACATCAGCCGCCTCACTCAGGTACTTTGTGATCCTGGTTGTCTCCAGATCACCGCTATGCGATCGGTAGACACAGGCATAGATAATCTTATCCAGACACTAGGAATTTCTTCCTGTATCGTGGGTGCGTTTACAAACATATAAATTCACATTCACAAACACCCAGAGCCGGAACAACTATCTGTAGGTCATACAAAAATATTTGTTCCGTGCGGGAATCGAACCCGCGACACGCAGCGCAGCAGTCAATCGCTTAACCACTGCGCCAACCGTGCGCCCGTGGCAGGTGGTGATGGACTGCGACAAGGTTCGAGTGCAGACCTCGGATGTTACTGAGGTGCACCTTATGTGAGAGTGAGCGCTGCCGCTGTTCAGCTTTTCTCTTTTTGTTCCTTGGCATTATTGCTGTGAGTGAAGGAAGGTGAGGAGAAGGAAGTGAGATGAGGTTCCACGCTGGCAACCTTCAGACACGCGGAGTCCGGACGCTATCATTGGGGGACTAATCTGGAGACTGCGGGGATGCCCGAGCCCCCTCGGGAATGTCCATCGGGCACTCTCGTCTGGTCGCCAACCAGCACGATGGCGCATCCCGGGATTTTTCGACAGTTGGCGGGGCAGCCTTTCGTGTGTGGCTGGCACACTACTTGGGCCCCCAACTACCTGCGGTCGGCCAGCGGCGCACCGTGCATCGGATCCCGCTATCCTCCAAGACTAGTCACCCGATAGGCCCATAACAACGCGAGTCAGGCTGGTCAGCCTGCAGTGGAACAACTATCTCGACCCAACTCCTCTTGTGGCTACACCGAGCATCGTGCCGGAACACGGCTAAACCGCTTGTTGGTACGTCTTTGCTCGGTGGGAGGTCGCAAGCCTTCGGCCGAAACCTACCACCAGTTAGTGTCACCTGATTAGCACCACCCGGGGACCACGTGTAGGGTAACAAAAGGGGTACTCACCTACGGACGCGGGTGACTCAGCCCCCAAAAGTTCAGTTCAGTTGGAATTTCTACAGTATATTAATAAAATCTTTCGATGAACTTCACATCTGTGGTATTCCTTGTCATGAATATCCCTCAAGCAGGGGTGTCTTTCAACAACCAATATTAATGCTTGTGTTTCACACATTGTCGTGATGCACTCGTGCTCTAGATGAAACGGATGTCCAATACGCACGGCCGTGCGTGGCGCGGTTCTGAATGGTTCCGAACGTGTGCGTCGGTACATACAAAATGTATGCCAGTGTTGCGTTCCGCATGACGTCATTAGGTTTTATCTGAATGGTTTTTACAAACGCGCTGGCTGGCATTCGATACGTACGTACGGAAAGTGTTTCGTTCGAAAAAAAAATGGACGTGAGCGGCAGTCAATGTATTTTATTATCGTACGATGCATTCGAGTCTCCGAATACGGAAAACGAATTCGAAAATCGAGTGCGGAAAACGTACGTATGTGGCCAGCCTTAAGGTAACGAAATATGCGTTTCACCTTATGAACATCTTTATTCGTTGGACTGTCAAGTGTTCTAGATACCACGCTTACGGCATATTAAATGTCTGGTCTGATTCCTGTCATTAGGAATGCCAGTGCACCGACAAAATATATTTTACAATGCATGTCCTCGAAAAGAGCGTTTTCCAAGCAGCCAAACTGTGCGGAAAGTGTCACTTTTTTTTACTAGTGCTTTTTACTTTCCTGTACTTTTTTAATTTTTAACTCCAACGTCAGCCCGCCGCATAGAGTTTTTATTATTTGAGAAAAGTTTTAAAATTAGTTAAGTACAGATTATCATTCATATAAAAAGTAAAACAAAACTAATACGTCATTTAAGGCGTTTTTAATTACTCTAGATTTAGATTTTGATCAATAAATTAATTTTAATTATTCATTAAATATGTTTGGCAGAATTAATATTTTGCTCGTGCCTTTTTGCGTTACGACGTGACAGCTATTGCACATGCGCTGTAGAACTATGAACTATTAGTTAATCTGTGGATATGCTGAGCGCCCTTGAATAAGCGCCATTTTATTAATTTCTTGCTTGGTTCAGATATTTTTTTTTATTTCCTCGCACAATGCATAGTAAAATGTTGTATGATACACGTGCGTAAGATGATTTCCGACTCGTGTCGATTTATCCACTCACTCGCTTCGCTCGCTCGTGAATAAAAATGCCACTCATCGGCAATCACCTACTTCCCGCACTTGTAGCATAAATAACTATTTTATTTGTGCCAGGCATAACGCATACCATAAAAAGAGAAAAAAACTTAAAAACAATCATTACAAAGTATGCGTCACAACTACGCAAAACTGTCATCGCTCAGCATAATGCTGAGACTCGTGTGCGAGATAGTCACAGCGCAGATTTTCAGCGATAGCCGGTGTCGACTGGGTGCCTTGACTGACTGGTTTTGCAAACGCATACGTCTGTACCCCAACAAACAAGTCGTTAGTAAATAATAATTCCATGCGGGTTGAGTTCCGTCGGCTATATGTTGTTTGGCAATGTTGGCATTATTGCATTCAATAATGGCTGGCTAGACCATAGATTTAGTTTTTTTTGTAGACAGACATAGCTTGGTGTCGCTGTCGCCATCTTGTATTTCGTCAAATGTCATGTCACCCTTTCCTTTGGTGAGCGACGTGTTCACGTGAGGTTGTGTGTTCCTTTCATTAATAGGCCACACAATCCTCAGAATTTCGTGAATTATTCTTCTAAAATAAAAAAAAAAAACAAAAAAATACACAAAATCCAAAAAAATAGTAAAATATCTAAAATTTAACGGGAATCACTTGATTTTAAGTTAGTGTACGTAAGCGTGCAACGTGGTCTGAGGAATGCGATAGTCATAGTAAAGAGAAAGTGAAGTTGATCTTTGCCTACGTTTAAGTTAATGTCGACGTGAACTGTTGCAGTGAGATTTAAAATGAATCCTGGTCCACCGAACTATCCAATGGCGTCATTGTATGTCGGGGATTTACACTCCGATATAACTGAAGCCATGTTGTTCGAGAAGTTTTCTACCGCTGGTCCGGTTCTTTCTATACGCGTTTGTCGCGATATGATTACTCGTAGATCACTTGGTTATGCTTATGTTAACTTCCAGCAGCCCGCCGATGGTGAGTATTTTTTATTTCTTTTTCTAATTTTCATATGACTACATTAATGTTTCGTCATAATTCATAATAAAGTAGTTAACAAATTTGTCAAAATAATCTAACCTATTTCTATAAATCACACATGTCAGCATTTAAGTATTTTTTTCAGTCATGTTAAATTTCCCGTACAGGAGGTATTTGAACCTTGAACTGTGACTTTTGCTTCAGTAATGCCTTACTAATGCCTCGCTACTAGTGTAATAATACGCAATGTATTTTTTTTTCAAGTTCATTAGGTTTGATTCCAGGCTAGGCCATCCACGCCCACCACGTTATTCTTTAGAACTAGGTTTGCCTGCTACTTTTTCTTGGTGAACTTTAGAATTGGATCCAGAGAGAAATTAAAAATATGTAATCCTATTAAAATATTATAAATCTAGCTTCTCGTAGCTGCTTAGATTTTTTAAGTGGATCCATTTCATGATTTTCCCGGAATAAGCTATAGAAAACTACAAAAATATAAGTCCACACTGGAGAGAGACCCGAACCCATTTGCCGCTCAACTCACAATACCAGATTGTGTCAACAGGCTCAAAAGATGCAACATCCTATATACAATTAGATAATTTGTAGGGAGAGTTGCTCCTAATGGGGAAAAGCTCTTACCTACCAAGTCGCTAAAGGTTTTTACAGTGTCTTTTTAGTTGTCACTAAAATAAAAAATATCATGAGATGTTTATTTCATACAACAACCAAATACACACATTCACAAAATATGTCAAACATTTAAATTATTATTTTCTGAATTGTATTTTACAACAATATCAATATTTGTTATGTATAAATAAAGTTATTGGTATTATTACAACCAAAACCAATAGCCCACATTAAAAAGCATCTTGAAAGCCTGGAGTTCGGAACTATTCATTGTAAGGTTGTATTTTTAATATTAGCTGGATTATAACTGTTTGACGTGGTTTACCTTTTATTTTTTCTGCAGTGAATAGAGTAGTGTTTGGTAGTTCACCTTGATTTGGCCAGATCTGTTGACATTCTACTTTATAGATGCAAGCTTGTTGCTATTTACCAAGCACACATTTTTTCTCCAGGCTGCTGACCGAGGGATTTGAATCTACAAATGATTAGAAAGAATGATGAAAATATTTTATTTGTGAATTTACACTCATTCGTCTATGAGTATAATGTAGTCAGTTTTTAATTGCCTGTATACCATATATCAGCTCAAGAATGCTAGTTCCGGTTGAGCCGTTTATTCAGCCACTTTTTGCCGAAACCAAATATTCAGTCTGTGTCTTACAACGAAATGGATATAGCCAAGTTGGTTAGTTTTAATTCTTGATTATGAAACCACCTTGTGTTTTGTTTCAGCTGAACGGGCTTTGGACACTATGAATTTTGATATGATAAAAGGTCGCCCCATTCGTATTATGTGGTCTCAACGAGACCCATCTCTTCGCAAATCGGGCGTTGGAAATGTTTTTATTAAAAATCTTGACAAAACTATTGACAATAAAGCTATGTATGATACTTTTTCGGCTTTTGGCAATATTTTGAGTTGCAAAGTCGCACAAGATGAGACTGGGGCCTCTAAAGGATATGGGTTTGTTCATTTTGAAACTGAAGAGGCTGCAAATAAGTCAATTGAAAAAGTGAATGGAATGCTTCTAAACGGAAAAAAGGTTTACGTGGGTAGATTTATCCCACGTAAAGAACGTGAAAAGGAACTAGGAGAAAGAGCAAAACTTTTCACTAATGTGTATGTTAAAAACTTCGGTGAGGATTACAGTGACGAGCTGTTAAGGGATATGTTTGAGAAGTATGGGCGCATTACTAGTCATAAAGTAATGTATAAGGATGATGGGGCCTCCAGAGGCTTTGGATTTGTTGCATTTGAAGATCCCGATGCAGCTGAGAGAGCTTGTATGGAGCTAAATGGGAAAGAACTAGTTGAGGGTAAACCTCTTTATGTAGGCCGGGCTCAAAAGAAGGCAGAACGTCAAAAAGAGCTCAAGAGAAAATTCGAGCAGTTAAAGTCTGAGCGACTGACACGTTATCAAGGGGTTAACCTTTATGTAAAGAACTTAGATGATACTATTGATGATGAACGCCTTCGAAAGGAATTTGCTCCCTTTGGGACAATAACTTCAGCTAAGGTTAGTGACTTTTTTTTAAATTGTTGTCCCACATGAAGAATTTCTCCTTATATGTTTGTAAAAGCACCCCTGTTTACAAACATATAATCTCACATACACAAACAGACAGGAACAACTATAATTATGTAGATTATTGGATTCACAATCACACTATTTGTGTTTTTTACATAACAACCTCACTCCTGTATTTCCCGAAGGATTGGGCAGAGGTGCAACTACAGATTTAGAGTAGGCTAGATACCGCATGTTTATCAGATAGTATGAAAACCGATCGTTCTATCTTTTATATCTCTATGATGACGTCACCCCCGCCATTTTTTTTACAAACGGCTGAAATATGATACAAAGAACTGAAATATGAAATCCAAATTCAAAATACTTATATTCCAAAATCGCATATTTATTCCAAAAGCCCAAAATGCAATTCTCATAACTTTGTAAATTAATCTAAACGTTTTAAAAGTAACAAGTATCTCAATTTGACAAAAAAATATTTATAAAATCCTCTGTAACAAGAAACTCACACTGTTTCTGTCATTTGCATTACATTGCATATAGACAAAGTGCCCAATGATGGTCCCTCAAAGCAATGCCAGCAATGTAAATTGAATAGTGTGAAGTAGTAGGAATTTATCTTAGTAGTTAAACTTGAACAACACAATAAATGTTAATTAATTACTACAGCTATTAGAGCAACAAAATTACTTGCCGATGCGTATGCGATGCCATTGATTCTATTTACTAATCTAGAAGAGTTTTTACAGTTTATAATGGTACAATTTGTCATTTTTAAGGTTCCATACCCAAAGGGTAAAAACGGGACCACCCTATTACTAAGACTCCACGATCCGTCTGTCTGTCACTAGGCTGTATCTCATGTACCGTGATAGCTAGACAGTTGAAATTTTCACAGATGATGTATTTCTGTTGCACATGGCCGGTATTTTTTTGTGTGGCGTATGGCACGCGAGTTGTGCCATTTAGGAAATCTTGCCAAATTGCGTTTTTGGACGATTTATCCTGAACAAAATATTAATTAATTAGCAAGTAGTTCATGCCAACTGCCTTCGTTTCTAGATATTTTGTGAATTTGGAATTTTTAGGGGTGGACAACCTTTTATAACTTGTGCCACCCACAATTTAAAAGCAATGTTTTAGTCTGTGAGGGTTTTAAATCATGTTGTGAACAAATACTCACTAATAACTAAATAAAAAATGATAGCACACACTGCGATCGCTCAAGAACTAAGTTGGAACGTCTCCTGTTAAAAAAAACATGCATTTTCTTATGGTTGAAATGCAGTCTTATCATGTGGCCGAATGGGCCTACAAAAGTACCATGTGCTCATATGGAACGGTATAAGGTTTAATTTTGCTTGAAACAGTTTGAACGCGTATACATGCATAAAAAACTAGATATCCAGACCAAATTGTCCATGAATTGTAATAGTAGACGTTCTGTAAAAATAGTTATAAGTCATTTGGATTGTTTTCTGACTTAGGGCCGATTTTTCAATCCTCAGATAAACAGTTAGATAGTACTTATTCGACAGATAACGAAATATTGCATTTTTCAATCGTCAGATAGGCTCTATCTGGTCAATAACGGCCCTAACTGAGGAATAAATCTATTTGGCTCTTTGACGGCCAGATAAACGTCTATTCAATAGATAAACCAGATCCATAGACGTTTAGTTTGAGGTTATTTCTTCTTTTTTCCAAAGTTATGTCAAAATTATGGAAATTTTCGACACTGTTGACGATTTGGCAATTGAAGAAGAGGCTATAATGTATTATTTCAACGTCATTGAAATCTGGAGCATTTGAAGGTCCTCCTCCAGTTCTATACATCTCTTGCCTTTGCACAGAGGACTTCTTTTTTGTACTTTTTGAATGCCTCCATACTTTAGTTTTAATGTTTACCATGTGTGAATACTCGTTGATATTCCACATGAGTTAAAATAACTCTCAATTTTCTTCCAAGCCGCAAATCGAATCAAATCAAATCAAAATGTTTATTTGCCAGTAATACAAAGTTTTGAAGGGAAGATGTTAAAGCCTAAAATTGACTGTATTCTGCCTGCAAGCAAGCGTGCAAATTATTTAAATTTGCTTTTTTTTTATAAAAAAATTGTAATCATTAAATTAAATTAAAAAGAAACCATAACAACATTCATGCATTCCAATAAATTAAATTACAATTGCCCATATAAGTACAGAGCCCAAAACAAAATTTAATAATATTTAAAAATAAAATGCCCAAAGCTAAAAAAGATCTATAATATAAATGAAAAAGTCAAAAATTAAAATACTCCATAAAAAAGACAAAAATAAAAAGCCATAAAAAAATTAAAATGTCAAAACCAAAATTTAAATATTTGTTTATAATACTGACACTATTATTTATTCCATTATTTTTAATATATTAATATTAATACCATTATTTCTTTGATTCCATTATTATCAAAATAATGACAATTCATTTACAATAAACCAAACTACAAAATCAGCACCCGACACAATAAACGATGCGCCATGGAAAATTTAGAGGTTATTTTACACGTCAGATAAATGAGTGTCAAAGCATTTGCTATCCTCTTCTAACACACATTACACCGTATGCGTGTATCACGCTTCCACAACATTACAGTGAAGTTAGCAACTAAAATCCACAGATAACTATTCGTTTACTATCTGGCCATTGAAAAATGCAACCATTTTATTTGTCCTTTTATCAGTCAGTTAAGTTAATTCGCTAGATAGTTATTCGTGTAGTTATTCGATGATTGAAAAATCGGCCCTTAAGTGATAAATTTGACGCTAAAGTATAAGTACCGTTATTTTTTACTACTACCTGGAAGCCTTTCATCACAGTTTTATATCAGAATTCTGATAATATCCTAGCTTGTTATAGGTACCTTGTTGAATAGCTAATGAAATGTAGATATATTTTGATATCTACTTTTATCTGCAGCATGACTGTCATAGATATTATTTTACTTACTTAGAATTTATTTTAATTTATAACTATCAATCGTCTACTATGACCCAGTTTGTTTAATCAACTGCAATTTTAGTGGGTATAATAAAGGTATTATTACCAACCCAGTTTGTTTAATCAACTGCAATTTTAGTGGGTATAATAAAGGTATTATACCCACTAAAATTGCAGTTGATTAAACAAACTGGGTCGTAGTAGACGATTGATAGTTATAAATTGAAATAAATTCTAAGTAAGTAAAATAATATCTATGAAGTTGCTCTACTACACAAAAATCCCAAAAAAAATATGCCCATAGATAAAAATCGGCAATATTTTAAAATAAACTTCATAGTTACCTACATATTGGAATATTGAAAACGGTTACGCTTGGGGTTCGGTGTTTCATAGTCAAATCAGTCAGGAATGATGGAAACTACAACCTCTTAAACGATCTAGGTCGGCTTAACCTGTAGTTCTGCATGTTTTCGTAAAATCTATTTAAAGGCTACATAGTAAAATAAAAATACAAAAAAAAAATACATAAGATTTGTAACATCTGCTTAAAAAAGCGCGATTTCTTGAAAATTATAAATATTTTCTTAAATCTAATTCCGGCACAAATACGCACATATCAAAAGCTACTCTTGTATGTTTTTTATACAATGGCTTTAGTGATACACGATTCCGCAAAACGTTACTATAGCAGGAAACGTTTTTCCGTTCTTTTTTTTTTCAAAAACGTCCTCACTCACTAATTTTTTATGCGGCGCAGATTCACAGCAGATTACGCACTAATTATACGTTCCACTAATATCAGTCTAGGAGCCACTTTATTGCTGGGGTAACATTCACGAAGCCACTCTGAAGCTATTCTCCACAAATAAACTAAAAAAGGTTTATTTTGCTAATGAATATTCTCGTTAAGGGATTGTGATTCATTAAAGAGCCAATTCCACCCGGCTCCTTCTTTCCGTGGTGTAACCGTGCCGATAACGGACCATCTCGAACTTCTCGGTGTTACGTTGACATCAACCCTCAACTTCGGTCCATTCATTGAGGCTAAAGCTCAGTTAGCTGCAAAAAAGTTGGGGATTCTTGCTAAGGTGAGACGGTACTTCACGCCTGAACAGCTGCTCAACTTGTATAAAGCGCAAGTTCGGTCATGCATGGAGTACTGCTCTCACCTCTGGGATGGATCTGCCAAATACCAGCTTGATGCACTTGAGTCGATCGACAGACGGGCCAAAAGGCTTATTGGCAACGATGCACTGGTCGCCTCAAAGCTCCAGAGCCTCGAACATCGACGCCGAGTTGCCAGCCTGTCGGTTTTTTATCGGTTACATTTCGGGGAGTGTGCGACGGAACTGCACAATTTGATTCCGCCTAGCCCTTTCCATCATCGGACTACAAGACGTACGGCCATGCGCCATCGGTACATGGTGGACATCCCTCCCATACGCACAAAGCGTTTTGCTAATACTTTCATTGTGCGTACAGCTAAGGAGTGGAATTCCCTTCCGGGGTCTTTGTTCCCTGATAGCTACAACCTTGGGGTCTTTAAGTCAAGAGTGAATAGGTTTCTTCTAGGCAAGCGTGCTTCACCGTAGACCACGTCATCGCTTAACAACAGGCGAGATAATGGTCAAACGCGAGCCTATAGAGTATAAAAAAAAAAAAAAATACCATCCCAACGTACCGTCTTTCACATGAAAAAATACTAGTGGAATCCTCAAGACATGAATTTATTGAAATTTGAGTCTCTCTTGTATACAATTTGGCATAATAAGGATTTTCTTTATTTTCCCAAGTTGGGGTGGAAAATTGGTACTAATGCGGAACAAATCGTAATAAGATGTTGTTTATTTATGTATGAATGTTATTTTTCAGGTAATGTTGGAGGATGGTCGCAGCAAAGGTTTTGGGTTTGTGTGCTTCTCGTCTCCTGAGGAAGCTACAAAAGCGGTTACAGAAATGAACGGACGAATTGTTGGTACTAAACCTTTGTATGTAGCTTTAGCTCAGCGCAAAGAAGATCGTAAAGCCCATTTGACTTCTCAATACATGCAACGAATGGCCAGCATGCGTATGCAACAAATGGGTCAAATATTCCAACCAGGCGGTGCAGGAGGATACTTTGTGCCAACCATACCACCCGCACAAAGATTCTATGGCCCCGCTCAGATGACACAAATAAGACCGTCGCCCCGTTGGACTGCTCAACCACCAGTTAGACCCAGCACCCAGTCAGCCGCATCAGGATACCCTAATATGCAGGCGCCTTTCCGTCCAGCACCTAGGGCTCCTACTCAAGCTGCTCTTCGAACATCTCTTGGAGCTAGACCTATTACAGGTCAGCAAGGCGTGGCTACTGCAGCCTCTATTCGCGCGCCACTTGTAACTCAAAGTGGGCGCCCGGCTGGTTATAAATACACAGCAAATATGCGTAACCCACCAGCGCCGCAACCAGCTGTACATATTCAGGGTCAAGAACCATTAACGTCGACCATGTTGGCAGCTGCTCCACTGCAAGAACAAAAGCAGATGCTTGGAGAACGCTTATTCCCGTTAATTCAAAGAATGCATCCAGATTTAGCTGGAAAAATAACCGGAATGCTTTTGGAGATTGACAATTCTGAACTTCTCCATATGCTCGAACATGGAGAGTCACTTAAAGCGAAAGTGGATGAAGCTGTTGCTGTATTGCAAGCCCATCAGGCCAAGCAGCAAGCTACTAAAAAGGATTAATATCCACAATAGTGGCCAAATAAAATATAGATCACCAGATTTTTCAAGAACCTGTAAATGTTCTTGTTAATTTTAAATGCTTTGAACATCTTACATTGTTAATCCCGCTCATAAAAATAATTAAAAATAAAAATGGTAAAAAGTATAAAAAAGTGGATTGCACTCTTTCCAAATAATAATATTATTATTATACATAAACTTGAGTGCAAATCTGCAAACAAAAATAAGAAACTGTCAACATTTCTATATTTGAATGAGTATTCTGAACTCGAGACTTTTTACAATAACTAAGAAGTTTGGTTTTAGTTTTTTTCATTAGTTTTATTTCTATTGTACCTCAAGAAAAGAGGAGTTATTGGCTTAAGTTCTTTCATGTAATTCTTTATCTTTAAAATCGGTTTTACATGTATGATACCATGATTTGTAAACTTGGTCTCTAATTTGTAACTGATTCAATATTCCTTTATGATTTGTTACATATATTCTGTAAAAGCACATTAACCAGTAGTTTTTTTTTTAAATTTCCTTTCCATCTTTACACCAAAACCAGGGTTAGGCAAATAAATTTGGGTCCAAATGATAAAAACATTTCATAAATAAATGATTCCAAGAAAGGTATGGAAAAATGATGTGCATAACTCCAGCTTCCTCATATGTGATAGAAAAATTCTATCTATGCCAATAATAAAGGCATAATAGCAGCAATCAAAGTTCCGAGTCTTAATTTAGGTGCCACAAAAACTTCGCTAATATGAGTCGTTTAGTATGTGTTAGCTGGAGTGACGTCACCCCAGCTTCCTCATTCAATACAGGCAAACCAGTGAGGTTAGGGTTTTGGACTATAGTCAAAAAAATAAGGCATAATAGCTGCACATGGAAGGAAAGAACTGAACGATAATACTTAAAAAGTGATGAAACTATGATAAAAAAACGTGTGTGTAAGCTGGAGTGACGTCACCCCAGCTGCCATGTCATATCTTCCGAACAAAAGAAGATATGATTATGTACCATAGCTCAAAAATTGAGGCAGAATAGCAGCCATTGACAGACAAAAATTCAGACCTCTGGTCAAAATACTCTATAAGTTATTAAACCGACAAATATGTGTAAGCTGGAGTGACGGCACCCCAGCTGCTCATGTCATATCTTCCGAACGAAAGAAGATATGATTATATATTATAGCTTAAAACATAAGAAATAATAGCTGCCACAGGCAGAAAAAAATTCAAATCTCTAGTTCTTGTAGTTGCCACGTAGTAAACAAAAATATAGTTTCCGCGCCAAAAAGATCAAATTATTACTTCGGAGGAGGTACGGAGCGGCGTTGCCATTCCGTGCGCTACATTATTGCAACCAAGTTTGCACTTAGTACGCATACTATTAGAAGTCATTTTAACTTGCGCTCAAAATATTTTATTGAAGATATAGACTGAGAGCCGACTGAACTTTAATAGAACTATGAATGTAATATTAAAAAGTGGATTCTTATCAACTTTAGACGACGAGAGAACTACTTATATTGTTTTTTTTTTGAGACTTGTTCTCTGTAGTTCGGTAAAGGTGGATGCACAAAGTTAGCCCGCGAAATTAATATTTTGTTACGTTTTTTGCAATTTACAGGTCACTATTAGGTTGTCTTGTCATTCTCTTGTAGTTTCCACGTAGTAAACAAAAATATAGTTTCCGCGCCAAAAAGATCAAATTATTACTTCGGAGGAGGTACGGAGCGGCGATGCGTTCCGTGCGCTGTATTATCAGTTTGAGGTTGTTTAAACTAGATTATAGACTGGGAGCCGACTACACACAGATTTTATAGTTATATTTTTTGTTTAAACATAGGATGAAATAAAATTAAAAAATCTAAGTGTAACAATTTCGTATATTTTTGTTATAAATTACATTTTTGGTACAATTTACACTCTATGAAATCAGATAAAATATGATTAGTATAAATCACAATTATTCATTAGAATCATGTGAAATTTCGCGGACTAACTTTGTGCATCCACCGTAACCGAACTACAGAGAACAAGTCACAAAAAAAACAATATAAGTAGTTCTCTCGCCGTCTAAAGTTGATAAGAATCCACTTTTTAATATTACATTCATAGTTCTATTAAAGTTCAGTCGGCTCTCTGTCTATATCTTCAATAAAATATTTTGAGCGCAAGTTAAAATGACTTCTAATGGTATGCATACTAAGTGCAAACTTGGTTGAAATAATGTAGCGCACGGAATGGCAACGCCGCTCCGTACCTCCTCCGAAGTAATAATTTGATCTTTTTGGCGCGGAAACTATATTTTTGGTTACTACGTGGAAACTACAAGAACTAGAGATTTGAAATTTTTTCTGCCTGTGGCAGCTATTATTTCTTATGTTTTAAGCTATAATACATAATCATATCTTCTTTCGTTCGGAAGATATGACATGAGCAGCTGGGGTGCCGTCACTCCAGCTTACACATATTTGTCGGTTTAATAACTTATAGAGTATTTTGACCAGAGGTCTGAATTTTTGTCTGCCAATGGCTGCTATTCTGCCTCAATTTTTGAGCTATGGTACATAATCATATCTTCTTTTGTTCGGCAGATATGACATGGCAGCTGGGGTGACGTCACTCCAGCTTACACACACGTTTTTTTATCATAGTTTCATCACTTTTTAAGTATTATCGTTCAGTTCTTTCCTTCCATGTGCAGCTATTATGCTTTATTTTTTTGACTATAGTCCAAAACCCTAACCTCACTGGTTTGCCTGTATTGAATGAGGAAGCTGGGGTGACGTCACTCCAGCTAACACATACTAAACGACTCATATTAGCGAAGTTTTTGTGGCACCTAAATTAAGACTCGGAACTTTGATTGCTGCTATTATGCCTTTATTATTGGCATAGATAGAATTTTTCTATCACATACAGTGCAACATAAAAGAGTAGAAATTAAATGAGGGCGCCACAATCGCTCAGATAGCAACCCAGTTAGTACGACCCAGCTGATCTTGATACTTGAATAGTATTATTTATTTATTGGGTATAAAAATGAGTAAATATATTAAACAAGTATATTTAATATGTAGTAGTAATAAAACAACAATTTCACAAAAAAATAAGTATTTTTAATAATCAATTGCTTTCCATATAAACTCAGATATAAACTAAAATTTATAAAATAAATTAATCTAATAAATCAAAATCTAAATACTCTACACCTTCCATGGGATCACTTAAGTTCGTGTAGTCTATTTTAAGCTCTGGTATTGATTCGTCACTGATTTCTGAACCACTCTCATCGTTACTGCTGTCTGGTCTGCACCATGGGACGACCTTTCATGTGTTTAGCTGGTGTTGAGAATTTCCCACCGTTTTCAATGCCGTGTTGCACGATTCTGTGCACTGTGCTTACAGAAACACCTAAAACAAGCAAATAAAAGAATCACTGTCAGTCCGACGAAAGAAGTTCCGCGGTAAATAAACGTGAATATATTTTAAAATTGTTTCTTGCCATTTAGACGATTGCATCATCAAATATGGCATAGTAAAAAGAATATTTCGTATCCGCAATAAATTACATTAATTGTTTTTGCCTTACTATCAACGTTGTTAAGTCGCGCTATAACTACAAAGGTATTTGTTTACCTTAGCATAACCTCAAAAATTGTAGACAAATAATTTGTAAATGATATGTGGTTCGAAAATTTAGCTCCCTGAATGTATTAATCGTTTGTAATTAACGTTTAGCGTAACTTTCAATAGTTACTTACCAGTAAAATCTGCTGTACGATGGTAAACATCTTCTAAGTTGCATAGAAGCTTCCCAGCTTGGAATTCGGCTATACACCACATATAAACTTTGTAAACTATATCACGGGCACCTCCACGAATTACCTTATTCATGATTTGCCACTGTTTTTCTGTCCACACTTAGAAATATCACACAAAAATCAAAATTCTTACGAAAATCGAAACCGATCGAGAAAAATTGACAGCTCAAGTACTCATTTTAGATGTTGCCAGAAAATGAAAACTATTAGTTCCCAAATATTTAATTTCTACTCTTTTATGTCGTACTATATGAGGAAGCTGGAGTTATGCACATGGAAAAATGTAGATGGCCGTAGTCGAACAATAGTTGCCAATACCTATAGGAATAGTAGATATAAATCACTTTTTTAAATTTCTTTCATTTTGAAATCAGAGTTAGCAGCAATCATTTTTTAAATTTGGAACAAGTAGGATAGAAATGAATAATACGTAGGTACGTAAAAAAAAAGTATTGATATCGGCTGGCTGAATAGAGCTAATCCATTGAGATTGGCAACTTTTGGTGCGATTAAAAAAAAACGGTGCAATAATGAAATTTCATACATTTTTATTGCTCTAGAGCATTAAAGACTCGCTTTGTACTGAGTTTTTAGTGTGATTGTGATGCAATTAAAGCATAGGTAGTTGGAAGAGAAAGTACATTACTGCAGCGGCCAGCAAGAGTCATTGATAGACGAACGTGTAAATGTGGGCCGAGGCCACTGACTTATAAACCTTATGGACTTGCCATACCTACGAAATTAGCGTGCATAGGTACCTACATAAATCAAGGAGTGAGTTTGTCAAGGACTAAACCAATGAGGTAGGATAACTATGGAGACGGCATATTCTACTATATGAAGAATAGTTATACAAATATCTATAATATCGGTACACGCACGTCAAAAAGCGTTTTGTCTCTTTTTAACTAACCAAGAGCTGCATATGAAAAGAGAGACATCTAAATGTTTGTCAAGGACTAAACTTGGTAACACTTTTGAGTGACGTCAAAATCATGTCTATGCGTGACCGGTCGCCATGTTAATTGCCGAGTAAAATTGGTAGTTGTGTGCCGTATATGTACGTTTATCTGTGTAGTTGTGCTGTCAAACAGTTGCAAATGGCCTACCTCATTGGCAAATGGGCAGCCATCTTAATTGCCCGATTTATGTAGGTAAGCACGCTAATTTCGTAGGTATGGCAAGTCCATAGGTTTGTAAGTCAGTGGACTAAACTTGGTAACACTTTTGAGTGACGTCAAAATCATGTCTATGCGTGACCGGTCGCCATGTTGATTGATGAACAAAGTAGTTGTGTGCCGTATATATACGTTTATCTGTGTAGTTGTGCTTGTGCTGTCAAACAGTTGCAAATGGGCAGCCATCTTAATTGCCCGATTTTTGTAGGTATGCACGCTAATTTCATATCCGTGACTACCGCAGGACCCCGACGGCAATCGTTTCCATATTTGGTAAATAATTACTACTACTCAATTGGTACCGATTAGTAGGTACTCGAACAACAAAATTGGTACCTTAGTAGTTTTCGAGAAAATCGACTTTGAAGGTGTTCCTGCGGTAGTCATGGTAGTCACGCTCTATTCAGCAGGACCACCATGAGCGCCGAAAACGGAGGCATGCTACAACAATTCTAAGTATACAAATAATGACTAGCCATAAATGTGATTAATTTCGTAAAAAAAACAGAACTGAAACATTTGTATTTACCGAGAAATCAACGATGATAACTTTCGCTCGCTCGTTCAGCAGGACCACGACTTTGAATGTTGATTCCAAGTTTGAGCAGCCTGCGCCTTTCCTCAAACCTATATAGAAAATTACTACACAGCAAGATAAAACTGATACCCAAATTCACAACTAGTACTCCAGTAGTTTACGAGATATACCATGCCATTGGTAGGGTGGCGGTAGTCACGGTGTTAAATTTTCATTTCAAGATTTCTCTATTAAAATCGTGTACGTTACCTCAACAGGAAAGTGGCTCCTGGAGTGATATGAGTGGAACGTATAATTAGAGCGTAATCTGCTGTGAATGTGCGCTACATAAAAAACTTGTGCGTGTCGTCGTTTTTGAAAAAAAACGGAAAAATCGATTCCTGCTAGGGTAACGTTGTTCCAGCAGGAAAATTCTAAACGAATGATCGGAGTGAGAAATATTGTGCATGGGCAGAGTTTTGCGAGGTCGTGTGGATATGACTTTGGGTTATTCTTCGGTTTTATTGAAACTCACAAAGAGACGAGACGACATATTATTTATTAGAGACTGTTTTTTACAAAGCACTGTTTTACAAGGTATTACATTTTTCTAGTCCGCCATATTTGACACTTGGGTTAGGTACTTGGACTGTCATAGACTTTGCCATAGATATAAAATACGTTTCATATTTTGTTGGTTTATTTACGTTTCTAATAATTTATTATTTACGATAGATACACAGATCACAGAGTATAACAGAATGTCTAATTTCCAACATAAAAAAAAGATAAGCTTATTTAGATTTTTTTCGATAAAGAACCTAACTAAATATTAGTAGTGACATCTATACTAAAAAGGTGATTCGCAGGAACTAATTAATGTTGCCAGCCTATATTTTTACACAGAGAGCTTATAGTTGTGTGAGAATGTGCGCCAACAATATAATAGGTGCGTAATCAGGTTTTCGAGATTATATACATTTCCTGCTGGGGTAACGTTTTGCAGAATCGTGTATCTCTGAAACCATTGTATGTGCGTCGGTAGAATAAACATACACGAGTAACTCTTGATTTGTGCCGGTATTAGATTTAAGAAAATATTTATAGTTTTCAAGTAATCGCACTTTTTTGAAAACCCGAAAAAAAATCGCAGCGCCTAAATGAAAAAACTTATAAGCTTGCTGAAAACTGTATTCAGTTCATCTTGACCATTGTATTAACCATAAAGTTTCAAAAGTATACATGCTTGCGTTATCGAATAATATTGCTAAAAGTCAAAACGACGGTGTCATAACTTTGACGGCAAAATACAAGAAACCGGCTCAACCCAAGGGGGTAGGTGTGCACAAATAAGAACGTTTAGTCAAAAATATATAATGAAAATATTCAGTTTGGAATGTTTCGCATTAAGTAGATTTAAACAAAAAACTAAACATGTTAACAAAGGCTGGTTATCCAACCAAATTCTAATGACTACGAAAAAGTGACGGATTCATACATATTAAAATGACCTTCTTAATTGGACGTATTAAACCTAAACTGTTGTCGGTACAGTCGCGTTCAAACGTTTGTTAGTTTGACGTAATTTTGGGGGATCATTAAAAAATACATTAAATGCACCTTGTGACCATAACAAATGAAAGAGCTTGTTGATATAGAAATTACTATTTTTCTTCTCTAAATTATGTTTCTTAAAGTAATTATGGCATCAAATCACAGATCAAATTACAAACCTATTTATCTCAAATTAATTATCTTGAACAATTTTTAGGGATCCGTACCCAAAGGGTAAAAACGGGATCCTATTACTAAGACTCCACGATCCGTCTGTCTCTCCGTATTTCACCAGGCTGTATCTCATGAACCGTGATAGTTAGACAGTTGAAATTTTCACAGATGATGTATTTCTGTTGCCGCAATAACAACACATACTAAAAACAGAATAAAAAAAATATTTAAGTAGGGCTCCTATACAACAAACGTGATATTTTTGCCGTTTTTCGATAATGGTACGAAACCCTTCGTGCGCGAGTGCGACTCGCACTTGGCCGGTTTTTATTAAAAACAACCACCATCAAATTTTTAGTCTTTAAAGTACTTCTTTTTACTAATATTATAAAGGCAAATTAAAATGTCTGTATGATTGTGTCCACAAAATTCTGAATATATTTTAATGAAAGTTGGAATGAAGAAGATAGCTTATACCTTGGCACTACTTTTCTAATGTTCTTACCTAATCAAGTGCAAAATCACGGAAACAGCTAGTAGAATGTAATCCAATAGGTAGTTAACAAGTTAATTATTTTACTACTTTTCTACCTCAGTGTACTCAGGCACAACACGTTTCAACCGATTCGTGAGTAAAGTTAAGAAGGTCATCGTTATGTATGAATCCGTCGCTTTTTTGTAGTAATTCGAATTTGGTCGGATAACCAGCCGTTGTTTACATGTTTAGTTTTTTGTTTAAATCTACTTAATGCGAACCATTCCAAGCCGAATATTTTCATTATATATTTTTGACTAAACGCTCTTATTTGTGCTTTACACCTACCTACTTGGGTTGAGCCAGTTTCTCGTATATTTCCGTCAAAGTTATGACACCATCGTTTTGACTTTTAGCACTAATAAAAGCATGTATACTTTTGAAACTTTGTATGGTTAATACAAGCGTCAAGATGGGCTGAATACAGTTTTCAGCGAGCTTTTAAGTTTTCTCATTTAGGCGTTGCGAATATTTTCCGGTTTTCAAAAATGTGCGATTACTTGAAAACTATAAATATTTTCTTAAATCTAATTCCGGCACAAATACGCACAAATCAAGAGCAACTCGTGTATGTTTATTCTACAGGCGCACATACAATGGTTTCAGAGATACACGATTCTGCAAAACGTTACCCCAGCAGGAAATGCAATAACTCGAAAACCTGATTACGCACCTATTATATTTTTGACGCACATTCTTGCACAACTATAAGCTCTCTGCCCATGCACAATATTTCTCACTCCGATCATTCGTTTAGAATTTTCCTGCTGGAACAACGTTACCCTAGCAGGAATCGATTTTGCCGTTTTCTTCAAAAACGACGACACGCACAAGTTTTTTATGTAGCGCAAATTCACAGCAGATTACGCTCTAATTATATGTTCCACTCATATCACTCCAGGAGCCACTTTCCTGCTGGGGTAACGTACACCGTTGCAATATCTCCATAAACAAAAAATCATGTTTTCAAGATACGACACTCATAACAATAGGTATCTTCTTCATCAATGATTAAACACTAGGATTTTAATATGACTCTACTTGCTACTTAGAAACGAAATAACATTACAAAACTTCTTCTTTTTCTTTTCTTGTGAGGATGTGGCCACCTCTGGTATCAGAGTTAGCTAAGCCGCCTCTGGGAACCACAGAACACTTAAACCCTAGAACCCCACAGACCTCTGACTTGGCAATATCAGACTTACAATAACTATAATACATTAATATTCGTAATATTTTCTAATTGGAAACTATCTAACTAGATATAATTAACAATTACAGATGCTAGATACTTGGGTATTGCATGAATCCCATTTTTACCTATGTACTTGCTACCTAGTTAGCTTTCAGATAGTGTTTCTAGGGTTGTCCAACGGGCGTCTCCACTCACTTCTGCCTTGTAAATACCCTTTGTTAGTTTCCTTTGATTCATCTTCTCAAGATGGTCAAACCATCTAAGCATACATACTATTTTCAGTTTTAGTTTATACATCTTTGTTTAAACCATAACGTTGTCTTAATACATCTTCTCTCTCATCTCATCATTGTTCTTCAATCTATCATTCAAAATTTCACCACACATAGGTACTTCCTATTCTAAACTAATATTGTAAAATGTTTTTTTACTATATTTTTACAAGGTAATCTCTGGAAGGAAACGCTTGCCGTTCCTACCGTAATGGCGCATCCACACATGCCGCCGGCTTGCTTGAGAGCTTGAGCTGAGATGCGCAAATGCCGGCGGCACGGCCGCCGGCCCGTGCCGCCGGGCATGTGTGGATGCGCCACTAGGTGTAGTAGTAAAAACTTTATGGGCTGATCATGCAACAGCTGCATTAACAACAAGTAATAGAATATGTAGCTGTTGTAGATGGTAGGAACCTACATAATGCATTGATGAAATAAAATACAGATTTAATGAACAAAACTTTGTATTACATAATGTTCTTTCATATTCGAATCATAATGAATTGGCAGAGCTTCTATGATTTCATTTCAACCATAGCTCATAGCTGCTCCAAATGCTTGAAATAGCATTTGTACCTAAACGGTTGTGAATTTGTAGATACTTTTTAACGTCTGAGGTCGTAAGTTACAAAATATTCCCCCAATTCCTTCGTTAGATGTCATTATTGCACAAACAGTCGAATAGCTTGCCGTGGGCTTTGAAGAAATCATGGCTGCAGTCTTGTAGACGATGGTGCAATCGATCGGCACGGCTTGTCTTCTCTTAGTGGCAATGCTGGCTTAAATTGTTGCGGTGTCGACAAATGCTTTTAGCTAGTACCCGGAATATTTTACTCGTCATCTCCTGTTGGTAAAAGAAGTTGATATAGAACAAAATACAAAGATTCTGAAACTAAATACAATATTGTCGGTCGTGCAGTGTTTTTGGACTTTTCCATTAGGAATTTCTTAGTGGCAAGGCCATAGTAATATCACGGGAAATGTTAAAGCCGATAAACTAGCTAATGAAGCTTAGCCACGACTTGGCGAATCTGCCTATGAACTTTCTTTGGGAAGCTTGGAGCAAGTTGTGGGCGGATAGCAGCGTTACCAAAGGAAATTATTATTCACGCATTCAGACGTATATTGCCCAAAAAAACATGGTTTTCGAAATGTAACTTAGGTAAGGCTGCTACCAGTGGCCTTGTTCGCATGAGGTTGGGGCATAACTGTTCCCGAGTCCACCTTGCACGATTGCGGATCGTTTCTAGCGACCTATGCGATTGTGGTGAGGTGGGTGATTTAAACCACATTTTCTTTTCCTGTCCTCTACTTAACCATGATCCATTTATTACATGTTTACTTTGCTATAACATTCCTTTTCCTACGTCTATCTCTGTTTTACTTGCATCTAATGATTTCAAAATATACATGTATTTGTCTTCATTTATCACTCATAATAACATACGTATTTAATAGTTATTTAATTTATAATATCGTTCCTAATAATCCTGTCCAATATCCATCCAAATTCCGTATCCTAAATTAAATTATATTTTCTACCAAGTTTCCCCGTTTTTAACACGCTTTTATTAGCTTGGTATTGTTACGAGCTGGGGCTCAGGGATAAATTATTTAAACAGCAGACTTCAATTAATCACACTTTATTACAAAAACACTTCATAAACAATTCTATTACTTCGCACTATTTTCCTTTTCTGATCGCTCTGTGTCGCTTCCGAATCGAAACTGACTCACGACGAACCCGACCGCTCTTTGTATAGCAGCGAAGATGTTTCTAGAACGTTCCACACTGTTCTAGATATTTCGAGAAACTTCCAGAACAATCCACTTTCGAACTCACTGTTCCCGAAGCGACTAGAAACTTCCAGAATGTTCGGTTCGAACGTTCTGGAAAATTCCATTCGACACGAGAAGATTAGTTCCGCTATTCGATACTAGATGGCGCCACTAGTAACTACATAATTCTTCTACTCGTCACTAGATGGCGTTGCCCTATCTTGTAACAGTATGTATGTATCTATGTATCAATGTAACGGAATCTTTGAACGTGATTTTCACCCACTTCAAAACGTTGGATTGATTTGAAACTTTGCACACTTATCAAGGACCGATGACAATGCAATAATTTAAACAGTTTGTCCCATTATCCTTACCAATAAAGCGTGTTTTTTAGTTTTTAGAACTACAATTTATTGTATGTGGCATTGCGCAAATAGCGACTTGCCAAAAAAAAAAAAAAAAAAAAAACATTAAGTGACAATTGTCAAACGTCATGTACGGGACCGTTAACAATTTATCATATGGATTCTGTGGTAGTGGTGAAGGTATTAACACGTGCTTTTGTCAGTGCTAAGAATTTTCTCGGTTTTAGTGAATATTTTGTGTGTGAAACTTGATCGAGACTATTCCTTGTGTTTATTCTTGGGTTAAGGTTTGTTTTTTAACTGTGATTGTCTCTTTTTATTTTATTTTAAGTAGCTAAAATGAGTTCCAACAAGCCCCCCGACCCTGATCCTCCCGATGAACTTTTTGATCTCTCACCGATCCTCACCGTAACGCTCCCCAATAACCCTGAAGTACTTGCAAAAGAAAAAATGGACACTGAAAGCTATAGCCGTAAAGGGGTCGCTGAGCCTCCTTCTACGACCAATATCCCGCCCAAAGTTGCTAAAAATGTTACCGGCAGAGTTGCTTACACAATGAAGGACAACCCACACTACATTGTGCATGTTTCGCTGAAAGATAATCAAACTTCGGGCACTGTGCTTCAACCAATTAAGTTTGGTATGTTTTTGACGACAAATAACGTCAATAACATACGCCTAGATGGGATCAAGCGAATAGGTAGAAATAGAGTGTCAGTTGAGTTTAAGTCGCATCAGGATGCAAAAAGTTTCCTCAACAATAAATTGTAATCTCAGAACAACTACATTGTTGCCATCCCACAGTTCAACATAACAAGAATGGGTACTGTTAGGGGCATACCAATTGAGTGGTCAGAGGACGAGATTATTAATAACGTTAAAGTTCCAGAAGCATGCGGCTCCATCATCAAAGCCAGAAGGATGAGCCGTAAGGTGTACTCCGCTGGTGTAGCTGAGTGGAAACCAACACAAACTGTTGTACTGACATTTGATGGTCAAGTCGTACCCAAACGGGTGTACTGTTTCTACTCAGCTCTCCCAGTCGAGAGATACACCTACCCTACTATACTATGTTACCATTGCTGCCGGTATGGGCATACACGAACTCTGTGCCGGTCAAAGCCAAGATGCTTTAAGTGTGGTGAAGATCATCCAGGTGATGGATGTGAAGTCACCCCTGAGAATAGCTTCTGTGTTTCATGTACCGGCAACCATTATGCAAACAACAGTGCTTGTCCTGAATTAGGCCGACAGAAGAGCATCAAAGCTCTGATGGCGGAAAAATCTATTTCAGCGGAGGCAAGTGGGGTGTTTCCATCTGTTTCCAGATCATATGCCGATGTCTTCAAATCCTCCCCTCGCAGCAAGGTTACATCAAATAGATCCCAATCCCAACCATCGAGTCCCATCCTCGTTTCCCAAAATTCATACCGTAAAACGGTTTTTTTGAAATCTAAACCCCGCGTCCCCCTTTCTCCTGGATATAATAGACAAGCTCACTTAGACCTTACCGAAAACCACTCCTTCTCTCCATCCAGAAACGGTTGTGCCCTTCCAACGGAAGTTGCAGAACCAATGTCATACGGACAGACAAATTCAAAAAATATTTTGGAATTAATTACTAATATGCTAGTATCTTTACTTTCAAATCCTACCCAATCCATACATGACCACGTTGCCCTAAAATTGACTTCCATTCTTCATTACAAAACCGTCAATCTGCGGCATTGCCGAGACATGGCTCTTGCCTGCTAGCAATTTCAGGTTGCCATGTTTTGGCAGTGTTCGTAATGATAGACCTGATGGTTACGGAGGATGTGCTTTGCTCATCAATAGAAAAGTATCATTCACCCAGATTCCTCTAACCTTCGTTGGTGACAACTTAAATGTGGTTGCTGTTAAGGCTGAGGGTATAAATATTTTTTCTTTTTATATTGCGCACCCACAACTCGAATATCTGCCAGCTATAAGATTTTTTTTATGTAGTGTTAGCGGCCCAATACTTGTCATGGGTGATTTTAATTGTCACCATTATCGTTGGGGATCAGATAATTGCGATAACTTTGGTATAGGCTTGGTGGATATATTGGATGATCTAGATCTTTGTGTCATCAACAATGGAAATGCTACGCGCAGATCTGCACCTGGACAGAGTAATAGTTGTGTTGACTTGACGTTCTGTTCATCCAGTATGTCTAGCCTCCGCATTTGGCGTCGCTTGGACATGACCTATGGAAGTGATCACTATCCCATCATGATCGAATTCCCTTCTAAAAATACTTCAACAAAAGTTTCCCCCCCCCTGTTAAAACACCGTTTAACCTCAGTAGATTGGGATTTATACTCTAAAATCTTAGATTTGAGAGTGTCTTCTCTTCCAAGCGTTGACAGGGATAATTCCCAGGAATGCTTTTCCTCCTTTTCTTCCACTATTTCCTCCACAGCAGATGATTGTTTTCCCTCCAAAAAACCCCATTCGGGCAAACTTCCTTCCCCGCCATGGTGGGATAAGGAATGCACTGACATGATCAGAGCCAGGAATGAGGCTGAAAAGACAGTTAACTGTAATATGAACCTGGATAACCTCATCGCCTTCAAGCAGATATTGGCTAAGTCCAGGCAATTTTTGAAAAGAAAGAAACGAGAAGGTTGGTCAAAATACTGTAGTTCGCTGAATCCGTCCACTCCGGTTTCGGCAGTGTGGCGAAAATTGAAGCGTTTTAGGAGCAGTTTAACACCTGCCTCTTCAAACAATCTCACAGAAGAACTGGGATACCAGTTTTTCTCAAAAATCGCTCCAGCATATGTTCCAAGTGTGGAGGACATCGGTGTTGGCATCAATGATGTAGACAACACTGATGACCCAATGAACATGCCATTTAGCTTGGAAGAACTAAAAACTGTGCTATCCCATGTTAAAGACTCCGCCCCGGGCGCGGACGGATTCCATTACTCTTTTATTTCCAAAGCTGGTCCAAAAACTCACCAATATTACCTGGATTTGGCAAATTTTTGCTTTAACTCTGGCTACATTCCCACAGAATGGAAGGTTCAAGTTATCATTCCGATACTAAAACCAGGCAAAGATCCGAGTGATCATTGCTCATACAGACCCATCGCTTTATCGTCCATACTAATAAAACTTTTGGAACATTTAGTTAAAAACCGGTTGGTGTGGTTGGTAGAAAACAGGAAACTGCTCCCAACGACTCAGTTCGGTTTTAGGAAAGGTTTGGGCACAGCTGATAGTGTGGGTATCCTCACGTCAGAGGTCCGGCTAGCCCTTAGCAGGAATGAGTCTGTGGTTGCAGTCTTTCTGGACATAGCGGCTGCCTATGACTCGGTACTCCTCCCATCTCTCAGGCAAAAGCTGCACGAGCTGAGAGTCCCGGCTAGGATTTGCCGTATCATTGGCAGCATCTTTGCCAACCGCACTATACAATTAAGAACCCCTAACACTGACTCTGAAAAAAGAACAGTCTGGAGAGGATTACCTCAAGGATCTGTTCTTAGCCCCCCACTTTATAACATCTATACCGCTAATCTTCCCTCATGCCTGAATTTCGACTGTAAAATCCTTCAGTATGCTGACGATATTGCATTAATGGTCACTGGCAGTTCCATTCAGGATGCCTCTCTTTCGATGAATGTCTCTCTGTCCTCACTAAACCAATGGCTACTTAATCATGGTTTGTCTTTAAGCGCACCAAAGAGTACAGCGGTCATTTTTACCCGCAAGCGTTCTGTTCCCCCAATAGATATAAATATTGATGGACAAGTCGGAATGACTTGTCCATCAATTAAGGATAAGGCCAGGTTCCTGGGAGTAATATTGGACTCTAGATTGACTGGGGTCGACCATATTAACAACACGATCAAAAAATGTGAACGGTCTGTGTCGGTCCTTAAATCTTTGGCCGGAGTGTGGTGGGGAGCTCACCCCTACACCCTCAAACTAGTCTACAATGCGCTGACTAGAAGCGCTATGGATTACTGCAGCTTTCTTATTGAGCCCTGCAACAAAGAAGTGCTTAAGAGACTAGATGGAATCCAGGCCAAGTCTTTGCGAATTGTCATTGGGGCCATGAAATCTTCTCCCATTAATGCGCTTCAAGTTGAATGTGCAGAACCACCTCTACACCTTAGAAGACAGTATTTGGCAGATCGTTTCCTGTCTAAAGTTTTTCCCCTTTCATCCCATCCCTTACTTCCAATCTTAGAGCAAATCGACCTTTCGTTTAATGATTCCCCTTATTGGAATAATAAAATAGTTCCCCTATTGATAAATAGGTACAGAGAGCTTAAACAACTATCCTCGCCAATTTGTCAATATCCAACTCTCCCAGTCTTCTCCACCGCTTGAAACGATTCATTTCGAACCAAAAGCCGTTCTGGGACTAGGAATTGCAAAGAATTCCCAAAACTCTAAAAACGACTTTGACTCAGCTGTCAAGCGTTACTGGAATGGATGGAATTTATTTTTCACTGATGCCTCAAAATTGTCCGAATCAGGATGCACTGGTGCGGCAATTTACTTCCAAAATTCTAAAATTGCTTTACTTTTTCAATGCCCACCAGAAGCATCAGTTTTTACAGGCGAGTGTATTGGCATTCTTGAAGCCATACACTATATTAAATCGCATCAAATAACAAGGTCAGTAATTTTCTCAGATTCCCGTAGTAGTATTCAGGCCTTAACACAAAATCAATTTCATAGTAAAATCCATAGCAAAATTATTGTAGATATTAAGAACTTGTTGTTTGATTGTTCCCAAAACGGCTTGGACATCGAGATAGCCTGGATCCCCAGTCACTCGGGTATTGTTGGCAACGAGTGCGCTGATTCGTTAGCAAAGCATGCCACATCGAATCCGGTTGATCGAAAGCATTACGTAGCTCATAACTACGATTTGCGGAATAGTGCCAGACCCAAGTTATTTAACTCGTGGGCTGAAACATGGAAGACGTCCTCTAAAACCAAGGGCTTCTATTATGCCGCTATACAGCCTGAAATCCAACGTAAGCCTTGGTTTTCTAAATGCCCTAAATTGTCGAAGAGAACTGTTTCGTCACTGTGTAGACTGAGACTCGGACACTGTTGTAGCCCAGTGTTCCTGAACAAGATTCATGTCCGGGATAGTTCACTGTGCGAGTGTGGTCTTGCGGAGGGTACTTTGGACCATATTTTCTTCTCCTGCTCCTTAAACAATAAATCCTTTGACCTCTATGAAATTTTTCCAAAATTAACATTCCTCTCCCAACCAACTTTCATTCCCTCCTATGCCACTTCTCTCCTAAACTAATCCATATTTTGGCTACTTTTTTAAACGACAATGAGTTAAAATTTTAATTGGTGCGTAACGTGTGTGTAAATAGTATACCTGTAAATAATATATTATAGGTTAGGTCTTGTATATAACCTTGTAAATTAGATTATGTGTTTTACTAACCCTTGTGCTCGTCTTTTTAGCGATTAGACTAACACCTACCACAGAGTGCAAAGTTCGACGGTCCGCCTCAATGTGCTGCCGTCCCAACGTGACACTGGCAGAATAGTCAAAACCGGCTGTTGCCATAATAAAAAATAAAAAAAATATCTTAAATATGAAAACTCCAATAAACTAGAATTTTCAATGACTTAATAAAAAACTGGCCAAGTGCGAGTCGGACTCGCGCTCGAAGGGTTCCTAGGCACCATTATCGCAAAAACGGCACAAAAATCACGTTTGTTGTATGGGAGCCCCCCTTAATTTATTTTAATAATTATTATTTTTTGAAGTGAATATACAACTAAATATTCTGTGAATATTTCAAGCGTCTACCTGTTGCCGTTATTAATATCGAGCAAAAAACGGCAAAAAAATCACGTTTGTTGTATGGGAGCCCCCCTTAAATATTAATTTTATTCTGTTTTTAGTATTTGTTGTTATAGCGGCAATAGAAATACATTATCTGTGAAAATTTCAACTGTCTAGCTATCACGGTTCATGAGATACAGCCTGGTGACAGACGGACAGACAGACGGATCGTGAAGTCTCAGTAATAGGGTCCCGTTTTTACACTTTGGGTACGGAATCCTAAAAAAGAATTAATAAAAATGTTAAATATGTTTTAACATGTTTTTATAACAAAAAAAATACACTTTTAGTCACTATATTATTTCAGACCAAGTTACCCGTTTTTGACTTTTTTTTTTTTTTTTTTTATAGTCTATAGGCTCGCGTTTGACCACTATCTCGCCTGATGTTAAGCGATGACGTGGTCTACGGTGAAGCACTCTCGACTTCTATTTTCAGAACGCACCATTCACTACAAACCAATCCAAACGCTATTGTATTCTCGGCCTTAATTAACCATCGTTCAATTACTACTTCCGAGTTGCCGCAAGACATTTTTTTAGAACTCGTGTTACCAAGTTAACTGACGCAGTATCGAGCACGTTAACGTCTGGTGAAAACGTCACGATGACGATACGAATACGTTAGAAACTTGTGCTGGGGCTCTGGCAACAAGATCGGAAGACATAAAAATCACAATCTTCTTCATTATATAAAATTAAAACGTACGCAAAATACGCGCTTGGTCGTGGAGTTGCGGAAACAGCCCGCAGAAACTAAACTAAACTGTATAAAATTTCCAGTTTTTTTTTTTTTTTTTGAAATAATCGTTGCCCAACTTGCCACACTAGGAATTTCTTCCTGTATCGTGGGTGCAATACAAATATTTTTTTTGTACGGGCATCGAACCCGCGACACGCAACGCAGCAATCAATCGCTCAACCACTGCGCCAAACGTGCCCAAAAAAAGTTTTTTAAAACATCATTTGTAGAAGATGATGGTCACATTTCTCTTTCGTCGTTTACAAGAATTTTCCTTTTCTTTGAATAAGTTAAGAATTTACTTTTTTACAGCTTCAATCTTTATTAGACTTCTTGTATTTCTTTTCAGCCAGAGCATTCTTTTCTGGGGTATCGGTTGCTATCATACTTTTGCCAGCTTTTCTTCCACCATTTCTAAGGCATAGCACGCACTGCGATTTTTTGGTGTGTTCCCGTTGAGTTACACCATTTTGTGTTACAATGTTACCCATTGGGATAAAAATTACCGATTAGTAACACTGTAACAACACTAACTCATTGCCACGATTTTGTCGTGACATCGTCTAATAAATCGATGAACGCCTGCTGGACGCACGAAAAATGATGACTCAATGTAACGTTACAATGACGTTAATTGTATCGTTATGTATGTGACGTCACGTTAAACTATCGTCCGTAAACCGACTTTACAGACGACCAATTTTTTTTTCCATTCATTTACACTGCAACCTAATAGTATGTAATAGGGTTACATTAGCATGTTCTCGTAATACTTTAAATAATGGTTGTCTAACATGGAAAATCCGCAAAAGGTCTCCAATACCGACGTCACACAGTATACGATTTGACTAATCTAGGTGGACAAAACTCAGTAACTAAAAAAATGCTTTGTTTGTTACATTTAAAAGAATAATACGTTAAAAAAGGCCAAATGGAATGTAAACAATATTTATTTTAATCTTTTAACAAAATAAGTACATCTTTGTCTTGTCTCGATGTACTGTTTTCTTGGAAGTTTTCGTAATAGCGTGATGTAGGGGTCTGAAGATATCAGTAAATGCTTTATTAAATCATAATTGGTTCTGTATCTTGAGGTTTTCATTGTATGGCCTAATCTGGCCTTCCTAATTTCTTTATTCTTGGCTTCAGAAGCCTCTTCAGACATTTGGGCTTCTAGGAAGGAAAATGAAAAATATATTATATTCGCAAAAAATCGCAAGTAATGAGTACTATATCATCAAAGTATAATAAACACGTAATCTATTAAGACTATTATCACAGCTTGACTGCGTTTGACTACCAAGTATAACTCCAAGTCAAAATTAAGTAGAAGAAAAAATACGAAATCTTCTATGTATTTTTAAACAAACGGCACACATTCGTCAAATTAGAATATTGATTATATTAATATCTTAATATACAATATCTCTATTTGACGACTCCAAGAAAAAAACTACTCGAAGTTGCTCAAAACACAAAAAGACATGTACACTCTTTAGCGTTAACGGTCACACTGAGCGGGTCGGCCGACTACCCGCAGGGTTTGAGTACTTTCGCCCTTTGTTATAACCAGTTTCGCGCGGTCTAGGGATAAATTACTGTTATTGTCAGTTAAGTAATATATTCAAGGATGTAAGGAGATCAGTAAATCGTTATTTTAAGTATTTTATTTAAATACCTATTGTCCAGCTAGATTGGTCAAATCGTATACTGTGCGTCAGGTGGCTAAAGGTTAAAAAAATAAAGAGGTTTATATACTTATACATTTATTTTTTACATCACTTCTTAGCTTTAGTTTCTTTCACTGCAGTAGGAGCTTTAGTGACGTCATCCGGATTTTCTGCAGCGTCCTTCAGACGCTTGGCACGAATACCCACCAGTTTAGCAATAGAACGAGCCTGTAAAAAAGAAGTTATTAAGTGAAACCCATGAATATGCAAAATCCAAAACGATGCAAGATTAAGAAGTAAACATACCCCTCTCAGGTATTGGTACGCCTTGAAATCTTTTTCTTCTTCTGTTATAGCTCGAGCAATCGACTTAGGTGCTGGCTGCTGCACCGGCATCAGAGGGCCGCGGAGCTGAGTGGCCAACTTGCGTTCTTCCTCAGTTGCTTCTCCCTTCAATACCTAAAAAACACAAAACATTTAAGTTTATCACCAAAATTAAAGATGAAAATGGCAATATAAATTACTCCATATAGGTTAGATAGATAGTTTATTCTCATTTAATGTCCTATATCCATCATGTCTCGTTTTTTTTTTTTTTTTTGTCCTACTATGCACTTTTGTAGGGACATAATATCGCCCTTTAGACACTCGCTCGTAGTAGGAACCAGTGGTAAGCTTAAATGTTGTAAGATTTCAATCTCTAATAACTACAAGGCTTATAGTGCAAGTGCTTCAAGATTAATGATTGTAGTACCTACTACTAGGACCGAAAGAAATATTTGCCCATACAGGGTTAAATATTCATACGAATATGAATATTCATAATTTCGTACAATGCTAAAAACCCAGAAATACAAATGTTTGTCGATCAATCAGAAAGCAGTGCCAATTAGTGAGTACTAATCTTACTAATATTATAAATCTGAACGGTTGTGATGAAATTTGACGAAATAGTTATAATATTCCCTTGGGATGATCAAACACTTTTCACGCGGGCAAACCTGCTGGCAGAAACTAGTGAATTATAAAGTTAGTATGAGTAGTAGGAGATATTTAACTCAAAGTTTCATTGCTAGTTTTGCTTATTCTTTATTGGTTTTTAAGAGACTAAAATAAATTCTACTAGATCATAGTCTTCTCCATTCGATGCCTTCTTATCAGGAGCATTGTGAGTGAATGTTTTATAGAAAAGTTTTAAAAGAATATTAACAGAAACAACATTTTGTTAAATATCTCCCCATGGATTGAGCAAATGCCAATACTCTAATTTACTAACTTATTATTGCTCATTGATAACAAAGGTATTGTTGTGAGTGATCAACAATTATCTATCCTAGAGATTAAAACTCTAGATAAATTAATTAATTTTAAGTTCAAAACATTCTGCTCGAACAAATAAAAATTCAATTATTAATAATCTGCTGCAATGAACACACTGGTCAAAATTGCATGCCCATTTGATACAGTTTTTTTTTATTATTTAAAACATTAATTTAATGTTTTAAATGATAAAAAAAAATTAACTTAGTGTACCATTAGTGCAAGTGGACAAAAATTATAAGTTTTGAAGTTGGCTGACAAACAGCTGGAATGTATATTTGATTCGGCTTTGGGTTAGGCAGATACATAAATAGTGCATCATCACACCATCAGGTCTGTCACAGATACAGGGCATTTCGAAAATGCCCTGTATCTGTGACAGACCTGATGGTCCACTACTGATGAGCTACCAAAAAATGCTATCGTTCTGTAATGGATGTTTTTTTAGAGATGCCGCGAAGACTCGCTATTATTCGGTATTCCGCATTATTCGTTCTTTTTTTGTTTTCTATTGTCTCAATAAAAATAAACTTTTAATGAGCAGAAAAACTATAGACTTAAAAACTATATATTATTCTTGAAAACAAATCACTCTTAGTATATACATATTATCAGTAATATAAAAAAATATCAATGATGTTGAAATTAATTACTTAGGCTTTTTAATTTAAAATAAATAATAATTTAAAATTAAAGTCCAACAGAGACAACTAGTGTTTCTGCTCAATTGGGATCAAATAAATCATACCTGCCTAACAAGTCTTTCCGAAGAAACAGAGCTTGCTGGTGCGATTAAGTACATATATAGTAATATATATTTAGCAACTTACTTAAAATGGTGAATTGATTCTTGTTAGTACTCAAAGGCCACCACCATTCATATGGATTTATAGTATAACTACAAGTGTTATATTATTATTAGAGAATAAATGAACTATTTTTATATCAAGTAAAAATGGTTGAATACTCACATTATTAAAAAGGAATAATGATAAGTATTCAACTATTCACCAAAGGGAATGGCGATAAATAATAATGAGCAGAGAACCCTACATGGCCCAACTCCGTTACATTAACTTTACGCCTACTTGAGAAACTTATAGAACCACATTATTTCATGTATGATTTCAAGACTAGGTCAGTCACGCCTGAGCCAAGCACCTTCTTCTAAATGTGAAACGCACGCGATAGCTGGGTGGCACCATTTTTCTATTATTTAGTGAGAAAACAGATCGAAAAATACGCTTTATGTAGGTGGTGTTTTCATAGCATACCTTCTTGCCCTTCGGGAACAGGATCAATCGCGCACGGTATTCCTTTAGCCTCTGAACATTAACCTGCAGAGACTCAACAGATTTGTTGCGTCTGCGAGGATCCACAGCAATGCCTATTGTTCTGGCAAAAGCAGGATTAAGTCCAGATGCCTGAAAAATAAATACTTAGTCACTCAATATGATTATGGGTTGAACCTTAAACTACATAATCTTTGGACACTTTTTTTTGTTGGAATGGGGTTTGGTTAACAAACCTCATTTGAGTCCTGGCTGGACAGAATATTTTCAATCAATTGCACATGTCATGTGAAATTAAAAAAAGAGGTTGTGACTGATAATGTCAGTTCATGTCTTCAGCTTGAGATTGTTTAAAGTATTCAGCGTAAAAGCATATACCTGATTTTATGAGAATATTATTATTACCATGTGGAGTTTTTTGTCTTACATAAATATACGTCTAACCCATACCCTGATTTTAATTAAACAACATTTTTTACACACCAACCGAAAAATCAAAAAAAAAATCCTGGAATTGTCAGATAAACCTTTAATATTTTAAAAATATTTAGAAGTGTCAATAATTTGTTAAAGTTGGCAAACAATACTTAGATACTAACAAAACTTAAATAATACGTCCTTCCCCTTGACATAAAAAAGGCTGAGAGTAAATTTTCATTCAAGCGTAGGTTACGGAACTATTACTTATCCTCTCTTACATAGCTCGGTCTTCATCATAGTTATTATATTTAAATTTCTGTTTCATTTAGAATAGGATATTTATTATAATATTTATTAGTCTATTGTTTTAAAAATTATTTATGTATTTTATTAGTTAGATAGTTTATTAATATCCGCCTTAATTATTGTTCATGTATATATTTTTTGTACCCCTACCACTGTTGTGTTCTTTTTTAACCCAAAGGTTGACTGGTAGAGAATGCCTTGCTGCATTAAGTCCGCCTATGTATCACCATTGTACATAAAGTTTAAATAAATAAATAATAAATAATAGTCAATCCATTTTTTTTTAATAATAGTCAATTCGCACATAATATCATTACTGAGATCACCCCAAATCCTTATTAATAGTTCGTTTTGTGTTAAATTTCTTGTTAACAAAAAAAAATATTGACTAAATAGAAATGCAGTACAATTGCACAATGCAACAAAGCAACTTTTGAAAACTTTGTAATTTAAATAAATTATATAGCTGGTGTTTGATTTCTTTATTTATTTGCTTCAATCATGTCTTATTCCATGCTTCAGGCATTATTTTAGTAAGTATTGAAAATAATCTAATGTACTAGAAAGTTTTAGTAGCTAGAAATCTGGTCTTTCTTGTGTGATAAGAAATAAGGTTAAAATTTCCTTTATGGGACGCTGATTTTTGGCGCGGGGAGGGTGGGGGGGAGGTTTGGCTACCCCCCTGTACCATCCCCACCACTCGGAGCCCTATGGTTATGAAGACATCCATGGTTGAAGTTTTCAGGTTAGAATAAAAATTTCCATAAATGTCCATTGTTTTGAGGGGCGGGGATGGAGGGTTGGGGGGCTACCCCCATGCACCATCCCCACCCCACGGAACCCCATGTATATGGAGATATCCATGGTTAAAGTTTATACGATTACTATTTAAGCAACAAAGTCGACGGCGGGGCTCCCATTTCTGTCTGAAGGGTCTAAAGTAACCTAACACGAAAGAGATGACGGGAGCCGAGTTCGCTCGCTTACTTCAGCTCCCGTCGTCTCTTCGAACCTAACCTTAGCTCCCGAGCTCGCTTCGCTCGCTCTTGGACTAATTCACATTTTTTTACCTCGCTAATTATAATTAAGTAAAAAATATATCTAATATCTCCATAACCATGGGGTTCCGTGGGGTGGGGATGATACAGTGGAGTAGCCCCCCTACCCCCCTTGCCCTCTCTCCCTCCCCTCCCCATAAATCGATGGACATTTGTGGAAATTTTTAGTCAAACCTGAAAACTTTAACCACGGATATCTCCATAACCATGGGGCTCCGAGTGGTGGGGATCGTACAGGGGGGTAGCCAAACCACTCCCCCTTCGCCCCTTACCCTCCTCGCACCCAAAATCAGCAGCCCATAAAGGAAATTTTATCCAGAAATAATTTGAGAGTTAATGTAGTCTCAGCTGTAACTATATTGCACCCTATACTGAGAGCCTGAAAGTAAAATTTTAAATGCTAATAATTTTTTTAACTGATTATGTTAAGAACATGTTTAAGTGTCATCATCATCAGCGTTTTAAAGTTTCCACTGCTGGGACACGGGCCTCATCCCTGTTAGAGGGAATGGGCCATAACTACCATGTAGGCCCCTGTTTAAGTATCATAGAATTGAAATTACAATGATTTAGATGCAAACAGGTTTTTTGTAATATGATTTGGGAGTGGAGTGTTAAGCTAAAAACTGGAAGTTTCAGGTTTTGGTCTAGGTGGATGTTCACTGTGAAGTATTGATTTTTAAGCAGATGGCACATCAGGTTAAGAATACTCAATTTTGAGGTAAGAAAGCCAAAATAAAGACCAATGTTTTTTTTTAACTGGTAGTGTAAAAAAACCTTTTTGATTTTAAAAAGTACCTAATTTCACCACAAATTTAACCAAACTTGTCATTTTATCACTTTTTCAACATTATTTTAGGAACCAATTAACGAAGTAAACTTAAACACAACTACTTTATTGAAAAATATGACACCTTAAATGAAACAAGGTGTACTAAACAGTGAAAACGATCTAGGTGGAAGAAGCTATAACACAATAAACACATTACCCTCCTTCGGCAGTCGGGTAAAAACTAGACCCAGTCAACACGAAATTCAACAGTTTTTACATAGCTATACGAGACAAGTATTTCATTTATTTTTTTCAAAACTAGCACCTGCCATAGTACAAAATTATGTTGACTAGTTTAAAAGCTCTCATCTTAACAACACTGGATATTTTAAACATTTGACTTTAGGTATCAACTTACTCTTATTTCACGAAGAGTAAATCCACGACCCGCACGGACCTTCGTGTGATACCGGATGGTTGGGCACCGAACGACAGGTCTTAGTGGGCCAGCAGCAGGGCGAGGAGCAATAGCCTTAGCTTTCTTGATCCTGTTTTGCTTCCTGCGGTGTCGCCTTGCTGGTTGATTAAACCAGGTTTTGACAAAACGTTGCCAATCTTTATGGAAATGCCCATTGGGGATCATATTATTACCCTTCCCCATGTTTGGATAACCGCAACTTCAACTAAAAACACGAAAACACGAAATATAGAAGAGATAATCTAACACAAGAGTAACAATTTTAAAAACAAATTATAGTTTTGCGATTTATCAAAAGATTCCAGTAATATACTTTGATTAATAAAACACTGACCCGGTGTCAAGAAGAAGTAGCGTAAAAAGAACAACAGACAGATCAGAATGCAGTGTTGCAACCCTCTGATCAAAGAGTAAAGACGGAAACACACTTACGTGTCGTGGCGTGGCGTGGCGCGTGATCCACCAATTAAACTACTCTGTTCCAGTCTACGTCATAACACAACGAGTTTTGTAGCCAATCAACTGCCGCAAAAGGCTCCACGCCACGCCATGACACTTAGCACACACTGCGATTTTTATTCGCGCGATTTTTTTCCGTACATTCTGCGACCTATGGAATTGTATGAAGCAGCACTCATTGCGGAAAAAAAATCGCGCGGAAATAATATCGCAAGAAATCCGTGTTTTGCCACAGAATCTACCGCACTGCGGCGCGGATTAAATTCGCGCGAATATTTTGAACTCAATGAACAGGTAGAAGGAGACAAAAATTGCGTGAAATTTTATCCGCAGTGTGTGTTAGATAAATTCAGTACGCGGAGAAAAATTCGCGAGAATTACAATCGCAGTGCGTGCTAAGCCTTAGGCATAGAACGCACTGCGATTTTAGAAACACATTATTAACACACGACCCGACGCCACGCGACGCCACCCGACGCGAACCGTGCACATATATTTTTTCAATATTGTATACCATTATGTCATTATGTTTTTATTTTAAATTTGTTTAACCTAATAGTGTTTGTAAAAAGTATACATTTTTGCCGTCTGGTTTGCCATAATCTTGGTAAATCCTAAGGTAAATTACATATAAGGAGTCTTTTTTTATAAGTATGCCATGTTTTAATTTGTTTATTCTTTTTATGTTTTACTATTATCTTGTAATAAGAGTTTATACTTTATTTTCTAGTCGATAATCTAAAATGCATGCTGTGGCCTCCTAAAATTGAGGGAGTACACTTGTTATTACTTCATGTTGATGATCCATTGTGTTTTATGTGTACATCTTTCGTTGGAGGTCCTGAATAAATAAATAAATATACAACACCCCACGTGATGCTACAACACGCTTCGCTAGTATAGGGTTGCTATCTATCCGACATTCCCCGGATTTTCGTAGTTGTGAAGGCGGGCGGGCGGGGTTTTATTTGTAGTCCGGGTCTTCAAATCACCAACAGCAATTTTTCACCGACTTCTCCGTCAATTTTGGACCGTTTTTAAAACTTATTTTTTGCTTGGAAGGTTATGTACCCGAATTGATCCCATTTAAATTTGATGAAGAAATTCGGAGATATTCAACGGAACTCTTCAAAATATTACAGCAAATCACCCGGGATTGCATGTCTATTTATTGTACACTAGCTTCTGCCAGCGGCTTCGCCCATGTCAAAAGTGCTTTATCATCCAAGGAAACACTATACCGGGATAAAAAGTAGCCTGTGTGCTATTCCTGACTATAATCTATCTGTCAGCATAATTTCATCTAGATCCGTTGAGCCGTTCTGGCCTGATTGAGTAACAAACATACATCCAAGAAGTAAGATTACTATAGAAATTGACCACTAACTGTGCCGTACCGTAATGTGCCACACAAAAAGTAAACAATTAACACTTTTTACAATAAACGCATTCCCCTTCTTCGGCCGTCGGGTAATAAATACAACCGACTTCCATTTAAAATTTGACTCAAATAAGTTAATGATTTCTATTATAGCATGAACATAAAAATTACCCTCGCCGAGTTTGTACTTTAAAAATTACCTTGCTGATTAAACTTTACTCTAAATTAGGGTAAATTACCCTTGTTGGCACCACTGATCATATCATAACTTTGTTTCTAGTATTATTTCTAATACTATGATCACGGTATTGGCCTGAAATCATATCATATAATAATGAGTACCGTTTTACTAATTCGATGAATTGTTCATTCGACATTTTAAATAAAAACATACAAAAAATATCTTTACGCCAGGAATGCTCTCGACTGACTGACGTGTGCGATGCGTCGGGTGGCGTCGGGTGGCGTGTTTGCCCCCTCTCCCGGCAACACGCTGATCCAAACCGACTGCGTGTTACCGCGTGTGATTGCGTGTCCTCTAGAGATGGGTCGTACTAGGTGAATTTTGGACAAGGTGCACCTAGTCCAAGTCCGTACAAATACTCGATCCAAATACCTGTTCCAGCTAGTCCACCTAGTCCATGAAATACGCATACTTTATAGATGCTTAGTCTTTGCGTACCACCGATACGTGTAGATACGTATGTACGCAGTAATGAAATGTAATCTTCCCTTCATACTTTACACAGACTTGACTGTTATCGTAAAGATTTATCTACGTTAAAGATTGTTGGCGTAATTAAAAGATTTCTATAAATTTTCCAGAGTACTTAATTAGTTTTGTTATTATTTATTTATACACTAATTCCTTTGGTAACGATTATTTAAACAATAAACACATGAATTAATGTCGTAATAAAAAATAGATACAATTATGTTCTTAAATGATTTATCAAAATTTCGTTACGAAAACCGATCACACTAAATAAGTCCGATAGTACGTGTTTGCGACGACTAGTAGGTAACAATACGTCAAGCGAGATCACATCCGCATGAGTCCGTACTTGATACTAGACTGCATCATAAAGTCTTCATTCGCATCGAGTATCGTCAAAGTACCTATTCTATGAAGTCTGCCTAGTCCCGACTAATCTCGAGTCTCGAGTATTGACAAAGTACCTATTCTATAAAGTCTGCCTAGTCTCGACTAGTCTCGAGTGTTGACAGACAAGGATGAAAGGATTGCGGAATAGTGTAGTTAAAAAAGGACAGAATATATTCTAGCACAACACAGTGCACGTCGCGTGACTTTTATGCCATTGAAATATGGTTCAAATTAAAATGACTGACACACGTAAGATTTTGGCAAACATGAATGAGCTATGACTATGCTGCTATCTCGCTTCGCCGCGTCGTCGGTACTTTGATTCACGTTCGCGGGGGCCGCGGGTGCCGTGCACTGCGTAGGCACAGTGAGACTAGGTGGATCGAGTATTTTAAAAGTTAGAATAGGTGCAGCCTAGTCTCGCTAAATACCTAATCCCTGGATCTGTTCTAGAATATACGCTTCATCTCTAGTGTCCTCACATGGTGTGTAGGCTATGTGTTTCTGACCATATTAAATATATGGGATGGATTAGTACTTCAACGCGTCAGAAGGGGTCGGGTCGGGTGTTAATAATGTGTTTCCACCTTAAGACTAGAAGAGACGTTCGGTTTTTTCAGACCCGAACGCGTTGTTAGAATAGAAAAGAAACGTACCTATGAAAGATTCTTTTACCATATGCAAATTTAAGAATGTGTGCGCTGCTACACGGTATTCAGGGCCCTGAATACACTGTAGTGTAATAAGCAAGCTCTTTAATAAGGTCGATACTTTGGGCATCCTAACATCAGTTATTACACCACCCTAAATTAGAGTTTAGAGCCCTGAATACCGTAATAAGCCTTTTAAATACGTTCTGTCTAGGTAGTACAATTTCTCTGATAGTTGTTTTTTTTTTAATTTGCTACTTAAAATTTTTTCTTATGTAGAACAGTGGTGGTCCCACAGAAATATATCTAACTATAATACTTCTTGATAGCTGATCTCTGCGACAGCTGTCAGTATCAATAGAGTAACAATAGCGCTTGACAGGCTAACAATTACGTAACAAAACGTAGTCTTACCAGTTCAATAAGGCATAATTAGGCATTTTTCTAGATTTCGGTAGATTATCGGTGCCTGCCGATAAATGCTAAATGAAAAGCTCAAAGTAGCTCATTGGTCGTAATTTTACTCCCGTTTTTGACACGTACATACAATCGCGTCATCTAGTTAGATAGATTTATATCTGTGGGTGGCCCAGTGGTAATCGAATGCGGTGGGTAATGGGTTTATCATCTATGTACATATGTTTTTGGTTGGTGTCCCGACAAAGGGCACCAACCAAAAAAGATCGTGTAGGGCTGTAGACGGTGCTTAGCCAACCAAATTGAGTCGACCTTCCGACAACCTTGGTTGGGAGGTATGCACTTGCTACCAATTTGGTTGGCCAACCAATCTCTACACGATTTTTTTGGTTGCTGCGAATAAACGAGTAATGGTTTACTAAGTTAAACACAAATAAAAAATAAAATAAATTAGAAAAAGACTTAGATGGTGTTTAGCCAATTAGAGATGGGCACCCGGCTCCTACGAAAGTACATTGCGCGTTAGAGCGTTTCCACACTATCCGATCCGATATGCAAGTAAAATGTATGAAATATGCATAGACATATTAAATAGTATGGACTGGAAATACCCAAAAAAACGTGCCTACCTAAACCTTAAAATGGCACTTAAAATGGCTGCCGATGCTATGGTTGTGTTAATCACGGAACACAAACACATTAATAATACAAAAAGTAAACAACCATTTCACAGTAAGACTACCACGAACACAACCACAAAATTCGTCACATGGCGAATATGGCACGTACCTACAACTGTCACTACGTCATAACAAAATGTTGCTATAATGAGCAACAACTGAAATATTGTTGTCTCTTTTGTCAAAAACGATTACTACATTAGAAAGAATGAAACAAAACGATGTTTCACATTCTGTATCGTATTTCACTCTTATTTGTATAGGCTAATGTATGTATAGAACATCGCGGCGCCTCCATATTTTTCCTAACTCAATGGAAATATGTACCTGACTTTCACATTGTCCGCCCCGATATCGGATATCGGAGCAGACACCGTTAAGTTGGCGGCACCATCGAACGTCCGTGAGCTGTCGGACGTTATTTTTTGTATATTGTGTGCTAGTACGCGTATCTATCTACATTGTCTCTGTGTGCGCAGAGCCCGAAGCGCTGTGGCCATTTTGAGCTTATTTTAGTCAGAGTTTGGTTGTAAACATGGCGTCCTCATCATTTAAATACGACATAATTACATTAATTGAACTGGTAGAATCTAGAACATGTTTGTTGGATAATCTATCTATATATTTAAAAGCGAAAGGTGACTGACTGACTGATCAATCAACGCACAGCCAAAACTGCTAAGCCTAGAAGCATGAAATTGGGCAGAAAGTTTCCTCAAGTGACGTAAGTGTGCACTAAGAAAGGATTTTTGGAAATTCCACCCCTAAGGGGGTAAAAAGGGGGTTGAAAGTTTGTATGAAAAATCTAATTCTTTCGGCCAAAATTCTTGAAACTTAGCACAAATAGTATTCTAAGTAAATGATAAAGATTGACATTATTAGTTTTTAGAAACTACCCCCAAATGATGATTTAGGGGGTATTGAAGTTTGTATGGAAAAGTCTGATTTCTTGGGTCAATAAACTTGAAACTTGCCACAAATACTAAACTAAATGAATGATAAAGGTTGTTATTATTATTTTTTGAAACTACCCCCAAAAGACAATTTAGGGGAGTTAAAGTTTTTTGGAAGAATCTTATTACTTCAGTTAATAAACTTGAAACTTAAATTAAATACCAATCTAAATAAACAATAAAGGTTTTCATTTGTTAGTTTTTCGAAACACAAAACTACCCCCAAAAGATGATTTAGGGGATGCTATTTTTTTTGAAGAATCTTATATCTTGGGTTAATAAACATGAAACTTGACATAAACACCAACCTCAATAAACAATGAAGGTTGACATTATTAGTTTTTTGCAACTACCCCCAAAAGAAGATTTAGGGGGATTAAAGTGTAATTGAAGAATATTATTTCTTGGGTTAATACATTTAAAAATTGACATAAATGATAAAGATTGACATTATTAGATTTTCGAAACTACTCCCAAATGATGATTTAGGGGGTGTTGAAGTTTGTATGAAAAAATCTGACTTCTTGGGTCAATAAACTTGAAACTTGCCACAAATACTAACCTAAATGAATAATAAAGGTTGTTATTTTTTTTTTTTTAAACTACACCCAAAAGACGATTTAGGGGTGTTAAAGTTTTTTTGATGAATCTTATTACTTCAGTTAATAAACTTGAAACTTGACATAAATACCAATCTAAATAAACAATAAAGGCTTCATTGACAGTTTTTCGAAACTACCCCCAAATTATTAGTTTTTCGAAACTACCCTTAAAATACGATTTCGGGGTGGTAAAGATTTTTGATTACTTTTTAGTGCACATAGCTTCTTTTTCTGATGTAGGGGAACACTTGGAGGGATTTTGGAAATTCAATTTTTTAAGGGGTTTAAAGGGAGATTTATTTGTATGAAAAATCTTATTCCTTTGGCAAAATATTAAAGGTTGGCATCATTATTTTATCGGAATTACTCCCAGAAGACGATTTAGGGGTGTCAAAGTTTTTATTTATTTATTTTATTTATTTATTTAGAATATGTATTTATGAAGAATCAAATGGCACTAAGACGGGGCTACATCGATTTGGAACAACCGAACTGGACCGTTTGTCTCAGATAAACATAGTAGTGAGTGACGTTTTAGTGTCGTGTAATTGACGCTGTATTCGATTTTTGTGTTGTGTCGCGTAATTTACGCAGCATTCGTTTTCATACTAAAGTATGGTCCACCCCCGAAATTATGCGTCTCAAAAAACCCGACCAGTCTTCTGCTCTTCGGATCCAGCAGACTTGCGGCCCTCGCCAGGACATCAGTCCAACTTGTGCCAGGCCTTGCAATGTTGCGTCTTCCAGTAACGAGCTCGCCACTTCAAAACCTTTCAGTCACATAGGCCATCGGTTCAGCGAACAATCGGGCCTCATTCTTGGGGATATGTCAGTTACTTCAGTTTTCCTGTATTTTTAATTCGGACACGCAAGAAAAATCATCGGACATTCAATCTTCTGATAGAGCCCATTGTGAGTGACTACGTTTCTGTCCCATATTATGTCATCACTGGTATCATGCACTGGTCAAATAATTTACCTTGAAACACTGAGGCAAGTGAGACGTTACCTTCTCAAATGCCACCCAACTGAGTCGGATTCGATAAATACCTTCTTCTGTAAAGTCACCGAACTTCGCAAGAATAGGTATTATTTATTTTATTTATTTATATACACTTTATTGTGCACCATAATAAACAAGAAAAAGAAACTTAATACTAAAAACATACAATGGGCGGCCTTATCGCATTCCGCGATCTCTTCCAGGCAACCAGGCATGGACTACCAGGGGGGTGACCATTAGCTCTTAGAGTAAGGTTATTTTGAGATCGCGTAAGTGACAGATGTATACAAGTGATATACATCTGTTCCTTACACACTCTCAAAATAACCTTACCTACTCTAAGAGCTTATGGTCACCCCCCTGGACATAACATGGGGTTGTCAGTAGTTCGATCAACAATGAACATAAAACATAATATAGATACAATAATACTAACTAAAAACAAAAATACATACATATGCTAAATAATAGATACATAAATACATACATACTTTACACCAAGTTCTTAATTTTTTGTGCTACAAACTTGTGATTTGGCAAAGAGGTAGTTTATAGTTAGTAAACGTCCGTTCAGATCAGATTTTGCGACAAGGCCGGATTTAGGGGGTCTAAGGGCTCTCGCAAGTTTGTATGAAAATCCTTAATTTTTTGAGCTACAAACTTAAAATTTGGCAAAGAGGTAGTTTATAGTTCAGAGCGGATTTTGCGACAAGGCCGGATTTAGGGGGTCTAAGGGCTCTCGCAAGTTTGTATGAAAATCCTTCATTTTTTGAGCTTCTAACTTAAAATTTGGCAGGGAGGTAGTTTATAGTTAGTAGACGTCCGTTCCATTTAGCAAGTTTATGAGTAGGAGACATAAGCTAAGAAAATGTTTTGTGATACAGTATATTTTTTCTAATTGGTGCCTTAAAAAATGTTGCTTAGTGTGATAGGCTGACTGTTGAATGAAATATAAAAATTGTTTGCTTTAAACATCATTAAACTTTATATCTTCATAATCAAGCGGACGAAGTCGCGGGCAACAGCTAGTAATAATATAAAAGCTGAATATCTAGCTTGCACAATGGGATGTATCCAATACTTTCTGTGGACAGATCTATTTTTGGGTCTCAAATATAATAGATACAGCAAATAATGTTTTCTATTATGGTATGCCATAACCCTGCATGAACAAAGAGAAAATGGTCGAAACGGCAAGATTAAGTCGGAAATATGTGAAGTCGAACATCGACTAATGGTGTCCGACAACGATATCAGATCGGATAATGTGGAAACGCTGTTACCCGATACTGCGTTTTTGACTGTTTGCGGCAAAGCCGGAACCACACTTGCGTGGCGTGGCGTGGCGCGGGATCTTCTAATCAAACGACTCTGTTCAGCCTACGTCATAACACAACGAGTTTTGTAGCCAGGGGCGGACCATGAATTTGTGGGGCCCTGGGCTAACACTACGAAGGGGCCTCTGGTCTCCTTTTTTTTTAATTGTCATTTCGAAAAGAAATAGGAATGGGTGAAATATGGAGTTTTCTGCACCAGTTGCCAATTTCTTGATTTGGTCATTATGAAGGAAAAGAGAGAAATTGAAGCCAACTATTACATTAAATGACCTTTTCTTGGAGAGACAAGCCTTTCTTTTGACCATTCGTACAATTATAATGGTAACTTTATTGCCCTCTGCAGAAAAGAAGCGCCACGCCACGACACGTAAGTGTGTTTCCGTCTACATTTCGCACGCGGCTAATCGGCTATAATCCGCAGCTCGGTCCTCGCCAAAAGACGGAGTGTCAGGCCAAGGAAGTCCTGACTCCTGCCTGAAGTCAGTATTAGTAAAAATAAAAAATTGGTCATCATTGGTCATTCATCAAATCATACTATCGTGTGAAGAAATTCTCTGAAATTATAGATAGGGAAATTATCATTGTAAGTTGTGTGTAATTATGGAAGACGCCAAAGCAACTCAGTCTAGTGATTATCATAGAGAAAACGAGGAAAAGCAGCAGAAGAAGAAAAGCAAAAATAAGAAAAAGCGAAGCGTTGGGGATGGCGACCACGGCGTTCCAACCTTGCCCGATGGTCTAGTTAGTGTGCCTAATTCTAGTGATGTTCATCAGAACATATCTTTAAAAGATTTGAAAATGGCAATGGAAGTATTAAATCTACAACAAAAACCAGCTAAAACTACTGAGGAAGCACTGCACAAGTCATATCAATTTTGGTCCACCCAACCAGTTCCAAAAATGGATGAAAAAATCATGTCGAATGAACCTATTGATCCTCCAAAATCTGTTGAGGATATTAGGTCTGAACCATACACTTTGCCTGATGGATTTCAATGGGACACCTTGAATTTAAATGAACCTTTAGTACTTAAGGAATTGTATACACTGCTTAATGAGAACTATGTTGAGGATGATGACTGTATGTTTCGGTTTGACTACCAAACCGACTTCCTTAAGTGGGCCCTTCAGCCACCTGGCTGGAGAATGGAATGGCATTGTGGTGTTCGTGTAGTGAAGTCTGGCAGATTGGTTGGCTTTATATCTGCAATTCCAGCACAGTTAAGAATATATGACCATGTGCAGACAGTTGTTGAGATCAACTTCTTATGTGTACATAAAAAACTTCGTGCTAAGAGAGTAGCACCTGTTTTAATTAGAGAAATAACGCGTAGAGTAAACCTGACAGGTATATTCCAAGGAGTTTACACTGCTGGCATTGTATTGCCAAAACCAATAGCTACTTGTCGTTACTGGCACAGGTCTCTTAATCCAAAGAAGCTGATTGATATTAAATTCAGTCATTTGTCCAGAAACATGACTATGCAAAGAACACTTAAATTATTTAAACTTCCAGATTTACCTAAGACTGCTGGATTTCGCAAAATGGAAGTTCAGGATAGTGAGAAAGTGGTTAAATTATTAAATGATTATTTGGGAAAATTTGATTTAGCTCCGATATTTTCAGAAGAGGATTTCAAGCATTGGTTTATGCCTCAGTCTGGCATAATTGACAGTTTTGTTGTTGAAGCCTCTGATGGCAGTATAACAGATTTTGTTAGTTATTATACTCTGCCATCCACAGTTGTGTATCACCCTGTACACAAAACTCTGAAAGCGGCATATTCATTTTATAATGTTTCTACTAAAACACCATGGACAGACTTAATGCTTGATGGATTGATTACTGCCAAAAATTCTGGTTTTGATGTTTTTAATGCATTAGACCTGATGGAAAATAAAGAATTTTTGGAACCTTTGAAGTTTGGAATTGGAGATGGGAATTTACAGTACTATTTGTACAATTGGAGATGTCCAAGTATGACACCTAATAAAATTGGATTAGTTCTACAATAATATTTATTACAACATGTGTTCAGTGACACCCGTAACTGGTTCTTTGTTTTTTTTTTGTGTAAAGTGTTTCATTGGTAGGAAATATAGCTTTAGTTCATAATTAAGTGGTTGATATTAGTAACTGTTTTTAAAAACTGTAATAATAATATATTTACATACTTATTGCAAAATTGTAAGCAGAGTCTAAAAACGAAATATATGGCCTTTTCCAAGTACACATTTATTATGATTTTAATATGTTTCCATAAACAGAGTCTAGTCCTCCCAAGTGCCCCAAATTTAATTTTTCCTTGTCATAGACAAAGATATAGATAGACCTCATGGACTTAAATAGACCTAGATAACGCAAATAACATGATGTGCGTTTCGACGGCGCGGCCACGGCGATATAAAAAAAAACTGACGAGATTTTGTAAAAGTTGATTCCCTTACCCATAAATTTGTCAAAGTAATGGTTAAGGCGATATATATACGCTCCAATGTTAACACAGTACTGGCCGTGCGCCCGCTCGATGCCAAAATATCTTTATTGAACCTCCTTTTGAACTGTTTTGTTTGTAAAACATTGGGGCGTATATATCGCCTTTAAGGGCCTACATCCGCGGTTACCAATTAAGGAAAAAGAAATTGGCCTTATCAGTATTGGTTTAATATGTTTATTTTTTTTGCCTTTTATCGGTAGTTATACATAATAATAGGTGTTGTTTACAAAAAAAGATCACGAAACACGTTATCGCCGATATCTCGCTGAAAAAGCATCGCAGAGGTCTGAAGTTTTTTGTAAAACCTAAATTTGTAGGTATTTGTCAAAATATGTAAAACCACAAGATTTTTTTCTTTTTTGGCAACAGCCAATGCCGACTATTCTGCCAGTGTCATGTACAGACGACAGCGCGATGAGGCGAGCCGTCGAACTTTGTCTATTCTTCCAGTTTCATGTAGAGGCGACAGCTCGTATCTGGAAGTTTAAATAATTTTTGGAGACGTTTAAGGGACTGAAAAGAGTAAAAGACCCTCTTACTCAGATCAGCAATATGAACCTCCCTAGAGAGGTTAGTATCCATGTGAACGCCTAGATTTTTTGCGCTTTTGGAGTAATTTATGGGCACTGAATCGTACACTACCGGCGGGAGAGACTGGTGAGCCAATAGGTTGAGCATGTATCTACCACCAACAATGAGCGCTTGCGATTTGGTTGGGTTTAGTAAGAGCCCATAGGATTTAGCCCATTTGCATATATTTTCAAGGTCATCGTTGATGGCAGAGTGTACGTTACCCCAACAGGAAAGTGGTTCCTGGAGTGATATGAGTGGAACGTATAATTAGAGCGTAATCTGCTGTGAATGTGCGCTACATAAAAAACATGTGCGTGTCGTCGTTTTTGAGAAAAACGGAAAAAACTTTTCCTGCTAGGGTAACGTTGTTCCAGCAGGAAAATTCTAAACGAATGATCGGAATGAGAAATATTGTGCATGGGCAGAGAGCTTATAGTTGTGCAAGAATGTGCGCTGAAAATATAATAAGTGCGTAATCAGGTTTTCGAGATATTGCATTTCCTGCTGGGGTAACGTTTTGCAGAATCGTGTATCTCTGAAACTATTGTATGTGCGCCTGTAGAATAAACATACACGAGTAGCTCTTGATTTGTGCGTATTTGTGCCGGAATTAGATTTAAGAAAATATTTATAGTTTTAAAGAAATCGCACTTTTTTGAAAACCCGAAAAAAAATCACAGCGCCTAAATGAGAAAACTTATAAGCTCGCTGAAAACTGTAATCAGTCCATCTTGACGCTTGTATTAACCATAAAAAGTTTCAAAAGTATACATGCTTGCGTTATCAAAAAATATTGCTAAAAGTCAAAACGACGGTGTCATAACTTTGACGGTAAAAAACGAGAAACCGGCTCAACCCAAGATGGTAGGTGTAAAGCACAAATAAGAGAGTTTAGTCAAAAATATATAGTGAAAATATTCAGCTTGGAATGTTTCGCATTAAGTAGATTTAAACACAAAACTAAACATGTAAACAACGGCTGGTTATCCGACCAAATTCGAATGACTACAAAAAAGCGACGGATTCATACATAACGATGACCTTCTTAACTTTACTCACGAAACGGTTGAAACGTGTTGTGCCTGAGTACACTGAGGTAGAAAAGTATTAAAATAATTAACTTATTATTGGATAACATTCTACTAGCTGTTTCCGTGACTTGGCACTTGATTACGTAAGAACATTAGGAAAGTAGTGCCAAGGTATAAGCTATCTTCTTTATTCCAACTTTCATTAAAATACATTCAGAATTTTGTGGACACATTCAGACATTTTAATTTGCCTTTATAATATTAGTAAAAAAAAGTTTTTTTTACTAATATTATAAATTTAAAGACCAAAAATTTGATGGTGTTTGTTTTTAATAAAAACCAAGTGCGAGTCGCACTCGCACACGAAGGGTTCCGTACCATTATCGCAAAAAACGACAAAAAAATCACGTTTGTTGTATGGGAGCACCACTTAAATATTTTTATACCATTCCACCTCTAAAAAGCTTATTTTATACACTGAAAACAGTGAATAAAAAGCACTTTTACTCACTGTTTTAGTGTTTGAATTTAGAACACACTAATATATATTCGACGTCCATCTCAATGCAAAAACAACAACAAATCGATACAAACTCCTTGTGCAAAGAATATTCGACTTTCAAACTTCTTCATCGTTTTTTTTTCATGATTTTGATTTTAGTCCGGGATGTTTAGTGAATACTTATTTGGATTGTAATTCTAATATTAATTGTATTGGTGTTTAATTAATTATAATTATGTAACGTAACGGAGGTAGTCACTAGCCCCTGAAAAACAGATGCTGTTACCTAGCTCAGCTTCAATTTACAAAAAATGTGAAACCCTGAGTTTTAAATTTTTTTGTAAATTTTGAAGGTAATAAAACATTTATTTGTGATTTTCGCTTAAATCTTTCTTTTTCTCGTAGTCATGGTATAAAATTATGCAACTCTTGAAAAACACGTATTTATATCGAGGGCCATGAGTCACTCGCGTCGCTCAGGATTCTAAGACTGAATCACGACCGCAGGGAGTGATTCAGTTGATAGAATCCTTTACTAGTTCGTGATTCATCTATGGCCCTCGCTTTATAACCGTCCTTTATTCACTAGTTGCATAATATACTATTTTTATTCTGTTTTTAGTATTTGTTGTTATAGTGGCAACAGAAATACATCATCTGTGAAAATTTCAACTGTCTAACTATCACGGTTCATGAGATACAGCCTGGTGACAGACAGACAGACTGATCGCGGAGTCTTAGTAATAGGGTCCCGTTTTTACCCTTTGAGTACGGAACCCTAAAAATTGTTTGAGATAATTTGAGATTAATAGGTTTGTAATTTGATCTGTAATTTGATGCCATTATTACTTTAAGAAACATAATTTAGAGAAGAAAAATAATAATCTCTACATCAACAAGCTTTTTCATTTGTTATGGTCACAAGGTGCATTTAATGTATTTTTAATTAGCCCCCAAAATTAGGTCAAATCACCAAACGTTTGAACGCGACTGTACGGACAACAGCTTAGGTTTAATACGTCCAATTAAGAAGGTCATCGTTATGTATGAATCCGTCGCTTTTTTGTAGTCATTTGAATTTGGTCGGATAACCAGCCGTTGTTTACATGTTTAGTTTTGTGTTTAAATCTACTTAATGCGAAACATGCCAAGCTGGATATTTTCACTATATATTTTGAACTAAACTCTCTTATTTGTGCTTTACACCTACCATCTTGGGTTGAGCCGGTTTCTTGTATTTTGCCGTCAAAGTTATGACACCGTCGTTTTGACTTTTAGCAACATTATTCGATAACGCAAGCATGTATACTTTTGAAACTTTTTATGGTTAATACAAGCGTCAAGATGGACTGATTACAGTTTTCAGCGAGCTTATAAGTTTTCTCATTTAGGCGCTGTGATTTTTTTTCGGGTTTTTAAAAAAGTGCGATTTCTTTAATACTATAAATATTTTCTTAAATCTAATTCCGGCACAAATACGCACAAATCAAGAGCTACTCGTGTATGTTTATTCTACAGGCGCACATACAATAGTTTCAGAGATACACGATTCTGCAAAACGTTACCCCAGCAGGAAATGCAATATCTCGAAAACCTGATTACGCACTTATTATATTTTCAGCGCACATTCTTGCACAACTATAAGCTCTCTGCCCATGCACAATTTTTTCTTACTCCGATCATTCGTTTAGAATTTTCCTGCTGGAACAACGTTACCCTAGCAGGAAACGTTTTTTCCGTTTTTTTCAAAAACGACGACACGCACATGTTTTTTATGTAGCGCACATTCACAGCAGATTACGCTCTAATTATACGTTCCACTCATATCACTCCAGGAGCCACTTTCCTGTTGGGGTAACGTACACTGTTGAAACGCCTGTACATCCCGTTGACGATAATTTATATGCATCAGTATAGAACAAATTCCAACCCTTCCAGAATCTCTCAATAGCCCGATCAAACTCCGCTTTTATGTCCTGGGAGTTTTTAGTGATACCAAGACCTAAGACGATCTTTGGCTTGAAATGGACCACCTCATATTGTTGGAATGAGGTTTGGTTATCAAACTCTTTTAAGTCCTGGCTGAACAGAATACTTTATGCCGCCATGGTGGGATAGGGAATGCTCTGCTGTGATCAAAGCTAGGAATGAGGCCGAAATGAATTTTAACTTGGGTATTAAGAACCTATAGAAAATCTTAGCTTTTCAGCATGTATTGGCTAAGTCCAGAAAATTACTACCCAGATTGGCTCACAATAGCAGCTTTTATGTTCTAAATTTTAATTAGATCGCCGCCGCCGGTAGAAACAAAAGTTTACAAATTACATTCGTATAGTAGTAAGGGTAGGTAGGGTAGGGTAGGGTAGGGTAGGTAGGGTAGGGTAGATGGGTAGGGTTGTTATGGGAAATTAAAAAAATAGGGTAGGTAGGTAGCCAGTTGACGGGAGCGAAGCCGCGGGGGTCAGCTAGTATTGTATAAAGGGGACTAAGAGACTGAGTCGTTGGAAGCAATTTCCTGCTCTCCACAAACCATTCCAGACGGTTTTTAATAAGGTGTGCCAAGAGTTTAATGAGTATGGACGATAGAGCAATTGGTCTGTAGGAACAATGATCACTAAGATCTTTACCAGGTTTTACTATTGGAATAATAATTTGAACCTTCCAATCAGGAGGAATATATCCAGAGTAAAAGCAGTAATTGGCCAAGTCCAGGTAATACTGATGGGTCTTATCCCCAGCTTTGGTTATGAAGGAATACGGGAATCAATCCACCCCAGTGGCAGAGTCCCTTACATGGGCGAGGACAGATTTAAGTTCCTTCTATGTAAATGGTCTGTCCAAAGGATCATCCGATGCTGTTGGGTGGTTCATAGAGACGCATTCATATTTACCAGGAACATAAGCTGGGGCCAATTTAGAAAAAAACTGGTGACTAAGCTCCCCAGACATTATATTCCCAGAGGGTTGCCTCAAATTATTCCTAAAGGATTTCAACCTACGCCATACTACTGAAACTGGAGTGGATGGACTCAGTGAATCATAATATCGATGCCAACCTTCTCTTTTTTTTTCTTAAGTAATTTTCTGGACTTAGCCAATATATGCTGAAAAGCTAAGATTTTCTTCAGGTTCATATCCAAGTTAAAATCCATTTCGGCCTCATTCCTAGCTTTGATCACAGCAGAGCATTCCCTAACCCACCATGGCGGAGATGGGATTTTGCCCGTTGGCAGTTTTTTGGAAGGGAAGGAATCATCCGCTGTAGCAGATATTATGTTGGAGAATGACAAAAAGCATTCCTGAGCATTCTCATCATTAATGGAAGGAAGAGAGGAGACGCGTAAATCTAGAATTTTTGAGTAAATGTCCCAATCAACTGTGTTCAGTTGGTATTTTAAAAGAGGAGCAGATCTACTCCTCTTTTAAAAGATCGGTTCTATCAGGGATAATTTTGGAAGGGATTTCCACCATGATGGGATAGTGATCACTCCCATAGGTCATATTCAAGTGACTCCAATTAAAAAGGCTGGCTATATTAGATGGACATAATGTCAAATCAACACAACTGTTAATTTGCCCTGGTACACCCCGACGTGTGGCAGACCCATCATTTATCACACATAAATTAAGTTCATCTAATATATCCACTAGGCCTATACCATAATAGTCGCAGGTTTCTGACCCCCATCTATAGTGGTGACCATTAAAATCACCCATGACAAATAATAGCCCTTGTACATTACCTACTTAACAAACTTTTAAATGATATCAAAATCATCAATTTGTGGGTATGCAATGTTATGGATGATTTTTAATTGTCTCTGTTATAGGGATAGCATGTTTTTAAAAGTAAGTTGTTTTCAATTTCAGAGCTTTAGTTTTGACATTCGAATGTAAGAAAATTTAATGTCACTTGTTTGAGAAAGTTTTTGGGTGAAGATGTTTTTGAGATAATTGTATCTGTTTTTATGTGTTTCATTAATATAAGTATTGCCCAAACCCCCCTGCCGGATTTTATTGAATAACAGATGGGCCCAGCACGCTTCCACTGCGCAATAATAATAATGTAATGAGAGTCGAGATCTGAAGAACTAAACACTTGTACCATATAAAGAAGAAGAGCTGGTAAAAATATGATTTATACAGCAATATGGATATTCATCGAGAGGAAAATTAAAATAAAAATGAAATTGGAAGAATTAAAGGAAAAAAAAATTGAAAGATTGAAAGATGTCAGAAAGGAAAAAAAAAGTGTGCCTTGGTGATAAAATCAGTGTATAAAATCAGTGGCTAAAGTGTAATAATGAGTGTTTTTCGATCGATATGTGGGTTTGGGTTATTTATTACATAGCATGTAAGTTTTTGATAAGGTGTGTAATTTTTTCGATGGTAAAAATATTTATTGTTTTTAATGTAGGTAGGGTCGAGTTGGTTGACAATGAACCAGCAGTACAGAGTGAACCATGCAAATAATTCAGAAATGCGACGTTACCGTATGGTGCAAACTACATTAGGTAAGCGTCTTTAAGGAGCCCTTCTCCCTTCCCAGCCGACAGCGAGCTAGCGGCGCGGGCGACCGCGCGCGCCCCTATTTTGTGTTTTTCTACCGAAAATTGTATAAAAATTATGTAAGTAAAATTTCGTCTCATTTTACTTGTGTAAATAGTAGCTGAATATGCATTGGCTTGATAAATTCTTTGTATTTTTGCGCTTTTACTTAAGGTAACTTCGTTAAACTCGTCGTATTGGTGCATGTGGCTACTTAACCTCAAAATTTGTAAGTGTTGGGTGGCACAGAATGAACCACTTTGAAAGAGTAAAATGAACCAACTCAATGAACCAAGTGATTCATTGAGTACTACCCTTGGTTCATTGAGCACCACCTTAAAAGCTGGGCCACGAAATATTAGAAATGGTGAAAGAAAATGTGGCAAAACTATGATAGCAACCGATACTTACCCCAGGAAAGAATGCTCTGGCTGAAAAGAAATACAAGAAGTCTAATAAAGATTGAAGCTGTAAAAAGGTAAATTCTTAACTTATTCAAAGGAATGGAAAATTCTTGTAAACGACGAAAGAGAAATGTGACCCCAGTTCAGAAGATCAGGAAGAATTTCAGCCAAGTGGATCATCTTCTGCGGTGAGATGAATGAGATTACAAATGATGAAGATGAATTATAGTCCTGAAAGATGATTTTCCATCACTTAAACGTAGTACCCGTGAAAGTTATTTTTTAATAATACTTTTGAAAACAAAAATTTAAAAATCTATTACTTTGGTAATATTCTGGGAATAGATAATGAAGAAGATTGTGATTTTTATGTCTTACCAACTTGTTGCCAGTTGATTAGTAGATAAGTAAAAAAAAAATTGTGAAATTAACGTTAATTTCTTTAATGTTTACGTTATTAGATAACTCTTTTAACCAAAAATAACGGTTCTTGATTTTAACTACAAATAAATAGGTACTTTATATTGATAAGTGAGTTTTATTTTACTACATACATACATACATAAACTCGCGCATTTTTCCCATGGGGATAGGAAGAAACTATTTTGCTACTTTTATTATAATCCAATAATTTTAATGCTTTGGTTAATTGCATGGTTCATTGTTTACACACATGGTTCACTTTGTACCAGCCCCCGGTTCATTGAGTACTATTGAGTGTACACAGTGGATCAAATCCCAAAAAATAAAGAAAATAAAAACCTTAAGAAGTTATGTTATTTGAACAAAAACGAAGTACTACATAATGTAGCCAGTTATATTATCTACAATTATAAGTAAAAAGTATAAACTACGGCCCCTAGGAATAAGAGTTACAGCTCTTGAAAATTTAGGTGGTTCATTGTCGACCAACTTCCCCTAAACTTAAGGGGTGTGGATATCAATAAAAGGTTTGGTTGAGTTAATTTTTTCTATTTTTAGCTGAATTTCAAAAGAATTAAGGGGGTGCCAAATTATGATCCATTTAAGGGGTGAGTGACGTAAATAGTAAATGAATCATTATTTATTAGCCAACAATAATCTCAACCAAGCATAACTTTTATTAATTAGTATATGGGAACCTTAAGTTTTCTGTGTTTGTTATTGTATTAATAATAATGTTATGATGGGAAAATATGATGTCGAGTTAGGAGTTTTGTAATGATGAAGTTAAGTTAGGAGTTTTGTAATGATGAAGTTGAGTAGTAGTTTTGTGATGATGAAGTTAAAGTTAGGGGTTTTGTGATGATGAAGTTGAGTTAGGAGTTTTTTAATGATGAAGTTGAGTTAGGAGTTTTGTAATGGTGAAGTTAAGTAGATGTTTTGTAATGATGAAGTTAAGTTAGGTGTTTTGTAATGATGAAGTTGAATTAGGTGTTTTGTAATGATGAAGTTGAGTTAGGTGTTTTGTAATGATGAAGCTTAGTTAGGTGTTTTGTAGTGTTGAAGTTGAGTTAGGAGTTTTGTAATGATGAAGTTGTGTAGGTGTTTTGTGATGAAGTGAATTTAGTGGTATAATTAGTTAATTATGCCAGGAGTTAGATGTTATATCTTGTAGAGATAACGTTTTTGAATTAATTTGAAATTTTAGGTTTTAGTTATAGTATTAAGGTTGTCTTGCTTGTTAATTTGAAATTTATATATGGGGTGTTCTAGGAAGATATGTCAATGTTAATACCGGTTGATTTTAATTTTAGTTGAGACAATATAAAATTCAGAGGGGATGTTATGGATGATTTTTAATTGTCTCTGGTATAGGGATAGCATGTTTTTAAAAGTAAGTTGTTTTCAAATTCAGAGCTTTAGTTTTGACAATCGAATGTAAGAAAATTTAATGTCACTTGTTTGAGAAAGTTTTTGGGTGAAGATGTTGTTGAGTTAATTGTATCTGTTTTTATGTGTTTGATTAATATAAGTATTGCCCAAACCCCCCTGCCGGATTTTATTGAACAACATGCAATATAAAAACTAAAAAAGTTTATATCCTCAGCCTTAACAGCAACAACATTGATGTTGTCACCTACAAAGGGTAGAGGAATCGGGGAGAATGTTACTTTGTTATTGATGAACAAAGCACATCCCCCATATCCATCTGATCTATCATGTCGAACACCATTGAAACATGGGATTCTGAAATTACTATCAAAACGAAGCCATTTCTCAGCAATGCTGCAGATCGATGGTTTAAATTTATTAATGAGGAAAAGTAAATCATCTTTCCTGGGCGTAATACTCCTGACGTTCCACTGAAGAAGGTGAAGGGGGACCGTTGTCAATTTGTTGGCAACGTGGTCAGGTAGTGAATGAGCAGGGTTTGCTAATATAGCCATTAGCATACCGGATATAATATTTAAAATACTTTCTGAGGAAATAGGACTGCTAGTACTTTCCCGAGGGTAAGCACCACCATTTTGGACAGGAGTGATTGAGTAATTTTGAACAAGGGCTTGGTGAGCTTGCTTATCGTAACTAGGTGACAGGGGGGCATGGGATTTTGGTTTGATTAATACAGTTTTGCGGTGTGATTTTGGAGTTTGGGGAGTTGATCTAGGGAACAGAAGAGGACTGGCTATAGGTTTTGTTTTTGGAGATGATCTAAATACTTCAGCATAAGATCTAGAAACTTGTGGGAATACCGCTTGTCCGCATACGAGATTGATTTTTCAGCCATCAGTGCTTTTATTCCCTTTTGCCGGCCCAACACCGGGCAAGACTTGTCGGTGGCATAGTGACTTCCAGAGCAGGAAACACAAAATGCACATTCAGTGGGGACTTGGCAGCCATCACCTGGGTGGTCTTCACCGCATTTAAAACAACGTGGTGGCGAGCGAAATACAGTGCGTGTGTGACCAAAACGTCAACAGTTGAAACATTGGATAGTTGGGTATCTACATATATTTTTCAACTGGGAGAGTAGAGTAAAACCAATAAACACGACTTGGCTGGCAAAACTTGGCCATCAAAATTCAAAGGTAAGAATGACAGTTTGATTGACATTTTATCATCGGGGAGAGTAATAGTTAGAATCGGAGAGTAACCAAATGAATCAGGAGGGTCAGGGGGTTTCTTGTTATCCATGGCGGTAACGGGTAAAAAAAAAATTTAATCTATAAAAGACTGGGTTACTACAAACCCTGGATGTTGGAACACAAACACCACGAAAAATCTCGTTTGGAATTCACACTAATATAAACACTCAAATCAAGGAAACTAGTAATACCAATAAAACTAATTGCTATCCCAACAACACTACCAAAGAAAGTATAAAATTATCAACTCTATAGTGAAAAACTCATAAAATTTGAATCAGACCAAAAAAAAATTTGCCGCCTTTTAGTTGACTTGACAATGATATCCCACAAGAAAATCCTAGGTTTATATCATGCCCATGAAGTTATAGGTAAAGATGGAGGCCACACTTAGAACAAAATCTTGAAGCAAATACCTACGTATCTCCATCCCGCTTTCTGTGGGCCGACCTCTCTTTCTAGTTGTATTGCTATCTTCTTATTTAAATCTCCTAGAAAATTCTTAGAAATAGTCACCACACTAGCCCAACCAGAAGTTAAACACTGTCAAATAATTTACCTATAAATAAATACTTGAACTAAGATTAGTTCCATAATTGAAAATCCTAAAATTGTAGGTCACTACATATCTGGGTTGGCAAATCAACAAAATATAATCCCATTTCTTAAGGATTCGGTAATGTGGCAACATTGGCCCTATATGCCAAAATAAATCAGGCCAATATGGCGGTTGTTTACTTTGCGATTTACAGCTTCGTTTGAGATTTTTCGATATTTTACATTGTTATAATTCAAAAACTGGTGCAAAATTGTGTTGTGAGTGGTTGCCATAGTACGTGGTATCCAAAAGGTGATATAAGATTTCAAGCGTAAGTGTTTAAATCGTGATTTCTGACATTGGATCATTGTAAACATATTTCTTTGTATTTTCACATAATTTCCTCTTAAATCGATTAACCAGTATTTTCAAAATAATTGTAAATGATAACTATGTAAAGATCAAATACATCTACATTGAATTTTATTGATTTTGTGCAATTAAATTTGTTTTGTTTACATGAAGTCGTACTGCAGTAGTGTGACCATATTGAGGATATATCTGGGACAAAATTTTTCAACGAGCTAAATTGATGGGCCAACTTAGAGAAAATAACACAGAAAAATAAATGTCGTATCACAATATTTTACTTCTCTGTTGCAGGTAATGGTTAACCATCCCATCACGGACTCCATTGATTGTAATGATTTGCATGAAACCAAGATAGTTAAGCAAATAGCTTATTGGTTATTTTTCATGCGTATACGTGCTCACTTAAAGAGTCACAACGAAAATATTTTCAGTGATTTACGTGGTAAGCGACAGAAACTACACAGAGCAATAATATTTAGTCATGTATAATAAATAGAAAAGTTATAAAACATATGATTTTAATTCGGCAAGTGTTTTTGTTTCCTTTTTGTTTTTTTTAAATATATTACAGTTCCTATTATAGTATAATATATATACGTAATATTAAAAATAGAGCACCTGAACACTCTCCTTACCACCCTTGATCCCTGACTAACCCAGGAATCTGAAAAAAAAACAGCTGTTCATTATGTTTCATTATCAGCAAAATTAATGAAACATCTGATTTATTTTTCGCAATTTCTGGGTTGGTCCCTTAGTACTAGTTGTTGTAAAATTATGTGTTGTACAATGATGCCTCTTTCTCGTGCCCGCACAGTTTTCAGTCAATCATTTCGTATTGCCACTGTAACTAAACTGATGTCCTGGTCATGATCTATTTCTTCGAAAAAATCTGTCCATGTGGACCCTACACTTTCCGCGTGATTAGATAAATGACAAAGAGCCAAATTTACAAACTCGGAAACATCCAAACTTTCACACTTAAACAAAGAGCTTCTTTCGTAATTTATTATCACCATCATATCAGCCGAAAGACGTCCACAGCTGGACATAGGCTTCCCCCACGCGTCGCCACATATTAATTATAAATTTATTATATGCATGCATAATTATCATGATCTATATAATCTTTAGGGGCTCGGTCTTGAGATGTAGATAATTGTATAAATATTATTGTAAACCACTAAATGGACAGCAACAATTATAGCGATATCCTGGGGAAAAATAAAATGAAGGTAAGCCTGCTTAGACAGAGAGGGTCTGCCCACAGAGAGCGAGATAGTGATACATAGGTTTTGCTTCAAGTAGGTATTCGAAGTGTGTTCTCCATATTTATCTATACCTTCATGATCATGCCCTGGTAACTTAGAACATTTTTGTTTATTGTGAAAAGAGCCATCTATCCGGCACAAATGGAAATTTTGGTTGCGTGTGTTACCACTTTTTTTCCTCTAAATATTTGGTAGTTTACATTAATTGTTAATTTTGCTAATTTTCTTTAATTAGTCCAGCTATACTAAAATTTACGATTTCATACAACATGTAACATAGTATAAATTATTCTCAAAACGTTAATTAAAATTTTGTATTATTTGAGATACTTTTACGATGATAGAATTTCAAGAGTAGATAACTGATACCAAACGTTAGCAACACTGTCCACGAAACGTCACAAGAAATTTTCCAACGGTGTGTTTTCGTACGCGCGCGGATTTTTCGTGTATTTTTTGGCGTTTTTGTCTTAATTACGTTGAGTTTAACTTCGTTCATCCATACATTTTAGAAATACCTAAATTACAGCATAAACTGTACTTTGTGAGTGTTTGTGACATATATTTAGATAGGCCCTCTATATGGAGTTTGGACCATATACGAACGTCAGATAACGAAGACCAGGGGGTTGACCATAAGCTCTTAGAGCGGTATCAATTTGATATCGAATAAGGGACAGATGTACACACGTCAGATACATCTGTCACTTACTCGATATCAAATTGATACCGCTCTAAGACCTTATGGTCACCCCCCAGATCGTGGCAGGCTCTTGGGATACAAGAAAAGCAAACTGGTGTTGAAATAAATTTGTAATAAATTAATTAATTAATATATTTTTGTATTATTTTTCTCATTCTCTTTACCCCATTACCCAAGATACTTAATCTTGTGTGTCTAAAACCATTCATAAAAATATGCTTAGGGCAAACACAGTTTAAGTATCTATTAATAAAAAACGAAATAGTTGAAAAAATTAAAATAAAACAATAGATATTCATAGTAGATATTCATAGATTTTCGTTTTCAGCCAAAATCGAAACTAATCATTTGTAATTTTTGTCAGGTGTCAAGAGAGTGTGTTGTATTCACTGACTTATAAACCTATGAACTTGCCATACCTACGAAATTAGCGTGCATACCTACAAAAATCGGGCAATTAAGATGGCTGCCCATTTGCACTGACTTATAACCTCATTGACCTATTTGCAACTGTTTGACAGCACAACTACACAGATAATCTTATTTATACGGCACACAACTACCATTTTTTTCGGCAATCAACATGGCGACCGGTCACGCATAGACATGATTTGACATCACTCAAAAGTGTTACCAAGTTTAGTCCTTGACAAACATTTAGATGTCTCTCTTTTCATATGCAGTTCTTGGTTAGTTAAAAAGAGACAAAACGCTTTTTGACATGCGTGTGTCGATATTATAGATACCTATTTGTATAACTATTCTTCATATAGTAGAATATGCCGTATCTATAGTTTTCCTACCTCATTGGTTGTATTCCGTGTTTTTATTCGTTTTCGAAGTAAATAATCGCTATCATTATGCCAAAAGTTAAAGTGCTGGCAGAGATATTTTCATGAAGTGAGCAGGACAATAACAGGCCTACGGTACCGTTTTACAAAGATAGAGCCTGCATTGCTTATTTGACAGTTAATTTTAGGGATACCATTATACTTAAATTTCCCTAAATTTTCGTACTCCCGGTGTGGCACCGGTAGTAAAATTTACGGAAATTTCTTCTTCAATAATTTTTGAAGAAGAAATAAAACAAGAATTGTAATTGAAATGGACGGTATTAGCCACTGCAGAGCCATTGTTAGGCCAAATTTAACAGTAGGTACTACTAAGTATTCAATAAAAGATTTACAATAATTTCAAGCTTTTTTCATCATATTTTATGCAAGTAGAAAAAGCTAGTAATTAAGTATGCTTAACTTAAATTACTTTAAGTTTCAAGTAAAAAATGATTTTTGATTAAATGAAGGAAAAAGGTTTAGTTATCCTGGCAACATTAAGTACGCCACCCGTCGCGCGCAGACTTATCTTGCGCGCACTCTACATAAGAGTACCTATACATTTAGTTCAATGTTTGGCGTTCAGAGGGCTAAGTAAAATGAAAACTTCAGTTGCCAGTCTATCTCAATCTTTTATATATTAGTCTATGGTTTATATTTCAGGAGCTGTCAGTGCGACATAAAAGAGTAGAAATTTAGATGTTGCCAGAAAATGAAAACTTTTAGTTCCCAAATATTTAATTTCTACTCTTTTATGTCGCACTGTTTATAGATAATCTCGGCAAAAACGATCTCGCTAATACTTACTTTCTTCTATAGATAATCACGACTTATTTCTACGCGATACCGTACGTCACAGCTCCTGAAATATAAACCTAAGATTTTTTGTTGTATGTTAAATTTCGACAAATTTAAATTTGGGTTTTACAAAAAACTTAGACGTCTGCGATGCGTTTTCACCGTTCCCACGTTCAAATCCTTAAAACTTTTTACCCCTTTGACAAATTTGAGTTTTGAGAATCAACTTTTACAAATAATGTTTACATCTTGGCATAGTATTTTTGGAACGAAGTTCATTATCGCGCATTGCGAAAGGGGGCTAGACGGAAAAAAATCTCACGAAAAGTTGTAACGACACTTTTTGCTATAATTGTGTGCGTGCGGCGTGCGCGTGTTTCGTGCGTGTTCTATTGTGTTTACGAAGACGAGAGAGTATATATACATATATTATATATATATACATATATAATATGTGTGTGTATATATATAAGTATGTATGTATATATATTTAGTTTCTTAACGCCAGACGTACAAAACCCTCCACCACAGGCCGACTCGAGTCAACACTACTCGAAAACTGACCCCGAGCCGCCACTAATAACGAACCAGAAAGCAGTCAGAATCTTTTTTAATTTCTTCTTCAACAATTTTTGAAGAAGCTGCTGCCACATAACCCTCTTGAGTTATTTGGGTGACAGAACGTTCAGAAACGCCTTAAACAAATTAACAATGATGCATTATATTACATGATGTCAGTCCTGTCCCGCTGGCATATATATGTACCACCCAAAAACCAATACTGTCAGGCACCAGTAATACGAATATTTTGGTAGATTTTTGTATAATGGTATCCTAAAAGTTACCTATTAAATAAGCAACGCGGGCTTTAGGCATAGCACGCACTGCGATTTTTACACGCGCGATTTTTTTTCCGCCCATTCTGTGACCTGTGGAAATGTATGAAGCTGCATGCACTGCGGAAAAAAATTCGCGCTCAAATAGTACTAAAAAATCATAGTGCGTGCTATGCCTTATCTTTGTAAAACGGTACCGTAGGCCCGTTATTGCCTGGTTCATTTCAAGAAAACATCCCTGCCTGCCAGCACATTAAATTTCCACGCACGTTATTATTTACTTCGCAAACGAATAAAAACACCTCACACTCTCTTGACACCTGACATAAATGACAAACGATTAGTTCCGATTTTGGCCGTGCGCAGACTTAAGGTGGAAACATATTATTAACACCCGGCCCGACGCCACGCCACCCGTCGCCTTCTGACACGTTGAAGTACTAAACCATCACATATATTTAATATGGTCAGAAACACATAGTCAAAACGCCATGCGACGACACGCAATCACACGTGGCAACATGCAGTCGGTTTGGATCAGCGTGTTGCCGGGAGAGGGGGCACACACGCCACCCGACGAATCGCACATAGCGTGTTCCTAGTTAACACCCGACGCCACGCGTGTTACGTGCCCTGCCTACACCAAATCGGCTGAATAGCGACATGATAGCTAATTACGTACAACAGATGTTTCCATATAAAATTGCAACACAGGGGCTCTGCTGACTCGACGCCTCGTGTCGCCGCCGATCACCTACTTCCAATCAGCTGATGTCGCACATGCGTTTCGCAATCATTCTAAAAATGTATTTTTATAATAATTAATTTAGGCACTTTGAGACTAGCATCGTCCAAGTCTAGATTTAAGATTTAATTGTAATTTTCAAGTAATTAAACTTTTATTTAAATTAACTTCGGTTTTTTTAAGTCCTCCGGCTGTCACCTTCATAATTGGCGCAGTCGGTAGGATATTCGAGGCAGTGCGCGGCGCGGTATAGATTTCCAAAATTGATAATCTGCTGGCCCCGATAGTCGCTGTCGGTATTTCCAAGTACCTCGTCGAATATCCGAACATAAGAAGACGCAGCTGAGGACGTATCCAGGCATCGATACAACGAGAAAACCATGTATATGTAAGTCCTTGAAAACTTCTTATAGTGTTGCTTCCTTGTCCTTCCTTTAACCCATATATTATAATATTTAATCAAAATTTTTCACCCAAGGGAAACTAGGAAAAAATCTGTCTCCTCCAGACAGATAAGTAGGAGTAAGGAAGTAGATTCAAATAGGTTTATAGATTCTGATAACTTAAGTTTAGGGTTATTATTTGATAGTAACAATATGGCACTGGACCCCGATACTATCTACAACGCTTTGCGCGCAGTTCCAAATTTCGATGGCAATCCGAATGTTCTAACACGTTTTATTAAAATATGTGATCAGCTCGTAATAAAATATGTTGGAAATGGCCCGAGTCATGAGTTAACTAACTTATGTCTCTTAAACGGCATCCTGAATAAGATCACCGGACCGGCAGCTTCAACTATTAATTCCAATGGCATACCAGAAAATTGGCAAGGGATCCGTGACGCATTAATTAATAATTTTTCCGACCAAAGGGATGAGACCGCCCTTTATAATGACATGTCTTTACTGACGCAAGGAAGTAGCACTCCGCAGGAGTATTTTGACAAATGCCAGACCCTTTTTAGCACCATAATGACTTATGTCACATTACACGAAAATGTAGCAACTACTATTGAAGCAAAACGCGATCTTTATAAAAAACTAACTCTACAATCCTATGTTAGAGGTCTTAAGGAACCTTTAGGGTCCCGTATCAGATGTATGAGACCCGAAACTATTGAAAAGGCTCTGGAATTTGTACAACAGGAATTAAATGTCATGTATCTACAGCAACGTAATGAGAGTATCCCTGAGCGTCGTAACCCGACTTCACAGCAAACGCATTTAACCCAAAGAATGCCACCCGCGGTCCCTATGACCACACCAAAAGTTTTTAGCTACCCTAGCCCAGGCCCCAGCTGGCATAAGCCTATGCCTATGCCTCCGCAGCAGCAGCAGTGGAGGCCAACCTTCCAGCATAATCAGGTACCTCAACGGGCCCCTAATATGCTTAGCCGTACTCAGCAGATGTTTCGTGCGCCCCCGCCGAACTACAACCCTCAAAGTGACGCATTTAAATTTCCAAATAGGAACCCCCAAACGCAGTACACCGGTCCGAAACCAATGAGCGGTGTTAGTCATTTTGTACCGAGACCACTAGGGTTGCCAGTACACGATTGGCGTAGGTTAGGGAACCCACCACCTAGTAACTACTTCAAAGCGCGCGAAATGAATTTTAACGAAATTACTGATTACTATGACACTTACAATTACCCCGACCATTACTACGAACAACCTGACTATTACTATCTCTGTGACCCTTGTGACTTTTATGACTACCAGCAGACCGATCCCGAAAATCAATCAAATGTACCGGATCAATTGAATTACGTAAAATGCTTAGAGGCAGAGCCCTCCGCTACTTCTAAAGCAGATCAGGATTTTCGCAAGGAACAGGATCGAAAAGGATTAAAATAGAATTAAATCTCCAATCTAAAAGGGAATTACGTTACATACAGATATCAGACCCACCACTTAGATTATTAGTAGATACCGGAGCTAATCAGTCTTTTATTAGTCCCGAGGCAGTCGAACAATATTTTTCACATATCCCTTTAAACTTTGATCCCTTCGAAGTAATAAACGCTCGTGTAACTAGTACGCACGAACATTCTATTACGATTCCGAACTTTGCTGAATTTAATAATCCCACGAACGTAAAATTTTTTATCTATAGGTTTCATAATTACTTTGACGGTCTATTAGGTTTAGATTTACTTGACGGAGCACAGATTGATCTAAAAAATAACTATTTAATTACAGACTTTACAACCATCCCTATACGATTTTATCAATTTAAAAGATCAAATTATCAAGAAACGATTCCCGCTAACTCATCAAAACTAGTGAATATTCCTATTTATAGTCCCGACGGTGACGTTTCGATAGCTCAGCAAATTCATTGTAATTGCATTATTCACGAGTGCATTACTCGCGTTACTAATTGTACTGGAATTGTAGAAATTGAAAACCCGACAGAATATGATTTAACTATTACATTAGACCGGCCTTTACAAGCCGAGAAGAAGTCTTGAGTGCATGCCGAGATATTCAATACTGAGTGCATTAGCACCGAACAAGACCCTATCCGCGTTAGAGAGGTTTTAAGTCGATTGCGTACAGATCATTTAAATATTGAGGAAAAAACTAACTTAGAGACATTATGTGCCCGTTTTGCTGACGTATTTTATGTTGAGGGAGATCCCTTAACCTTTACGAATAAAATTAAACATCGTATTAGAACGACCGACGAACTGCCCGTATATACTAAAAGCTACCGCTACCCTTTTGTGCACCGACAAGAAGTTAGAGACCAGATAGTTAAGATGCTGGACCAAGGTATTATACGACCTTCTGAATCAGCCTGGAGCTCGCCTATTTGGGTAGTTCCTAAGAAAGCAGATGCATCAGGCAAACAAAAGTGGCGCATAGTAGTAGACTTTCGCAAACTGAATGACAAGACTATAGACGACAAATACCCGATTCCAAACATCAATGACATACTTGACAAGCTTGGTAAATGCCAGTATTTTAGCACGTTAGACCTTGCATCAGGATTTTACCAATGCCAAATGGAACCAGACGATATTCCGAAGACAGCTTTCAATGTAGAGCATGGGCACTTTGAATTCTTGCGTATGCCCATGGGATTGAAAAATTCTCCATCTACTTTTCAAAGAGTAATGGACAATGTGCTCAGAGGCTTACAAAATGAGATCTGTCTGGTCTACCTTGATGACGTAATCATATTTAGTACATCGTTGCAAGAGCACATGATTAATCTAGAGAAAGTATTTAAAAGATTGCAGGAATCTAACTTCAAAATCCAGATGGACAAGTCCGAGTTTTTAAAATTAGAAACCGCGTTTTTAGGACATATAATCAGTGGCGAAGGTGTTAAGCCTAACCCTGATAAAATAGCAGCGATAGAAAAATACCCTTTACCTAAAACACCTAAGGAAATAAAACAGTTCCTAGGACTATTAGGTTATTACAGGAAATTTATCCCAGACTTTGCTCGCATCACCAAGCCTATGACAAAATGCCTTAAAAAGACTAATAAAATAACTTTCGACTCTGAATACATTGACTGTTTTAACAAATGTAAGAGCTTACTGACAAATGACCCCATCTTACAGTACCCCGACTTCACTAGGGAGTTTATATTAACAACAGACGCTTCAAATGTAGCTATAGGCGCCGTACTCTCGCAAGGTACCATCGGGTCAGATAAACCTATCTGTTACGCTTCGAGAACTTTGAATGATAGTGAAACCAATTACAGCACTATAGAAAAAGAGCTTTTAGCCATAGTTTGGGCTACAAAGTATTTTAGACCCTATCTATTCGGTCGTAAATTCAAAATATTCACCGACCACAAGCCGTTACAGTGGATAATGAACCTTAAGGAGCCCAACCAAAGATTGACTAGGTGGAGACTTAAATTAAGTGAATACGATTACACTATAGTCTACAAAAAAGGAAAGTATAACACTAACGCAGACGCATTATCCCGAGTAGAAATTAATAATGAGGAGACAGAGTCAATGTTAGCCAACCCTTCAGAGCGACCACCTTCACAAACAGGTTCTACGACAGCCACTGCCCATACTAGCACTGAAAACCCTATTTTAGAAGTTCCAATCACCGACGACCCTTTGAATAAATTTCACCGACAAATATGTATAACTATAGTCAGTACCGCCCCTTACATTAAACGAACGTCAACCACTAAACCTTTCGACACACATACTCGCACACATATTCAGGTCTCAGAGTCTAACCTAGAACAAGACGTAGTAAACGCCATTAAAGAATATGTCAAACCCAAGGTTAAAACTGCTCTAAAGATAATTCCACCCTTAGGCATGTATTCAATCATCCCCATTATCCAAAATAACTTTAAAAGCTCAGCTATGAACCTAGTCCTAACAAAAACTGAACTAGAAGATGTCAAAGAATATTTAAGGCAGCAACAGATCATAAAAAGCTATCACGAAGGCAAAACCAACCACAGAGGGATAAACGAATGTTATCTTGCACTTTCCCGGAAGTATTACTGGCCTAAGATGAAGGACGAGATAGCCAAATATATTAATGAGTGTACAATTTGCGGACAAACCAAATATGATAGGAACCCAATTAGACCTCAACTAAATCTAGTACCCCCAGCTACCAAACCTTTTGAATTAGTACATATGGACCTCTTTACAGCCCAAAATGAAAAATATCTTACAGTAGTAGACGTTTTCTCAAAATACGGACAGGCATACTATTTAAGAGATGGCACGGCAATAAGCGTACTTCAGGCCGTTTTAAACTATTGTACACATCACGGTCTTCCACTCACTATCGTGACCGATAATGGTACTGAATTTACAAATCAATTATTTTCTGAATTTACTAGATTACATAACATTAACCACCATAGAACACTAGCTCACTCTCCTAATGATAACGGAATTGTAGAACGATTTCACTCTACATTACTAGAACATTTACGTATCCTACGACTACGTCAGAAAGATGAACCTGTGGTCAACCTCATGCCTTATGCTATATTAGCTTATAATAGCACAATCCACAGTTTTACAAAGTGTAGACCGCATGACATAATTAGGGGACATTTTGATCCAAGAGACCCACTTGACATTAACATGACCGAACATCTCATGCAACAGTACATCTTAACTCACCGTGACCAAATGAAAACTGTATATGACCTCATTAATGACTTCACGCTTACTGACCGAACGAAAATCATACAAAGTAGGAATAAGGATAGAGAGCCCGAAATAGAATACCAACCAGAACAGCGAGTCTTCATTAGTAACCCAGTAGCTAGTCGACAAAAATTAGCACCGCGTTATACTCATGACACCGTGCTAGCCGACCTTCCGATTCACATATACACATCCAAAAAGAAAGGTCCCGTAGCAAAGTCCCGACTCAAGCGTATCCCTAACACCTCAAAATTGTTACAGGATACTACTGGCAATGATCATCCACACAATACTGGCGCTCGAGATAAAACTTGAAAGTAAAGTCATTAGAACCCGGTCGCAGCAAAAGAGGTCTCATAGACGGTTTAGGATCCGTTGTAAAAAGCATAACTGGAAACTTAGATCAATCGGATGCCCAAAAATTACAATAATGCCATTAAACTTCTGGAAAATAATGATGACAAGATATTATCGGAGGTAAACGAGCATATAAGTCCTAATAAAGTCTGGATGACCAGATACAGTGAGATACTTTCTAAATTTGTAAGCAATCAAGAAAGAATCAATAGTACCTTAACATTAATTTTAGACGGGAAAGCTTCTGTTAAAAAACGACCTTATAAGATACGCAAAGTTTGCTCAGTTGTTAACCATAATTAGCGATAATACAGATGATTTATTTCTAGAGATAACTAGGATAGAAGATACCTTAGCTTTCATACGTGCATCGAGCACTCACCATAGTACTTTAAGCATAGATACTTTAGGTAACATGACTAGACGATTAAGATCTATATACGGTTCAGATCAATTGCTAGAGGCAGATTTAAGAGAATACTACACAGTTATAAAACCTGGTTATTATTATACGGGCAAAAGAATAGTTATCATATTTAAAGTCCCAATAATCTCCCCTGATAATTTCGAAATATATAAATTAGCAATAGTTCCCAATAAATATATGTACACCTTTATTCCTCCTTACCCTTCCATTGCAACCAATGGGAAAGTTTTCAAGTACATAGAGGCTGAATGCCCGAAGTTCAACCGGATTCATCTCTGCGAAGAGGAAGTCAACCATCAACCGACGAGAGGACATCTAGACTGCATCCAAGGGCTCATTTTCAACCAATCTCTACAGAAGTCATGCCAGCCCACTAAACTCACGCTGACCAAAGAAGCCATGGAGCAATTGGACGACAGACGCTACACACTCACCTTCCCACAACCAACCCGAACTGAGCTACAATGCGAACGTCAAGAATTCATCTCTCTACGCGGAAGTTATC